>CM068317.1:13461754-13516754 GCA_034766995.1 Acanthacorydalis orientalis | reverse complement strand
CTTTGCACATTTTTCTATATCTTCTGTATTACTGGAAGTCTAGATTTGCATATCAATGTAACAAAAAATAAACATTGTTCCCAACAAAACAGTTACTATATTTATAACAGTTTTGTAATTCCAGTCGATATATTTTCAATAAAACTGCAAATAAAGTTTGTAATAGTAATGAGGCAAAGTAAGGTTTATTTAATGAAAATTTATTAATCTTATCCATTAATAATGTTTATCGAATAAATATAAGATTTTTTGGCGAGATTTTCGTGTATACGCCTGTGTACATTTTGATAATTTTTTTGTTTACATGTGTTAACCAGGTGGTTATGTAATTGTATATGTATGTCAATATAGAAATATTTTTTTAATATCTATTTTAATCGAGTATTTGGAGACGTTATCAATCTTAATTATAGGTCAATAATCTGTATTAAATATATACATGTATATATACATATATACATATATACATATATATATATATATATATATATATATATATATATATATATATATATATATATATATATATATATAATAAAACACTGTTTTGTTTCACTAGTTTTATTCAACAAATAAATATTAACATTAACAAAAAATAGCGATGTGTCTCTACATCTCGCCACACGATTACTCGCTTGTTACTCTCTATTGTTTTCCGTTGCCATGTCATCCAGGGCACACTATTGAACGATTGACATGCCCCAAAGTTCCTGGATGATATATATATATATACGTGTGTGTGTATATATATGTATATGTGTGTATATATATGTATGTATATATATATGTATATGTATGTATATATTTTTATATATATATATATACCTAGTTCAGTCAAATTGACGTATTTTTGATCATGGCTTTCCTTTTAACTTTTCACTTAGTTTATGTAAATAAAAGAATATAATTTAACAAAGACAACACTTAACATAATAATTCATTAATTATTAATACAAAAAAAAAAAAAAAACAAACACTTTCTATTTGCATTTATATTATAGCACATTTGATATGTATGGAATAACTATGAATCACATATTTTACAAATACATGTTATCTGTGATGAACACTTACCACAAACATATTTGTTGCATGCATTGCAGGTATAAACCGCTCTGTTTCTATTGCACAATCGAATTTGGCAAGATTTGAGTTCATAAGGATTTTTTTTTGAATTTTCTGTAGTACAATCCATTGTTTTCCGTTCTTGTTTTTGGGAGGAGGCTTCTTTTCTGCAGCAACTATATGCACTGGAGAGTTCTTCGGATAATTGAAACAAAAATTGTGTTCTTGTTATATTTTTATCGCAAGTCTCTCTATATAAAATCTACGCATTGATTGATGCCAAGTCCAAAATATTATAAAATACCTGTAAAGGCCATCTACGTGACCTGCTTTTACACTGTATTTACGGGCCATTTGCTCAACTATATCTACTCCAAACTTAGTCTCATTGTAAAACGATACAGTTTCAGGAATTTGTTTTCGATTAGAAGCAATTTTTACAGATTTGTGTTTAGAGCTAAGAAGTAGTACTTTTTTGCGAGGCTTACTTTTGTAAATCGTTAGAACAATATCATTGGATTTGTAGAGCTTTGTGGAGAAAACAGCCATGGTATCTTTTCTAGCTTTAGCTATTTTCGGCAATTCTCTCTTATTTGCTCGCATAGTTCCAGCAAGACTTGTTTTTTTGGCCAGTAGCTTCTTTGCGAGTTCTATACGTGTAAAAAAGTTATCTGTTGTTATATTTCTTCCACAATTTACATAGTTTTTTACAAGATTAAAAACTACAAATTCACTCAAAGGTACTCCGGATGGTCTAAGTTCATCTTTGCCTAAGTACGGAAAGCCATTTATTATAAATTTATTTAGCCAAATTATTATAAAATTTGAGATTGCTAATGTCGTCAATTTGACGGGTCTTGGTATAAATAGGTATAGATCATACTAATTATGGAAGTTAGAGTAGCTGAGTGGAAATTGAATAGGAATATTTAATTGTTCTTATATTTCATTACAAGTCGTCATAAAATTCTAAAACAATACATAAATTATATCGAAATTTTTAAGCACGAAATTTGAAAATCGTCAAAATGACGCTCTTGGTAGTTCTAGTGATATATATATATATATATATATATATATATATATATATATATATATATATATATATATATATATATATGTATATGTGTGTGTGATTGTTAATAAAAATCCAATAATACGTTACAGTTCTATTTATTATAAAATAAGAATGGTTGTGTATGTCGATATTAATATGAAATTATGAACGGAATGTATCGAGGTATTTTTATTTATTGTATAGATGTTGTAAGTACGACAAAATGATATGCAGTCCAAATTATATTATTTTAAAAGTTGGTAGGTTACAATGATTTTTTTGGTAAATAAAAATATTCATCAATTTTATTGTCAGAAATAAGCGCAGCGTAACTTGATTCATTGCTTTGTGCATAACAATTATGGTGAAAAAAAAGTATTATCGTCATCCGGAATATAAATTGGATGACCTTTCGAAATAGATTTAGAATAGTAGATATTTTTGTAACAGTCACATTGAACCTTTAATGAATTCATCAGATGAAAAGTAAACAAATTCGCAACAGTTTGGCGAGTTCTGTTCTTTGTATTGCCATGTTCTTTTACTAGAATGTTTTTGTTTATTTGTTGATTATATTTTTTTGGACAAGGGACTATTTATTAATATTTTGTTATTGATTTCAATTCATTCCTGATTTTTCTGCTTATCAATTCTTCAATATAGATATTTGTTGACTGTTATTTCGTCATCAGGATCGAACAATTTAAAATATTTTTTTACTTATCCTAGTAAGTGTAAGTATCCTAGAAAATTTTAATTAATGACTCATGTGTCATAATTATATTTTTTTGCCATTGTGGCTTAATTTACTTTTACAGTTTTTTATCAGAATATATATATATATATATATATATATATATATATATATATATATATATATATATATATATATATATATATATATATATATATTGGGTTGATTTATAACTTTATAGCACTTTTATTAAATTTAAAAAATATTTTTTAAATAAACAAAATTCTACAAAACTATTCGATAATATATTCTCCTTCGTTGTTTACTATTGCCTCCCATCATTCTGGCAGTTTTTCAATTCCACGCCTGAAGAAATTCGGTGGTTTGGAGGTGAAGAAGTCATCAACACAATTTCGAAGAGCATTGTCGTTATTAAAGGAAATTCCTCGGATATTGTTGGATAGAGAGCGGAAAAGATGAAAATCAGATAGAGCAAGGTCAGGAGAATAGGGCGGATGTCTACTAACCTCCCAACCAAGCTTTTGAAAAGTCGCTTTTTAATATTAGGAGAATGTGGCCGGGCATTATCATGCTGCAAAAACAGTTGATGCCGTCTTCCAGATCGTTTTTCTTGAATTTCGCCCTCAAGGTGATAGAGTTGTTGGCAATAAACCTCGGCAGTATTGATTAACGCGGGTCGTCGTGAATTGAAGCATTTAAACAGTCTTCATCAAAGTCAGATGGTCTTACTGAATATAGAGAATAATTCATGTCAAAATGGCCCTCTTTGAAACGAGGAAACCATTTTCGCGTTGCACTTTCCCCGATGGTGTTCTCCCCGTAAACGTCACAAATGATTCTAGCTGTTTCTGATGCCTTAATTCCTCGGTTAAACTCAAACAAAAAGATATGTCGCGTAATGTTCGTTTTTTTGTGCTCGACACTATATTTTTCTTAGGCAACTCATAACAAAAATTTACCGCAAATTGACAAATTGAAGAAGTGTTAATATAAAACAATACTATGGTATTAAAATGACACTAATATATGTCAAACAGATTTCTTTGCAAAGGACTGTTCCCTTGGAAAACAAAAACGCTATGATATCTTATGCATCAACCCAATATATATATATATATAGAGAGAGAGAGATATTCTTTGTTTTTGCTCATTTATTGTCTTATTTATTCTTCCTTTCTGATCTTTCCATAATTTTGTCGATCTCTTCAGAATCTATCCATCATATGAAATCTTATATTAATTCTCCGTTCGGTTGTGTTTCTCGAATATCTTGACCTGTTTGATACTTTTATTTTTTAAGAATTAAAAGTATTGAAATTGAACCACTTTTTTCAATTTCATTTTTGAAAGGGTTACATATTATACTGACTGAGAATTATAATGCTCCTTTGGCGGTTGTCATTAAATTATTTTATGAGTAGTTCTATTTTTTCACTACATTAAGTCCTACCTTAACCCTGTATATTTTTTAAACTCAGCTAGATGCTCTATAGGCTAGTGCAAGTTAAATCCTCTATATCTCTAATAAGAGTCAAGCTATGAAAATTCATATATATATATATATATATATATATATATATATATATATATATATATATATATATATATATATATATGATATTGTATTTTCCATATAACATGATAATATATGGTAATATCTGAGTCTTCTCCCTTATTTTATTTATAATTTTTATATTAACTTCCAATTGTAATAATAATTTAAATGGCAATAATGATTAAAACGAATAAAAAAGTTATCATTTGATTCCAAAATTTTCCATAAAATATAAATAAATAAGAAAAGATTCACACTTGTAGACGAAATATATTTTTAAAGGCCAGTAATTTTACATTTGTGTGAATAAATCCAATGGAAAAACCCACACACAAAAATTTCCACAAAAATAATAATCGTTTATCGTGTTGTCACTGTGTGTGTATATGTATGTAAAAGTGTGTGTGTGTGTGTGTATGTATGTATATATATATATATATATATATATATATATATATATATATATATATATATATATGTAATGAGGTGAAAAAATAAATTAGAGAAATTAATTCTTTGTTTTTGAACTAGCTATTAGTCATTGTATACTATTTAAAAGAATTTTGTTATTGCTAATGTAGCGTAAGTTCTTCTTTTTTTTGGTTAAAGAACAACGCTAGTACTTCTTAATTAAGGAACTTTTAAATATTCCATATGAACAAATCAACATTCTTGTGTGGATCACGTCATTTTATTTAATTCAAGGAAAAATTACTCACATTATTCACTGTAACTTTAAGAAACCCAGCAAACATCATTTACAGATCTTCTCTCGGTTTCTTAAGGAAGTGTTGTATCTTGATAAAGGGTAGAGGTGCAAGGTGATTAATCTGAAGTCGCGTTCACTACAGCGACGTTCATAAATTCGTTTCGCTGAAGCTTCGTTTACACACGTTGGAAATTGGAAACGTTTATACAATGTCATTTAACTTCATCATAAAATATTGTGCATGCACATGTGCCCAGACGTTTAAATTTAACGGCTTGATAGTCGTGTGCCTTTTAATTTATTACCTTAGAAATAATTCGATTCGTTTTCTTGCTATAGTACGGTTGAATATACGTTAAATTGGACAGAATTAATCCTCAGTCAGTGACAATCACCCGTTTACGTTTTGTGATTCAGTTACGTGCAGGAAGTAAATAAAGTATTTGCAGTTATTTATGAGACAATATATTTCGTCAACAAATGTGAATCGTTTCTTATTTATTTACATTTTTTGGAAAATTTTGTAATGTAATGATCACTTTTTTATGCGTTTTAATCATTATTATCATTTTAATCATTATTAAATTATTATGACAATTGAAAGTTAATGTAACAATTATAAATAAAATTGGAGAGAAGACTCGGATATTACCATATATTATCATGTTATATGGAAAATACAATATCAAAGATATAAATTTTCATAGCTTGGCTCTTATTAGAGATAAAGGGGATTTAAATTGCACCAGTCCATAGAGCGTCGAGTTGAGTTTAAAAAATATACAGGGTTCAAGTTAGGATTTACCGTTCGGGACCTAGGAGCACAGCTCTTTTTGCCCTATACAACAATGCTGTACATCCATAGAAATGCAACAGTGGCGTTGTCTGTTTTTTAAGGTTATTATGAATCGTGTTTTTAAAGTAAGATCCATTCAGCAATTAGAAAAAAAAGAATATTAATCATAAAAAATGATTTTTACAGGCAAAAGAATTTTACATGTATACATTACTTTTCCACATAGTCGCTATTGATTTCTACACATTTTTGGTATCATGACACCAGCTTCCTTATTCCCGTGACGAAGACATCCGCCGTCTGTGATTTGAACCAGTTAGTAATTCCTGTATTCATTTCTTAGTAATTTTCAAAGCGTTGAAATGCAAGAAATTTATTTAGGTCCCATTTCTAGTCACAGTGTGGCCATGAAAGTCGTCTCCTTTTTTTCCCGGCGTTGTAAAAATTGGTTATGTCAATCCACACGTTTCTGCTTGCGTGCATCGGTTAACATTTTTGGTACTCATCTGGTATACAGTTTTTTATAGCTTAGCTTTTCTGTCACAATATCATAAATCACCGACCGTAAAACTTCTGGAAATCCAATAGACAATTATGAAATTGTGAAATGAAAATTTTCTCGAATTTTCATGTTTACTTGTTCCACCAAAACATCTATCACACTAGATCGGCCACTATGCTCTTCGTAATGAATATTTGTTCGCAATTTCTTAAATAAACAACCATTTCCTAAACTTAGTATCACCCATAAAACTTGACCCATACATCTCACAAAGTTGTCTGTGAATTTCAGCAGCACTATTGTTTTTTTTTGTTAATAAGTCCCAGATCACAGCACGAACCTTGCAGATTGTTGCACTCATTGTACATCACACCTTATATCCTTATTGATTGCTGATTGCATTTTCCATGTAACTCTATTATCTCGTGATCTATAAATAGTCTATGAGGGTTCTTCATTCTCGGGGATATCACTATTCTCTGCAAACAGTTCTTCATTATTTTCTTCTGTGTGTCATGCCCCATAATTTATCAATCTACTTGCGTTTTATAAACATTCTATTTATATATAAACATACAATATTATATGACGAGTGAAATTTCAGCCCAAGACCGCTAGCGTAAGTTTTTCATGTATTGAAATATAAATAATTTTATATATTTAATATTGGCTCTTATTAGCTTTGATTATAGTTTTAAATAAATAGCAAAGAGCACAAAGTTGTAACTTGCACTTTTAGCTAGTTATAGTATGTTAAAAATGAAATTGGATGAAAATTCAGCCGAGGATCGTATGAGGGTTAACCTTATAAAACATATGTTAGCGAATATGACTTCCACTGATTAGTATCTGTACAGATGTTATCCAAGCGATAAATATTAGAAACATTTAAATTATTTAACTGTAATTTATAAATAAACGTTGATATTTGCGAAGATGTATTGGATTTGTATAAACATTGATAACATTTTTTTCTATACGTTTTTGAACCGTTATTTAATTGAAATTTATGTAGCGTATGATATGGAATAAACTGTTTGTTTTGTGTGCTGATAATGTGTTTATTTTTTAAATGTTTTAAGTACTTTATAAATAATATGAAGTGTTAGATTGTGTAAAGAAACGGGAATATCGTATTAATTACTTTTTGTTAGGAAAACAGTGTATTGACTTTATTTTTAGATATGGTAAATTGTAATTGACTTCTCATGTTGTTTATAAATCTTAATCATTTTATATTAGGTTTTTTATCGATGTTACAATATCTAATACTTAGAGCTTTGTAGTGTGTTGCAATACTGGCGAATTTAAGTGTCCTTGTATTAGTTATCATATAAGATAAAATTGACTGATACTTTTATGACAGGCTTTTCAACAATGTAACAATAAAATACTAGATAAGTATGTTTTTAAAGAATTAATCTTTTGTGTAAAATAAGTAATGTAGAAACCGTAATACAGGATGATGGCAAAAAATCTTCCAGATTGTAAAAATTAACAAAAATGCATGGTAAATGCTATTCAGAATTTTATTACATAATCTAAACGTGCATGGAATACAGTTTATTTTTCATTGGTTTACACCAGTGGTGTCAATCTTATATATGAACACGGGCCACCAAATTCAGTTTAAGAGAGTCTATGGGCCGCAGACAAAAAGTCATCCGAAAAAATATTTAATGAGCGAAAAAAGGTCTCTTGTTTATATTCGAAACTAATTCGTTTAAAATTTATATTTATTTTTTTTAATGATTTTAAGAAAATGAAAAAAATAAATAATTTAGATATTATTATCAAATGTTACAACAAAATTTTAAATTAGATAAATTAGATAAAAAAAACAATATTTTTTACTTGAAACTTGGCATCTTTTGGCAGAAAGTATTTTATCAACAACGAATATACCGGTAACTATAAAACGATGTTCCTTTTAATATACTTCTATAATTTGCCATGTTTGAACAATGTCTTATATTTTTTTAAATTTTCTTTTATTCTATTCCATTAAAATCAACTTCAAGCTTTGAGCCGCGGGCCGCATGTTTGACACCACTGGCTTACATGATACACACGTGATACACATTTGTAGCCGATTTTGATGAACTGAAGTTTTTGCATATCTCGACGGGTCATTGCTAGCGTCATCGATGCAATTTCTTGACATATAGAGCAACTTTCAGTTCATTGATGGTTGTTGGTCGATGTTTGTGGATCACATCTTTCAGATGACCTCAAAGAAAAGTCACAAGGGCCGAGATAGGGTGAACGTACAGGCCATCTAGCGTCACCGTGTAACGGAATCAAGTGCTCTAGAAACAGTTCTTCGAAAACTGTCAATTATCTTCTCGACGTGTGAGCGATGGCCCCATCCTATTCAAATCACACATCCGGATTTTTAAGTTCGGAGAATTTCAGGTCCAAGAAGTTTCGTAGCATCTCCACATACCGATGGGAAGTTAGTGTAACCGTTTGTTCTTGCTCTTCAGTAAGGGCCATAAACACCAAAATCTGCAACAAGTGACACGTTCGTTGTGCAGAAGCATTTCATGAAGTTGATGAGGACTGTTTTCCGCCCTGTAATAAAAATTCTGCGTGTTGATCGAGTGAGAAGTGGATTTGAAAAGCTTTCTGCGTCCAGATCACAGATTCGTTGTTTTATATAAATGATTCAATAATTAACGCACGGTGCACACCCGTCCAAATCATGACGGCAACTGCACGATTTTTTTTGCACGAATTGGACGATGTTTTTGGTCAGCTTATGGAAAAAGTTTAGTCATTTTGGTGGCCGTCCCTAGAGGCGAATGGTGCCCCGACAACAGCCAAAGTCAGCATATTAAAGAAAAGTCGGCATGTGACTTGGTAGACGATCGCGCTATTCTTGCTCAAATCCAGGAAAAGTTTCAAAAAACCTGGATGTCTGTTGACGACAACTGAAAACGGTAGTAGTGCACATGATATCGAAAGACCTCGCTACTCCCCGTCCCACTTCACTAGCATCGAACCTAATGGCTGAGCGAAAGTAGGGTCTTTTTTTGTCGTACCCTGTACTTTAAGCATAATATAAACGATCACATTTGTAAACGTGTAAATCAAGCATACATCTGTTTAAGTTTATGATGGTTAGGTAATTTTTTCCCCAATTATATTCGAATATCTCGACATCTAATATTAATTATATGACGAAAATGTCGAGTTTTTGTTTATATGTTGCGGATTCAAATTTTGGACAGGGTGTAGTAGTAATAAAGAAATTGATTCTATCTTAATATTGATCAGTGTATATTTAATTTTATGAAAATAATACAAACATGCAAGGTTTTCCAGTAAGGACGCATTTTTTTTTAATTTGAAATAAAATACAGAATTGGCGCTGAATTTTCAAGTTTTTTTTATTGTAGATAATAGTTGGGGTTGTATCATTTATAAATGAAAAATAATATCGTGTTAGTGATCGTTGCGTGCTTTCTTACAAGTAACCATTCTTTTATTAAACTTTGCAATAACATCCATACACAATTGTGGCTCTATCTCATCAATTACTCTTCGGATTTCATCTTTTCGGTTGGAAATTGTTTTTGAATTATTGGCGTACACCTGTCCTTCAACGCGACTCTAAAGAAAGTAGTCCAGCGGTGTTAAATCGCAGGATCTCGGTGGCCAGTTAAGGTCTCCATTTTTGGAAATAACGCGACCGAGAAATTTCGTCCTCAATAAATCAATTGTTTCACCAGCTGTGTGGCTTGTTGGAACCATAAGTCCTCCAGATCAATATCATTCAGTTCTGCCCACAAAAAATTGGTTACCATCTTTCGGTATCTTTCTCCATTCACAGTAATCGCTTTACTAGCATGATTTTCAAAAAAGTAAGGACCAGTGGTTCCACCGGATTAAATTGCGCATCGAAGTCACCTTTACCCTAACTAATCGAAGAATTGTTGATTCAGGCGGACGAGTGCGTTAAGAATAAATATATGAAGAGATATAGTAAGCGATCTTTTCTGCTGTTCTTAAAACAAAAGAAAATTCGTAACCTATAAAACGCATGTACAGTCTAAAAGCCGAGACTAGCGTGCAATTTAAAAAAATCTTTATATTTAGTTATATTCTTTAGTGTTTCTTTTGTTTTGAAAATAGACAATGACAAAATGTATTTTCGTGCAATTATGCTTTTTTATTTCCTCAGAGGTAAAAATACAGTACAAACAGCACAAAAGATTTCTGATGTGCATAGTGAGGATGCTGTGAATAAAAAAAATGGTGCAATAATGGTTCAAAAAGCTTCGTGATGGAGTTTTTATCTTACGGATGATAAACGCCCTGGCAGACCTATCGAGATTAATAAGATCAATTCTCTTGTCTAATTGAAAATAATCCATGTTATACCACACGAGAGATTGCTGAAATGTTAAAAATATCGAAATCCAGCGTTGAAAATCATTTGCATCAGCTTGGTATGGTTTCCAGATATGATGTTTGGGTTCTGCACAATTTAAATGAAAGAAATATAGTTGATCGAATTTCGGCTTGCAATTTATTTCTAAAAAGCAATAAGAACGAACCATTTTTAAGGCGGATTGTTATTGGGGATGACAAATAGATTGTGTAAAATAACGTAACATGAAAAAGACATTGGAGTAAACCAGGATCAACCTCTTTAGTTTCTCCTAAAGCTGGTTTACACCCCAAAAAAGTCATGTTATGTGTCTGGTGGGATTGGAGAGGGGTACTGTTTAGTGAGTTCCTGCCGCTTAATCAAATCATTAACTCTGATAAATACTGTTCACAGTTTGATAGACTGAAGAAGAACATTAAAGAAAAACGACCAGAACTTGCCAATAGGAAAGGAGTAGTTTTCCACCAAGATAATGCGAGGCTAGACTTATCTTTACAGATTAGGAAAAAATGGTGTAAGCTGAATTATGATGTTACTATTCACTCACCGGATTTGACACCATCAGATTTCCACTTATTTCATTCTTTGCTAAATTTCCTTAATGGGAAATTTTTTAATTCTTTAGAGACTTGTGAAATGCATCTTTCGGAATTTTTTGTTGAAAAAGGTAACAAATTCTGGGAGGATGGTATTAAGAAAGTGCCTACATGATGGAAAACAGTCTTTGATCATAATGGTCAATACATTATTTAAAAAAAAGATTTCTATATTAAAAAAAATGCTCCTGTTTTCTTTTACCGAGAAATCCAACATTACTTATTGGCTAACATAATAGAACGACCATTTTCATAATACAATTGTATTATTTCAGTCCCTTGTTTTGCTATACAAGAGGCCATAACTAAAAATAGTGATGTCAAAACTTAACAAATCTCTATCAATACAGCTGTCAGTTTGACATATGTGAGATATAACCTCTTAAAAAATTGCGTCTCTATTGAAAAACCCTTTATTTGAAATAAATGAAGGAAGAACGAACGGTGTACACGAATAAAAAAATAATATTGAAATGTAGTTGTGAAAAGAAATGTAAATGCGATCCAATTAACAGAAGGTAAACAAATAAATTAGCCGGGAATACCAGATAGAAGATAATAACATTTTATTTATGTAAAATGTCTCTGTGTTTGTACAAGTACTGAAAGGAATTTTATTAAGCGTATGAAATATGTAACAAAAATAATATTCTCTCTGAATGAATAAAACATAAACTGTACGAAAATGTGCAAAAAGCTCACAAACATTATCTTTTCAGACATACACACATACACAGACAGAGAGAGAAAAAATAATAATATAAAGAAAATGTATTCATATAGTTTAGACTATAAATCGTGTATAATGAAATTAAATCCAGTGCTTACACAACGAATTTAATCCAGCTGAACCGATATAAGTAATTTAAATTTATTTACAGTGTTTTTGGAACGACCGTTTTTCAATTTAATTACGGCGGAGCGGGGTATTTAAATTTATTTTATTAATACGTTATTATTTTTATTATTACTAATAACAGTATAGATAGGGGTCGAGTAAATTTATTCAAATAGCCGCGCACACGCCAGTCAACTTATTAATTATTGTTCTTTTCAATCTAATCTAAATTCAATTTTGTTTGTACGTTACATACTGTAAATTGGCTCGGTCGGTCCGTGTCCGTCTGTCCGCCCGTTCACATGCATTGTGTATGCGCGCTCGGTCGAAGACAGGCTGTCTGTGCGTTTTGAGTTGGTTGTCCGATTGTATCTGTCGTTCACATGTATATGTAGAGTTCGTTTCGTATAACTGTCAGAGTGCATACGCCGTTTCACACCAGGTTCATCGATCGATAAATTGTAAATTCGGAATTCATTCTCATTCTGTCGGATGAATGAATATTGTTATTTCATTAGTCGAAACGAAACAATGTTTAATTTTTCACAATTAGAATTCATTAGTTTAAACTTTGTTATTAATTTCATTTTATTTCTCAACATTTGTTTGATTTTGCTTGTTTTAATTTGTAGTTATTAAATTTATTATTCTTATTATATATTTTTTTTCTTCTTTAGATAGTATTGGATTGGTGCAAAAATAATTGCGGTTTTTATCATTTTAACACTAACCTACTGACACTTCTTGTATACGTATTTCTACTGTGCCCGGTCAAAATGACCGGGGATTAAAACATTTATTGTTTTTATGATTGAACGTAGATAATAGTTAATTTATTACTGAATTTATATAAAATGAACAAGTTTCATAAAATGGCGACCTAAATTTATTTTTATATAATTTCAATTATAAACTTGAAAAGAGAAAAAAAAATGAACGGTATTTATATAGTTCATAGTCCCATACACGCTGTGTGTAGGTATACGTACGTACACGTTATCTCTAAATATATTAATAATATATATCTTATTCAGCTTCACTGCATTCCTTACAAATTATTTTGTTCTCAAAATGTACATTTGCCGCACGCATATTTTTCGCATCTCGAACAGATTTTCGTAGTTTTGCAATCTCTACGACATTTTATTTGACAAGTTTTTCGTACGTACGAATCTGAACGTGTCGATGGTTTTGGTATATTTTTTTCTTCCCGCGATTCTAGATACGCAGCGCCAAGTTCTGTAGCTAACTGGAATAACAATTCCTGCCTTGAAGTTTTTCCACCCGTTGTTTCTTTATACAAAACCCGGGCATTCATTCCAGCTAGGTCAAGAATATTGAAAAACACCTGGAGGGGCCACCTACAAGATTTCGACTTCACACTGTATTTCCTTGCCATTTGGTCCGCCACGTTTACATCAAAATTTTGTATTATTATAAAATCTAATCGTTTCCGGTATACGTTTGTTACTTTTTTCTATTTCTATTGATTTATGCATGGAACTTAGCACAAGCACTTTTTTGTTGGTTTGATTTTATATACTATAAGAGAAATATGATTTGATTTATACAGTTTGCTTGAAAACAGTGTCATTTTGTCTTTCCGTTGTTTGGCTAATTTAGGCAATTCTCGTTTATTTCCACGGATTGTTCCAACAATGGTAGTCTTTTTTGCATGTAGCTTTGTGGCAAGTGAAACACTCGTAAAAAATTATCTGTTGTTACGTTCCTTCCACATCCTGTGAATAGTTCCATCAGCTTTAGAACAACGAACCCTCCAAGTGGAATTGAATATTCTCTTCTCTCATACTTTCCCAAATAGGGAAATCCATTTATTACGTACTTGCTATTGACGTCACACGTTAACCTGAATTTTAGGCCAAAATTGTCTGGTTTGTTCGGCATACACTGTGTAAATCTACACCCTAGTCTTTGATGAAAACAACTGCTTATTAACAGTAATGTATGTACCTGGTTTATAACAATTTTGGGCAACAACCTTGGGATAGCTTTTAGTTTGTACTGATTTTATAGATTTAGAAGAGTAAATAAAATATTTTCTCGACCGGTTAAATAGACCGGCTGCGGTAGGTAGGACAGACTACATATATTTTTTAGAAAAAAGAAAAAACAGTAGAAGTAAATACTGAAGAATATATTGTATGCATATTTTAAGAAAAGTCTTAAAGTTTGATAGCGATATGATAACGTTTAAATATGTGTAAGTTGTACAAAAGTTTGAAAACGGTCAATTTGACCGGTAGTGGAATGGAAAATCAACTGCCTGGAACACAACGAAATTTGCTTTTTAATACGGTACGGTTCAACTCTACGGACTATATTATACTTGATTATACTTATTCTGGAAAAGGTACAGTTTGACTTAGTAGGTTTAGTGTTAAGTTTGGTGTCGATTTTTCTAGTTACCGTTACCTTTTTGTTATAGTCATGTGATTACTTCATTGTAAATAATGAAATTAGCACTACTGATTTCAGCTTATGTCTATTGTTTGCATTCTTTAATATTGTTGGATATAGCCTCTTAAATTAGTCATGGAAAGAAGCCAAATTCGCATTGGAAGGACGTCCACGACCCTTCTTCTCATCATCAAGATTTTCGTTTCCATTACGAAATTTTTTGGAACCAGTATTGAACTATACGTTTACTAGTTTACTCTTCCTGAAAAACAAATTCGATATTTCGATCAGTTTCTGTTCCTTCACGTCCCAATTTAAACACGTACGACAAAGACGCGCGAATTTGCTTTTTTCCATGATTAGTTTAAAGGGTTATATACAACAATACTAAAGAATGAAAACCATAGACGTAAGCTGAAATCAGTAGTGCTAATAGATATAGGGGAACATGGAGAGGTTTGACCCCCTTTTTAAAAAAAACAATGTAAATCAATAAAACAGTTTTTTTCACATGGATTAAATGTGGGATATTAATTGAATACTATGTGTAATACGTATAATTTTCCTATGAATTTTTAGTTCAAATGAAAAAACTTATTTAATGTTTTTCAAAGTACGAAAAATACAGACAAACCTCCCGTGTTACGGGAGGTTTGATCCTAGTCTCAAATGAATCACTGAAATTTCAAATAACAAGGTATTATCTGCTTTATTGTATTATAAACTTACTCATACAACTATTATAAACAAATACTTGTTAAATAATAACATGGCTCCGCCAATATATCATTATAAACAAAATATTATGCGGCAGTCGTTGTGGAGAAAGAATTATGAACATTTTCGGTTTCCGTTTTACTTTTTCTTCCGTTTTTTTTTTTGAAGGTGCTTGTTTTTTGCCACTTTCGCCCTCTCGTTCTGCAACTTTCTCAATTAATTTTTTTTTTAAGTCGGGCGTTTTTTTTCTTCTCAATACTTTTTCGTTTCGATTGACGTGTTTTGTATTCCCATGTAAATTGTGCCATGATGAAAGTGTTAGTATCCTACTAACTACTCTTTTCCTTGACCTTGTATTTTTTCTCGATTTTTCTTTTGGTAGAAGTCGGATTTCTGATGAAGTTTTAGGTACAATTTCTGATTTCTGATGAAGTTACTGGGTAAATTTTATTTGGTAAATTTGACAGGCGTATTTGACAGCTTGAATAACACGAGAAAAGATATTATACATTCGTTTTCGAACAACAAGATCGCAAAGAATTACATATTACCTGCATTTACACTAAATTGTGTGAAAGAATTGACTTTATGATAACGTAATGTCAAATTAACTTGACTTTAAAAGTGAAATTGTAGGGTCAAACCTTTCGAGTAATACAATTTCGACATAAATGTATAAAAATGTACTCAAACAGCACTTTTTTTGATTTAATGACTCGAGAAATCATGAAATAAGAGTGCAACGAGTAATAACCGAGGTTAATAACAAATTTGTTATATTTACTACTTGAATATATTACCTTACACAGTAAGCAAAAAAAAATACAATTTTATAGGCTACTTTTTTCTTTTTGGAATAATTTGTTTCACATAAACTTTTCAGATTTCTCGTTCTGAAAATTACGTTTGTGTGCTTATATGTTCATGAAAATTTTTTTTTTATAAAAAATAAAGTAAGAAATTAAGTCTTTTCCTTTATTAGATATCCTAAAATATTTTAGTTTGTTTTTAACTTAATCGAATCTTTATATTGGCGTTGTTTGAATGTTTGTGTGTTCAATTATAAAATATTTCATATTTTTATTACTTTAAGGCTGAGCCATTGATGAGGATTAATTTAATAATTCATTTATTATTGAGGAGTTTTTTTGAATTGTAAGACCTCTTTCATGGATTATTTTTCATAACTAGCAAATAAATTATATTGTAAAATTTTGACTTACTCAGCGGTATTATATATATATATATATATATATATATATATATATATATATATATATATTTCTTTTTTATGCAACTAATAGTAAAAAAAATAGGTACACAAACACTTTCTGTACTTACTGTATTTATTTATTAAATATACAAATAATCCATTAATTGTAATTCAGATAATATTATATGATTTTCGTTTCTATATATAATTCTGTTTGAAAACCAATGTTTCATTGTTACACTTCCATGAAACATTTGTGCATGTACTTTGAAACAGTAATTACTACTTTCAAAGTTCAAGCCAGCAAGCAGTTGCTTTCAGTGTTTGGTTATGTATGTATGTGCTTACTTATGTATGCTATGTAACAATATATGTGTATGCTCGTATGGACAATATGAATACATATTATTCTTCATTTACACAGTAATCGTTAGTGATAAGTTCATATTTAGATCATTGACTGGTTTTATACCTTATACTGTTGTTGTCTGTAGTATGATGTTCCTTACTAGATTATATATGTGTGTATATGTATATATATATATATATATATATATATATATATATATATATATATATATATAGAGAGAGAGAGAGAGAGAGAGAGAGAAAGAGAGAGAGGGAGAGAGTACTAGAATCATATGTTTTTATAACTAATTATAAGTACATAAATATCCTGTTTTGGTATTGTTTCATACATATAAAATGTTTATATACAAAAGTATTGATGTACTTTGGAAATTTAGTGGTGAAATCTTAAAGGTAATAAATAGAAATTGATAATTTCAATTTGTATTTCGAACAGAAAGTTCAGAGAAATGCAAATATTTTTTCCTATAGATCTGTTGTCTACAGATTATAAATAGGTGAAACAATGCAAATAATAAGAAATTTAATTTTTATAAATAATTATCCGTGTCAGATTTATTTTGAAAATTCTAGTTAGTATATCTAAGACAGATAAGGACAGAGTAAATATAATTTGAATGAGTTACAAAATATAGCGGTACCGATGAAAAACATATTGCGATGATCGAGAGGGACATTTGATATCTCCGAGTCAAATCTTGCTTTCTGTCTTTAGTAAGTAATTTGTATTTATAACATTGTACTTATTTATTTTTTAGCTCAAAGATGCTTACATTAGTATTATATTCAAAACGATGAAAGTAAATTTAATTATGAAAAACTGTACAATCTCTCTATAACTAAAAAGTGGTCCCGCCACTATGCGTGCCTTTTATTCGTTCTCTGATTGGTTGATATCGTTTATGTGATCTTTGTTCTGATTGGTTGATATCAAACACATGATCAGTGTCTGTTTCATGGTATACAACGAAAGAGAGAGGTATACGATTTTAGTGTAAAACTGATTAAAAATTTATTCAAAATATATTCACTGAAGATTTAAAGGAATAGTGTACACATATTAACATTGTATTTTATTGTTAATTTTTATAAACGTTTTCCAATGACAAATTAACGATTTGCATTTTATGCTGATTATTTGCGTGTAATTTGTTAAATTCTGTTATTGTTGAGGGGGAGCAATTGTTGCGAGCGTGTGGTGAAGCCCCTCACTCCCATGGAGGTTGGCGAGCATAGCGAGCAGGGAATAGACCACCCTAATTTTATTTTAAAATTATATATATATATACATTGTTAATTTTGTACACTGAATAGGATAGACAAAATATAAATTTTATTTTTTAATTATTACATATCCTATTCGGAAAAAGTTGCACATACATATATAAGGTATTATTAGTTTACAACCCACTCTCTCTCTATCTATCTATCTATCTATATATATATATATATATATATATATATATATATATATATATATATATATATATAATATGTATGTGGTTGAAAGGCGCCTTTATCCAGTGCTTTAGGTGTAT
Organism: Acanthacorydalis orientalis; assembly: GCA_034766995.1. Lineage (NCBI taxonomy): Eukaryota > Metazoa > Arthropoda > Insecta > Megaloptera > Corydalidae > Acanthacorydalis > Acanthacorydalis orientalis. The sequence continues at coordinate 13,498,270 of CM068317.1, read as the reverse complement.
TTTCTGTATTTTCATTTGTATATTACTGCATGGTATTTTTATACACTTCGTGTATAAAAGTAGTGTGTTTATCCTCCAATACGATAATGCGGGACTATAAGCCGTCATGGAACCCCAAAACAATGGTTACTAGTCTCCTTTACATGCGACTTTTTAAAAGATTACTTCTTTTTTTTCAAAACCAAAATGTTTCATTGTAATTAAATTTGTTCATTCTTATTTCGTCAAATCAGATAATAGGAGCATCTAATTATGGAAATAACCATCCCTTGCTATTGCTTAGAGTCCACTTTTACATTTTTTCGCAAAAGTAAAACGCTTGAATATTTTTTTCTTCAATATAGGTTTCCGACTCTGTTCACCACTTACAAATTTGTCTACCTTCAATGTCTGTCACGGGCACTAATGACGTTAGTTGTTGACGCGCACTTAAACTGTAAATAAGTAACAAACTTCAAAATTTAGCTGATAATGATTTTCCACGTGTCCAAGTTTAACAAATTCATTATCATTACCGCTGTTAATTATTATTCATTGGAATATGCCATTCTAATATTGTTCTATTCAAAGGAGAAATCAGTTTTGCTCGACCTCCTTCATACATCCCTTCTACAGCATTTAAATTACCATATCATTTTTTCGAGTTTTTATGCATTAGCGATTGATCAACATTTCTTTGCAGCTTATCTTGTTGAAAATTCAGACTAATGTAGGGCAATCACTATTCATGAATATTCGATGTATATATATATATATATATATATATATATATATATATATATATATATATATATTAATAATAATAATATTAGGTCGATAGAAAAATAATTACGGTTTTTTATGAGTTTGAATGTTATAAACCGCAATTATTTTTCTACCGACCTAATATAATTCTAAGGAACAGTGCGTTGTTTTCACTGCGCAAAAATAAATGAATTCACAAACGAATTTTCTATACGAATTGTATGTCAGACCGGATTAAGAAAACAGTGCATTAAATATCGAAAACATAATTCGTTCAAAGTAATTCGGACGGAAAATATAGTAGAATTGAGAAACGCATAATTTAATTTTTTCTTTCTTTGTAATTTTGTTGGACGACGTTGTACTCGAAAAAATTTCATTAAATGAAAAGGAAACAAACAAAATTTATATGATATTAAGATTCCAATTTTAATATTGATTAGAATATTTTTGTCTTCCCTTTCGAAAACATTCCGTGCCAGAGGATGGAATGATATACGGGTAATATTGATTTTGATTTCGACTATGAAATCATTTTATTCAGAAAAATGCGATGTCAACAATTTTATATTATTTCTTTGTAGAATACTGTAATAGTAAAAATATAACGAATATGGTTGATATGTATGGTACGACTTGTATCGTTTATGTTGACTTCAGAATTGTGGTTATAATACTGATAAATAGATAGAATACTTTATAAGTAAATAAACTTGTCGGAATTCACTTTATATCAGTAAATAGTATTTTTCGATAATAAAATCGACATATATATATATATATATATATATATATATATATATATGTGTGTGTGTGTGTGTGTGTGTATGTGATTCATAGAGCATATTTATTTGAAAAATTATTTCATTACTTACTAATGTTACGATCGTTTTTACTTCCGAGAATAGGAAGAGGTTTTGAAATTATTTATTTCGTATCATGAATTGATATTCTGTTTGACAAGACGATTATAGTTCTTATAGAAAAATATTTTTGCTCTATACATTACCATCGGACAACTTTTATATTTACAAATTGATTGAATAATTTTTTCATTATGAAAATCGGCACACATAAATTCTTCATGAATTAATTCATAAGGAACTTAGAACATTTTCAATTTATTTTTTTTTGAATATTTTGAAACATATTAAATATATTATTCATACTGTAAAATATTATTAGTGAAGAATAATGCAGATACATATTTCAAGATTATTTAAAGCAGTTACTATTCATGACGCAAAGTTATTATTTTTTCTGTTGTACTACAACAACAAGAAGGGATGCTTATTTCCATAATTAGATGCTGCTAAACTTTCAACAAGAACTTTCCAACTGCGTAAGGATTACGCACTCACATAATACATAAGATACATCACGGCGTGCAAGATTCATTTTAATAAATTTAAATATATGTTTAAGATAGTAGTGATTTGAATTAAGTATTTGTTTAAAACAAAAACAAATTCTGTCATATAAACTTTATGTATAAATACATAATTATATAACTAATTTAAATAAACATATATACACACGCATATATATATATATATATATATATATATATATATATATATATATATATATACACCTACATATTAATAATTTATAATATATTTATTGAATACTTTCTACATACATTTGTGTATGTATACTTTGATTGCATGCAGTGATATACTGTTAGAAATATTATGTGCATTTATAAGAAGGTAAAAAGTACAATCCTTTATTTCACAAATGAATTTTTCTCTCACCTCATAAGCCACAAAAGATTCTAATTAAAAATGTTAAGTAAACGATTATTGAGATCAATTTTGATTCTTATATATGCGCATTTCTATGGCGATGTTATCATTTTCAGAGCACTCACTTACAGAAACATGATTCAGATAAGTTATATATATGTATATATTTTAATGCTCGTGTACGTACTTAAAAAACAATCAAAAATTATCAATTACTTTTTATTGATCATTTTTGATTAGAAAAGTATTTGTGATTTGTAGGACGAGAGAATATGTTATTTGTGATGGAGAATTTACGTTGAGAGTGATTCTTTAGTTTATTGTGATATATATATATATATATATATATATATATATATATATATATATATATATATATAACGGATTGTTTACGGCTGTCGCCGCCTCTCCGTCCCCAGTTTCCAATTCCTTCTGTCATAGCACATTTCTTCATCTAGGTTTCTTGTTTCGATTGCCTCGTCCACGTCGTCTCTCCAACTTCTTCTTGGTCGTCCTCTCTTTCTCCTTTCTGGTGGTATCCACTCTAATATCCTCCTTGGCCATCTCACTTCGTCTATTCTTTTTGTGTGTCCGAACCATGTCAGTTGTTGCTTCTCAATATTGTCAATGATATCTCCTGTAGTATTCATTTCCTTTCTAATGTCTGCATTTCTGACTCTTTCAAGTCTCGATCTTCTGCAGCTTCTTCTCAGAAAGTCCATCTCTGTGACTAGTAGTTTTTTCCTATGTGATTTATTTAGATCCCATACTCCCGAGCCATATATTACGATACTTTGGACAATTGCTTTGTACAGTTGAAGCTTTGTTGTTTTTCTAATATCTCTTGCCCATAGTATTGGGTTGAGTGCGCCTATGGTCTTTCTGCCTTTGGTAATTCTTTCTTGGATTTCGTCTCCACTTGTTCCTTGTTTATTGAAAATCACTCCTAAGTACTTGGCTTTATCGACGCCTTTTATTATATCGTTTTTCAGTGGTAGGTTTCCCCAGTCATCATTTCTAACTACTAGACATTCGCATTTATTAAGATTTATCTTAAGACCTGCTTTTTATATTCTTCACACAGCCTTCTGACTATATAGCCGAGATCTTGTTCATCTTCCGCAAGCACCACCTGATCGTCAGCAAAATAAAGAGTATATAAATTGTCGTCTCCCACCTGAAGTCCCATATTCTTACATTTATGAGCCCACCCTTGAAGGGATTGGTCTAAGTATAATTTAAATAAAGTCGGAGAGAGACAACATTCCTGTCTCAATCCTTTTGCTGTTTTAAAGGATTCCGTCAGTGATGTTCCAATTTTTACTACGGCATAATTATTTTTATAGTAAGACTGAACAGCATGGATAGTGTCGATCTTATGCCAAGCTTTTCCATTTCTTTCCATAATTGTGATACTGGAACACTATCATAGGCTTTTTCCAGGTCTATAAAGGCTATGTGGGTCTCTATTTCGTTAAGTTCTTTTTCTAACGCTATTTTTAAAATAAATAGGTTGTCTGTCGTGGATCTTTCAGCCCGGAATCCCGCTTGTTCCTCGGGTTGCTTGTATTTAATATCCTCCTCTAATATATTTCTATTTATTGTGAGATTCCTTTCTAAATTCTACGAACTAACGAACATGGTATAATATTATTTTTAATTATACATTTATAATTTAACCAAACGTTCTGTTAATCTGTAGATTGGACAGTATTTATATTTGTAAGCTTCGACAATACCATTGCATTATAAGTGAAATCCACCAACTAATCTTTGGTTTTCTTATTAGACTTATTAATATGAAGTTCGAAAACAGTTTTTTGGTCGTTATATATATATATATATATATATATATATATATGCAGTGTTATCTAGTATTAGCTTATAAGTATAAATACTGTCCAGTCTAAGAACGAACAGATCATTTAGTTACATTATAAATGCATAATTATTTGGTTGGTAGGAAAGTAATTGCTGTTTTTGTTTTCTGAATTTTAATCTTAATTTTTTTGAGTGAAAGTATCATTTCATCGTGTTCGTGTTAACATTTTAACGACCGGTACACCAATTGGCGTCCTAAATAAAATTAGCATTATCTACCGGGGCGTCCTAAACAAAATTAGCGTTATCTACCTGAAACGCCAATTGGCGTCATATATGAAATAATATGTTCTTAAATTTTCATTTCAATATCTAAATTACTTCAAAATACACAAGAATTTGAAGAAAACGATCAATGTTTTTTTCCATTTTATAAAAATTCCTCCGGTAACAGGTCACAGATTCATAACAGAACCGCCTGGTCGATAAAGTGTTAAGATCATTTTAAAGTGTATTTTGGTAACAACAAACTTAGGTTTTATTATTAATATTGCTTCAAATTGGGCTATTGAATTAAAAATAGAAAATAAGCAAATAAGAGTTTTTTTTTGCGTGAGTTCAAAACGGGCGGTAAAGCATCAGAAATTGCTCATAAACTAAACAGTGCTTTTAGAGTGGGTAGTGTTAAGGAACCGATGGTGCAATGGTGGTTCCGAAAATTTCGTGTGGGGGACGAGAGCGTTAAAATTCACGGGCGTCCTTTTTTAGTTCATAACGACCAATTGAAGATGTTAGTTGAATCAGATCTACGTACAATTCGAGAGCTTACACAAAAGTTAGGTGTTATTCATCCAGCAGTTCTGGACCACTTAAAACAGCTAAGAAAATCAAAAAAGAGAAAAATGTGTATGCATTTGAAGGTCGTAAATCACAATCACTTTACATGGGTGCCTTTTTTCTAGGAAGTGAATGTTTCCGGAAGAAGAGAATATACAATACATTTCAATCCTTTAAAATGTTCCCCATTATTTTATATAACTTGGCTCTATCTATCGGGTAATTGACGAATCCCTTGTTGAAAACATGATGGCTTTGAATCAATAAAATCTTAATACATTTCCAGACCTCTTCCACTATTTAAGTATTTTGTGCATGTTTTATGTATCACAACACTTCCCCTCAAAGCTCCACAACACATTTTCGTGACTTCGGAAGCATTTTTTTAACTAAAATGCGAAAGGTATGAAATGCGTTATAAACTGCTTTTCGGACGCCATCGTGTTCACTACTGTTTTGTGAGGTTATGCCAATTGTTGCTCAAGATATATAGTGTTATTAAATGTTAAGGTTGGCATTTAAAAATTCTCAGAAGACAAGAAAATATTTTAATTTAAAATATGATTTAGTCAATTTAAAACTACCGAATTAATTTTTATACTTAATATATATATACATACATATATATATATATATATATATATATATATATATATATATATATACACACACATATATATATATATATATATATATATATATATATATATATTGATGTATGTATTTATGTATGTTTGTATGTTTGTTTATACATGTTTCACTATTGAAAATTTTGATAATCATTTTTTTATTAGGGATGTTGATAAATCTTCTCAACGTCCGGGAAGAGTTTCAATCAGTATCTGTATGAGAATTTGATATGTATTAATACAATGCAATCGTTAACATAATAGAATAAAACATAAAATATTATTAAAACAAAAAAAATAACACAACCAAGACAAGGACAATTCACAACCAATCTAATGTTTGTTATTATATTTGTAAATAATAATACAATCTGATAAGAAATAAAAACGAATTATTTGGTAAATCGATCTTATGAAAATGGAGTTTTTGGTGAAAAGTGTAGTGAGACGATACAAATTTTAAATTAATGTAATTGTTTGTTAAATACTTACGTATATTTTGGAGACAAAGATAAATAAAATAAAAGACATGTACAAATACGTAATCTATTAGGTTGGTATGAAAATGACTGCAGTTTTTGTTTTTTGAATTCTAACCTCTTTTTTTAATAAAACATTTATTTATATATTAATTTATTACTAATTATTTATTTTAGTATTAAGTTGATTGGAAAATAATTGCAGTTATTTATTTCCTGAAATCTAACCTTAATTTTTTAATGACAGTGTCATCCTGTTTACGTTAATATCATTTTAAAGTGAATTTTTCGGTCTGAATTTTGGCAACATAGTCTTTGGTTTTATTATTGATTTTGCTTCAAATTGAGATATTAAATTAAAGATGTAAAAGAAACAAATAACAGAACATTTTTTGAATTTGTTCAAAACGGGTGGTAAAGCAGCATAAACTGTTCGTCAACTAAACGATGCTTTGTGGGTACTGTTAAGGAACGTATGGTGCAATGATGGTTCCAAAAATTTCCAATTGTGGACGAGAGCCTTGAAGATGGAAAGGTCGCGGGCGTCCTCTTCAGTTCATAACAACCAACTGAAGGAGTTAGTTGAATCGGAACCACTCGAGATTCGAGACAGACCAATTTGAGAGCTTGCACAAAAGCTAGGAGTTAATCATCCAACAGTTCTGGATCAATTAAATTAAAAAATGTATGAGTTTGAAAGTCATAAACCGCAATTATTTTTTTATCAACCTAATACAACTTAAAATTTAACTTATAACTATGTTAAGGAATAATTTATTCTCTAAGTTGAATCGAAATATCGGACAAGAAAAATATGTACCTTTTAACAGGAAAAAATATCCAACTGTGCATTCTTTTATTTATTTTATTGTTGATCATTGAACGAGCTTGTATATAGAAATCGTATGAACGGACGACGTGTGGTGCAAAAAGCATGTGGAAAAAAACACAATTTTAATTACACGATTTTAATTACAATTACATAAAAGTTGCTTGAGCTAGTACACGAAGCGAATGTTAATGACGTTGATTGTTTTTGAGGTTATTTTCTTTTTGTCGTCACACACAATCGAGTAAAATGATGCCTTCGTGGGAATTCTGAATCTTTTTTGTTTAAACTGAACGAAAAGGAACTTTGATGAGATAATAACGAAAAGTTGTTCCACAATTATGAGAAAGTATCTGATCCCTAGTACTATGTGAGTACATCCTCTGATATCTATTAGTTTTGTATTGAATTAAGGTGTGGTAAGGGTCTCTTGTATACGCATTAAACATGGATGAGTTGTTTATATTTCTAGTTCCATTATTGCACTACAAGATACGGTTATAATTAGGTTTCAGAATCATTTAATTTTCGTATGAAAAAGTTATACCGTTTAGATGATCTTTCACCAGGTTTGTATATTTGGTTGTAGAGTAGTGGATGGTGTTAAAATATTAGGTAACCAAGACAGTTCTGTCGTTGTTATAACGTACTTAATTCCAAGAATTGTTTACACTCCTTATCAGAAAAATTCCATGAATTGTTTATCAGTTATATTAGCATGTGTTTTACTGTTAATTGTTGAATGAATCTCGAACTGTTCACTTTAATTTAAAAAATAATACTAATCCTTAAAAATGTATGTGAAAAATAGTGTAATACGTGCGTGTTTGCTTTATGAATTTAAACTTGGGACTAACGCTATAGAAACTGCAAAAAAAATTTGTACTGCGTTTAGAGAAAAGACAATTACATCAAGAACGGCGCAAAGATGGTTTAAAAATTTTTCTACTGGGGATGAATCCATTAAAGACGAGATCAGTTCGGCAGACCATCAAATTTAAATATCGACGAATCGGAGACAGTGATTGAAACAAATTCCAGTTTAAAGTGTCAACAGCTTGCAGAATCGTTCAAAGTAAATGACGAAATAATACGGAAGCATTTACACAAAATAGGAAAGAGGTGGAAATTAAGTAAATGGGTACTACTCGAATTAACTCCCAATAACAAATTAGAGCGACTTACAATCTGTACTTCTCTTTTTTCACAACTAAAATCAGAGAACTTTTTGAATCAAATTTTGAACACTGATAAAAAATAGATTATTTGTTCTAACTACAAATACACTCACCACTGGATTTTATTAAACGATCTTGTCCCACAAAGTCCTAAACGAAAGTTAACACCACGAAAACTTCTTCTCTATATTTGGTGGTTTCAAAAGGAATTATTCACCATGAATATCTACAAGTGGGTCAAACCCTAACGGCAAACATTTATAGTGAACAACTCCAACGAGTACACGATGCATTACAACAAAAACAGCCAGCACTTGTAAATCGTAAAAAAGTTTTATTTTTGCAAGATAATGGACGACCACACGTTGCAGTAGAGACCAGAACAAAATTATGAATTTAGGGTGGGAGATCCTCCTCCATTCCTCGTATTCCTCCGACATATTTCCATCTGATTATCACCTGTTTTTATCTTTCGATAATCATATGCGTGGTAAACAGTTTAATAATGAAGATGAATTAAAAATGGAGGTGTCTACATTTTTTGAAAATAAAAATAATCAGTTTTATAAAAATCGAATTTATAAATTATCTTCTCGCTGGAAAAGGGTTGTTCAACGCGAAGATGGATATTATGATGAATCAAGTTATTTTATGTAAAAATACACAAGTGTTTTTTCTCGATTCAAAAACGACAGAACTTTTTTGGTTACCTGATATAAATGAGCTTGATATGTATGGTAAAATTATTCACTTGACGATAACCTCAATTGAATGATAAGGTTAAATTTCTGTTTCGAACGATTTGTTGCCATCAATATTTATTTCTCAAAACTGTGATAACTATATTGGTTTTATATATCATATTTATTGATTGTGAAACATTAAATACACCAAGTACATTTCTAAATTAATAAAATTGAATGACAGTATCTTATATGTGGAAAATACAACTTACTGGAATTTTAACTGGAATGCAAATGACTTTGAAATGAGTTGTTTTTTATTTTATATTTAATAGGGAGTAATTCATATATAATTATAACGTGTCTGTGTATATATATGTATATATATATATATATATATATATATATATATATATATATCGGTGTTTATTTTTAAAAATTGAAATAAAAAATCATTATTAGAATTTGATACTACGAATGCAGTGATTGGTTTTATCAAGTCTTGACAGCTTGAAATATAATAAAATTTATAGTCGTAGAGCAGAAGTATAAAATTGATATATTTTTTTGTATACGCGTATTTTTCGCCAGTCATAAAAAGTATCAAAGTCGTAAAAAAGTATCAGAAGAGTACGTAAGGTTTATCGTCCGCCAGTTGAACATTCTTGTCTTATTTTATGCGTTCGAGTTCAAATTCCGGTAAGATACATAAAATCGTATACAATAAAACTACTTTTTGGGAAAATTAATACATTTCAATCAATCTATTGTTTTGTTAGACAAACATTTTCTCTAGGCTATGTTATTATAGCATATATATATATATATATATATATATATATATATATATATATATATATATATATATGTGTGTGTGTGTCAAGTTTCAAAGTCAAATAAGCTTATCACAATGTAACGCACTTTATGGAAATTATTGTTTTCCTTTGAGTTTGTCTTAATTTCTGTGTATACAAAGCCGAACTTTTGTAAATGTATTTATTTATTCTATCTCTCTTTGTATCTCAGAATATTACCATTATACAAGGATATAGTTTGTTACAATTGTTCCTTTTATTCAGAAACTATAAATATATTTTTTCATAAAAACCAACAAATTTTATTCAGTATTTTAGTTGTAGTTTTGTTATAAATGTTTTAATGGAGACTGGTCTTTCATTTGAATTAAACTTGACATATAATAACTTTTTTAGCTCAGGATGGATTTTCAAAGAACGAAGTTTTTCTTTACAACAGTTTCATTTTATAAATTTCCATAATAATAATAAAATGTTGACTTGAAGAAATCTATTAAGATTTTTCTTATAATAAATTTTCTTTTATTATAAAAGGATATTTTTTATAAAAATGTCGGAAAACTAGAATTTTTTTCAATAAATATAGATGTATGATGGTCTATATATGTATATATATATATATATATATATATATATATATATATATATATATATATATATATATATATACATATACATTACCAGGAATAACAAGAAGAGATGGGAAAAGAATAGAATAGATATGAAAACAGACAGGAATCACAGATGTAATAAGGAAAGTAGAGTCTGAAATGGAAATGGGCGGAACATGTTGTAAGAAGAGATGGCAACCGATGGACAACAGAATTTTTTAACTGGGAACCAAGGAATATAAAAAGATCAGGAAAGAGATTAATTAACAGGTGGAATAAGGAAATTAAAACTTCTATTGAAAATCAGTGGAAAAGAGAGGCATTCAATTGTACAAAATGGAAAATCACGGAAGAGATATTTATACACAAGTGGATTGATAGAGGCTGCTGCTGATATTAATGATGATTTATATATATATATATATATATATATATATATATATATACATATATATATATATATATATATATATATATATATATATATATATACAGGTTGTGGGCCTTAGTATAATCACAGTTTTGTTAAGGAATTTCATTTTTGTTTTTGGATTCTATTAAAAAAAGTACAAATAAAATATAGTGTATTAAATGACACATTATGTTTGAAGAATTGTGTTTTTTAATAGTCTAGTTTTTTGTTGCGTATACTATGTACAAGAAACTTCTAATTTTATTTTTTGAAATTAGACTTTTATGTGTTTATAATTTATACATGTGATCCTTTTGATGTTTTGTAATGGTTGTTTTCGTTCTTTTGCAGTATTAGATTTTATGTTTTGCACTACTAGTTTGCATGTGTATTCTAAAATCTATCTAAATTTGACACAGAAGTCAAAACTAGTAGTGGAAATCAGAAAACACTTGATATAAAGGAATAAAGAGCACTAATATTTTTGTTTTTGAACTGCTTTCTGATTAATATTAGTATTTATTCACATAAGTACGAGGGTCGTTTGATAAATATGGTAAAAAAGCAAGTTAAACACCGTTTTTTTTTTGCAAAAATCGATTTTATTTCTCAGCATAGTCTCTATTGAGGGCTATACTTGGTCCAACGAGCCTGCACAATACGAATTCACGGTGGTGATGACATCCTCATTCGACGAGAATTTCTTCTCACCGAGCCAAATTTTCAAGTTTGTGACAAAGAAGAAATCGCATGAGGCCAAGTCTGGAGAATACGGTAGATGAGGAATCCATTCGAAGCCCAATTCGAGCAATTTTGCCATTGCGACGGTCGATTTGTGAGCCGGCGCTTTGTTCTGGTGAAAGTGTACTTTTTTGTGGTCCAATCTTGGCTGTTTTTCTTTCAGCTCTTCTTTCAAACGGATCAATAATATTGCATAATAGGTTCCTGTTATCGTTTTTCCCTTCGTTAAGTAGTCGATCAGGATGATTCTTTAGGAATTCCAAAAAACAGTAATCTTCATTTTCTTAGTCGACAAAACGGTTTTCGCACTTCTTCGACGTACTTTCACTAATTGTTGTCCACTGCTTTGATTGCTGCTTCGACTCCGATGTGTAGTGGTGGAGCCACGTTTCATCGACGGTAACGAATCGGCGCAAAAAGGCCTACTCGTTTTTTTCTATTTTTGCGGCAACTGCTGCAATGCTCGCTTCAAACATCCGTGGAATGTAAACAATGCGTCGCTTCTAACTGACATTTCGCTTATGCTAGCTTGAAAAATGTCACTTGATAGTCGTTATGTTACCAAATGGATCGTGGCGCCATATCATAAAAAAATACCAAACTTATCAAACGACCCACGTACATTTGAAACTTTTTTAATACATTTTAAAAAGCTACTGAATATTTACAAATATTATGACATGAGATATTGAATAAAATATGCGCATGTGTGTTTGTTAAATCCATTAGCCTCTCCTTAAGCTAGTTTGACGAATTGACCATTAAATCAAGTAAGGCCTGTTTAAGTTATATTTGATCAGGCTTCATATTTTCTGATTTGGCTTGGTTTAATTAAGTTATGTTTGTTCCGATCAAATTTGATCTGACCAATCTATTCAGTTCCATAACTAGAAAATTATTCAAAAACAATACTTTGAAGAAGTTTTGTCAGGTTAGATTCGATCCAGTTAATTCAAGCCAGGTGTTGTGGTAAGATCAGATATCAGGATAGATCAGCTTTGAAGAATGATTTAAAAGAATTGTACTTTGAAAAGTTACCTTTCCAAAAGTTATTATTGAAGAATTTTTTTTGTAACCATCAAAGATCATTCGTTAGTTACGAGAAATAGAAATGTAATTCCTAGGATTTCTGGTGAAGTAAGAAATGGAAATACATTAAGATAGTTATCCATTATTGGGTATCTATTCCAAATACTTTACATCTTTCCACCGAGTACAAGAAATGAATTATACACATTTGTAGTGAATGTGCCACTGACTTTCATATGAAATGTTTCTAGAAATATAAAAAAAATGATTGCTATAATAGATTGGATTAATTAAAAATCTGAAATAAATTTTTGATTGCTTTTACACATTTATTATTTCGCATGTTTTCTCATGTAAAAAAAGTTCCATTATTAAAAACGACTGTTTAAATAATTCATGAATACTTTCTGTCCCTCAAAAATAGTTCAGTTTTCTTTCATTTTTTTCCTTTAATACATTCAACTTTTTTTACCATATTAGTGATAATTTAATTTTGTTGCAATAATTATAACCCCGGTCTAACGGGCTAATGTGTTCATTAACTATATGTTTGAATTTTCGCTCATTTTGTCTGATATTATTATCTTTATGTCATATCTGACATATCGGTGCGTTTTATCAAGTCGATATTAAATTTTGAAATGACAATTATATTTAACTGAACAGTACTATGTGTACTATATATATATATATATATATATATATATATATATATATATATATATATGTGTGTGTGTATATGTATATTCACATCCATATATCATCTGTTACGATATAATAAATTGTCTGTTTATTGATGGAAATGTTATCACCTGTACAAATTGTCTCCGTGTCCTATTTTACGTACTGAAATATTGTCGACATGGGTTCGTATGTTACAGATTTGTCCCAACTTGACATTTTCGTAACAATTTTTCATCACAGGAAGAGTTCTGATAAAGTTTTCAACTACTTTTGAAACATCGATTGTGTGGTACCATTTTCGTTTAACGCTTTTCCACAGTTCGCATTATTCATTGAGCATTTTATTGCGAAGAAACGTTGTAATAAAGTTATTCTCCGCATTTGCGTTACGCGAATTGACGTTATCGCTGACAATTTCCGATTCTTGTTCAAATTTTATAACAAGTTATATATATATATATATATATATATATATATATATATATATATGTATTGTAAAGTTTATGTCGTTATTATTGATGTAATGATGGTGAAATAAATTTTATATGATTGTTGTTTAACATAACTCGTCTAAAATTACTGTTATATTTTATTTGTTTAATTTTTATTACTTGATGATAAATTTCAGACTTGTTGGAATATAAGAACATTAATGTGGAAATATATATATATATATATATATATATATATATATATATATATACATATAGGTGATTCAATTTAAGCTTCCACATTAAAATTTTAAAAAATCACAAAAATGAAAAAAAATCATGTTATTTAATATTTTAGTTCAATTCAATACTGGACTACAATTGAACTGAAATACTAAATGAAAAATAATATGATTTTTTTAATTTTTGCGATTTTTTTTAATATTTTCATATAGAAGCCTAAATGGAATCACCTGTATATATATATATATATATATATATATATATATATATATATATATATATTACATGTACAAATTAATTCGGTGCCTTTAAATTGAATCAATTAACTGTTTTCAATTAAAAAAATTCTCGTCATTTTAGGATTTTGCAGTGCCAATCTTAACATTTAAAGACATTATACGAGGTCAGACAATTAAGTAATGCGACAAAATTCAAAAATCGAGTATATTTAAAAATTAAGGTACATCGCTGCGATCCCCTTCAAAGTAGTCCCGTCCCGCATCTATACACTTATTCCAGCGAGTTTTCCAGTTTTCGTAACAATTCTGGAACACTTCTTGTGGGACCTCTCCGAGTACCCTCGTCACAGATTCTTGGATATCTTCAACGGAGTCAAAATGTCGACCTTTGACGAATTTTTTCATATGGGGGAATAGGAAAAAGTCGCAGGGTGACATGTCCGGTGAATAGGGCGGTTGTGGTAACGTTGCGATGCCTTTAGACGCCAAAAACTGAGAGACACTGAACGCACTGTGACAGGGAGCATTGTCGTGATGCAGAACCCAAGTCTTCGCGATCTCTGGACGCACTCTGAGCACCCTTTTTCGTAATTTTTCGAGCACATTGCGGTAGAATACTTGATTTACGGTTTGTCCAGGTGGTACGAACTCTTTGTGAACCACCCCTTTGCTGTCGAAGAAGCAAATCAACATGGTTTTCACTTTGGACTTGCTCATTCTCGCCTTCTTTGGCCTTGGTGCTCCAGGGGACAGCCACTGTTGGCTTTGTCGTTTAGTTTCGAGGTCATATTGAAAGAACCAACTTTCATCACCAGTAATAACTCGATCGAGAAGAGTAGGATCACTTTCAATAGGGTAGGATCACTTTCGCGCACCGTTGCTCTAAATTTCTCTGTTCCATTTTCGTGACATGCACTACTCGCGCGTTGTTACAAAATACTAAAAGCTGGCGAAGAAATGATCGTACGAGGGTGGTCAAGGTCTCAATCGAGAGAGTAGGGATCTGCTATTACGGTGGGGGAGTTACAGGTTCGCAGTGTTACCACAGGTCGAGAAAAAAAATCGGTCGCATTACTTAATTGTCTGACCTTGTATATCTGTATCTTGGCCAAGCAATTGACAAAATTGTAGTGGACATGATGGTGTCCGAAAAGCAGCATATTACGTATCGCATACTTTTCTCATTCTAGTAGAAAAAAATGCTGCCGAAGCCGCGGGAATGATTCGGTCAGCTTAGGGGGAAGATTCAGTGAAGCGTAAATCATACAAAAAATAATTTGAAAGGTTTTGAAGTGGTGATTTTGATCTGTCTGATTAAGTATGTCCCTGACAACCGAAAAAATTTAAAGACTAGGAACTTGAGCGGTTATTAACTGAAAACTCTCTCCAGACCGAACAGAAACTCGCTCAATAATTTGGAGTTACCCAGCAAGTAATTTCATATAGGCTACATTGGTTGGAAAAAATCAAAAACTAGACCAATGGATTTCACCAGAGCTCGACACAGAAAACAAAACAAGAAGATGCAGTACGGCTATGTGTTCGGTCGCTATGTTTGAAAGGAAGGATTTTTTGAATAAAATCATGAAAACTATTTTAAGCAGATAAAATCTTGGGTTACGCTCAGTGAACCATTTATATCGACTTCGAAACCAAATATTTACACCAAAAAAGTGTTTTTGTGTATTTGGTTGGACATTAATGGTATATGTATTATGAGTTGCTCGAAACTGTAAATCCAGAGTGTTAACAACAACAGATCATCCATTTGAATGATTAATTAGAGAGAAAAATATCACTCATTGACGAGTGAACGATGTGTCATTTTGTAGCATGACAACATTCGATCACCGGTTGCGAAAGGGACCAAAGGACAGTATTTGTTCGTTAGGTTGGGAAGTTCTTCCACATGCGGGGTATTCACCGGACGTATTTCTGTCAGGTTATCATCTGTTCGGGTCGCTTTAGCATTATCCAGCTGATACCTGTTTTAAAACAATGGAATAGGTACAAAAATGCTTTGACGACTTCACTGACTCAGGCATCGTCTTTTTTTACGACAAGGGATATGTCATGTACCCTAGAGATAGAGCAAATTTATACAAAATATAAGGGCATATTTTGAGGATTGAAATGTATTCAGTTTTTCCGTAAATAAACATTCATTTTCTATAAAATGAGCATCGAATTATTTTGTACGCCTAGTATATATATATATATATATATATATATATATATATATATATGTATGTATGTATGTATGTATGTATATATATATATATATATATATATATATATATTTGGAGAGAAAAATCAAAAATAATTACAAATGTTATGCAAAAGACATGAAAAGTAAGTTAACGAATTGAAATGTCGTTTGCAATAAATGTAACAAAAGTTGCAAATACTTGTGTAAAAGTTAGGGTCAAAATATTTATAAATTATAATTTAACAAATCGTGAACAGACTATGAATGAACGGTTGAAATAAAAAAAAATATATTAAATATAATTTCGAATAATTCTGTTCGAAACTTCGAAAGTTGTGGTGAAATTGAATAAAAAAGTTGTTGAACGGAAATCCTTGACATCTAAAAAAAAACTTTTAAAAAGAATTATGTTCCGGCGAGGAAGCAAAATATTTCCAGCCGAGTGAAAATTTCTCATACGTCTAATAAAACACGATTTTTTCCTATATATTCATTCTTTATTTTGACTGGTTTTTTTTTTATTTTTTTATTGGACAGTTGAGGTTATGTTTATACATGTGTAATATTTTCTCACGTCGTTTTTTCCCAAGAGTTGTGTTCATAAAATAAATGATAAACTATAACATTTTTATTTGTGTTTATTAGTATGTTTACAGTAAATGAGGATTCAGACCTTTTTTGTATATTAATTTAGTGGTAGTTACTGTTTTAATGTTAGGGTCGTAGGAAAGAAATATGGTTTTCTTAATTTTAACCTTTTTTTTCAATGAAAGTGTCATTTCATCGTGTCTATGTTTATATCATTTTAAAGTGCATTTTTCTGTCTATATTTTGGTAACATGGACTTTGATTTTGTTATTAATTTTGCTTCAAATTGGGCTATTGAGTTAATTATTGAAAAAAAGCAAGTAAGAGAAGGTTTTCTATGAGTTCAAAGTGGGTGGTAAAGTAGCAGAAACTGTTCGTCAACTAAACTATGCTTTTGGTGTGGGTACTGTTAAGGAACGTACGGTGGAATGGTGGTTTCAAAAATTTCTTGATGCGAACGAGAGCCTTCAAGATAAAGAAGGTCGCTGGTGTCCTTCTTCAGTTCATAACGACCAACTGAAGGCGTTAGTTGAATCAGACTCACGCACAACAATTCAAGAGCTTGTACAAAAGCGTTAGTCATCCAACAATTCTGGGCCACTTAAAACAGGAAAATTAAAAAAGAGGACAATATATAAATTTGAAGGCCATAAATCGCAATTATTTTTCTATTAACCTAATAGTATTTAAATATGGAAATATATATAATTAAAAATGATATTAGAAAAGTAGAAACGACTTTTTGTATTAAAAAAATATTTTAATTAAAAATAAAAAAGTAATATGTAAAGATATTCATTTTTTAATTTAAAGAATATATTTTTTGATCTCTACTGTCGTTCGCAAGAAAAAAAGGATAGTTAACGCCTTCTGTTAAAGAGTTAACAATATTGAAGAATAAAACAGATTTTTTACAAGTAAGAGAATCAGACAAAAGGATCTTTGAATTAGAAAATGTGATGACAAATGACAACAGCTTGTTGAACTCGGTACTTAGCGCCTCGGGTGCTCTATAAAACATTATTTCGTAGATTATATAACGGCAAACATTTATTCACCCACTACTTATATGTTGGCGGATACGGAAATTGTCGAGAACATCGACGAGAGTTCTTTAGAAGTCCAATATGCAGAAGTAAAGACTGAAGATGATGAGGATATGAATCGAATAGACTGTTAACAGTTCTCTTACTAGAATTAAATAACAAGCATAGAAGAATGTATCTGGTATTTAGAAATTTGTGTAAAATATAATATATATATATATATATATATATATATATATATATATATATATATATATATATGTATATATATATGTATCTATATATATATGTATATATATACATATATATATACATATATATACATATATATATGTATATATATGTATATATATGTATATATATATGTATATATATACATATACATGTATGTATATATATGTATGTATATATATATGTATGTATATATATATATATATGTATGTATATATATATATGTATGTATATATATATGTATGTATATATATGTATGTATATATATATATATATATATATATATGTATGTATATATATATATATGTATATATATATATATATATATATATATATATGTATGTATATATATATATATGTATGTATATATATATATATGTATGTATATATATATATATATATATATATGTATGTATATATATATATATATGTATGTATATATATATATATATGTATGTATATATATATATGTATGTATGTATATATATATGTATGTATGTATATATATATATATGTATGTATATATATGTATATATATATATATATATATACATATACATATATGTATATATATATATATATATATACACGACTCTGTTTCGACCCAGGATCATAATGATTCACCCATGTTTCATCCCCGATAACTATGCGGTTCAAAATAGCTTCTTTCTACACAAATTGTTTCAGATTCGTCTTTGATAAGAAAAGTTGGATGTTGAAGCATCAATTAAATATATTGAAACGAAAAAATCAATCAGAAGTGCTTCAAAGCGTTAGTTATTTCTAAAATTAGTTTAATAGTGACATGTGAACGCTTTTAACAATTCTGAAAAAGAAATGCCCAAACATTGAGCGTTAAAATTAATTCTCTGCCTTCAAATTGAATCAGTACTAACTCTGTTTTGAATTAAAATACTTTCTCGTCATTTTCAATCATTTTAGGATTTTGAAATGCCGATCTTAACATTTAAAAACACTCTATACACTTTGGTCAAGCAGTTGGCATAACTTCACAACAATAGTGATCACTATGGCGTCCAAAAAGCAGCAAACTAGACATTTTTTACATATTTTTCACATTCCAGTTGAAAAAAAAATGCCGAAACTGTAGAAATTATTTATTCAGTTTAGGGGGAACGTGTTGTAACGCATAAAACATGCAAAAAATGCTAAAACAGTGGAAGAAGTTCGAAAATGAATTGACGATTTCATAGACTCAAGCGGCCATCTTTTTTTTTGACAAGGGATTTGTCGGTAACCTGACAGATAAAGCAAATTTATACAAAATAATGGAGCTTATTTTGTGTATTGAAATGTATTCCATTTTTTCGCAAACATTCCAATTTTCTATTGTATAAAAAGGCACCGAATTAATTTGTACATCTAATATATATATATATATATATATATATATATATATATATATATATATATATATAAAGATTATCATACAAAAGTGTTCTTTGTTCTCTAAAGAAGAAGAAACTTTTGCTGTTTATTTAAAAAGTAGTTGTTAAGGAAAAGTACGTTTCCACTAGTATACCGAATAAATTGAAATTCGAGAAAAATAATACAGAAAGAAAGCAACAAAATGAAAGTAATAAGAATAAAAAGAGAATCAAGCCAAACGTTTTATTCCACGAAGAGAGCTTAGAAAATGGAATGATCGGAAAAATTCTTTCAAGAAAATTAACAACGGTTCAGTTACTGACGATGATCTCTCAATTTTATTTTTCTCAGAAGGGGAAATTGAAGCTGGTGTTTTTTTATTGCCTGTTTAATAGAAGATAGAAATTAGAAAAGTTTATTGTGATAAAAGGATAATGCAATGAACAACTATTTCAAGTATTTCTTTCTATTTTAAAAATAATATGTTTTTTTGAACATCTATTTGTCTGTATGTGTGTGTACATAAACATACCACACTAATATATATATATATATATATATATATATATATATATATATATATATATATATATAATATGTCTTGCATTACATTAAGTCGATTACGTTTAGTAGAATCTAACGCTGTTAATGTCAGACGTAAAGAAATAATCGTATAATTTTATAATTCACTAGATGTTTAAGTGGCGCGAATCCGGACCTTCTATTTGCAGAGCAGTCATGTTAAATATGATATATTGTTTATATAAATAAACATTTCGTCGTTGTAATTCATAAACATGAACTGTATTAAACAAGTGTTGAAAGATTGATTAATTTATGTAAGTACTTCGGTGTGAATAGGTCATGAACCCCAGGAGGTATTCAAGCATTGCGTTATAGGTGCTTTCGGTATAATTTATCTCGAATTCAAATATCTGTGTGTATACATATTTCATTTTGAAAATTCGAATACAAAAGGTTATGAAAATTGTGTATGTGATGACAGCATTGTTGAAAAGAAAATACATGTTGGGAAAATATGTTCTCGTGAATACATTTTTAAACAACTTTTTTTTTATTTATAATACAGTGTATATCCCAGGAAGTAATTGTAAAACCAGTGTATGTTTTAAACTTATTTTATTTCAAAGTATATTGCGTATTAATTTAGGACTGTATTTTTGTACATAATATAAAAATGAAAATTTCAGAGATTATCGTTTTTTTTTCAGGAAATGTATATCTACGGAAGTAGAGTGACAAGTACCCTTGTTTGATAATAAAAAAAATTTTTTTTAACAAATTCTTTTTTATTTTTCATGGTAATCTCGTTTTAGCTCGATACACTTATACCAACGTGTTTTTAATTTTTTATCCCGTCTGAATAGTACGCTTTGTCAAAAACTACAAAATAGGTATTTACAGTGGCGATGGTTTCCAAATTTAATGCAAATCATCTACCCTCGGGCCATTTCTTCAAGTTTGGAAACAGAAAAAAGTCACACAGTGACAAATCTGGGAAATATGGTGGATGGGGAAACAATTCGTAGTGCAATTCATACAATTGTTGATTTGTGTGCAGGGGCCGATGGAAGATCACTTTTTTCTTTGCCAAATGAGGATGTTTTTTATTGATTTCATCACTCATCTGGTTCAATAATGATGGACAATAGCCTCGTGTTACTGTTGTCTCTTTTTCAAGTTATTCAATTAGCAATATTCTATGAGAATCCTAGAAAACAGTCGCCATAACCTTTCTAGTAGATGCAATAACTTTTCCCTTCTTTGGTGTACGTTCGTCAGGAGAAGTATATTGTTCTGACTGCTCTCTTGTTTCAGGTGTATGGTAATGGATATGTTTTATCAACGGTTATCTATCGACTCAAAAATTCATATCGATTACGTTTAACCCTTTGACTGCGGCACATTCCAACTCAGAGCCATCAATATATACGGCGATAATTTTGCTTGTATGTCAGTGGGACTGGCTGGCGTGGTGCACATTTCCTGCAGTATTGCTGAAGGTGTAAGCACGCAAGATGATCACTTAATTTTTTTGTGTCAAGGAAAGGGAAATCTTCAAAAGAGAACTTCCATATTGATTGAGAAACCTTTAGGTTACACTATATTACTTAAAAAAATAATAAATGAATAAAATGAAAAATACTTACTGCAGATTTAAGTAAATAAACACTTACGTACACGACAATATAATAAGTGTGCACACAATAAGTCACAATGCGATTATAGTGCTTGCACAATTGAGCTTAAAAAATGCTTTGTAATCAAAAAATTTATTGGCCGTAAATATACGCCTTTCGTATATATTACGGAATAAGAAAGAGCGTAAATATACGCCTTTCGTACATATCGATGACTGTGACAGGGCGTATATGTACGCCGCTAGCAGTCAAAGGGTTAAACATCGTTAAACACTCCTTTGAAATGTTCATTCGAATGCGTTTTTGGTCGATTGCGAGCAAACGCAATACCCATCTGGTGGATAGCTTTTATATATGTAAATGTTGTTCGTGTAAGATGTTCCTTACACGTTCATCTGAAATGCCCATTGTCTCAACTATCTCATGCACATTGATTTTACGATCATTTAGAGCAATATCATGGATTTTTACAGTCATCTGTTCAGTAGTCACCACAATTGGACGACCTGGATATTCTTCATCGCAAACATTTGTACGACCACGTTTAAATCACTTGAATCAATATCTGATGGTTGCCATCGAAGGAGGAGAAGTCCTTGTAGACAGCATGTAACTTTTCTTTAATTTCTCCACATGTTTTTCCATCCAAAAACAGAAATCTAATCACTGATCGATACTGATTTTTTTCCATAGTTAAAAAAGAGCAATATATGACTTTTCGAAACTAAGCTAATTAATTAAAGTATTGTGCTTAATCTTTGACAGCAGTAGTTTGAAAGATAATGCTGTTAAAAGATACTGCAGTTTGATATCCGTGATACCAACTCTTGACAAACACGGGTAATTATCACTCGACCCTCG
The DNA here is from genome assembly GCA_034766995.1 of Acanthacorydalis orientalis. Lineage (NCBI taxonomy): Eukaryota > Metazoa > Arthropoda > Insecta > Megaloptera > Corydalidae > Acanthacorydalis > Acanthacorydalis orientalis. The sequence continues at coordinate 13,475,631 of CM068317.1, read as the reverse complement.
TATTATCCCACATAAAAATAAATTGATATATTAACAAAATTTTCTAAATAAGATGTACCGGCAACAGAGCCTTTCTACAGTTAAGAGTTAAAAAAAATACTTTTTAAGTAATTAATCTTTATTATGTTTTAAAATCTCAAAGTATCATTTGTACAATTTATTTTACTTCTTCTCCGTCAATGTTTTTCAAAATTATCTCATATCTTCTTTTGAGACTTTGTCTTATCAGCGTTTGGGCCAAGATAATCGGAATATTATTAGGTATTTACGATTTTGGTTGGTTTTATGCTATAGAAAATATTTTTTTTATAAAAATAATTTCATGTTTTCCCCATAGTGTAAAAGTTTTCTCTATTTTTTTTTTGCATCTTACTGATTTTATTTTTTTTTTCAATTCAGCATCCAGTTAGATACAAACATGTTATTAGGTTGGTAGAAAAATAATTACGGTTTATGAGCTTTAAAATCAACAAAAATCGCAATTATTTTCCTATCGACCTAATATATTTATTTTTTGACTGTTTTCACTCTAACTAACGTCGAATTTTTGTTCTCTCTGTTTGGAAAATTACTGTTTTACTTAACTTACAATTTTATCATATTTCTTTTTAGATTTTTAATCTTACCAATCTTTGAGAGAAGATAATTCCAATATAATTAATTATTATGTACGATTTCGGTTCATTAGCATCAAACTTTTTTTTATTACATAAAATATGTTTTTTATGAAAATTAATGTAATATTTTTCTCATAATGCTTGAAAGTTTTCTCTATATTTTTCACGTCTTATTGATTTAATTTTTCTTCCAACTAGTGATTATTTCAATACGAATATATGTTATATTTATCTTTTGACCGTTTGTACCATAATTGATGTTGACTTTTTGTTACGTCTATCTGGAAAATTACTCTTTTAATATTTAATACTTTCTTTTTTGTTCAGATATTTTCGTCAATAAAATACTTTCGTAAATCTAATAATATTCGTTTTGTTGTCATAAAGTTATTAAGTTTATATTAAGAATTGGCTGGTTGTACATCTATCTGTCTATATATATATATATATATATATATATATATATATATATATATATATGAATCTAACGTTGTTATATCGAACATTGCTGCACTGTATTTCGTCCTTATCCTTTAATGTTTTATATAGTGAACGGTACATCCAACTTAAATATTATATTCTTCTATATACATAACAATAATCTCTCTCTCTCTCTCTCTCTATATATATATATATATATATATATATATATATATATATATATATATATATATATATGAATACTATATATATATATATATATATATATAGATATATATATATGTATATATAAATATATATTATATATATATATATATATATATATATATACTATATATATATATATATATATATATATATATATATATATATATATATATATATATATATATATATATATATAACAAATACGTTACAATATATCCACGAGAATGATTATGTACACATAAATGAGTTCAAAAAATATATTTATTGTTTTATTCCGTTACATGTACATGCTTATAATTGAGTGCAGCGAATTCGGAGGCTAGCGAATGCAGCGAGCAGGAGGCGAAGCCCCCTAGTTTGATCAAAAAATATTTTAAGAAATACTTTTGGAATTCAGTAACAAATGTATCTAAATTTTAAATAATATATGCGTACATATCTAGAATAAATTAAATATAGTTGTAGATGAAACATTGTTCCATGCATTGTTCATATATTTATAGCCTATAGAAAGGATACATTATTTAATTTTTGATACCTTTAGTTGATCAAGTGTACTGCCACAAATATATAAAATCTTTCAACGTTCGATTACATCTATAGTCATTGATTATAAATTCAAGTTGCGTCAGGAGACAGAAACACCAATTTAATATTTTTAAAAAAGTTTATACATGGATAGTTATTTTTTTTTATCTACTATAGAAATGGTGTATATTATTAATTCGACAAGAAAATATTTTTTGAGGAGTACCAAATTTCTTTAGTATATCAATGGCACAAGCTCGATATAAAAATTAGTATATTAACCCTTCCACGCCTAGCGCGGAAAGGGTATATATCTGGCATCCACAAAATGATTCATAGTGACTAACGCCGACCATATCCGGCATTAGTGAACTCAACACTAGCGCCACGTCACTCGAATGCCACTCACTAAATACATTATTTCGTTTTAAGTACGTCATGGACCCTTTTTATCAAGCACAATTAGTACACGACCGTAGGGAAGTTTTGAAAATTCGAGACACTTTTTACGCGTACAGTGTGCATTAATGGCACGACACCCACTCATCGGGAGCGTACTGACGGTCAGTTCCTCCGTCGCGAAAGGGTTAATGAAGTTATTTATTCATTGTAATCGTGAGGTCGCTGTACTCGTGCGTTCAATATGATCGAAATTCTTTCTCCCTTTCTATCTATATATATACACATATGTGTGTGTGTATATATATATATATATATATATATATATATATATGTGTGTGTATATGTGTATGTATGTATATGTATATATATATATATATATATATATATATATATATATATATATATATATATATACACATTCATACATACAGAGGTTCTCAAAAATGTATACACACTTTAATAGAGCTTGTCTATTTTAGAGCCATCATACGATTGGCAAGACGTAATAACAATATATTCCTTAAGGATTATATCGTTACTTTCCTACTCTCTCAACATGCCTGAGATTTAACTTTTACCCCAAAAAAGAATGTACATAAATTATCATATTATTATCGGCCGTGCCCCTTTTAAAGTAATCTTCTCTAAATGATAAACAATGTTTCTATCACTTTCGAAAAGAACATTATTGAAGTATTCAACTAGAGTCTTAATTCTATGCTACTACTTTGAATAGTATGAATGATACTGATTTTTTCCAATTTTTTTTGCAAACAAAAAAAATTAGAGATATCGGGTAAATACAAAGAATGTGGTGTCACAAGAAAATGCTTTTCTGCCAAGAAGTGTCGAGCGAAATGGCAGAGGCAGGCACAGTGGTCATTAGAGCAATGTAAGAACGTTTCGAAGTGGTATTTTAATTTGAGAATGTGTGCGAAGTACAACAAATGGCAGTGCGAATTTGCAATAGAAATTTCAACATCTCTGACAATTGCACGGATTCGTTATAAATAGGAAATCGATGGTACTGTGTGTGATGTGACCAAGCAAAGATCCGGGAGGTCTCGCATAGCAACAAGTACTGCTTCCCCGGCTATGGAGTTGTAGCATTTGGAACACTTTGAGCATTTGTTGTGATTATAGAAGTCAAACAGGACTTACAGCGATCCATTCATGTCTGTATAATTTTAGTAATAAAGCTTTCATGCAGATATTTTGTACGCCGTGTGCATTTTTCTCATGTATGTATGTATGTATATATATATATATATATATATATATATATATATACGAGGTCAGACAATTAAGTAATGCGACCGATTTTTTTTCTCGGCCTGTGGTAACACTGCAAACCTGTAACTCCGCCACCGTAATAGCAGATCCCTACTCTCTCGATTGAGACCACCCTCGTACGATCATTTCTTCGCCAGCTGTTTAGTGTTTTGTAACAACGCGCGAGTAGTGCATGTCACGAAAATGAATATATATATATATATATATATATATATATATATCGCTCAAGATTGTCTCGAGCAGGTTGAAAGTGATCCTACTCTTCTCGATCGAGTTATTACTGGTTGGTTCTTTCAATATGACCCCGAAACTAAACGACAAAGCCAACAGTGGCTGTCCCCTGGAGCACCAAGGCCAAAGAAGGCGAGAATGAGCAAGTCCAAAGTGAAAACCATGTTGATTTGCTTCTTCGACAGCAAAGGGGTGGTTCACAAAGAGTTCGTACCACCTGGACAAACCGTAAATCAAGTATTCTACCGCAATGTGCTCGAAAAATTACGAAAAAGGGTGCTCAGAGTGCGTCCAGAGATCCCGAAGACTTGGGTTCTGCATCACGACAATGCTCCCTGTCACAGTGCGTTCAGTGTCTCTCAGTTTTTGGCGTCTAAAGGCATCGCAACGTTACCACAACCGCCCTATTCACCGGACATGTCACCCTGCGACTTTTTCCTATTCCCCCATATGAAAAAATTCGTCAAAGGTCGACATTTTGACTCCGTTGAAGATATCCAAGAATCTGTGACGAGGGTACTCGTAGAGGTCCCACAAGAAGTGTTCCAGAATTGTTACGAAAACTGGAAAACTCGCTGGAATAAGTGTATAGATGCGGGAGGGGACTACTTTGAAGGGGATCGCAGTTATGTACCTTAATTTTTAAATATACTCGATTTTTGAATTTTGTCGCATTACTTAATTGTCTGACCTCCTATATATATATATATATATATATATATATATATATATATATATATATATATATATATATATAAACTCATTGTTTGCAATGATGAATCATAAGTATACTGTTACGATCTCAAATAGAAACTAATCGTCCTAACAAATGATCATCAATTGCCGTGTTAGAAAAAAAAATATGATAGTATTAGTTAATTGTGAAGACAATTTTCGTCGTGTTTTTTGACTTATTTGTCACGGAAGTTTCTATCTAATAGTCAAATAATAAGTTTATACTTTTATAAAGAGCTCTCAGTTCGATTAAAAGAAAGAGATAAAAAAATCACGTCGAAATGAAGAAGTATATTTATAATTTTTGTACCATAACAATACTCTCATACTTGGTGTACCTACTAAAGAAATACTTCTTGTCAGAAAAACATTTTCTTGTGATACCACATCCTTTGTATTTACCCGATATCTCTACATTTTCTTTGTTTGCAAAAAAAATTTAGAAAAATCAGAGTCATTCATACTATTCAAAGTAGTAGCATAGATTTAAGACTCTGGTTGAATACTTCAATAATGTTCTTTTCGAAAGTGATAGAAACATTGTTTATCATTTAGGGAAAATTACTTTAAAAGGGACACGGCCGATAAAAATATGATAATTTATGTACATTCTTTTTTGGGATACAAGTTAAATCTCAGGTATGTTGAGAGAGTAGGAAAGTAATGATATAGTATTTAAGAAATATGCTGTTATTAGGTTGGTAGAAAAATAATTATGTGTTTTGTTTTCTGAATTCTAGCCTTAATTTTTCATCGTATTCATGTTAATATCATTTTAAAGTACATTTTTCGGTCTCTATTTTGGTAACGTCGACGTTGGTTTTATTATTAATTTTGTTTCAATTTGGGCTATTGAATTAAAAATGGAAAAGAAGCAAAATAAAAGCGTTTTTTTTTTATGGGTACAAAACGGGTGGTAACGCAGCAGAAACTGCTCATAAACTAAACGATGCTTTGATGTGGGTGTAGTTAATATGGTGGTACAATGGTGGTTCCAAAAATTTTGTTGGGGACGAGAGCCTTGAAGATGAAAAAGGTCGCGGGCGTCCTTCTTCAGTTCATAACGACCAACTGAAGGTGTTAGTTGAATCAAAACCACGCACAACAATTCGAAATTTTGCACAAAACTTAAGCGCTAGTTATCCAACAGTTCTGGAGCACTTAAAACAGCTAACTGAGAAAAATCTATATGAATTTTAAGGTTATAAACCGTAATTATTTTGCAACTAACCTAATATTTCAATTAATATATTTTTTTATTGTAAATAATTGGTGTAAATAAATACTATTTCCGAAATTTACTACTTGATACACGAAAAATCTCCCATTTGTAGCCTGTGTGGTCCATTTATTTTGTAACTCTGGTCTAGACTATTTAACATACATTCTTGGATTTTTATCATGTAAAATATTAATTCTACTGTAATTGAAAAAAACACTGTCAAAATGAATAGTCTTAGTCCTAAATCGTTTTTTTATGGTACAACTTTTGCAGACATATAATAAATAAAAGTTATTAATATTAGAGAATAACTTTTTTCCTTGAAACAATAAGAGATGTAAACTTTCTGTAAGTAAATATGCATTTCAGATTATTCAAATTTACTTTACATTTCTGTTGGACATTGACAATCGTTATCGCAACGTTTTTTTTAAACGCATACAAATTTTAATCAGTAATTACTTAATGATCAAAGTGAGTGTATTAAAAATTATTAATAAATTATTAATAATTTAATAATAATTTATAAAAAAAATATTAATGATTTTTTAACAATTTAAAGAAAATCATCTATTGTTCGAAATTGATGAACTCATTGTATTTTAAATATTCTGTAATAAAATACTTGCTTTATTAATTTTGTTTGTCCGTGTGTAAATTTTAAAAAAGTTAAAGAAAACAATATACTTAATTAAAAAGAAAATAATATAACTACAAAATAAAACATATTTAATTACTTCGATAATAAGGTAAAAAATAAACATTCATTTTTTTTTAAAAAAAAACACTTGTAAAATAGTATTTTTATGATATCGATTTTTCGACGGTTTGGGGGATTCCGTTGACACATTTTTAAAAGAGAATTGTTAAGAGATTCGAATTAATAAATATATTCTCTTTAGTTAATAAACCTCGTACGGTTGTGTAAATTTAAACAGTATTTAATTACAGTAAGACATTCCTATATTGTACAATGATTAGATATTTGTTTCAGTTCATCGGAATCGAATTCCTTTATCAATAGTTCCTGGCCCTATATTAGTACTGTGAAATTATTGGAATTGTTTCTCTATCGATGTTTGTGTACGATTCGATTTCATTCCTATCTTTAGTCAATACATTCTTGTTTTCTACTGTTATCAGTGTTTGTTACAAGTTTCTACGTATCACTTCTTGTTGAACAGATTTCTGTTTCTAATTAAATTGTATTTTATTGCACATTTATTGAAATAGATCTGTACAATTCATGGACATTTTGTAATTTTCTTTTGAAGATTTTAGATACCGTTTTAAATTTAATTAACAATTAATTTTTAGTTATAGCATTGATAATGTGTGTTTCGGTAATTTTATTGAATATCAAAATAATTATTAAAAAATGTGTAATTGTTAATTGTTAAAAATTCACATTCACAGATGATTCTTAATATAGTCACAAGATACAAAAAAAAAATAAAATTATAATGTTCAGTAATTGAGTACTGAGCATGTTTTATTATTGAGTATATGCATTTAAATCGTAGTGCTGTCATTTTCAAAATACTAAAATATAGAAATTTTTCTGATTATATATTTTTTTTAGCAGATATAGTAAATTTTCCCACAATATAATATTGTCGCTTTGGTGAAATTCACATTCTCAAATGAAATTTTCACTGAGAACGCTAAAGCACAGAAAATTGTTATACCCTATCGCCATGAAGATGAAGCTGCCTTCAATCGGAATCCAAATATAAATATTTTCAAAATGTAAACATGTCTCAAATAGATACGGTTTCTTGAGACAGCTTAAAACATTTAACTGTAACAAGGTGTAAAAATTAATTCGGTGCCTTTACATTGAACCAATCAACTGTTTTAAAGTAAAATATTTTCTCGAAGTTTTAGGATTCTGAAGTGCCAACCTTAACATTTTAAAACTATATATCTTGGCCAAGCAGTTGGCATAACCTTATAGAACAGTAGTGAACAGTATGGTGTCTGAAAAGAAGCATATTAGGTATTGCATACTTTCGAATTTCATTTGAAAGGATGCTACCGAAGCGATGGGATTGATTTGTTAAGTTTTGGGGGGTAGGGAGGGTGTCGTGATGCATAAAACATACAAAAAAATGTCAAAACTGCGGAAAAGATCCGGAAATACATTACGACTTCATTGATTCAAAGCCACCATCTTTTTTTCGAAAAGAGATTTGTCAGTTACCCGACAGATGGAGTAAAGTTATACAAAATAATGGGGAGTACTTTTAAGGATTGAAATGTATTCTGTTTTTTGCAAATATTCATTTTTTTATATAAAAGCACCGAAATAATTCGTACACCCAATATATATATATATATATATATATATATATATATATATATATATATATATATACATACACGAAAAGGTTTCAAAAAATTCACAGAAATGAATAGAACGACAATTTTTCAATGCAATCTCACTTAAGGACAGTACATTTCATCTAACGTTGCTCAAGTGCCATTATCCCGTGTTAAAGTGCGATTTCACAAGCTTTTCAAGATAGGCGTCTGCTTCGGTTATTACTTCCTCATATGTGTTTAATCTGTTCTCGGCAAGGAATGTTTTCGGTTGTGGAAAGAAATGGAAGTTGAAGGGGATTATGTCCGGTGAATACGGGGCATAAGGAACCAATTCGAAGCCAAAAGAGTGAATTGTGGCTGTTGTTTGTATCGATGAATGAGCCGGAGTGTTGAACAGGATTTTTTGGCGTTGTGTTCTGTATCGTCTTTCATCAGTGGCAGCTCTATAACGTGTCCAAAATGATACAGTAATAAGCGCTGTTGATTGTATTTCCCTTTTTCAAATAATCCACTAACGACATTCCCTGCGCATTCCAAAAAACCGAACCCCTCTCTTTACCTGCCGATGGACCAGATTTGAACTTATTTGGTGGCCTATCTCCTTTCTTAATCCGCTATTTTGATTGCTCTTTGGACTCTGGTATATGTGGTGATGAATCAAAGTCTCATTAATGGTCACAAACCGACAAACAAATATTTTTATTCCGCTGCATCATGGCTAAGCAATCTTATGAAATTTTGTATCATGTACGTTTTTGGTTCACAATCAGCATTCGCGACACCTATCTCGCCGACATTTTCGACCTGCACAAATTTTCAGTTAATATAGAATATAGGCTGCTAGTCGATATGCCCCAAGCTTCTGCTATTTCGTATACCTTCACTTGCCAGTCACTCAACACTATATCGTGCATTTTATCAACATTTTCTGTGGTAACTGACGTTGAGGATCTGCCACTGTGGGGGTCATCTTCGATAGATATTCTGCCTTTTCTAAATTTAGAAGACCATTTTTCCATTGTGGCATACGTTGGAGGAGAAGTCACCGTATACACTACGCATCTTTTCAAAAATTTGGGCTGCATTCATACCATCTAAAACTAAAATTTCAATAATCGTAGTGTTTCAATTTATCCATTTCACAAAAATAACTAAATACGTTTTATTTAGATTGCTATCAAAGCTAAACTAAGAGACATTTTGCACTCAAATTTTTACAGACCCTCTAATCAATGATGCCACTTCAAGAAAAATATTTTGAAGTCCCTCCAACCGCCGTCTATATGCCATTTCTACATATTTTTTTGAAACCCTTTCGTATATATATATATATATATATATATATATATATACATAATTCCAAACTAATTTTTTATTGTAATAATTTATTTGTGATTAAAAATAATTCATAAATAAGCTGTAAATAAATTAGGTTTTGAATATAAATGTAAGTAAATACACATTTTATAACAGGAATTACACATTACATTATTAAAACATTTATTTATATTTGAACGAAACATCTAATAAACTATCGAAATTATTTTGAAATGTGCAAGGCGTAAAGGATTACATAAAGGGAGGGTCACATATTGGTTTAGTTTTACAATATTTGTTGAGTATTAAATTGAAAATAAGTTTATTCCATAATCCATAAGGAAGTCGAATGTATTTCCCCTTTAATAATTTTGTAAAATAGCTAAAAAATTAACATTTTTTTGTTACATTTTATCATTAATTTGGTCACTTATCATTTGTGGGCATATATATATATATATATATATATATATATATATACATATATACATATACAATACACACATTCATATGCGTTATGTAAATGTGTGACAGTTAAATAAAGATTATATCATTGTTTTGTATTTGTGGTTTTTGTGGTCGAATTTTGTTATAAATAAACACATTACTACAAATAACATTCTTAAATAGAAATCGTGACAATTTACTAACAAGTCTGTAATTTAATTTGTACGTGCTGGCATAAACCCGTATCTGTGTGTACTACATAATTGCAGGACTGGTATTGTTAATAAAAGTATCGGTTTTATTCGCAGACGGTTGTGTAAAACTAGAGGTGAACCGTTCGCCTCTGTAAATAAACAGAGCACTTTGCTCATTCGATTAATCGTTTAATGGAATTTCTATTTGTATTAGATTCAATTCTAATATGAACAAACACATTGACATGTTGAAAATTTAGTTACAAGCTTTAGTTACGTTTCGAACATATTTTACGATCTATTAAAACATTGACAAGATAACAAATATGCTTTTTCCTACTGTTGGATAGATAAAACGTTTCATTGGCGTTTTAAATATTTCCTGCCTTTCAAAGTACATCGTATGCGTAAAACTAAGTGCTCTCTGAATAAGTAATAACTCCATTTACAGTTATGTTGATTTGTTTGTAACATTTATATTCCTGTGTGTTGACCAATTTGCTTTTAAGATGTATGTGAGTGTAGACTTATTATATATATATATATATATATATATATTAAATATATATATATATATATATTATATATATATATTATATATATATATTATATATATATATATATATATATATATATATTATATATACATATTATATATATATATATATATATATAATATATATATATATATAATATATATATATATTATATATATATTATATATATATTATATATATATATATATATATATATATATATATTAAATATATATATATATATATATATACACACAGCACATACACCCACACATATATATACACACACATATATACATACAACATTCGCTTGAAAAGTAAGAAAATCTAGAAAAGCAATGATTCAATGGACACTTTGATTTAAATAAGTTGATTGATATTTTCTTATTTCGTATAATTGCTATTTACTTCTTTACATTCGATTTTATAACCTTGATCAGAATGTCTTCTTTGTAGATTTTTCTATTTTTGGGTGAGTGGTCAGCATACGTCAAAATACACAAAAATATTATATCTAATATCGGGTAGCGTAGCCTTTCTGTTTTATTACTTCGCTCAATCTATTTAGGACAGATTAAAGTAACTTTCTTGTAATATCCGGTGTACATTTTTCTATTAGGATAACAGAGCAGACCTCAGATCTTCTATGTTATATATTTTATGTTTTCGAATATTTTTGTTCAAAATTGACCATAAATACTCAATGAGATTGAAATCAGATGGTCGTGGGAGTGTATTTAAAACGGACAATTGTAGAGGAGCTACAGTCGATAATCCAACGACTTGTGTTTTGGGCCATTATCTTGACAAAATACAAACCTATGTGCCAGCCCTAAATGTTCAGCACTATTTCTTAAATTGTTATTTAAAAAGTCAATATATTTTCTTGTATTCATGTTCCATTAATAAAGTATATTTTTCCTACTCCAAAAGTGATCCTCCACTGTGTGTGATCGTCAGAATCAACATTTCTTTTTTCTTCAGGCTTTTATTTTGTTTTCGTTATACTTTTTTTCCATCCTAATTGAAAAAACAAAATTTTCTCTTATCGGTGAAAATGAGTTTATTCCAAAAGTACATATACTTGTTTATATGCATTTTAGCAAATTCTATACTCTCCTTTCTATTAATGCTCCTAATGAAAGGATTTCTTCTAGATATTTAGTTCTTGTAGTCATATTTACTTAATGCTCTGCTAATTGTACGTGCGCTAAAGTTTTTTTAGTTGTATTCCTAATAGTGGCAGAAAGTTTAGGAGCGCTAATGAAAGGATTCTTTCTTATTTCCTTCAAAATTTCACATCCATCCTGATCACTTAATATTTTTCTCCCTCTATTTCTAGGTTTATTTTCGACACTGATTTCGTTTTTGTACTTTTTTGTAATATATTGAACGATGGAATAACTTCTTTGAACTAATATACTAATTTCCCTTAGAGATTTACCCTTTCATGCGAGGAAACTGCCAATTTTACTTGTTTCTATGTTTGTTTCGAATTATTTTCTTCCTATGCTTGCTGATATCTATTTCACGCACCACAGAGCAATCAAAAACGTTTATTACTCTAGAGATATCAATTTTACGTACTCACCTAATATGAAATTCTAATAAAATTTTAATGTGTTCATTTTTAGAGTTTTCAAACGAATACTTGAGTTTACGAATACAAGTGTTGTAGAACATGCACATAATTTTATCTTATTGCACCATTTTTATTGTAAATACAAAAATGATTAATTTTTTCTTAGAAAAATATGATGCAACATCAGTCTACACTGTAGACTGAGAAACCATTTTTACTATTCAGTCATTACTTACCAACTTTTTATTGCCCTTTGTAGTATCAATTCTTGTGTACGAATACGACTGTCTGTAACTGTATGAATTTAGAGTTGTCTGTATGTAAAGATATATTAAGCATTTTGCTCTGACGACTTATTAAATTGTAAAGTACTACGAAATGTTATGTATAATTCATTGGATTTCATTCATAAATACTCGATTAAAAATAAACGATGTCGATTTCTCGTACCAATATATGTAAATGTGTGCATACTGTAAAAGAATAGCGTTTTAAAAAAAGGTTTATGCCGATTTCATGACACATAAACAATACATTTAATGTATTCTTTAGCCAATCCGTATTATTATTTATAGTCAGTAACATGAAAAATGCCCGTCGGTCGATTGAACATCAGAGAATACTTTTATTCGAAAAGGGACCGCGTTGTGAACACGTTCGTGAAACTGCTGCTTTTTATCAATGTAACAAGGCCGGCTTTCAATATATCTAGTATAGTAAATTGTTATCATTACACGAATTCAGAAGAAATACAAAAAAAAAAGAATATTTGTTCGAATTTTCGCGAGAAGCGAACGGAAAAAGTAGCACATGTTGTAAATGAAAAATTGATGTAGTTTGTTATGCGGCCGGGCTTGATAGGCTTTTATTTTTTAATGGCGAACCCGTTAATGGAGAATCTTATCTCCGCCGACTGTTAAGTGAATGATTTATTTTTCAGTTACGACATAACAAATGTTCATTGCAACGAACCGAATTACAGCAGGATGTTCTCTCTGCCAGTATATTTCACTCGATTTTCTGAGTTCATTTATAGATTAAACATTTTCAAGATGCTGAGTTAGCATCCGAGGAACATGGACATTACGTTTTCCAGTTTTATCTCCCATTATACTTTTTTTATCTCGGAGAATAAGTTAAAATAAGCGTTTTTAAAACAAACACAGATGTATAAATACACAAATGCTCGGTGTATAGACAGAATCGTAAAATTTATATGTTCGGAGCATGTCTTTTTCTGAACCGAATTTCGTTTTTTTTTGTAAATTCTTTTTTTTGAGACTATTCGCAATAATTACGGACCTTTTATTGATTTTTTTCCAATTCAACGTTTTAAACATAAAACTCATTTCTGTTTAATTTGTTATATATATATATATATATATATATATATATATATATATATATATATATATATATATATAATATAATGTTATATATATATTTATATTTATGTATATATATTTATATTTATATATATATATATTTATATATATATATATATATATATTTTTTTTTTATATATATATATATATATACTTCTTATATATATATATATATATATATTTATATATATATATATATATATATATATTTATATATATATATATTTATATATATTTATATATATATATATTTCTATCTATATATTTATTTATATATGTATATATATATTTATATATATTTATATATATTTATATATATATATATATATTTATATATATATATATATTTATATATATATATATATATTTATATATATATATTTATATATATATATAACATATATTTATATATTTA
>CM068317.1:13449254-13456754 GCA_034766995.1 Acanthacorydalis orientalis | reverse complement strand
TTCCTAACTAGGAACAGATTGAATACAGATGAGGAGGTAATAGCTGAAGCAGACGCCTATTTTGAAAAGCTTGATAAATCGCACTTCAACACCACCATAATGGCATTCGAGCAACGTTTGATGCAATGTATTGACCTTAAGCGAGATTATCTTGAAAAATAAAAATAATTTTACTGTCCTAAATATTGTCTTTCTATTCACTTCTACGAATTTTTTGAAACCCCCTCGCTGAATACATAGTATACAATGACGACCATTACTGTAGTTCGTCTGAGCAACGCATTCGCCTCGATTCCCGCGTTAAATATAAATATTTAAAATTTTCATTTTGAGCAACTCTGTATATATTTCTTAATTTTAGCAAAGAAACATTTGTTTTTTTTCTCTTATATCTATGGATTTTTATATCTACTCTTGTTGTAGCTCTATTCATACTAATAACATATTTATTTGTTGAGAAAAACAAACATGTTTATATTTCGTGAAAATACTATTTCGGTATTCTTTCGTACGAAAAATCCTTTTACGATATTTATTGTTACTGTAAAAAAATATATATAAAAATATAAACTCCAAGAAATTGCGCCGTGTTCATAAAAAATGAATGTTTATTTGTCGTAAATATCTGTATGGACTTTTGATATTTCCGTGACAATAATAATATAGCGTAGCCCATGGTCACAAACAAATTACTTTGTGGATAGGTCATTTTACGATCAAAATATCAATTTATTTGAAATGAAACAGTATACATCGCTGTAGATGTGTGTGTGGACGACTGCATGTGCGGTTTGTCCGCACCGCACTGTGTGTGTGTTTATGTGGATTGTGTTGGCACTCCACATTTATCTAGCTGTGTGTGTTGTCTGTTTTGTGTGTTCGATAGTATGTGTATATGTGTGTGCATATGTGTCGAGTGCACACTCACCCATTCGTCCTTTGCTCGGTCTTATCTTTGACTGCCCATTCGAGCCGTGTCGGGGCTTGGTTGGTCATTGTCATTCGAATATTATGTGTGTCTAGCAGCGTAGACACATAGGCGAGAGTTGGGTGTACGTATATATAAATACGTGTCCGCTTTACCATAGCTGCTGCTGCTGCAGCAGCAGCAGCTTGTTTGTTTGATCGTTTGGGTCTTTCCGTAACGGCCTTGTTCGGGCTACCTTATCGTCATACGAGTTTCACTTCAGAGTGTCCGTGTCCAATCTAGCGGTTTTTTGATATTGAGCTGCGATATTATTTCGGGATAGTTTTTTTTCTAGGATTTGTTTTACACGAGACCGAGTTTCACACCCGGTCATTAGTTCCCTTTTAGTATTACATGTACATTTTATAATTTTCGATCGTGGTTTTTACGATATCATTAATTTTATTTTAATCCATTTTCGTTGTATTTAATGCCGTTTCTTACACTATTAACCTCTTGCGCTGGACATTAATTGGCCGATGCCCGTGACGTACCCGTGCAGAGCAGTTCGAAGCGCGGTGTTACTTGAAATCGTTTGTATAAAAATTTTAACGTTTGCGTGTAAAAAATGCATACACTAACAGACACTATGTTAATAAGTATAGACAAGATTAACAATGTATTAAAGCTCTTTATTAATAGTTTTGTTCAGTATGATAAACTTTAAAATAATGTGGAATGTGCAACGTAACGAGACATTTCTTACATTGCCAGGTAGTTTCACTGCGCTTGCTGTGTTTCGCACATACGAAATAAAACAAAACCGTTTAAAAATGTCATCCATTAGATAAAGCAAAAAAAATTTTTGTAACTTTTAATAAATTCTCTCGTAACGGAAGATAAGTAATTGTCTTGTAAATCTACTCCACCCATGCCCTTGTAGTCCAAAACGACATTAGGTTTTGTAACGCTCCAGTTCCGATTTTTATTATTTTTCCATCGTTTCTGTTTTGTGTAAATAATTTCAGCTTTAACGTGTTTTGTAGAAAGCATATATATATATATATATATATATATATATATATATATATCATCATCATCATCATCTTCAGCCCCTGTCAATCCACTGCTGGATAAAGGCCTCTTCCATGACTTTCCATTTTGTTCGATTCAGTGCCTCTCTTTTCCACAGTTTTCCAATAAAGTTTTTAATATCCTTATCCCATCTGTTCATTGGTCTCTTTCTCGGTCTTTTCATATTCCTTGGTTCCCAGTCAATAATTTCTCTTGTCCATCGGTTGTCTTCTCTTCTTGCGACATGTCCCGCCCATTTCCATTTTAGACTCTTTACTCTTCTTATTATATCTGTGACTCCTGTTTGTTTTCGTATCCATTCTATTCTCTTTCTATCTCTTCTTGTTATTCCCAACATGCATCTTTCCATACTTCGTTGTGTTGTTTGGAGTCTTTGAACTATTTTGGCGTTAAGCACCCATGTTTCGCTGCCGTAGGTAAGGACCGGTAGTATACACTGATCGAATACTTTTTTCTTTAAACAGAGTGGGATTGTTGATTTAAATATTGAGGCGTTTCGTCCGAAAGAGCTCCATCCCATTTTTATTCTCCTATTTACTTCTTCCGTGAATGATCCATCTCTGTTGATAAGCTGGCCTAGATAAACATATTTCGTGACTTCTTCTATTTCCGTTCCTTTTATTTCAATTTTCTTCGGACATACAAACGCATTGAACAGTACTTTTGTCTTTGTATGATTCATGTTGAGGCCGATTTTTTGACTGGCATCGTTTAGTTATATATATATATGTGCCGGTAATTATGACAGTGGACTAAGTCATATATTTTTCGTATTGAGATATTTACACTTTTGCGTTTGTGTGTAATAAAAAATATTATTCCATTATGTAACAAAATATTTTCCAAAGTACTTACTGTTATAATGTAAATCTTTTATGTCATTATGAATTTCTACGAGTATCATGAAAAAATAGGTGCTTTTTAATACTTCATATGACTTAAACTATTTTCAAAATTATTCAAACATCTTAAAAATAATTTATAAACGATAGTATTCACTTACATTTTGTATTTATAATCATGTTAGTTAATTTAGAATAATACTAGAAATTTCTTCTTCTTCGTCAATAACGGTATTCTTTTTGTGATTTTTTGAGAGTACAAAAATATTCATCGCAAATTGATGGAATGTACAGTAACAGATCAATTATATCCTTATATTTTTCCTTTATAAGTGATTGGATATTCGCATAAAGTGGAAATAATTGAATTTTACCGTATATTTTCGGCCTTCCTTTTTTGGCCAAAGATCTCAAATCTGAAATTCTGTTCTATCATCTAAATATGTTTCATAAAACATCTGATAAAGGGCATCTTTTAGAAATCTGATTCATTTTATTTTCAACCAATAAACATATTCTCCCTAAATATTTTTCGTTCTCTGTAATTTATTTCTCTAGAGATTTTTTTCCAATAGCAATATAATTGTTAGTTTGAGAGCTTTAACCAAAGAAGTTGACTTAACTTAAGGGTTATTTACCTTGAAAGTATTATAGTTTTATACAACAATCAGATGGGCATATGCATTTTTCCAGAAAAACAAAGTCTATCGAAAAGTAAGTACTTAGTCCACTATCAAAATAAACAAAAACAGAATGATGTTTACCAACCAACTTTGCAAAGTCAAAAAACGGTACATTTTTAATTTTTTTTTCTAAGTTTTCTAGATTATTAAAATATAAATAATTGTAATATAAAATAAATCAAAATCATTTTTTTTCAATTTTTTGACTTAGTCCACTGTCGTAATTACCGGCACATGTGCGTGTATATATATATATATATATATATATATATATGTATGTGTGTATATATATATATATATATATAAGCTTTTTTTATTTCCATTTTATAGCTAAAATGCCATTGCAAGATCTTGAAAAAACTTAATATTTTTTCAATTTTGTCGCTACGAGCTCTTTTGGCATATGCTTTCTATTACATCTAACTGTTCCGATAATATATATATATATATATATATATATATATATATATATATATATATATATATATATATATATATGCATACTAATATATAATTAGTATGTAATTTACTAGGCACAGTTTTGGTGATGAATACCAGTTGTCTACTAAAAGTGTATGATCACAGCCAGCTATTAGTGTGCATAAATTAGGAACAACATTTTCTGATTCAATATTATTTGAATCTTCTATTACATATTGACCCGTATAAATTTTAAGTTTGAATCAGTATCCCGATTTCGATTCACACAACTTCTAATATTTAACTCTAAAACGTGCTCTTATTGATAGATTAAATTGTTTGTAGGATTTTCGACTCTTGTATTTCATTAAAGGCTCGTCCAAAGATAAATGTTCTTCAGGTGTGTAAATATGCTCAAATTTATAATTTAAATAATCTATTATATTCTGGAGTTTGTATAACCGATCACTTTTATTCGCCATTTCATTATTCGTAAAATGTAAATTTTACTACTTATTAATTTCAAACAATAAAATCAATCGACGTGCATAGCATGTCATTCTCAGCTTAGAAGTAGACAATAAGCGACGTAGCACATCATTCTCACTTTGGTAAGAAATGACAAGCGACGTGTATAGCCGTCATTCCAGCACAAGAGGTTAATAAAAATTTATGTGATTATTTTCGTTTTTTTAACATGTATTACTGTTATAATACTTTACTGTGTATATGCATAGAGATTCATTTATGGATACAGTGCATTACAAAAATAGTTAGGTTTATAACTACTTGTAATAAGTTTGTTTTTTGACGAACTTGATTTTTTCTTTAAAAAAGCTTATAATAATTAGAAGATACTAATACATAATACTTATTGAAATATTTACAAATAAAAAAAGAAAAATAGTCACTATTTTGTATAATAAGTGATCAGAAAAAGCAATCTACTACGTGTAAATTCAGGATTTTGTGATAAATTTGTTTTTCATCTTACAAATCACAAAAATTCCGATCAACATTGTTCACATTGTTGAAACAGATGATAATCGCTTGGAGCCTGGTCCGGAGAAAACGCTCGGTGTGGGAGAATCTCCCATTTGAGTTCCGTCAGTGTTTGTTTCACGACTATATCAACATGGGGCCAAGTGTTGTCATGGAGAAGAATCACTTTTCGGCGATTTGATGCAATTAATTGTCGTTTTTGCATTAAATTATCATTCAAATGCTCCAATTGTTGTCGATAATGATCGACGGTGATAGTTTTCTTCGGTTTCAACAACTCAATACAAGATGCCCTCCATATCCCACCAAATAGAGAGCATTGCTTTGTGACCGTGGATGTTTCATTTTGGTGTCGACGTTGATGGTTGATCAGGATCAATACAAGATTTCTTGCGTTTTGGGTTGCCGAAATAGATTCATTTGTTATCGCCGGTCACGATACGTCACAAGAGAAACTATTCTTTTTATGCCTGACAACCAATGAAATCGAAATGTTTAAACGATTAGCAATGGAATGTTCGGTCAATTCATGTGGTAACCAGTCTCTTCTTTGTAGATCTTTTCTATGGCTTGTTAATGTCGTGAAATGCTTAATTTATCGACCTCGAGCTATTGAGACAATTCTTTGAGTGTTTGATCAGGATTTTCTTCCAATAGAGCTTGCAGTTGTTCATCTTCGAACTTTTTCGATTGACCTGGCCGTTGTTGTCACGATCACCACTTTTGAATCGTCGAAATCAATCTGTACATACTGTTTCCGATGGAGCAGATTCACCATAAATTTTCGCAAGCAATCGATAAGCTTTTCAGCTTCCCTTTTTTCAAATCAAAGTAGTGTATAAGTACACATCAGAAAAACAACTTATCGGGTTCCTCTTTAATTAGGTTATAGAAATGCACTTGTGTAAACAAAGGATGGCGTCTGATGACTGAGGTTTAGTGAGAAATGTTCACACTTCAAAATGACATAAGAGACATCTGTCACTGCCCACAACATACGCATCTAGAGCCATCTACACGTGAACAGCTGCTTTTATTGCAACCTCCTAACATATATATATATATATATATATATATATATATATATATATGTGTGTGTGTATATATATATATATATTTACATATATATTGCGTTTTTTATGGACGAAAAGTAAATGAATTATCTACAATCTCGATTTTAACAAATAATTGAGATGATATATCAATTTTGCTTGTTATATAAATGCAATTTAATACGCTTAAAATATTAATACAAAAGTTATTCTAAACGAATTTAGTAAAGGGGAATCATAATTATTAAACGTTTCCGCACGAATGCTATAGAAAATAATAGTGAATATTTAATATGTGGAAAATTTACATTTATTTTCTGCATGAAGAAACTTGTTTAAATTATAATAATTGACTCATTTTAAAGTAAACACATTAATCATCTGTATTAAGGATGTATGGTTGTCCAGTATATTCTTTTGCTCATTCTGAAGTTGTATTAACTTTAAATTCATTTGATATATACCGTTAAAGAGGAATGACAATTTATTTGTAGTAGTTTCGTATGTGCTTACTCTTAAGAAAAAAAGAGTCACATTTTTGAATGTAATTGTAAAAAAATGTGGAGAAAATATTAATGCGTATATACGTTTCATATTTTTATGTTTTTTTTTTTAAACAGATTTTTTTAATAAACTTAAATTGATAACACCATTTTAGAGAAATTAATTATAATTTAACTTTATATTATTTGCTGCACGGTCCGGGAATTACTGGATTATGGAGGCGCAATATCAAAGACAGTTCATATATTTGAACAAAGCTAATAAGATTTTCTGCGAAACGTGTGACTGATTCTTTCTCTTTCCCAAACATATTTTCTTTGTATTCTCTTCTTCCTTTTTCCGGCAGTAAGTAACCTGCCGTCTTATAAACCTTGGCCGCAAATTAATTTAATTTAGCATTATCGCGTTTAGCAATCAATAAAATATTGGATATGAGGCGTCTAGATTCAAGTCTCGTTAAATAACATTTTTAGTTATGTTTTGGTTTACTGATTTCTAAGATTATTTTATTTCCTTTTTGATTAAATTGTATATCCACTGAGCTTTAAAAATTAGTATAAATGATATAAATCAGTGGTCTTCAAACTTTGTCGACTCACGGAACGTTAAGATTATCGGGACACAGATCCCATCCACTCTGGAATCGAGAATGTTTCACTTTTCCACAGTGTTCTCGAATCTGTATTAAACATACTTTTACTAATACATAATTTTATTACGGGAAGATAAAATGGTCAAGTCGGATGGCTCTATTTTAATTGTTTCGGAAGAAAAATGCGTTAACTCAAGATGCATACCTTACAAGTTTTTGAAAATTATCCATCTTACATGACCAACTTTTATTATTTGCATCTGATTAAGCAGGGTCGTAATGTATTCTTATAAATACAATTTTACTACATAATAGGTATAAGTACTGTTTTACTTCATAATAATACGTTTTATAGAAATAAAAGTAATTATTATGAATTTTTAGCTTTTTAAGTTTTTTTCTT
>CM068317.1:13434254-13444254 GCA_034766995.1 Acanthacorydalis orientalis | reverse complement strand
AACTGTATCGTTTTACAATGAGACTAAGTTTGGAGTAGATATAGTTGACCAAATGGCCCGCAAATACAGTGTAAAAGCAGGGTCACGTAGATGGCCTTTACAGGTATTTTATAATATTTTGGACTTGGCATCAATCAATGCGTGGATTTTATATAAAGAGACTTGCGATAAAAATATAACAAGAAAACAATTTTTGTTTCAATTATCCGAAGAACTCTCCAGTGCATATAGTTGCTGCAGAAAAGAAGCCTCCTCCCAAAAACAAGAACGGAAAGCAATGGATTGTACTCCAGAAAATTCAAAAAAAAAATCCTTATGAACGCAAATCTTGCCAAATTCGATTGTGCAATAGAAACAGAGCGGTTTATACCTGCAATGCATGCAACAAATATGTTTGTGGCAAGTGTTCATCACAGATAACATGTATTTGTAAAATATGTGATTCATAGTTATTCCATACATATCAAATGTGCTATAATATAAATGCAAATAGAAAGTGTTTTTGTTTTTTTTTTTTTGTATTAATAATTAATGAATTGTTATATTAAGTGTTGTTTCTGTTAAATTATATTTTTTTATTTACATAAACTAAGTGAAAAGTTAAAATGAAAGCCATGATCAAAAATACGTCAATTTGACGAGTGCGGTGAAACTAGGTATATATTTAACATCGGTAGTTCTAGTGTTAAAGGTACCCTTGCACTGGCTTGTTGGACAGACGTATAATGCGAATGAGTCCTTATAATAGTAATTTTATGTGTATCGTGCGCATGCGTAAAACTCGATAGGTCTTTTTTCAACATGTTTGGTTCGTATGCAATATGTTTCAATATTTCTTCGAATGCGGTCAATATAAGTTGATCTATATTTGAATATTATGCCACCAAATTATTACATTAAAGTGTAATGTTCAACCTAGTTGCAGTAATATTTTATTCGAATTTTCTAACATCCACCTTTTGTAAGAAAAAAATAATCTACAACTTGAGAACTTTGTGATATAAATAATCAAAATTGATTAAGTGTGTACATATGATCAAATGCAATTCATAAAAACTCAAAGTCGGAAGAAAAACATACAAATTCGTACAAGAAGTCATAAGATGTCAAGAGAAAATGATTTACAATGCCTTAACCTTTTTGCCACTAACGGGACCTATGTGTATAATAAAATGTAAAGGTATTGAGAAAAACATCAACAGGCCGAACTTCTTCGAATACTAGATTTTTATATAACGTTGGCGACCATTTACCTACAGAAGGTTTGAGTCGTCGTAGATGTTACCGTTGCGCCCTAAAAAAAAATAGAATAATGGACAAAAACTATGTGCACGTCTTGCAAAGTGCCATTGTGTAAAGATTGTTTCTTGGCTCATCATACCAGATGAGATACTTATTTCTAACAATAACTGATTGATTATTGACTATTTTTATTATATGTACGAGGTCAGACAATTAAGTAATGCGATCGATTTTTTTTCTCGGCCTGTGGTAACACTGCGAACTTGTAACTCCGCCACCGTAATAGCAGATCCCTACTCTCTCGATTGAGACCTTGACCACCCTCGTACGATCATTTCTTCGCCAGCTGTTTAGTGTTTTGTAACAACGCACGAGTAGTGCATGTCACGAAAATGTCACGAAGCCCACCGAATGAACATCGCTCAAGATTGTCTCGAGCAGGTTGAAAGTGATCCTACTCTTCTCGATCGAGTTATTACTGGTGACGAAAGTTGGTTCTTTCAATACGACCCCGTAACTAAACGACAAAGCCAACAGTGGCTGTCCCCTGGAGCACCAAGGCCAAAGAAGGCGAGAATGAGCAAGTCCAAAGTGAAAACCATGTTGATTTGCTTCTTCGACAGCAAAGAGGTGGCTCACAAAGAGTTCGTACCACCTGGACAAACCGTAAATCAAGTATTCTACAGCAATGTGCTCGAAAAATTACGAAAAAGGGTGCTCAGAGTGCGTCCAGAGATCGCGAAGACTTGGGTTCTGCATCACGACAATGCTCCCTGTCACAGTGCGTTCAGTGTCTCTCAGTTTTTGGCGTCTAAAGGCATCGCAACGTTACCACAACCGCCCTATTCACCGGAATGTCACCCTGCGACTTTTTCCTATTCCCCCATATGAAAAAATTCGTCAAAGGTCGACATTTTGACTCCGTTGAAGATATCCAAGAATCTGTGACGAGGGTACTCGGAGAGGTCCCACAAGAAGTGTTCCAGAATTGTTACGAAAACTGGAAAACTCTCTGGAATAAGTGTATAGATGCGGGAAGGGACTACTTTGAAGAGGATCGCAGCGATGTACCTTAATTTTTAAATATACTCGATTTTTGAATTTTGTCGCATTACTTAATTGTCTGACCTCGTATACATATCTTGGTACTTTTTTTCAATAAAGTTTTTATGTTATCTCTTGGATATTTTTATAACATAAATGCTGCAGGTTTGAAATAAAACACAACAAATATTTGTTTACTATTATTGTTTATTTGTCGTTACTACGATGAATATAACCACACGGGTTCTGTTACTTGACTGACTTATGAGATCAAATCAAAATCAAAAATCAGAAAATATTTTATTATGGTGAATTTTACATGTTTCAACGCCGAATTTACTGTGCGTTGGATGGAAATTAGGGTTTGGTCCGGGTCTTAGCTGAGGCTTTTAAACCGGTTTTGACAGGAGAATTGTGATTCAGGAAGTGGGTATAGCGGATGGTTTGAAGTGTTGAATTCCGGAAAAAATTTTCAAAAAACCGGAAGGAATAACTTATGAGATCTCAACTACCGTTTATATACTGTTGTGGCTAAGCTTAACAATCAACCGGAATAGAACAGCATACTATCGCCGATTGTCGTCGGACGCTATATATAATTCTCAGCCTGTAAGTAGCATATGGTCGCAGTGTATACGTTTAAATTGATTGTTGATAAATATATATTTTAATTATTGTACAATTTATTTGAAACTATAACAATCAGCTTAAAGATATAAATGCACACGTGTTTTATAGACTGTTCTCGATGATAAAATTCATTAG
This sequence comes from Acanthacorydalis orientalis, assembly GCA_034766995.1. Classification (NCBI taxonomy): domain Eukaryota; kingdom Metazoa; phylum Arthropoda; class Insecta; order Megaloptera; family Corydalidae; genus Acanthacorydalis; species Acanthacorydalis orientalis. Next base: position 13,441,203 of record CM068317.1, on the reverse strand, counting down.
TCAGCCGTGACACATTTATAAATAAGTACAGCAGTGAGGATTGATACATAACAAAGTATACTAAAATATGTTTGTTGTTACTATTGGGACAAATATGCCCAACTTAAACTACTGATGGGACATCTGTGTCCGTAATTCAAATTTGAAATCTGAAAATAAAAATCAATTTTTTTGCCCAAAAATAGATTACTTAAGTAACTTAAAAGAGTATCAAACAAAACAGAAGTTTTAAAACTAAAAATATTTAATCCATGGTGAAAGGGTTAAAATGGCAAAGCTTACAAAAAAAACGGAGTATAAAAAACAAAACACCAAAAAGGATCGGAGCATTATTTCTTATATGACGATAAGTCTAATTTTTATCCATTAACTGTTCATCCTTAGAAGATTGCTGATGGAAGGAAATTTAAAAGCATGAAAGTCAAGGAATAATCAGAGTTATGTTCATAAAAAGAACACACTAATACACAAAAAAAAGAGTAAAAACATAAAGGTCTGGACTTCTTTTTTATGCTACGACGTTGAACCATTTTTTTCGGTAAAAATAAATTCAACGCAGATGCGTATATTGAAATACGAGGGTGGTCCCAGAAGAACCCGACCCAACAAAGAAAACACAAAAATTTTGGAAAAATAATATATTTATTTTCCAACATAATCTCCTTTCAGCTCTATTCACTTTTCCCAGCGATGTTCAATAAGTTCCATACCCTTTTTATAATGAGAATTGTCTTGCTCCTCAAAATACTCATTAACTGCCGACATCACTTCTTCATCGTTGGGAAATCTTTGACCACTGAGCCATTTTTTCAAGTTTGGGAACCGAAAATAATCCGAGGGGGCTAAATCTGGCGAATAGGGTGCATGAGGTAGCAATTCAAACTTTAATTCATTAATTTTGGCCATTGCAATAACGGATTTGTGAGCTGGTGCATTGTCTTGATATAACGACACTTTCTTCTTAGCCAAATGCGGCCGTTTTTGCTTGATTTCTTCGCTCAAACGTTGCAATAAGTTCGCATAATACTCGTCGTTGATAGTTTTTCCTTTTTCAAGATAGTCAATGAAAATTATCCCACGCGCATCCCAAAAAACCGACGCCATGACCTTGCCTGCAGATGAAACGGTCTTCGCCTTCTTTGGAGCCGGTTCTCCCTTTTCAGTCCATTGTTTCGATTGTTCTTTTGTCTCGGGTGTGAAGTGATGGACCCATGTTTCATCCATGGTTATGAAACGGCGCAAAAATTCCGCTTTGTTGCTGTGAATTTTCGCTAAACACTCAATTGAAACATCTTCACGACACTGTTTTTGCTCGAGTGTGAGCAAACGCGGCACCCATCTTGTACGCAGCTTTCTCGTGTCCAAATTTTCAGATAATATGCGATGTATCGCACTTTTTGAAATGCCTACCATGTCTGCTAGCTCGCGCACTTTCAGTCGACGATCATCCAGTACCGCTTTGTGGATTTTCTTCACCATTTCTGGAGTCGTCACCTCAATTGGGCGACCACTGCGATGCTCGTCTTGGCAGCTCGTACGGCCTCGTTTAAACTCTGCTACCCGATATTTCACTGTTGTAAACGAAGGAGCAGACTCACCCAGAGTAGAATCCAGTTCAGCTTTTATATTGGTTGGTCTGAGGCCTTTCAAATAAAAGTTTTGTACCACGTAACGATGACCAATTTTCTCCATTTTCACAAATTCACTGAAAACGTTCACTATTGATGGCTGCCAAACAAATACTAAACAACGTGGCGTCCTCAAACTTGAAACATAAGCTTTATAGATTGCGTACTTTCTAATACAGTGATATTTTTCAAACAACTACCGCCATCTCTAGGTCAGGCCGGGTACTTCTGGGACCACCCTCGTACTGGAAGAACATAATATTTTCATTCGTGGAAAAAAAAATGGCCTCCAAGTTGCATTAACATTTTATTCGAAATCTGTATTGCAGTATTTCTAAATAAATTAATAAATAAGTTTATTGTTTTTGACTATTTTTCCGTTTCATAATAGTCTTCTTCTTTTAATTAGACATACCGTATGTGGTTAATTACTGTCATTAAATACGTTTATGTATATATATATATATATATATATATATATATATATATATATATATATATATATATATATCCACAGATAGATAAGTAGATAATGATAATTCTATTTTAGAATAAAATGATATTTTTTTGTTTTTCAATGAATGAAGTGTGATCTAGTACTTGGCATATCAGTCTGTTGATAAGAGGTCAAAGGTTTAAATGTACATCTGGTTATTTTTTCCTAATATTTTTAATTACAGAGAAATGAATAGAACACACTAAGATCATGTTTAGTAAAAATAAATATGAAAGCGGTCTTGTATATATTTGTAATAGACTCATAAAAATGTGTAATTACTGCATATCTAGATCGTTTGCAAACGTCCGCATAAAAAATTTAAATATAAGTTGATTTTGTGTGTAAAAGAATTACACCAAGTGTCTATATAATTTTATATAACATGAAATGAACTTCATGACCGCACATTTTTTATCGTAGTATATATAAACTCTTATTTTGATATTATGCGAGTTGAAAAGATACGGTAAAATTAATTTATTTCACTTTATTTACACTTACGTTGTATATACTTAAAACAATTCCTACTAGCGACCGTTCTTCATTGAAAGTTTATTTTGTATGTTAATTAAATTTTTTATAGCTGATGTTAAAAATGTAATTAAGAATTGAACCTCGAACATTATATAAATCTTGAAAACTTATTAGATGATGTAAAGGTTTAATTAATTTTTTTACAAAATGTTTTCATAAGGAAAACAACCATTTTTTTAAAAAATAAATTCTTAGCGATAAAACCGTATACCTATCCATGTATATACATATGTACAGTGATCTGCATAGCAGTACTTGAAGTAATGTTGAAATCTTCAGAAAATTTGCATAAATAAATGTTTGAAATTTTCTAATTTTTTTTATTATGATTATATTTATTTGCTCTTTCGTTAATTGTTGTTAGAAATATGTCTGTGGTTAACAACGCATTGAAAATTAATTTTATTTATCGAAATCTATAAACTTAGTGTTTTCAAAATAAGCAGTTTATTTTGTATTTCTTAAAATAAAAGTATTTAAGTTAGAAAAATTGTCTTATATCTTATTTTAATGTCAAAAAAATAACTTTTATTAGGTGTTAGAATTAATTCGTAGCGTTTTACAAGAGACGGCGCAGGTAGTACATTCTTCCTTTGTTCCCTTTAACCAAATATTCCCCGTAAAACAACTGCCCTTAGGCGTCAGTTTCAGTATTATATGTCATTTGGTTGAAGCGTAAATAACAACACTTTGTACTTTACCGAATATGTTGAATTTCGTGCCGGATAAATTGTTTTTGCGGGGAGTTTTACTTCATTACTTTAACATGAAAGAAAGTGCTACCGAAAGTCATCGTATTTTAGTGGAAGTTTATGGTGACCATGCTCTAGCTGAGCAAACGTGTCGGAAGTGGTTTGCACGTTTTAAAAGTGGTGATCTCGACTTGGAAGACAAGGAACGACCTGGACAGCAGAAAAAGTTCGACGATGAAGAATTGGAAGCATTGCTTAATGAAGACCCATGTCGAACACTTCAAGAATTGTCTGAATCGTTGGGAGTTGACTTGTCAACGGCAGGAAAACGCCTTAAAGCCATGAGAATGATCCAAAAGCAAGGAAATTGGGTCCCATACGAATTGAGACCGAGGGACGTTGAAATCCGTTTTTCTACCTGTGAACTGCTGCTTCAACGGGAGGAAAGGAAGAGATTTTTGCATCGAATTGTCACGGGCGATGAAAAGTGGATCAATTACGACAATCCCAAGCGCAGAGAGTCATGAGTTAAGCCCGGCCAACCATCAACACCAGCGGCGAAGCCAAATATCCATGGATCCAAGCTCACGCTCTGTATTTGGTGGAATCACAAGGGTGTGATCTACTATGAGCTGCTCAAACCGAATGAAACCATCACTGGGAATCGTTACCGACTGCAATTGATGCGTTTGAGTCGTGCATTGAAGGAGAAACGGCCGGAATACTTTGAAAGATACGACAAAGTGATTTTGCAGCACGACAATGCTCGTCCGCACGTCGCAAAACCGGTCAAAACATACTTGAAAACGCTAAAATGGGAAGTCCTACCCCACCCGCCGTATTCTCCAGATATTGCTCCTTCTGATTATCACTTGTTTCGATCGATGGGTCATGGCCTGTCTAGGCAGAAGCTCACTTCTTATGAAGATTGGAAAAAATGGGCCGATTCGTGGATTGCATCTAAAGACGAGGCGTTCTTCCGACGTGGTATTCGTCTTCTACCCGAAAGATGGGAAAAAGTAGTGGCTAACGATGGACAATACTTTGAATGATATGTTTTTTCAATTTTATTTAAATAAACGATCTTTTTTCATGAAGAAAACGCTACGATTTAATTCCAACACCCAATAATTTGAAACTAAAATGAGTAGTTTGTCGCATAACCTTTCTTTTTAATTATAGAATAGTGTCGTCGAGACATAGAGGTTATTAATTGTCAAATCCTTTCAGGTGATGTGAATGCCACGTCAAATGAATTGTTTCTCTCAATTTTTAAAAATTTTGAGATTTTTCTTCAATTATGATTTCGATATATGACCATACATTTTCGATTGGATCTGTCGATTGTGCTGGCCACCCTATCACATCTCTTCTGTTTTGGCAAAGCTAAGACAAGCCTTACACAAAATAGTCATTATCGAATATAAATACTTATTTGGTGGCCATTTCTTTTTCCACGAGTGAAAATATTATATTCTTCCAGTATTTCAATATACGAGTCTGCGTTGATTTTATTTTTACACAAAAAATTGGTTCAACGTCGTAGCACAGAAAATACACCCAGACCTTCATGTTGTTACTCCCATATTTCTTTGTGTATTAGAGTTTAAATCATGAGCTGGAAGGCCTTCGAACATACTTTTTTAGATGTTCTTTTTATGAACATAACTCTGTTTATTCCATGCCATTCATGCTTTTAAATTTCCTCTCATCAGCAGTCTTCTAATGATGAACAGTTAATAGATAAAAGTTAGACTTATCGTCATATAGAAAATAATGCTCCGCTCCTTTTGGTGTTTTGTTTTTTATACCTCGTTTTTTAGTAAGCTTTACCATTTTAAGGCATTGTAAATCATTTTCTCTGGACATCTTATGACTTCTTGTACGAATTTGTATGTTTTTCTTTTGACTTTGTGTTTTTATGAATTACATTCGATCATCTGTGCATGCTTAATCAATTTTATTCATTTATATCACAAAATTCTCAAGTTATAGATTATTTTTTTACAAAAAATGGACGTAAGAAATGAATTAAGATTTTTAAAGTATTTTTAAAAAATCTATGCACACTGCTCGTTTATCATTAAACTGAAATATAATGTTTAAAGAATATACAAGGCGTGTTTTTAATGTAAGGTCCGTTTTGTAATTACCGCCGATTAAACATGAATGATGAGATTGCACATGCGCAAACGTTTTATGTGGTTTATGGGCCATCAATCAGTCATTTTGTCGCCCACCGTTCTTGTTTAATGCCACGTGCGAGTGATTTATAATGAATTCAACAATAAATAATTCCGTTCATGTTGTGATCCGATTTTTGTTAGCAAAAAAAACAATAGTGCTGTTGAAATTCACAGGCAAATTATGTGAGGTGTATACGCCAAGTGTTATGAGTGACAGTAGGGTTAGGTCAGCGTTTCTCAAATTTTTCCTACGACGGAACACTTGAAATTTTAACGGAACACCTTGGTTACTTTGTAGGGTAGGTAGATATAAATAAAAAATAAAATAAATGAAAATAAATCTTAGCGTTAAGATGAAAAGAAACAATTATTGGCAAATGTTAATTATTGAAAGCAAAACACATAAAAATAATTAAATAAACTAGCGTGTGTGTATAAATATATATATATGTATATATATATATATATATATATATATATATATATATATATATATATATATATATATTGTAAAATTGTGTTCTCAATGAGTTGGATGTTTTTGGGTATTTAAATTACAAATTCTTTTGATATTAGGCACAATATTAGAAAGTTGAATTCTCTTATCTGGTGTAGCGTCGAGTCTGTTCCTGGACTTGATTGATTTGGTTGTAACATAATATAAGAATCCTGTCTCGCATAAATATGTCGTTGTAAAAGGAGAGTAAAACAATAATAGCTAGTATTGACACGCTCTGGTACTCTTCTGTTAAATTTGTCCAGATATCATTTAAAGGAAGTTCCTTGTACTTTTATTTTAAATCAGTCACTATTTAAGTCAATTAGATTTTCATAATTACTTGCACTGAAGCCTGCTGGCTTATCCGTTACTGTAAATGAATTCTGAACCCATGCATTATCCTCACTGGATTTTGGAAAATATTGCAAAAGGGTTGATTGTAAGTCATGCAAATGTTTAGAAATTACGTTAGAAACTTTTTCATCTAATTTAGATTTTATTTGAGTCAAAAATGCATGCAAAGCGAGAAAACAATCAAAAGTATTCTGTTTAACTGTAGAAATCCAAAATTGTTACTTTCTAACAAAAGATGCAATTTTATCTCTTGTATTAAAAATTGTAATATTCATTCTTTGTAATGATAAGTTAATTTTATTACACTTTGTAAAAATATCTGCCAGATACGCAAGACTCATTACCATAAAGAACTTATTAAAAACTGAATAAAATTTTGTCCTAAATTATGTGACGTCAAGAATACCAATAACTCACTACGAAGTTCATAAAAATTCAATAGTGCTTTTCCTCTGGATAACCATCTCATTTCAGTATGTAATAAAATTGCGTTTTATGTGCCACTACCTATTTCATCGCCCATCGCACCTCATTTTCAAACATGTTTGAAACTGTTG
>CM068317.1:13409254-13429254 GCA_034766995.1 Acanthacorydalis orientalis | reverse complement strand
GATATTTTTAAGGGATAGTACTACCCGAATTTTTGATATTTAAAAAATCGATTGTTTCATCGCTCAAAGGGATATATGCCCTTAAGTTTCGTTCTTAGCAATTTTTTGTGTTTAAATATATTATGTTGTAAAAATTAATAAGCAGTTTTTTTTTGTTTCATCCTATGTCAATTTTGACGGGCTATATACTAGTTACTGAATGAATTTCATAGGTAATAAATTAAATTTTAAAGTAGTTTTATCATTTTGTCACGCACCTGTTTAATTAATATCGTTTTTAATCTATTGATATATTTATTTCATTCATTTAATTTTTTACATTGGCCATACTCACTTATTGCTGTATATTTACTTTTAATTTTTATAGAATTATTCTGTCATTAATGTCAAGCTTACATTTTCATTCCTTGAAAAAGTTTCCTGTTATAAATTCATAATAGACGGCCTTAAGCTTATTGTAAATCAGAAGTCTTCATTGTACTTATTACAAGAGACTTTTTAAAAGGTTTCAGTATACTGACACGCTTTCGAGTGAGATTATCAATGCGTTGGGGTCCCCTAGAAAGGTTTTTATTTGTTGTTCAGGGGTGGGGTATTTTAAACTTGAGATTCATTTTTTTTTACATATTTTTCGTCAGTTACTTTTGCAGATTTGTCATCTATTTTAATAAAATAAAATGTTTTTTTTGCACGTATATTTGTAAATATTAAATACAACAGATATATATATATATATATATATATATATATATATATATATATATATATATATATATATATATATATTGATTATTTTCTTTAAATTCAGTACGATTTTATATACAATACTTTTGAGATATGGAACAGTTGTAACAATTATGAAAAGTTGCTAAGAATATGTTACGAATGGTCCTTTTTATTCTGAAAATGTTAGGCGTACAAATTAACGTCATGCTCTGTCAAGTGGAATCATTAGAAATACTTAACTATTTGTTGACAAACAATATGACTGCAATATTTCCGATTTTTTTTATTTGCCTACGAATAATGCTAAACTTTACCGCATGGTTGTTTTTGTAGAATGCATTTTCTTCAAATTAAAAATTATAAAAAAATTCTTAGTCAGATTGGTTATGATGTCCATTGAAAGTGATGCATGTGAATCGTTCAGTTCTGACGATTTGATTCAGGATTTTGCGGAAATGCAATCTAGACGTGTAAATTTCAAATAATATACATAATTATTTTATTTGTTAATTGTTCTGTACAAATGTAACTATTTTCTAGTGTATTTTTGCAAGTATTTCCTGTCTGTGTTAAAAATGTTGAAGCCATTTAATAAATATATTAGATTGATGCAAAAATAACTACGGTTTTTATCATTTTAAGTTTGGCACCGATTTTTCTAGTTACCGTTCTCTTTTGTTATAACCATGTGATACATCATTGTAAACGACGAAATTAGCACTACTGATTTAAACTTGTCTATTTTTTTTATTTTTGGATATAATCTCTTAAATTAATCATGGAAAAAATAAATTTGTGCAAGTTTCTTGTATACGCATAAAGGCATAGAAAAAAATATTTTTATGCACTTTTATTGGGTGAGAGAAAATATTTCATATTCAAAAAGTAAATAGTGCTTAAAAAATAATAATTAGTAAAAAACGTACAGCCTTTTTAATGTTGAACTAAGACCTGGTGTCCTAATTTTAAATTGATTACATTGTTGAATTAAATTTCTTTTAGTAATACATGTGATTCCATGTGATACATAATGATGTATCACATGATTATAACAAAAAGGAAACAATAGATATTTCCTCTTTTATTTTTTTAATTATTTTAATTATTTTTTTTTATTTTAATTATTTTATTTATTTTTTAATTATTTTTTAATTATTCTTTAAAAATTTAATCTATTATTAGATAGATTAAATTACGGATTAGAATAATGTACGTTCTAAAAAATTAAAATTTCTCAAATTCCTTTTATATCCGTTTTTACTTTAGTTTTTATTACACTTTACCTTCTAGCGATACAAATGGTTGAATTTTTAATTATTCTCTTTTTTGAAATTACAAACAGGAATTAATCGTTCATAAATACATTTTCCATAATTTTCAAATTATTGAAACAAATTGTACTATAAAATGCATTTTGTTTATAATATCTAGATTTTTAAAAATAATCTCTCCGGTTATTTAGTCTTCCAATTTATTCAGTTTCGATATGAAATAAATAATTGCTTCATAACTACTTTATATTCAATATTTACTAATTAATAAAAATAGAAAACTGAAGAAGAAATCTAACACGAATTACTATTAGGTTGGTGTACAAATAATGACTGCTTTTATCATTTTAAGTTTGGTACCGATTTTTCTAGTTACCGTTATCTTTTATTATAATCATGTGATACAAAATTATGTATCACATGATTATAACAACAAGAAAACAATATATATAAGCTAAAATCAGTAGTGCTAATTTCATTGTTTACAATGGTAAACAATGAAATTAGCATTACTGATTTTAGCTTATATCTATTATTTCCTTTCTTTAGTATTGTTGGATGTAACTTCATAAAATAGTAATGGAAAAAAGCAAATTCGCGCGATTTTATTGTATGGGTTTAAATTGGGACGTAAAGCAGCAGAAACTGCTCGAAACATCAAATTTGTTTTTGGTGAAGAGTCAATTAGTGAACGTACAGCTCAACACTGGTTCCAAAAATGTCGTAATGGAAACGAAAGCCTTGATGATGAGGAGGGTAGTGGATGTCCTTCAGCTATAGACAATAATGATTTAATAACCATTATTGAAGCAGACCCGCGTAAAACGACTCGAGATGTGGCAGAAGAACTCTATGTCGATCGTTCAACAGTTGTTCGACATTTGAGCCTAATTGGGAAAACAAAAAAGCTGGATAAATGGGTGCCGTACGAACTACACGAACATCAAACAATTCGGCGATACGAAGTCTGCTCTGCGCTTCTTTTTCAAAACAAAAATGATCCCTTTCTTGATCTTATTGTCACAGGTGATGACAATTGGATTCTCTACAATAATCGAGAACATTCATCAGAGTGGCTAGGCCGAGAAGAAGCACCAAAACCGTTTATTAAACCGAAGCTTTATGAAAAAAAGATTATGGTCGCTGTTTGGTCGTCGGCAAGTGGCATCATTCACTACAACATATTAAATCCTGATGAAACAATAACAGTAGAAAAATATTATCAGGAAATTGAAAAAAAAATGTATGAGAAGTTGCATCGCCTACGACCAGAATTAGTCAGTCGAAGAGGACCAATTTTTCTTCATGACAACGGCCGACCTCACGTATCACAAATGGCTTTAAGAAAATTAAATGAACTGGGTTATGAAACCGTACCCACACATATTATTCTCCGGACCTGTCTCCAACAGATTATCATTTTTTTTGAGAGAAGGTTTTTAAAGATCAAGCATCATTTCCAAGCGTTTTCGATGAATTCGTTGATTCCAGGACTTCAGAATTCTATCTTGTAGGAATAAACAAACTTCTTTCTCGTTGAGAGAAATGTGTGCAGGCTAATGGTCTTTATTTGGATTAATAAATATAATTTTTAACTGGTATATGTGTCTTTGTACTTTATACGTAAAAACCACAATTATTTTTGCACGAAACTAATATAAGTATATATATATATATATATATATATATATATATATATATATATATATATACATATATACAGTTTTTTAATGTTAAGGTTGATAGTTCAAAATTCTAATACGACACCTCAGCACTGATTCCAAAAATTTCATAATGGAAACGAAAGCTTTGAAGATGAGGAAAGTCGTAGGTGTCCTTCAGCTATAGACAATAATGATCTGATAATCATTATTGTAGGGGACACACGTAAAATAGCTCGAACGATGACAGAAGAACACAATGTTAATCATTCAACAGTTGTTCGAAATTTGAGCCTATCTGGAAGAACAAAAAACCAGATAAATGGGTGCCGTATGAACTGAACGGACATCAATAAATTTGGCGATACGAAGTCTGCTCTTTTGCTTCTTTTGCGTAACAAAAATGATCCCTTTCTTGATCGCATTCTCACAGGGGATGAAAAGTAGATTATCTACAACAATCGGAAACGTTCATCATACTGGTTAAACCGAGAAGCATCAAAACAGTTTCTTAAACTGAAACTTCATGAAGAAAAGATTATGATCACTGTTTGGTGGTCGGGAAGTGGCATCATTAACTACAACTTCTTAAGTCCTAGTGAAACAATAATAACATAGAAATATTATCAGGAAATTGAATAGTTGTATCGTTTACGGTCAGCATGAGACAATCGAAGAGGACCAATTCTTCTTCATAACAACGCCCGACCACACGTTTCACAAATGATTTTTAAAAAATTAAATGAACTGGGTTATGAAACCTCACCTCACTCACCTTATTCTTCGGGCCTGTCTCCGACAGTTTATCATTTTTTAAACATTTGAGTAATTTCCTCCGAAAGAAGGTTTTCAAAAATCAAACATTATCTCAAAACGCTTCCTACGAATTCGTTAATTCCACGACTCCCGAATTCTATTTTGTAGGAATAAACAAACTTGTTTCCCGTTGAGAGAATTGTACGCAGGCCAATGGTCTTTAATTTGATTAATAAATATAATTTTTAACTGATACATGCGTCGTTATACTCGATATGTAAAAACCGAAATTATTTTTGCATGAACCTTATATAAAATAAATTATTAGTTTAATAATTTCCGTACTTAGTCACCTCAGTATGGAATAAAGTCCCTTTTTAAGAATGTCTGCTCCAGGCGCCAAAATGCCACCGCACGGCTCTGCCTCTAACGTATGAAAATTTATTGAAATCAATTAATAGCCGTTACTGTATTGTTCAGTATGTCCCCTTTAACGAAATTTAATATTATTTATATAAAATTTCACACTGACAGACATTTATATTAAAATGAAATTCATGCGTTAAAGTGAAATTTATTCAGGTGTTTGGTATTAAATTTATTAAATATTTTTAACAATAAAACGCGCGTCGTTAAAAATGATAACGCATTTTTTACTTTACAAAAAAAAAACCTCGTAGATAACATTTTCATAAAATTCAAAGGTGTTGATTTATAGAACATGTTTCTGTGTTTCTCTGTACATTCATCATATATCAACATCAACAGATTTCATCGATTGTGTGTGCTGGATAAAAGTTCGCAGAACTTTTCAACTATTGCTGTCAGTGGATTTTTCATTTTATATCATTTCGCCAAACTTTCATACATGCATACATACATATATATATATATATATATATATATATATATATGTGTATGTATATAAGTTTAGTTTAAAATGAAATAACTTCCGACAATATATAAAAAGAATTTCGTATCAAGTGCAGTTTAAATTCGCGAGTAGATTTAGTCAATATATTTAAAATATAAAACATGCTCACCAACACTTAAAATATAATATGTCGTAAAACTTTTGTTCAACCGCCTGGCACAAATTTATACGACTCTCGCGTACCTACATAAAAAGGGGAACATAAAAATCACCTGTTTCGAAAGAATAGAGCCCATGCTTTGCGATCCGTAGATCGCGAAATGAAACGCTGCGCGGAAGAAATGGATGAGAGAATTATAGTGGCTCGGATGGTTGGCTATAGATGGCTGGCTGGCTGGTTGTCGGAGGGTGGCGTAATCTTTTCAAAGTTGACACCCCGAATGCCCCCATCCAGTGACATTTTAAACTTGATTTATTCATCCATAAAACATATGGCGCCGCTGCAGCGCTCATGAATACTTCGAGACGTGTATATATATACCAGATTTGGATACATTAAGTTGTTCGTCTCTCTCCGACATCATCATCATTATCAGAAGAATAGAATACGCGCAATATGGAAATCAGAAATAACCAATCGGTGGACTTGACGTGCATTGTAATTTCGAATTTATGCTAGTTAGAAACTAGGTTCATATTACTGTACCAACATTTTGTTGAAGGTATTTCACTTGAGTGAAAAACTTTTCTATGTAAAAGTTCAGAGAACAATTTTGATTTTTACAGCCGTTAGTATTTACAATCTTCGATTTATGCAATTCGAATGATAAACTTTATAATTACAGAAGAAAGTTAATTTTCAACTTCGCAAAATATTTTAAAATATGCAAATTTCATCAAAATTATTCTTAATTCATTGTTTAATTATTAATACAATAAAAGTTGAGATCTGACAGTATTCCAAACAATTACGATTAGTTATGTGATATTCTGTAATGTATTAGGTTGGTAGAAAAGTAATTGCGGTTTATGACCTTCAAATTCATATACACTTTTTAAGCAATTTTAACACTAGAACCGTAGCGATTTGAGCCTCACCTACAACTGCGGATTGATCATTTATGACCCACTTTACTCTTTTATGATTATCGGATTGATTAACAAAGTGGTAACTAAATAATACACTATTATTAACATTAAATTATTTTTATTTGAAAATCTACAAACATTTTTGGTGTACTTTGGTGTGCAATAATATAAAAATAACGAGAATAATTAAAAAACATAGAGCGCTACATTATTGAGCGTCGTCGTGTATGAGGATACATAATATTTTTCAGAAGTGAATTTGTTGCAAACAGTTTTTTTACAGGCGTGGAATTCACAAATGATTTGTTTCCTGTGCAGGACGACTTTACCTGACAATGTGTCTGATGGTCCAGGGATTTCATCTGAAATTGGGACTTGGATAAGTGGTATTCTGTTCTCTGAATATTTTTCATAAAGCTCTTCCTCCAACTGAAGAATGAAGTTTTTATGTGTTATTTTTTTCTCATTCAGAGCATTGTGCAGGACCCAGACATTTATTGATGCTAAGTCAACCAAGTTATAGAAAGTGTGGAACTGGCCAACGCCTGCATGGGACTTTTACTCAGTATTTGTGAGCCATTTGATCCACCACTTCAACTTCATATTTAGAGCTGTTATAAAATGATACGGTATCTGGCTTCTTTTTTTCATCCTTCCCAATTTGCATATCAGGGTGCATAGTGGTTAGAATAAGAACATTTTTGTTCCTCTTTTCCTGATAAACTGTGAAAGACATATCATTTTTTTTTTAGCAATACATAGCTGTACAAGTCCTCTTTCGCACGTTTGAACGCAAATTACTATTTCCCAGTGAGCTTTGTTCATCACATGGACCAGAATCGTACCCTTTGCTTTCAAACTTTCAGAGAGAAACAAAGACGTAAATAAATGGTGACATTTCTGCCCTTGTTCATATATAACTAGTAACTTTTTACAACAAAATCACCAAGATGCTCGTGTTCTGCCTAGTGTGTCATCTTTTCCTAGGTATGGGAATGCATTTGCAATATGTTTGGATTCTTTGTCTACAGCCATCCAATACTTCTACCCGTATTTATCTGGCTTTGAGCTCATGAATTGTGCGAATCTGCAACGGAATTTAGAAGCGAAAAGCTGCTGCTCGTCAATTGTTAAATATGGTCCAAGTATATAACAGCTTTGTGCGTTTGTAATAAAGTCATAACAGGTTTTTGATACCATTGCAAACTTGTCTTCGTTCAGTCTTTCTGATTTCGTAGACCTAATGTCGAATCTCAAAAAGCGCATTATTTCTATGAATCTGAACTGTAATATTGCGTTCAATTGTCACAAAAACACGTTCAAACACGAATAAACTGTGTGAACATATCGTTGTCAACGTTGGGTCTAAGTTGATCCAACGGCGGTTCAAGGTAAATGTAGATTTTTACAAGAGAGGAGGTGGACGTCTTGTCACTATAAAAATAAAATTTACTTGGAATTGATTATGATCATTATTTATGAAAAGTCGCAAAAATCTAAAGTTCCAGGTGCAAATCTAAATTAACTGGAAAAGAAAGAACGAGCAGAACGGTCAAAAATGGCACAACCGTGTTTCTAGTGACAAGTGGTCCAGAACTGTTGGATCACTAACGTCTAACTTCTGTACAAGCTCTAGAATTGTTGTTTGTGGTTCTGATTCAACTAACGCCTTCAGTTGGTCGTCATGAACAGAAGGACGCCTGCAACCTTCTTAATCTTCAAGGCTCTTATTCCCAGCATACAATTTTTGGTACCACCATTGCACCGTACGTTCCTTAACAGTACCCACACCAAAAGCATCGTTTAGTTTACGAGCAGTATCTGCTTCTTTACCACTCGTTTTGAATTCATACAAATTTTTTTCTCTTATTTGCTTCTTTTCCATATTTAATTCAAAAGTCCGCTTTGAAACAAAATTCATAATAAAACCAAAGATGATGTTACCAAAATACAGACCGAAAATGTGCTTTAAAATGATATTAACATGAAAACGATGAAATGGCACTTCCATTTAAAAAAATTGAGATTAGAATTCAGAAAATAAAAACCGCAGTTATTTTCCTACCAACCTAACAGTATAAAAAGTAACTATAAATTTCAAAATCGTTACTCATGATACAAACTTTGGCGAAAAACCGTTTGAATCATGTCAACAGAAACTCACATTAATGATGATAGACTTTTTAATTAATTCTTTTAGTTTTATTGAATGAGTTTATCCCGAATGCACACTCAACGTTCATTAAATCTTAATACAACCCACGATTGTCACATATATCTTTTTCTAAATGCTCATCATTTTATAATTACAAAAACAAGTTTAGTAGCTGGAATGGGTAAATCAAATACACCATTCATATTACTTTACTTTTTATTTGTACGAGGGTGGTCCCAGAAGTACCCGACCCAACAAAGAAAACACAAAAATTTTGGAAAAAAATATATTTATTTATCAACATAATCTCCTTTCAGCTCTATACACTTTTCCCGGCGATGTTCAATAAGTTCGATACCCTTTGATAATAAGAACTGTCTTGCTCCTCAAAATACACATTAACTGCCGACATCACTTCTTCATCGTTGGGAAATCTTTGACCACTGAGCCATTTTTTCAAGTTTGAGAACAGAAAATAATCCGAGGGGGCTAAATCTGGCGAATAGGGTGCATGAGGTAGCAATTCAAACTTTAATTCATTAATTTTGGCCATTGCAATAACGGATTTGTGAGCTGGTGCATTGTCTTGATGAAACGGCACTTTCTTTTTAGCCAAATGCGGCCGTTTTTGCTTGATTTCTTCGCTCAAACGTTGCAATAAGTTCGCATAATACTCGCCGTTGATAGTTTTTCCTTTTTCAAGATAGTCAATGAAAATTATCCCACGCGCATCCCAAAAAACCGTCGCCAGGGCCTTGCCTGCAGATGAAACGATCTTCGCCTTCTTTGGAGCCGGTTCTCCCTTTTCGGTCCATTGTTTTGATTGTTCTTTTGTGGTGTGAAGTGATGGACCCATGTTTCATCCATGGTTATGAAACGGCGCAAAAATTCTGCTTTGTTGCTGTGAAACTTCGCTAAACACTCAATTGAAACATCTTCACGACACTGTTTTTGCTCGAGTGCGAGCAAACGCAACACCCATCTTGCACACAGCTTTCTCATGTCCAAATTTTCAGATAATTGCGATGTACTGCACTTTTTGAAATGCCTACTATGTCTGCTAGCTCGCGCACTTTCAGTCGACGATCATCCAGTACCGCTTTGTGGATTTTCTTCACCATTTCTGGAGTCGTCACCTCATATGGTCGACCACTGCGACGCTCGTCTTGGCAGCTCGTACGGCCTCGTTTAAACTCTGCTACCCAATATTTCACTGTTGTAAACGAAGGAGCAGACTCACCCAGAGTAGAATCCAGTTCCAGTAGAGGCCTTTCAAATAAAAGTATTGTATCACGTAACGATGACCAATTTTCTCCATTTTCACAAATTTACTGAAGACGTTCACTATTGATGGCTGCCAAACAAATACTAAATAACGTGGCGTCCTCAAACTTGAAACATATGCTTTTTAGATTGTGTACTTTCTAATACAGTGATATTTTTCAAACAACTACCGCAATCTCTAGGTCAGGCCGGGTACTTCTGGGCCACCCTCGTATGTTTTTTTTAATTTGATTTTCACCAACTTCTAAATATTTTCTTAAGAACACGTTTAGTATTCACTTGTAATAATCCGTTCAAATAAAACTATTTATAAAAAATGAATTCATTCGTGATTTTCCCACGACTCGTTGAATTTTTTTGATCAGACCTACAATACAAACCACATAAAAGAACTCGACCAACATTTTACTACATCTCCGCATTCAAACCCAATTTCGCACATTAAATTTATACAAAAGCGTAGCGCGACGTTTAAAAATGTCTGACGTATCCAGTGAACTTTACGTCGCACCGTATTGCGTTTGACGAGGGCATTAAATAAAAAAAAAGTACTTAAGAAGCAGCGATTTCCGAACGAGCGTCCTATGATATTCCATTGTTTTTCAAGTGGTGAACGGACGAACGGTCGGACGAATGAACGCACAGTGTAATGTTTTGTTCGCCACAAGGACAGGCAAATAGTGGCTGTAAATAAAGACAGACGAATCCACCCTCGTAGTAACATTAAACAAGACGAGTAGTAAAAGTAAGTAAGCAGACAGACGTTTCATCTATCGTCGTTCGTATTCTTCGTCTTCTTCATTTTCTTGAGAACATTTTTTCCCTTATATATAAATAATAGCTTCATCAAACTAACACCAGAAATGCTCCTTAATAGCTTTGCGCGTCATATTCTATAGACTATATTGAAAGCAAACTTTTTCATTAGTTCACAACAAATATATATATATATATATATATATATATATATGTATATATATATATATATATATATATATATATATATATATATATATATTTGTTGTGAACTAATGAAAATATGTATTTTTTGTATTATTTGTTTCCTCTTGATACTAATATTATTTTTCGAGATGTATACATCTTTTTATTATACGTGGTATTATTACATGTACATTTTGTCGACTAGAATAAAATGTATTATATTCTTTGTTATCAGATTATTGGTAAGTACTTGTGTATAAAAAAGACCAAGTTGTTTTCCTTTCATATGCATTTCACCTCTAGGCATGAAAAGAAGTTTAGAATGATAAAAAAAGACTATTATAAAACACAAGTATGCCAAATCTTTTCATACAAGTGTATACATAATATATTTCTGAAAATCAGTGGTGAATGAAGCACATAACGTTGTATGCAAGAACAAGATTATTTTATAGAAAACAAAAAATAAAATTGTCGATAGTTTATTAAAACTCGCCATAAATAATCTCTGAAAGTATGTTTCAAAGCAATTCTTGTTAAGTACTAAGATGTAAAATGTAATGAATTTACATACAAATTCTGTGCTGTACGGTCTCGTGTAATGTGTTGTGCCAGCGATGATTCGCTAAGGGGTTTGAGTGTGACAATGTGAAGAAATTTGGGGTTTGGGGCAATGTGAAGAAATTATAATGGTTTGAAGAGCTATAAACAGGAGAGGATCTAGTAATTTGGAACTCATAAAAAATGAATATGTAAATATTAGATTGGTAGGAAAATAATTGTGGTTTTTGTTTTCTGGACTTCTATTTTTATTCTAACCTTCATTTTTTTTTTCAATGAAAGTGTCATTTCATCGTGTTCATGTTAATATCATTTTAAAGTGGATTTTTTGGTCTGTATTTTGTTCTGTATTTTGATGACATCGACTTTGGTTTTGTCATTAATTTTGCTTCAAATTGGGCTACAAAGATGGAAAAGAAGCAATTAAAAAGAAAAAAAAATTGTATTAATACAAAACGGGTGGTAAAGAAGCAGAAACTGCTCGTAAACTAAACGATGCTTTTGGTGTGGATCTTGTTAAGGAAGGTACGGTGCAATGGTGGTTCTAAAAATGTCGTGCTATGGACGAGAGCTTTGAAGATGAAGATCGCAGACGTCTTTCTTTTATTCATAACGACCAACTGAAGGTATTAGTTGAATCAGAACCACATACAACAAATTCGAGAGCTTGCACAAAGGTAGAGACGTTAATCGTCCAATAGTTCTGGACCACTTCAAACCATTTAATTTAAAAAATGTATATGAATTTTGAAGGTCATAAACAGCAATTATTTTTCTACCAACCTAATGTATTATGTGGTATCTGATACTGATATTTGTAGAGTAATATTATCGCTTCATGAAATAGTAGAAAAAAGCAAATTGTAATGAAGTATTTAATTTTTTATATTAAATTTTTTATTAAGAAATTATATATATATATATATATATATATATATATGTATATACATATATTTATATATATATATATATATATATATATATATATATATAAATGTAATTTTAATTTCTTATAAAAGAATCACTAATAAAAAAAACTAACCAGTAAAATTAAAAACAATTTCAAAAACATACGACTTATGTATTCGTACACAAAAGTATTTTTTTAAGAAAATGAATTAAAAATACTATATTCAGTATCGGGTAACGTAGCCTTTTTGTTTTATTACTTCTCTCAATCTATTTGAGACAGATTGAACTAACTTTCTTGTAATGTCCGGTGTAGTATTTTCCCATTCGGATAATAGAGCAGACCTCAGATCCCCCCATGTTACATATTTTATGTTTTCGAATATTTTTCTCGAAAATTGACCATAAATGCTCAAGGGGAAATGAGGTCAAGTAGTTGTGGAGGTGTATCTAGAACTTATGGACATTTATACAGGGGGATTGAATCAAGAATCCAACGATTTGTGTTTTGGATCATTATCTTGATAAAAACACAAACCTATCTGCGAACCCTAAAATTTCAATATTATTTCTTAAATTGTTCTTTGATGGGTCAATATATTTTGCTGTATTCATGATTCTGTTAATGAAGTTTGGTTTTCTAACTCCAGACGCCGAAACACATCTCCTCACTTTAAGTGATCCTCCACTGTGTTTGATCGTCGGAATCATTTTTTTTTTGTTCAGGCTTTTATTTGGTTTTCGTCATACTTTTTGTTTTCTATTCCAACCGAAAAGACAACATTTGCTGTCATCAGTGAAAATGAGTTTATTCTACTCGTAATACTCCATATCCTTGTTTATGTACATTTTAGTAAATTTTAGACGCTTATTTCTATGAATGCTACTAATTAAGGAGTTTCTTCTTGCTAGTTTGTTCTTGTAGTCATATAAAATTAAGGCTATAAGGCTAATTTTTCGTGCGCTAATGTTTTTTTCCCAGTTGTATTCCCAATAGTGGCAGGAAGTTTAAGAGCACTAATGAAAGGATTCTTTCGTACTTCCTTCAAAATTTCACGCTAATCCCAATCACTTTGTATTTTTCTCTATATTTCTAGATTTATTTTCGATACTACTTTCGCTTTTGTATTTTTTTATGTTTTTTTTTATTTTCGACACTGCTTTCACTTTTGTACTTTTTTATAATATACTTCACTGTGGAATGACTTCATTGAACTAATTTACTTATTTCCCTTAGAGGTTTACCGCTTTCATGTAAGGTAACTATTTTTTTTATATTTATGGTTGTTTCGAATCCATTTCTTTCCTTAATTACTGATATTTATTTCACTTACCATAAAACAATCAAAAATGTTACTATTTTAGAGATATCAATTATACGAACTCACTTAATATGAAATTCTAAGTTTCAATGTGTTCATTTTCACAGTTTTGAAACAAATACTTCAATGTACGAATACGAGTGTCACAGAACTTGCACATAATTTTACCTTATTGCTCCATTTTTATTGTATTATAAATACAAGAATGATTATTTTTTTGTTACAAAAACACGATGCAACATCAGTCCACAACAAACAATTTATGTTATTCCATCATTATTTACCAACATTTTCTTGTATTCCGTAGTATCAATTCTTGTATACGAATATATGTTTGTCTGTATATATATATATATATATATATATATATATATATATATATATATATATGAAGAGAGAGACAGAAAATTGTATAGTAGAGTTAATGTAGCATAATTAAAATTATCAAACGAACACAATAATGTGTTCTAATGAGCTTTATTTATGGGTTGAAATATGAGTGTATATTATCCCAGTGAATCTGGTTGTTTATTTAAATAATATTATCTTTTATTCAGCTACACTCACAAAAACTAATCAGTTAAGTCTTAATGTATGAAAATGATAATATCCTACTATAGTAGGGAACTTCAGACATACGTTTGCATTAGCATCTATAGTAAAGTAGATTAGAAAATAAATTAATCTATGTATTAGGTGCTTACATTAAAAGCCGCTGTTTTTTTCGTGTTTTTTGAGTATTTGTTTAAGGGGACCCGGTGGTCTAGCGGCCTAAAATTTAAGCTATTTTAAAAAATTTTTTTCTATATGAGGGTAATGAATAATGCTTTCAAATTTTTTTACACTTATTTTATTACTAATAAACTACACAAAAATGAAAATAAAGACAAAAAAAAAATTTTTTTAAATTAGAAAAATGATGCTGAAGTCTCCCTCTCTAAAAAAATGGAATTGCGTGGTGAATGATGATTTATCTCTCCCTCTGATCTGAAATAAAACAATTGACGAATTTTTAATTAGTATAAGTATAGCTATCGCAGGAAGTAGAATAAAAAAATGTGACAAAATGGCGCGTAGTCAAAAGTACAAGTTTGAAAACGACCAGTATTTTTGAATGTTTTGTTAATAAAAAAAATATAAATATTTTACGGAAACTATTAGTTTTACTTCCAGCGAGAGCTAGAACTATTCAGAATAACATATTAAAATTTCAGACAAATCGGTCAAGTAGTTTTTTTTTTCTGGCCCCCGCAAGACGAAAAAAAGTAGTTTCGAGATAAACGCGTTTAAAGTTTCAAGCAAGTATATTCTCAAGAAACTGACCTGACCTTCTAATGGGCTGTAGATCCTGAAATACTCTGAATTTCGTCATCAAATTTTAACAGTATATTTTTAAGATACTATACTTTCGAAAAAAAAATCGATTTTTCGAAAATTCTAGACCACCGGGTCCCCTTAAAAAACAAAATGTGTGAATACATTAATCAAAGTATTTGAACTCGGAAGCTATGACTTTTTCTCACTTTTCCGGTAGAAGTTGAATTCCACGACGAAAGAATGGTCTGTGTTTTAAGCCAATCCATTCAGCAAGCCAATTTTCGACTTCTCGATAGTTATACAAATGTCCAGTAGTTATCTTCCAAATCGTGTTGCATCGATCGAAACAGATGATAATCGCTTGGACATAACAGTTGAAAACGCTGGGTGCGGAAAATCTCCCATTTGAGCCTCCGTCAGTGTCTGTTTCACGGCTAATAGCTACATGGAGCCGAGCATTGTCATGGAGAAGGATCACTTTTCGGCGATTTGATGCAATTAATGGTCATTTTGCATCAAATTATCTTTCAAACGCTCCGATTGTTGTCGATAACGTTCGGCTGTGGTTGTTTCCTTCGGTTTCAGCAGCTCATAATACACTACACTCTCCATATCCCACCAAATAGAGAGTATTGCTTTGTGATCGTGGATGTCTCGCTTTGGTATCGACGTTGATGGTTGACCAGGATCAACCCATGATTTCTTGCGTTTCGGGTTGTCGAAATAGATCTTTTTATCATCATCGGTCACGAGACGGCATAAGAAACTCTTCTTTTAATGCGTTGTAAGCAAATAAATCTAGATGTTGAAACGATTAGCAATGGAATTTTCGCTCAATTCATGTGGCAGCCATTTCCCTTCTTTCTGTATCTTTCTCATGGCTTGTAAACGTCATGAAATAATTGATTTATCGACTTCGAGCTGTTGAACCAATTCTTTGAGTGTTTGAGCAGGGGTTTCTTCCTATAGAGCTTGCAATTGTTCATCTTCGAACTTTTTCGATTGACCTGGCTTTTGTTTGTCGTAATCGTCACAATAACCATTTTTGAATCGTCGAAACTAATCTCTACATACTGTTTCCGATGAAGCAGACTCACCATACATTTTCGCAAGTAATCGATGAGTTTCAGCTGCACTTTTTTCAAATCAAAGTAGTGTAGAAGTACACAGCGGAAAAACAACTCATCGCGGTCCATTTTAATTCGGTTATAGAAAAGCACGTGTGTAAACAAAGGATGATGGCGTCTGATGACTGAATTTGAGTGGGAAATGTTCACACTAAAAATGACATAAGAGACATCTGTCACTGCCCATAGCATACACACCTAGAGTCATTTACACGTGAACAGCGGTTTCAGTGCAACTTCCTATTATATACATATACGTATATATATATATGTACGTATATATATATATATGTATACGTATATATATATATATATGTATGTATGTGTATATATATATATATATATGTACATATATATATATATATATATTTATATTTATTAATACTTACCCAAAATTTTTAACATTCACAAATGATATTCGGATTTATTGTAATTCGATCAATGTAATGATTTTTTGTGGCTATGCAATATGAAATTTCATATGTAAAAGTGATTTTAGCCACAATCCCCGAAACTACAGTTGGAAATTCATAAATATTTCTTTACAAATTTTTGAATACAAATAGCACTGAGTAAATGTGAGTTATCATAGAACGAAGCCCAATGCAAATTTTCTACATCTACGACGGTATCTATCAGTGATCATATGATACTATGATCAGTCTGTTTATAAGAGTGTGACTATTAGATGTAAATTCTTATTAAACAATACATCGACCATCAAAAATCATAATGAATACACTTCGTCTGTATTTTTGCTTAACGCTGTCGTGCTTTTTTTACTTGTCTATAGTAATGATTTCCATTGAAATGATTAGAATTTATTAGATAGGTAGAAAAATAATTGCGGTTTATCACTTTCAAATTCGTATATTTTTTCTCAGCTTGTAATTAACCTTATTAATTGAAATTAGCACTATTAGAATCGACACTTTTTTTCAATTAGTTACAAGTTTATTTATTCCGGTGATGTAAAATTCTGGAGTTCTGGAGTTGATAAAATCTCAGAATGTCTTTTCGGCAGCAGCTTGGCTGTTGAAGATCTGTAAGAAGTTGTCGAATTACTTAAAAAAGTGATAATCTGTTGATGAAATGTATGATGAGTATGGTGGATGGATGAGTATAATGAATTGGGCTATGAAAGATTGTCTAATCTTTCATAGCCCAATTCATTCAACTTTTAGAGGGTTAATCGAGGGTTACTGCGACGAGTGGTCGTGCATTGTCGTGCAGCAGGAACTTTGAACTTTTTCGATTGACCAGTGTAGGAACTAAATGTCTCCGTTCTTGGTTCGTCGTATCGATTTCTTGACAATAACTCTCAGCTGTAATGGTTTCGCCAGGATTTAAAAAAGTGTAGTGGATTGTGCCGAGCGCAGACCACAGACAGTTACAATAATTTTCTTTTGGTGTAATTTCGGTTTTGCGAAATACTTTGGGGTTTTATTTTTGTCCAACGATTGTGCAGACAGCTTTATATTGTTTTAAAGGATCCGATTTACGTCGCATATTACAATACGGTCGAGAAATGGATCCTTTCTGTTGCGTAAAAGAAGCGTGGAACAAATTCCGTAGCGGCTATTTTTTTGTGTTTTCATTCAGTTTGTGCGGCACACATTTGTCAAGCTTTTTTGATTTTCCTAGTTGTTTTAAGTGGCCCATAACTGTTAGATGACTAACACATAACTTTTTTGCAAGCTCTTGAATGGTTGTACGTGGTTTTGATTCAACTTGCGCCTTCGGTTGGTCGTTATGAACTGAAGAAGGACGCTCGTGACCTTTTTCATCTTCACAGCTCTCGAAATTTTCGAACCACCATTGCACCGTGCGCTTTATAACACTATCCACACCAAAAGCATCATTCAGTTTACGAGCAGTTTCTGTTGGTTTATCGCCCGTTTTAAACTCATACAAAAAGCAATACTACTCTTATTTTCTTCTCTTCCATCGTTAATTCAATATCCCAACTTGAAGCAAAATTAACAATAAAACCAAGGTTCTTGTTACCTAAATACAGACCGAGAATTCGAAAGCTTGCACAAAAGTTAGGCGTTAGTCATCCTACAGTTCAGGACCACTTAAAACAGCTAGCTGAAAAAAATGTATATGAATTTGAAAGTCATAAATCCCATTTTTTTCTATCAACCTAATAATTGTAAATATCTTTTCGTTATATCAGCTTGTTTGGATTCTTTGTACATTTTATATTTTGTACCTTTAGGGGAGTTGAACTCTGAAACTAACATTAAACGGGATGTTCACTTGTTTAAAACCGCATTATGATCCACTGGTTTAAGGGGACCCGCTGGTCTAGCGGCCTAAAATTTAAGCTATTTTAAAAATTTTTTTCTATATGAGGGTAATGAATAATGCTTTCAAATTTTTTTACACTTATTTTATTACTAATAAACTACACAAAAATGAAAATAAAGACAAAAAAAAATTTTTTTTTAAATTAGAAAAATGATGCTGAAGTCTCCCTCTCTAAAAAAATGGAATTGAGTGGTGAATGATGATTTATCTCTCCCTCTGATCTGAAATAAAACAATTGACGAATTTTTAATTAGTATAAGTATAGCTATCGAAGGAAGTAGAATAAAAAAAAAATTTACAAAATGGCGCGTAGTCAAAAGTACAAGTTTGAAAACGACCAGTATTTTTGAATGTTTTGTTAATAAAAAAAATATAAATATTTTACGGAAACTATTAGTTAGCTAGAACTATTGAGCTAGAACTATTTAAAATAACATATTAAAATTTCAGACAAATCGGTCAAGTAGTTTTTTTTCTGGCCCCCGCAAGACGAAAAAAAGTAGTTTCGAGATAAACGCGTTTAAAGTCCACGTTCACTCCACTTATTCTTCTACCTACCTGACCTTCTAATGGGCTGTAGATCCTGAAATACTCTGAATTTCGTCATCAAATTTTAACAGTATATTTTTAAGATACTATACTTTCGAAAAAAAAAATCGATTTTTCGAAAATTCTAGACCACCGGGTCCCCTTAATAGTATTGATCGTTTTGATTTTGTTTACAATACTCATTTTACAAAAATTACTCTCTTTTTATTATAATTTTAAGAGTTTTTAATATGAAAAATAAAATATAAAACGATACTAAACATGAAAAAGACATTTTTGTTTTAAAAACGAACTCATCGAATAAATATCACTATCTGTAAACGTGAAAAATTCATTTGTAAAAGTGAATTTCACTACAGTTCAGGAAATTATATTGTATTTATAAGAAAAACTAAAGTATCATATAATTTTTAATTGTGAAATATAAAAAGAAAAAATATATAAATGAAAAATATAATTTATATAAAATTTAAAATCGAGTTTCATTACAACATGTTCTTGAAACAGCCGTGCCGTGTGGTTAGTACAAGAAACTGTTGATTAATATGTTCCTAGTTTGAATGTGAGCTTGTACATGCCATCTTTAATTAGAAAAGTAATTGTCTCGAGGTCTTAATGGGTTTTAGCGTTGATAGAATTCTGAACTTCTATATCTTTTTATGGAATAAAGAGAATATTTAAAAATTATTATAATATTTACAAATCATCCCTTGTAAACATTTTAATATTTAAAAACATATATTATTTCTATACAATTTCATTGAAACTTTTATGCCTGATAGAAACAGACATTTATATATATATATCGCATACTTTTATACAGTATTTTAGACGACGGAACGAGAAATATCTCTGTATTTTATTTTATTTTTTATCACTGAACAAAATGAACTTCATTCCACGTTTCAATATTAAGATAAAGTGGGGCTTTAAAAATTTATACGAAGATAATGTGCGGATGTTCGTGTCATTCAAAATTTAGTGCACGGTAATTTAGAAATCATTGACGGAGCTTAGATAGAATAAAAATAACGAAAGCACTGTTCAGAAATTCTCTGCGGATCTTCTTAGTCTGATTTTCTATTACATTTACTTGAAAGTCAACTTTTCTTATTGAACATTGTTATTTAATATGTATTGAGGG
>CM068317.1:13394254-13404254 GCA_034766995.1 Acanthacorydalis orientalis | reverse complement strand
AAAGCCAGATGTCGATTATATTTTTAGTGAGTTAATGTTTTTCTATTTATTTACACGTTATTATCAATTCTTGAATCGTAAAATTTACCTTCTGTCTGAGTAAAAGCTTCTTATTTCTCTTTTTTTGAGCTTTGCGCCGCAGTCCGGGCTGCCTCTGTCGTGCTCTGCGCTGCGCGCTCGACCAATTTGCTTAATATTTTGCACAAGTATTTCTTAGATCTTTATCTAGTTTTTGACGTACAATCGTTTCGATATTTGTATTATTCGATTTGTTATTAACAAAATAGATGTCCATTTCAGGGCCGAAATTTCATATTTTTTTTCAAACAGCAACCATTTCCGAAAAAAATATTCTTGAAACAAAAAGCTCAGTCATTAATTAGTTCGGTCTGTCTACTGTAATTTGTAATTGAAAAAAATTGATTCAGATAACACCCGGAAATACACCTGGTACCGCGTAATACTGCATCGATTACGTCACCTCAATAATGGGCTATTACTGCTAGTGGTGCAAAATATCCACTTGAAAAAAATATTAAAATAATCTACAGTGTATGTCCTTTAAAATGTATATTTTAGTTTTACAATAAAACATTACTTTCGATGTGAAAAATGTCATGAAAATAGGCTATACTTGAGGTTCCAAAAGGTATATACGTCCTTAAGATAGCACCACAGATGAAAGTCGGCAGTTGTCAGATCAGATGATCTTTGTGACCAATCAATGTCACTGTTTCTGGAAATTAATTGACCTGGAAAGATCCTCTTTAACATTGCAAGTGTATGTTATGTTGCGTGACATGTAGCCCCATCTTGTTGAAAAAACATGTTTTCAGAGCCCAACTTATTCATTTGATGTAACCAAAAGTTGATTATGTCACGGTATCTATCACCATTCACCGTTACAGCATTATCCGTATTATTTTCGAAAAAATATGGTCCAATTATAACCTCCTAACCAAATTCCATACCATACAGTCACACTACGAAGATGTAATGGTCATACATGTATTAACCTAGAATTTTCATCACCACAATATCGGAAATTTTTCTTATTCACAAAGTTATTGAAGTCGAAAAATAGGCTACACTTGTAATGATTTTCTGATAAGAATTTGGGTTATCATTCAATCTGCATAGGATGAATTCCATAAGTTACGGCGCCGTAAAACGTTCCGTAACGAGGTTCCCGCGTCTACACTGATAAAGTATTATATAAGAACTATCAAAAATGACGACTTAAATAAGTTGTAAAATTGTAAGTTTACCACTCTGCAGTATAAATGAAACATCTATTCATAGGAGTTAATTTAGCCACAGTACTAAAAACTGAATAATGAATTTTATCTTTTTTTTAAACAAAAATTGTGTATAAAAAATAAAGGTTGTAATAGTATATGAAGAATAATAAGAAAAATAAATTATTAAATTCTTAATAGTCATCAGTAAAACAAAATTAGAAATTATTATAAAAAATGGTTTTAGCGATATGAATTACTACAAAAAGAGTGTCGAAATTTTATTAAAGAAATATATCCTGTTTCTTTTCAATATGAGAATGTATTTTGTACTACTACTGCATTTCATCTCGACGTTGACTCTGTTGAACGTTAACATTATTCTTGACAAACACAATACCACATTTCTTTTACACATTCATATAATTTATTTATTTTTTTTAATGTATTTTGTACGACCTCGTACCATTTTTTAATGATGTTCGGATTAGGTTTAGTTTCAAATAACAGAACAATCAGTTATATTTATATCATATACAAAACAGTTTTTAATTGTAAATTAGGGGGATTCGCTCCCTGATCGCTGCGCTCGCCCACTTGTCAGTTGTAAGCCAGTACATGTAACCGAATGAAAATGAACATATTTTTGACATATCATTTGTGTCTATATAATTATTATCACAGTTATATCGCAACGTAGTTTTTTCATATATGTGTGTCTCTCTCTATATATATATACACATCTTTTTATTATATATTAGGGGGTTTCACTCCCTGCTTGCTGCGCTCATTCATTTGACAATTGTAAAGCCTCTACATGTAATCGAATGTAAATGAGCATATTTTTGAAATATCATTTGTGTCTATATAATTATAGTTAGATCGCAACGTAGTTGTTTCATATATATATATATATATATATATATATATATATATATATATATATATATATATATATATATATATATATATATATACATTTGTATATATATATATACATAAATATATATATATATATATATATATATATATATATATATATAATCTTTAATTATATATTAGAGGGCTTCGTCCCCTGCTTGCTGCGCTCAATCACTTGACAATTATAAGTCTGTACATGTAACCGAATGAAAATAAACATATTTTTGAAATATCATTTGTGTGTGTATAATTATTATCATAGTTATATCCCAACGTAGTTGTTATATATATATATATATATATATATGTATGTATATATATATATATATATATATATATATATATATATATATATATATATGTATGTATATATATATAGTTTTTAATTATATATTAGAAGGCTTTGTCTTCTGCTCCCTGCGCTCGCTCATTTGACAATTATAAGCCTTTATATGTAACCGAATGAAAATATTTTTGAATATATTAAAGAATATATTTTTGAAATATTATTTATTCCTATATAATTATTATCATAGTTATATCACAACATAGTTATTTCATATATATATATATATATATATATATATATATATATATATATATATATGTGTGTGTGTATATATATATAGTTTTTATTTATATATTAGGGGGCTTCGCCCTCTGATCACTGCGTTTGCTCACTTGACAATTATAAACCTGTACATGTAATCGACTGAAAATTAACATTGTTTTGAAATATCATTTGTGTCTGTATAATTATTAAATTATTATCATAGGTATATCGCAACGTAGTTGTTTGATATATGTTTGTATATATATATATATATATAGTTTTTAATTATATATTAGGGGGCTTCGCTCCCTGCTTACTGTGCTTGCTCACTTGACAATTGTACATGTAACCGACTGGAAATAAACATATTTTTGGAATATCATTTGTGTCTATATAATTATTATCATAGTTAAATCGCAACGTAGTTGTTTCATATATATATATATATATATATATATATATATATATATATATATATATATATATATATATAATTTTTAATTATATATTAGGCGGCTTAGCTCCTTGCTTGCTGCGTTTGTTCACTTGACAATTATAAGCTTGTACATATAACCAAATGAAAATGAACATTTTTTGTAATATCATTTATGTCTTTTTAATTATTATTATGGTTATATCGCAACGTAGTATGTATATATATATATATATATATATATATATATATATATATATATATCTATATATATATATATATATATATATATATATATATATATATATATATGTTTATATAATCATTATCTCAGATATATCGCAACACATTATTTTATGTATATATGTTAGTATGTCTATATAAATATTCTGGCAGATAGATTATTTTTTGGAACGTGTTGTTCAATAAAATTCTTTGTTGATTACTTCGATTTTATATATGTAGAGAGAGATTTTGAAATATTCTTAGGTAGACAATTTCAAAAGTTGTACATATTATCTTTAGTAAATATATTATCTTCATCTATTTTAGTTACTTGATACATTGTGATTATAACTTCATACATAATCACGTACCATAATCCAGCCATAATATAGTCATCATCATATTTAAAAATAACGGTCGTGTTTTTAGATTAATTTTTGTTGATGTAGAGCGTTGAATGTAATTTCTTTTATCGTTGTTAGTCGCAGTTTTTTTTCATTGGGTAAAAAAAATAAAACATTTTTCTATTAACCGTTTCCCGCACGAGTTTTTATCTAATAGGTTGTTACAATTTGGGCAATACTTTTTATTTCATGAATTCTGTTTTTATTTATATATAACGTGTACAAATTAATTGAGTTCCTTTATTATAGAAAATGAACGTTTACGGAAAAATGGAATACATTTCATTAAAATATCCCTCATTATTGTGTATAACTTTGCTTCATCAGTCGGGTAACTGACGAATCCCTTGTCAGATAAAAGATGGTGGGCTTTAGTCGATAAAATCGTAATGAATTTTCGGACCTCTTCCATTGTTGTACCATTTTTTGAATGTCTTATGCGTCACAACACCTTCCTTCAAAGCTGAGTAAGTCATTCCTGCAGTGTAAGTAGCATTTTTTTCAATTAGAATACGAAACGTATGTTATGTCTAAAATGTTGCTATTCGGACGCTATCATGTTCCTTTTATTTCACGAGGTTGTGCCAACTACGATACGAGGCGATTTAAAAAAGTTCTAAAGTGTCACATAAATGGCGTTGGGGAGACTTGAAAGTATTTTTTCCTTGAAGTGATATCCTTGATTAGTCTTAAAATTTGAGCGCACATCACCTCACCTCTCTAAATTTAACTTTGACAGCAATCTAAATAAGAGATCTGGCTATTTTTATGAAATTGTTAAATTGAAACATCGTCCGGTTAATGAATTTTTAGTTTTAGATAGTATGAATAACGCCCAATTTTTTGCTAATTTGCTTAATGTGTACGGTGACTTCTCCCCAGTGTATGCCACAGTGGTAAAATGGGCTACTGAATTTAGAAGAGGCTGAAAATCTATCGAAGATGATCTCCCGTAGAGGCAGTCCTTCAATGTCAGTTACCGCAGAAAATTTTGATAAAATGCATGATATGATGTTGAGTGACCGCGATGAGTGAAGGTGCACGAAATAGCAGAAGCTTTGGGCAACTGGCAGCGTACGTTCCATTGGAACTGAAAATTTGGGTATGTCAAAAATCTCGGCGAGCTCTGGGTGCCGCGAATGCTGAATATGGACCAAAAACCTACACGATACAAATTTCAAAGAACTGGCTAGCCATGATGCAACGTAATAAAAAGAATCCTTTGTGTGTCTTTGCGGCCATTGATTAGACCTGAATTCATCACCACATACCAGAGTCCAAAGAGCAATCGAAACAGTGAACTATGAGATGAGATATACCATCAAAGAAGTTCAAACCTGGTCATCGGCAGGCAAAATCATGGCTTAAGTTCTTTGGGATTTGCAACGAATTTTGTTGATGGATTATTTAAAAAAGGGAAATACAATCAACAGCGCTTATTACTGTACCATTTTGGACAAGTTACGAGCCGCCATTGATGAAAAATGACCCAGAAGACAACGCAAATTAATCTTGTTTCGTCGCGATAACGCGTCAGTTCAATCCATTCTCTTGCCCTCGAATTGGTTCCCGATGCCCTATATTCACCAGACTTCGCCCCCTTCGATTTCCATCTTTTTCCACAACTGAAAATATTCGTTGCTGGGAACAGATTTAACACGGATGAGGAGGTAATAGCCGAAGTAGACGCCTATTTTGAAAATCTTCAGAAATCGCACTTTAACTTCGACATAATGGCACTCGAGCGACGTTGGTTGAAATATATTGACCTTAAGGAAGATTTATATTGAAAAAAAAATAATTTTACTACCCTAACTATTGTCTTTCTATTCATTTCCACGAATGTTTTGAAATCCTCTCGTACTTACCCAAAATATATATTTTTAAATGTTAAGCTTGGTACTTAAAAATCTGGAAATAATGAGAAAATATTTTTATTTAATACAAAGTTATGAAATATTTATACTTGTATGTATAAAAAATATAATAAATATATATATGTAATAAACATATATATATATATGTATGTATACATGTTTATAATAAAATTGAAAGATTATGAAAAAATATTAATCCTTTGAAGTCGTGTTATCTTCATTTTGAATAAAAATATTTTTTTTGGATATGTCATTAATTTTAGGGATATAATTAAAAAGTAATGAAACCAGATATACTGTCATTTTATGTATACATGTTTGGAGCTCAACTTTACGATCGCTATCTTTATGTTATAATAAAAGTCATTGTCTTGCATCGGACATTGTGCAGTAAAGTTGTAAAAAAGTTTTAATTTCATTACTTTTTTGCTAACTGTGTATAGGTTCTTTCTTTTTATTATCTTCCGAATTATTTTTCCTACAACGAACAAGGCTACTATTTTATAACACGGTTTAAATATTTTTAGTTTTAAAATTTCTGTTTCGTTTGATGGTCTTTTGAGTTACTTAGGTAATCTATTCAATTTCCGTTAGTAATTTTTGAAAATTTTATGGGACACATGGGTCCCGTTAGTGGCGAAAGGGTTAATGAATGAATTCGAAGGCTGGATCGGCTCTTGATTCAATCATATTGTACAGGGGTGGGCCATTACTTCGATAATAAGAGCCACATATGACACTTTTCATATATTTTTGAATGTACAAGAGCTACAGAAAACATTATTTTAAAATTGTATTTATTAAGTTGGCAGAAAACTAATTCCGGTTTATGACTTTCAAATTCATATACAAAACCGCAATTATTTTCTTACCGACCGAATGTAAATAATAAAGAGTACAACTTTATAGTAGTCCTACTCACCAAAACAGAATATGTTTAATTTTCACTCGTTGAAGACTGTGATTGAGTCTTCATTTTTGCAGTTAAAAGTTGCCGAGACCGTGTCAAAAGTTTCATTTTTAAAGATATATATATATATATATATATATATATATATATATATATATATATATATATATTTGAGCTTGATATTACGATATAATATTTATGAAACATAATATGTAATTTTATCAAAATACAGCTAGATACCGCTTGCCCAATCCTCTTTTCCAAGATTCCCGGTCCTAAGTCATTTCCTCGTTTAGCTGTCTCTTCTTTATGGCCTTAAACTTCGAAGTTCTATCCTATCGGTAACTGTCTCTCCAGCATTCATTCGACGTCTGATTTCTTCATTTGTTATGTGTTGAAGCCTGGGGACTCTTGCACTTCGTCGGAGGTAGTCCATTTCTACTGCATTCAGCCTTCGCTTTGTCTCGGCATTGATTGTCCAGATCTCACTTCCGTAACAGAGGGTGGACTCTACCATAACCCGTCCTATACGTTTTTTCGTTTTTTAAAAAATGTTTCGGTCCCACCATAGCGAGTTTAGGCAGCCAATTATTTTCTTTGCTTCTTGTAATCGGTGTTTGATTTCTCTCTCGCCTATTCCGTTTTTATCTACTACAGCCCCTAGATATTTAAACTCTTCAACGTGTTCGATTGTTGAGTCATCATTTATAAGTATTTCAAATTTTTTTTCGCTATTCACGATCAAAAAGTCCATCTTTTTCAGACTTACATGTAATCCCCATTTCTCATATTCTGTATAAAGTCATTTTTAAAGATAGTTTTCACAAAAATATACACAGTAACCCGTTCCGAATTTGATTTTATTGCATTCAGCAAGTCTTAATTAACAACATTGTTAGATTCATATTTTTTTTAAGAATTGTCCATAACCGTAGAGCCACCTTAAACAGAATTTGGACACATAAAATGCATATGAATGAAAAGATAATGTGAATTACCCGTTTATATATATATATATATATATATATATATATATATAAAACATTCAAATATTGGTACATACTATACTACTATAGATTATTAATATGAAAGTTTAGGAAGAATGACAATGAAACCCAGTATTGTCTCGGTAGCCGCACAGAGTAGCTTTGTGGGCCGCAGTTTGTTCACTCGTGTTGTAGTATAATGTTTTAATGTTTACGGTAAAAAAATGTGTTTACATATGTTGAAGGTCCCATTAATCATTAGTTGACAGATGTGAATAATCAATCATTAGAATTATCTACGTTCATTTTCGACATAATTGTACTACTTGAATAATGTAAAAGCGCACTAGACATAAAAACAGAACGGGACAATATGATAACGTCAAATTTTAATAACGCCCTAAGACGTTTGATATATGTTTTCTTTCTTTAGTAAAATCCTCTTCATTTGACATTTTCACGAACACTTAATCATCGTACTTCATGAAAACCCCGTTCTGTCTCTCTGTGCATACAGTGTGTGTGGGTGTGTGTGCGTGCGCCGTGTGTATTTGAGTTTACCTACACGTTTGTCGATTCACGCAAACATTGCAGATTCAGACACAATTGTACAATTACACATAAATGAATTGACTACAAAGGGCATAAGCAATGCAGTTGATTATCGTAAATGTATCATAATTCGGCATCAATGAAGTAAAGCCGAACACAAAAGTTTCTCAACAATTCTGTAGCTTCGTGTGTTTTATATATATATATATATATATATATATATATATATATATATATATATATATATATATATATATATATGTAGGTGGCGGCATTTACACGCGCCTGAGAGAAACGGACGTGCCAAATATATCATTTTTAATGAACAACAATAATAAACAAGCGCAGCAAATTTTTCGTCAACAAAAGCAAAAGTAAAATATTCTATTCATCGTGTTCAGTAATAAATGGCCCATACATCATCGTGTATATTTTAACAAAATTCCACGAGATAAAGTGCCGCGGGACTTAATTACCATTTCGCATAGTAAAACCTCATCTGCAGAGATAATTACTCGATGAATACGTGAAAACATTGTATTTATTGGTGTGCGTGCGCCGTGCGTGTCCGTGTTTGTGTGCACACTGATACACACACACGGATACGTTCTGTTCAGTGTGTGTGCGTTATGCCATATTTGAGGAATGATCGGAAAATAATGCGACCGAATGTGTAGTTTAGCCATAGTTTTAGCCGATCATACGGATCAACTATACTTTATTAATCTGTTTTTGATGACGCATAATCTGTGAAAGCGGTGTTTGTGGCCTCAATCTCTGTAAAATATCGTTTCAGGTCGTAACAATTAACCCTTTTACAGAGAGGAGTTTGGGACGTATATACATGTATTGTGTTTCCATATAGATAAGCGGATAGTTTATAGTTTTAAAAATTGAATTTCATATTTTTTTTAAAAAAAAAAGAGTAATACATTTAGTAACGCTTTTAACAACAAATATATAATAACGCTTTTAACAACGATAAATACAGTAATAGAAAAGTTACTTTTTATTAGGTTGTTAAGTATGAAATGTCCGATTTTCTTAAGTACTAAGTTTGACAGCTGCTATCTCTGACATTTCACTTTGATTGACATTTCCTGTGTGTGTTTTTTTATTGTGAAGGTATATACGTCCTTATGTATCTAAGAGTTGATACAAAGTACACTCATGTTCAACGAAATTGATTTTACAAGGCCGTAGGACGGACGGGAAATGTAGATGGTGCGTGGGGGTCCACGGGACCCCCATTCACCTCCTCGCGGAATGTCCGGCATGGGTCAATTTAAGTCGGCGATGGTTTGGGGAGTTTCTCCTCACCGCGGCCAAACTGAGGTCTATAAACTCGGGCAGGCTGATAGGTTTCTGGGAGGAAGCGAGACTTCCGAGTAGTTTTGATCAGCCGAGGGAAGGCATAATGGACCTCGAGTCTAAGTGTCGGGAGGCAAGGTAGCTCCCTCCCCCTTCAAACAATCTATCTATCTATATAGATCCTTACTCTTTCAAACGCACGTTCTGGTTTGTTTAATATTCAATTATTTTGAAGGGCATTTTTTTGTGAAATAGATAAGTCGAAAATTCGTGTTATTTTCGAATATGAATTCGGTCGTGGAATGAATGCAGCGCAGGCAGCTCGAAATATAAACAGAGTGTTTGGGAAGGATGTGGCTAATGAACGCAAGTACGTCGACGATTTGGTAAGTTCCGTTCTGGTGATTTTAACCTTTAAAATGTGCCACGTGGGTGACCTGAGACCAAAGTGGATAATGTTGAGCTGAAAGCTGTAGTGGAAGCGACTCCTTTTCAAACTACGCGTGAATTAGTAGCAAGGTTGGATGTTACTATTCCAACAATATTGGACCATTTGGAACAAATCGGTAAGGTAAAGAAGCTGGATAGAT
>CM068317.1:13379254-13389254 GCA_034766995.1 Acanthacorydalis orientalis | reverse complement strand
AACAATTTTAACAAAAATTTGATTTCAATAACAAAATATGGGTACAAATTTAAAATTGTACTAAACCTAAGTATGCACATTTTAGAGATAGAAAGATGGAAAAAATTAATTACTTTTAAAATATTGAAATCTTTAACAGAAAATATAGTTTTATATTATTATTTAAAATTATACAAAAACTTAATATATATATTTTTTAGAATAGACAGAGAAAACATTAATTTATTTTAAATATTGAAATATTTTACAGGAAATGTTGGCAAATTTATATCCATTTTTTGTTGTCAAGTAAATTTTTGTTAAAATTTTTGTTATGACAAATTTATTGGTAAATAAATTTTTGTATCCATTGTTTGTTATTTGTGTAAGGAAGTTTTATTTAAGAAGTTTTTATTTTTATATGAGGGGCTAATGTCCCAGGTTTTTTTTACACAGGGGATTAATGTCAGGGGTTTTTTTTGTCCAAAGGGTAATTGTCCTGTTACGTACACACATACTTATAAAAATATATATATATATATATATATATATATATAAAATTAGGATGTTGAATTGACACATTGCACATTTCCATAATTATAGAGAAGTCGAAAATTGATTTTCTGAATGGATTGGCTCAAAAGACACCATTCTTTCGTCGCGGTATTCAACTTCTGCCAGTAAAATGGGAAAAAGTCATAGCTTTCGAGGGTAAATACTTTGATCAATGTAATCACACATTTCATTATTGAAATAAATGTTCAAAAAACACAAAAAAAACAGTGGCTTTCAATGCAACCTCCTATTATATGAGTATGTATATATACGAGGTGTGGTCAAAAAGTAACGAGAATTATTTTTTTTCTCAAAAACTATTCATTTATTCTTCAATTTCGAATTTGTCCCCTTCAAAGTAATCCCCCCCTGATATGATACATTTTTGCCAACGCTTTTTCCAGTCTTCAAAGCACTTTTCAAACTCATTTTTTAATATATCTCTTAGCTCCTTCAGCGATTCCTCTTTTATCTCATCAATGGCATCAAAACGTCGTCCTTTCAATATTTTTTTCAATCTTGGGAATAAAAAAAAGTCACAGAGTGCCATGTCCGGTGAATATGGTGCCTGAGGTATCACAATAGTGTTATTTTTTGCCAAAAATTCACGCACAACTAACGAGGTGCGAGAGGGAGCGTTATCGTGATGCAGTTTCCACGAATTGTTTTGCCACAATACCGGTCGTTCTCGTCGACTTGCTTCGCGTGAACGGCGCACAACTTCCAAGTAGTATTCTTTATTGACAGTGCGACCTTCTGGTAGGAATTCATGATGCACTATGCCCTTCGAATCAAAAGAAAACAGTGAGAAGAACCTTCACTTTTGATCGAACTTGACGAATTCTTTTCGGTCTTGGCTCACCAGGCAGCTTCCATTGCGATGATTGTGCCTTGGTTTCAACGTCATACCCATAAACCCATGTTTCGTTACCAGATATGATGCAATTCATAAATTCTGGATCGTTATTGGCTTTATTCAGCAATTCTTTGGAGACATCTACTCGATGTTGTTTTCGATCAAAATTCAACGATTTTGGGACGAATTTGGCTGCCACACGTGTCATGCCTAAAACGTCAGTAAAAATTGCTTGACATGATCCATATGATATACGAATATCATCAACGACTTCTCTGATAGAGATTCGTCGATTTTTTAAAATCATTCGCTTAACTTCCTCGACGTTATCCTCATTAATTGAAGTGTTAGGGCGCCCAGAACGATAATCATGTTCGACGCTTTCACGACCGTCTGAAAAACGTTTATACTACTCATAAATTCTTGGTTTACTCATAGTAGAGTCACCATAGGCCTTTCTTAACATTTCACACACTTTGTTGCACTTTATTTCATTTTTTACGCAAAACTTAATACAAATTCTTTGATCCATTTTTGATAATGAACAAAAATCGCCGAGCTCAAAAAACACGTCTTACCTTAGCGGCTGCCACTTAAAAAGTAAACAATGAAAACAGCTGAAATTTTTTTTATACTTTAGGGACATGTGTACCAACATAATAAAAAAAAATTTTTGACAAACGGACTCTTCAAACCCGCGAAATTTAAAAATTCTCGTTACTTTTTGATCACACCTCGTATATATATATTTGAAGAAAATATTGTTGTATTTGTATTTTGGTACATTTTTATTAATTGGGTCAGTATTGTCACAAAAATAAACAACGGTATAAAGTTACAGATAAAACTCAGATTTCATGTAAATTATCGTCCATTGAATATACTCTTGAGAATTTTCAGGATAATCAGTTTAAAAATGTAAAGGGTTCAAAAAAGATATCCAGCTTTGTGCACGCGTGTAAATAAAATATGTTTACTTTCCGGTTATCCCTCGTCTCGTCCTTACATTTGAGTATCTGTGTAAGTGCGTGCGTGTGCGCCGGTGCGTTGGTGTAAGGTACAGCTGATGCTTGCACGTACTATTTTCGAAATATTATGAACATCATAATATCGCATAGAACTGATATTACAGTACTGTAACGTTTGGCCGTACTTACAGACTCCATATAAATGTAAATATTACAGCTATCTGGAATTTAATGGGGCACGATGTGAAATTAACTTCTGGTAATGCATATTAGTTAGTTCTTCTATGCATTTTGTGTGTTTCTTAGTTTAAAATATGAAAACAACAAAAAAAATTTGAATTAGTGATTGTTTTTCTTTAAATTGATTTTTGTTTAGTTTAATTGGCGTGTAAGGCAACATTTAATATATTAAGTTGGTAGGAAAATAATTGCGATTTTTGTTTTCTGAATTCTAACCTAAATTTCTTTCAATGAACGTGTCATTTCATCGTGTTCATGTTAATTTCATTTTAAAGTGCATTTTTCGGTCTGTATTTTGGTAACAATGACTTTGGTTTTATTATTAACACGTTTGCTATCATGATCTTGGGGAACAAACATTCATCACAACCCAGGATTTTTTTTGTGATAATATAACACCAAACATAGACATTACTTATATGACACCAGGCATAGACATTACTTGTATACATTTAGAATATTATAAATAAGTAAAATAAGCATATTTATAAACTGGCACACATATGTGACGCTGGGTTATAGTTAAAAAAATATGTTATAGCCCATGTGTCACATATATGTGACACATTAAATTAAAAGGAAATGAATAGAATTGTGAAAACAAATAATAAATAAATACAATTTTACAAAGTGAAATACAGGTAATTTATTTTGAATGATAAATTTTCTAACATTTGTCAACTCACGGCCCAATCGATTGTCCATTATTGGTTTTACAAATTTCACAAGAGTAAAAAATAGTTGCTTGCTGCTTGTTCATGGCAAATACACGCCATTTAAGTCATTTTTCAGTTTTTGCGGGAAGTGTTGTATATTTGAATTGTTTCTACGTGGAAACATAGCTATTTCGCTGTCAGAATTTTGTAATGTACAGACAAAATTATTTTTAAATTCTAAATTATTCATTTTGGATGTATGAACTTTATTGTATAACTAACATGCATTCCAAATTGTCACATCAAATAAGTGAAAAAAAAGTTTGCTATACAAACTCTAAATAATGTAATATAATCTCAGATCAAGCATTTTCTTTATATATTTTATTGTTTAGAGCTTAACAATTGTGTTCAGAGTATAGTGCGTTTCAACATACAATCATAAACTGACCAATCAGAGCTGTCGCAGATATGCGACACCGGGCTGTCATAACATACCGTCGTGTCACACATATGTGACGGATGGTAGTGAAAGTGTTAATTTTGCTTCAAATTGGGGTATTAAATGCAAGATACGGGTATTACATTAAACATGCAAATGAGATAAATTTTTTTGTAAGAATTCAAAACTGGTGATAAAGCAATTGAAACTGCTCGTAAACTAAACGATGCTATTGGTGTGGGTACTGTAAAGGAACGTACGGTGCAATGGTAGTACCAAAAGATTTATTCTTGGGACGAGAGCCTTGAAGGTGAAGAAGATTGCTGGCCTCTTTCTTCAGCTCATATCGACCAACTGAAAATATTAGTTGAATCAAAACCACACATAATTCGAGAGCCTGCACAAAAGTTATGCAGTGGACATCCAACAGTTCTGGACCATTTAAAACAGCTAAGAAAATCAAACAAGAGAAAAACGTGTATAAATTTGAAGGTCATAAACCGAAATTATTTTTCTACCAACCTAATATATATATAAAAAACAATTCAATCGTAAAATTTCCATAAAACAATTTTTTATTTTTCGTGTAGACTACTTTCTCGCAATCCCACTCCCTCGCTACACTCGACAAGTAGCACATTAACAATTTCATTCCTGATCATCAATGATTGGTTGATGGATATCACGTGGTCTCTGTTCTGATTAGATGACAGTCACATGTTTGTAGCTCTCTCACGGTGTACAACGAAAGAAGTTTATACGATTTCAGTGTAAAACTGATAAGAAATTTATTCAAAATATTGTATTCGTTGAAGCTTTAGAGTAAAAAAATTATTACATATTTTAACATTGTATTTTGTTGTTAATTTGTATAAACTTTTTCAATAAAAAATTTACGACTTAAATTTTATTCAGATAACACTGGTCAACAAATTGAA
Source organism: Acanthacorydalis orientalis (assembly GCA_034766995.1). Classification (NCBI taxonomy): domain Eukaryota; kingdom Metazoa; phylum Arthropoda; class Insecta; order Megaloptera; family Corydalidae; genus Acanthacorydalis; species Acanthacorydalis orientalis. The sequence continues at coordinate 13,384,620 of CM068317.1, read as the reverse complement.
GTTTTTTTCGGATCTCTGAAATTACTTGAACTGATTTTGAAAGAGGTCCTCCTTAAAAGAATTTCTATCGTACTAATGAGTTAAAGTTGGTTCGGATTTCTTAGTTACTAATAAATAATAATTTTTACAATTTTTAAGTATATTTATTGACATACATATCCATGGACGAAAATATTTTTGAATTTGAAATTTTCTTTTACAAATAACATCTACTCTGAACTGACTCTTGAATTTTATGACTTTACTCTGACTTTCTTACTCTGAACTTGTTTTTATCGAACAACATAGAGTAAGGTTAGAGTAAATCATTTAAATATTGACAAGGTTGAGTGGTTCGTTGATTCGATAGCGATTATCATAGATAAAGACTCGAGTTAGACAAAGATGCTCGCGTTACTCTAACAAAAAGCTAGAGTAAGTTCATAGTAAAAAATCCCGTGTTCTGAACTTACTCTAAACTGTATGACGAAAATCCCGAGTAAGTTCAGAGTACATATCGAACAGAAAAGTGTAAAATTTCTTATTCCGAGTATGTTCAGTGTACATATCGAACAGACCTCTTGATAGAATCGTTATCCGTGTTCAGTACTGAGATCTCATGTTTTTTGTAAAAAATCCAAATGAGAATATTTTATATGAAGTTTCAAATATATATTGCAGCCAGCTACTCTAAATGCCTCCAACATACCTTCCACTAATGTTTTATAATTTTCTCCCTTTCTGTTTCCCAAGAAATTCTTAAAAATCACTACCATTGATCATCTCCATGCTCTTTTTTTCTGTTACATTTAATTTATATTTGAAATTTGAATCCCGTATTAATTCGTTGATTTGAGGATCAATAAATATTCCCTATTTTACTTTGGCCTCAATTATTTTATGGAACTTTTCCAGGAGATACTGGACTCCTTCTCTTTTACAATTCATTATCGTTAAAAGTTTTTCATCAAGCCTTACACGATGTAAAGAGAAGGTATTATGATTTTTTGTTTCTTCACGAAAGGAAGACATTGTATGTTTTGAGTTCCTGTAGTGAAAGATTTTCTTTCCATCCAGTCTCGTTTAAGATAATGGTTTGCTTTATCGCGACTATCTCTTATACACAAGAAGCAACAGTATTTGATGTAACCTTGTTCCGTCCCCATAAGTACCGTAATCACTTTGAAATCAACACAAATTCTCCAAGAATATTGATTGCTTTTTTTGAAATTTTCTCTAGCAATGTCTTTAGATTTTTCTACAAAATGCGAACCAACTGGGAATCTTTAATACTAGTTAAATACATTACGGTACTGGATTTATTTAATCCCATTGTTGTTATTTCAGATACAAAATGTGTATTGACTAGTGTTATTTATGCTTATAATTTGTTAATTTCAATTATTTGTTAGGGGGGGACGAACGTCAGCGAGCGGAGGGCGAAGACCCCTCGTAGGTCGGCGAGCATATCGAGTAGGGGACAGAGTACACACACCTGGTATATAAGAAAAATTATAAATATTTAGAATAATCCTCGACAGAGAAATAAAAACACATGATAAAATTATTTGATGGGCGTTGTTGATTCTGAATTAATTTTAATGAAAATACTTTATTAATTTTATATTAGATTTTAAAATTGTAGACAATCAGTGTAACGAGCGTTGTTTGAAAATCGTATTGAACGAAATTCATACTCGAACAAGTAGATGATTCAGTTACAAAATAATATATTAATATTCGTAATTATACATGCAAATTGTAACGATCATGAGTTTAATTTGTAATGTCTGTGTAATTAATGGAAATTCCGACGTGATTTATTTATATTCGAAATGTAAGTAAATATTTCATCGTTTATTAGATAATTATGTCATTACAGGTTAATTTTTGTATTTCATGTTTTTGAACCGTTTTGATGCAATAGCCATTATCATTACTCTGCGTGTATATATGTACATATATACACACTAAAGGGCTTCGCCCCCTGCTCACCGCGCTCGCCCACTTATCAATTATAAGTCTCTACATGTAATCGGATGAAACAATAAACATATTTTTTAAAACTCATTTATGTCTATATTATCATTATCGGAGACAGATTGCAAATGGTACCTAAAAAGTTGTACCTAAAAATATGTGGGTACCATGAAACTTCGACGTCATCGAAATTTTTTTTGGATAATTTTGATTTATATATATATATACATATATATATATATATATATATATATATATATATATATATATATATATTTGAGCTTGATATTACAATATAATATTTATGAAACATAATATGTAATTTTATCAAAATACAGCTAGATGCCGCTTGCCCAATCCCCTTTTCCAAGATTCCCGGTCCTGAGTCATTTCATCGTTTAGCTGTCTCTTCTCCATGGCTTTTCTTATCCCTTCGTTCCAGGAAAGCCGAGGTCGTCCGCGTTTCTTTTTTCCTAGCGGGACCCATTTGAATATCCGCTGTGGCCATCGCTCTTCTGGCATTCGCATCAAATGCCCAAACCATCTTAAACTTCGAAGTTCTTTCCTATCGGTAACTGTCTCTCCAGCATTCATTCAACGTCTGATTTCTTCATGTGGTATGTGCTGAAGCCCGGGGACTCTTGCACTTCGTCGGAGGTAGTCCATTTCTACTGCATTCAGCCTTCGCTTTGTCTCGGCATTGATTGTCCAGATCTCACTTCCGTAACAGAGGGTGGACTCTACCATAACCCGTCCTATACATTTTTTCTTTTTTTAAAAATGTTTGGGTCCCACCATAGCGAGTTTAGGCAGCCAATTATTTTCTTTGCTTCTTGTAATCGGTGTTTGATTTGTTTCTCGCCTATTCCGTTTTTATCTACTACAGTCCTTAGATATTTAAACTCTTCAACTTGTTCGATTGTTGAGTCATCATTTATAAGTATTTCAAATTTTTTTTCGCCATTCACGACCAAAACCTCCACCTTTTTCAGGCTTACGTGTAATCCCCATTTCTCAATTCTGTATAAAGTCGTCTTATAAATTCCAGATCGTATGAGTTTTGAGCAATTACGGCTTGGTCGTCGGCAAAACTTAACGTGAAAAGGTTATGGTCTCCAACAGGTACTCCCATGCCTACGCAGCTTTTTTTCCAATTCCTGAGTACGATCTCTACGTATAAATTGAAGAGTAGTGGTGACAAACTACATCCTTGCTTTAATCCTTTGGAAGAGTTAATTGGGTTAGATAGACGGCTTCCAACCTTGATATACGTCAGATTTCCCTTATATATTTCTTGAAATATTGCTAGCATATGCGGGTTAATGTTCAGTTGATACAAGGCTTCCCGAAGTTTTTGTCTAGGTATCGTGTCGTACGCCTTTTCTGAATCAGTGAAGGCCATGTGCAATTTTTCCTCTATTGATATTCGTTTCTCGGCTAGTTGTTGTAAGATGAATAGGTTATCCACGCGTGACCTTCCTGACATGAAGCCACTTTGCCCTTCGCTGAATATATATATATATATATATATATATATATATATATATATATATATATATAATATATATATTATATATACATACATAAAATAAAACAAAAAAAAGAATATATATATATATATATATACATCTTATTAAAAAAGGTATATATATATATATATATATATATATCTTACAAAAAAAATATTTATGTATATATATATATATATATATATAATTGAATAACTTAAAAGTACTCCATATTTGTTGAAAGCAATAGTGGAACACTGACTAATATCTATTACGCTTTACAAAAATAGAAAATTGTAAAGTGTATATTTCGTCACAAATAAGAAGTATTTTTAGCTTCCTCTTGTTTGTTCTTACGGTGAAGAAGGTAGGTAGGTCGATATTGAGCTCAGTGGCCCTCACTACAAATTTTAAATGGATTATAAGATTGCTATATCTACTATAGAGTTTTATTTCAAATTTGTGTCAGATTTGACTTAAATATGTGTGTTTAATTGTGTTAACAGGTTATATATATATATATATATATATATATATATATATATATATATATATGTATGTATAGTTTGATCACTTCTATTATATTAGACGCAAAAAATAATTCTGTGCCTACAAATTATTGAATCAGTCATAAGTCTGTTTTAAATTAAAATATTTTCTTGTCGTTTTAAGATTTTAAATGCCAACTTAAACATTTAAAACACTATAAATCCTGGTCAAGTAGTTGACATAACCTCACGAAACAGTAAGTGAACACGATGGCGTCCGAAAAGCAGCGTATTAGACATTGCATACTTTTCGTATTTGAGTTGAAAAAAAATCTGCCGAAGCCGAGGGAATGATTTGTTTAGCTCAGTAGAAGGTGTTGTGACGCATAAAACATGCAAAAAATGGTAAAATATTAGAAGAGGTTAGAAAATGTATTACAAATTTATTGACTCAAAGACGCCATCATTTTTTTAATAAGAAATTCATCAATTACCCGACGGATGGAGCAAATTTATGTAAAATAATTGGAGATATTTTGAGGATTGTAATTTGTTCTATTTTTCCGTAAACATTTATTTTATATAAAAAGAAGCATCGAATTAATTTGTACATTTAATATTTAAGGTAAATAGAACTTTATTAGTGATTGTAACGATATGGCATTTGAGATAATTTTCATAAATTCATTTATAACACTGGCGAGGGATGAAATATTTATTTTTCAAGTGGATAATGCGCCAGGATATAGCCGCAACAATCAGAAATTGATTGAAAAGTTTTAATATTCCAACACTTGAATGATGAGCATTTAATGCGGATTTAAATCTGATTGAAAATTTGTGAGATCTACGATGAGAGATGTGTACGATAAGAAAAAGTTATAAATAAAGAATATTACAGAATTAAAAGAGAGAATTGTGTCAGTTTGGAGAAATATTCCATGACGTCGAGTATGCCACAAATACCTGTGTCCGTAATTAAAAGTTATTGCTCAAAAATAAATTATGAAACTTAAAAGCAGCATTTTAAAACAAATATTTAAATGTAAACAATAACAGAATTAAATATCTGAGATTGTAATTTTTCATATGCTGCATTTCACCTATCGAGCAAAATCACCGTTATATAAAGTACCGCTAATTGTTCCATCATCCTAATGACTCATGATCCCCTATTTCGATAAGTCCTGTTATTTCTACCCATTAGGGTTATTTTCGACGTGAGTTTATAATCATTCACAGCTTTATATATATATATATATATATAATATATATGCTGGTAATTATGACAGGGGGACTAAGTTATATGTTTTTCGTTTTGAGATATTTAGACCTTTGCGTTTGTGTGTAAAATATTATTCCATTATGTAACAAAATATTTTCCAAAATACTTACTGTTATAATGTAAATC
>CM068317.1:13299254-13374254 GCA_034766995.1 Acanthacorydalis orientalis | reverse complement strand
TATTAATATTCTTTTACAATCATTTACTTTTAGCATAAACTATTTTTACCACATTGAAAATTGTATGTATGGTAGACATTTTTAAAACTGTACGATTCACATGTTTTTTAATTGATTTTTTTTATAAAATTAAATATTTTATTTATCATATTAATAAACAATAATTGAAAGTCGAATTATTATAATTATTTATATTTTCATTTTATAATGATTTTATGTATGCTTAAAAATAGTTTTTTTTTAAAAAAAAACCTTTTGCATTTACCTGCTAATGTACGAGGGCGATTTGAAAAATTCTCGGCCTTACATATAAGCGGTGGAAATGTTTTAAATGTTTGTGGTACATTACAAAGTCATATCTAATTTTTTCATAACCTCAAAGTATATAATTAATATATCAAGCAGTTTGTTACAAACATCAATTTAAATAATGTTTTTGTGCCGTTGTTGAATTGGATAACCTTGAACATCGTGCGGTAATAAAGTTTTTTTTTTGTCAAAAAGGCTTAACGCCAACGAAAATCTCTAGAGAGATGAAAACTGTACTGAGTGAGGGTGCACGTTTGTATACAACCGTAAAAAAATAAACTGTTGAATTTAAATGTGGGGTCGTGCAAGTTTAGAAGATAACTCGCGTAGTGGACGTTCGAAAACTGCAACGATAGAAGAAATCATCCACAAAGTGCACGATATTGTCTTACAGGATCGGCGATTGAAGGTGTTTGCAATTGCTAAGGTTGTGGGTGTCTCGAATGAACGCGTGTATCACATCCTAATTGAAGAGTTAGGTGTGAAAAAGCTATGGACAAGATGGGTACCGCGTTTGCTGATAATTGATCATAGACGCATTCGAGTACAAATTTCCCAAGGCTGTTTGGATCAATTTGATAGAAATACGATTGACTTATCTGTCGATTTGTGACTACAGATGAGACTTGGATTCATCATGACACTCCAGAGTCAAAATAACAATCAAAGCAATGGAAGAATGGTGATTTTCCGCCACCAAAAAAAGAAAAATCGGTTTTATCCGCTGAAAAAGTTATAGCTTCAATTTTTTGGGATGCCAAACGGATCCTGCTAATTGTCTACCTTCCAAAGGATCAAACGATAACGCGAGAGTATTATGCAAAACTTTTGGATCGACTCGATTAAACAATTCACGAGAAAAGGACAGATTTATCAAAAAAAATCATTTCTCATCAGGACGATCCACGTCCCCATACCAGAATTGTATCCATGTCAAAACTAGCTGAATTGAATTACAATTTGCTGCTCCGTTCAGCCTATTCTCCACATTTGGCCCGCTTATATTTCCATCTGTTCCTAAAACTTTGGTGGTAGGCAGTTTTTGTCAAATGAAGAACTACTAGCAACAGTGAATCTCTATTTTGAGGACCTCCAAAAAAATGATTTCCGAGACGGTATAAAATCACTGGAGCATCGCTGGATTAAATAGGGAGATCATATTAAAAAATAAAAATAATTTAAAAACACGTTCTATTCTTTTATAGTTGGGGATCGAACTTTTCAAATTGCCTTCGTATTTAGAGATCAGTTCATATGTTTTGTTATTTTTTTTTTGTTTGAATTTATATTTCATATATTTTCTGTTTCTTACAATAAACTGTTCACCCACTTCATTCATTAACCACAAAAAAATTCTGATTGAAAGTGTTTAATAATTGATTATTGATCATTTTTGATTTTTGTTTATGCGCATTTCGAATGCAATACCATTATGCTCAGAGCTTGAGCTCGAAAAATATTATCGTAAATGGGGAGTGAGTGCGAATGAGTAGAAAAATGTGCTGATCTGGTTTTTCGAAACGTAAATTCGATAATCTCGTGCTCGACGGGTCTCTCATCCTTACTCTCAATCCTCCTTCTTATGATCACGTGGATAAACGAAGAAATCTGTTTATTTACGAGGGTCGTTTGATAAATATGGTAAAAAACATGAAAAATACTTTTTTAAAAAAAAAAATCGATTTCATTTCTCAACATAGTCTTCATTGAGGGCTATACTTGGTCCAACGATTTTCGAATTTTTTCATCCTGTCGGAAAAGTAGCTTTTCGAAGTCTGCAAAATTCTCATTGACGGCTGCGATGACATCCTCATTCGACGAGAATTTCGTCTCACCGAACCAAATTTTCAAGTTTGGGAAGAGGAAGAAGTTACATGGGAATAGAGTGGAGTGAAGAAGTCAAATTTTGGCGAATAGGGTGGATGAAGAATCAATTCGAAGCCTAATTCGTGCAATTTTGCTATTGCGACGGTCAATTTGTGCGACATCGTATTGCCCTGATAAAAGAGCACTTTTTGTGCATCAATCTTGGACATTTTTATTTCAGATCTTCTTTCAAATATTCCAATAATGTTGTATAATAATCTCCTGTTATCGTTTCTCTCTTCGTTAAGTAGTCGATCAGGATAGTTCTTTGCGAATCCCAAAAACAGTGGCCAACACACCCTTTCCCAGCCGACAAAACGATATTCGCCTTCTTTGGCCCACTTTCACCATTCGTTGTCCACTGCTTTGACTGCTGCTTCGACTCAGGTGTATAGTAATGGATCCACGTTTCATCCACAATGACAAATCTACGCAAAAGGTCTGCTCGTTTTTCTCTTTTTGGCAGCAACTGATACAATGCTCGCTTCAAACATGTGTATAACGCGAACAATGCATCACTTCTGGTTGAAACTCCTATCTATTCTTCTAGTTTGAAAAATGACACTTGATACCCGTGATGTTACCAAATGTATGGTGACGCCACATCATAGAAATTTACCAAACTTATCAAATGACTCTGGTAGTATATAACCCAATTAATTATAAAAAGAAAATTAATATATTTTTCAGTGCGACATTTGATCGCTAATCTTTAAACAATTATGTGCTATAGCAACCAAATATTGATTTGTAATAAATATTCGTCCCGTTTACTTCGCTGATAAAATCAAGACGATGGTTGATAGTGACAGCTATTTCACGAAACGTAAGATTGGTCAGATACTAAAAATTACTGTTAATACTGTTTAGAGGTATTAACGAAAGATTGGGATGGTCCAGAAGCTTTATACTTGGATATCTCTTCAATTGTGCAATGAAAGTTTAGCGGAGTGAATTTCTGCTTGCGATTCGTTACTTAAACGCAGTGAAAACGAGTGTGACCTCAAACATATCATCACTGGAGATAAAAAGTGGGTTCAATACAACAACGTTAACCGAAAAATATCATGGTCGCAGCGAGGTGAGCCAGCACAGATGATCGCTATTGCTGGATTGCATCCAAAGAAGGTCATGTTGTATATCTGGATGGATTGGAAGGGTTTCGTGTACTACGAACTGCTGCCATCAAACCAAACTGTTGATTTTACTAAGTACTGCTCACAATTGACTAAAGTGAAGGAAGCATTAGACAGGAAGAGGCCAGAGTTGGCCAATAGAAAGGGTATTGGGTTCCACCATGATAACGCCAGACCGCACGTTTCTGTGGAGATTAGGCAAAAATTGTTGCAACTTGACTGGAATGTTTTAATACATTCGCTATAAAGTCCAGACCTTGCATCTTGAGATTATCATTTCTTTAGAGCTTTACAGAACTCTCTTAATGGTGTAAATTTAACAGATTTGAACTCGTACCAAAATCACTTGGATATGTTTTTCGTGAACAAGTCCTAGGAATTCTTCAATATAGGAATCCTTCAAGATAGGAATCCTTCAGGTACTAGAAATATATAAGAAGATCATCGATCAAACTGGCACATACATAATTGATTAAACTTATTTCTGAATTTACAAATAAATGATTTAAAAAATACTAAAAAAAACGGGACGAATATATGTTACTACCTAATTTTCAGTACTTAAATAAAAAATTCTTATAAATGAAAGTATTAGATTGATGCAAAAATAATTGCGGTTTTTATCATTTTAAGTTTGTCACCGATTTTTATATAACTACCCTATAGGATGTAACATAACGAAGTTAGAAAGAAAGAAAGAAAGAATTTATTATTGATATGCATTTTAGAACAGTAGTACCATTAATACTAAAGTGCACAATATTTCAGGTTAAGTCGCGGTGCCTCGCCCGGGCGTTGACTCGCATATGTCTGGATGTTGAATGGTGTAAAAATGGAATTTTGTGTATGTTTTGGAAGTGTATGTGCGCCCGGAAAAATTTCAAAACCGGGCTAGATCAGACTTTTGCCTACAACTAACTTAACTAACTTAAAACTAACTATGCTGAACTTAACCTAACTTAACTAGTCCGCTTACGCCCAGTTTAGGAGTTTTTTGAGGATATGCAGCACTGTGTCCTATCACTGTTACTGAGACTTCACGCACTTTTTGGCACAGAGGAAAAACACTACCCGTAGCACAGCACTAGTCTGAACGTTTTTGTCTTTTTATCTGCCTGCGTATCAGGAGATTCATTTCCTCTGTTATTCACTTTCAAAATATAAATACGAAAAACAGTTTGAGAAAAATAATTTAGAAACACTAAACAAACAGGACGAATATATGTTACAACTTAATATAATTAAATAATGTAAATGTGATTAAGTATGATCATTTAATATACTGATTGCGAATAGATGAGTAAAATAGGCAAGTAATAAAAGAAAATCTTTATAGACTTGTAATCAAGATGTACCTGCAAAACTATTAAATATAAATTCAATCAAAACAATTTTAAACGTATAGTATTAATAATAATAATATATGTAATTAATTAGTGATTATCGTGATTAAATAGACGACAAAAATGTTATATTGCTTATAAAAGATTTTCTTAGAATCGACATCCTGCGGTTTTTTACCGGAATGTTTCTGTTAAAATATAAATGATAATTGAATATTTATTATATTCCGAAACAGCAATGTAAATCAACACTACTAGAATGAATATAAAAATGATTGCGGAATACAACTGTGCTAATGATCCCTGTTTTAATATCATTTCTGCGCGTTAAATTTTTTCGTGTCAATAATCATTACCGCGAATGAGCAATATCGAGTGAACATTTGCGTTCGTGTCAATTTGCATATTCAATTCAGAATCGGTATTTTTTAATGCAATATGTCTGCAGTGTGTGCTGTAGCGTCCGAAATACAACGTTCGCGCACTGATAAAAAACACGTCCTGATAATCACTTTTACCACTGGTCGTACAAATTTCAGTATCAAACAATATTTCGTTATGCTGGAACCGAGTTGAATTACTGACACGAATTTATATTTAACTTTGATGTAGGTATACATGTACGAAAATGTATAACTGTGCATACATACAAGCATTAGGGTAAATAGGGCATGCAGGGAGGTTGATATATGTCGTTATATTATGCGAGTTGTGCTGATCAAATTATCCATGATGAATGACTAAAGGAACATCTGTTTACGATCCTACCGATCTCTATTATTCATAAGCCACCCCCGAACACGTCGTGTTGCACCCCTGCCAGACTAAGGTACCAGCCTCGGGCAGTCACTAGTGTTATTCCGCTTCGAGAAGACACCGCACATCCATTCGTACTGTACGAGAGTAATTAGCTAGCTCCCCTTAGAATTATTATGTCAGTAGTATCGTACTATCATTTAATGTACCTTTAATGAGGCACAGCAACATTCATTTTGTTTATAGGTTTATGTGACGGGTTGATGCGATAAAAATCGATATATCATCATGTTAAATGATGTAGAACAGTAAGAAATTATGTCTCTCTCTCTCTCTCTCTCTCTCTCTCTCTCTCTATATATATATATATATATATATATATATATATATATATATATATACATAGATAGAGAAAGAAAGAAAAATATTACTAAAAACGAATTAACAATATTTTTTCTTTGTAATTAATATCATAAATACTCATGTAAATTAATAATAATCTCTCGACTGTGCGATTATTTTTTTTATTGTTTTTTAGCATGTCAGGATTTTCTTTTATAAAATAAAAATAAGGTGTCATCGAAAGTTTTGTTGTTTTATACAGTTTTCTTTTTTCTTTTTTGGAAATACTATATTCTCTCTATTTACACGAGTAATTGGTTTCACGAAAACAGCGCGTAAATGGAGTCATAAAAAGATGTTTAGAATAGAGATCTGTGTTCCATATTCTCAAATGTTTTATTTTTACTGAGGTAGGAAAGTTTTAACTAAAGTTTTTTTTTAAACAAAGAATATACGAGGGTGGTCCCAGAAGTACCCGACCCAACAAAGAAAACACAAAAATTTTGGAAAAAAATATATTTATTTTTCAACATAATCTCCTTTCAGCTCTATACACTTTTTCCAGCGATGTTCAATAAGTTCGATACCCTTTTTATAATAAGAACTGTCTTGCTCCTCAAAATACCCATTAACTGCCGACATCACTTCTTCATCGTTGGGAAATCTTTGACCACTGAGCCATTTTTTCAAGTTTGGGAACAGAAAATAATCCGAGGGGGCTAAATCTGGCGAATATGGTGCATGAGGTAGCAATTCACACTTTAATTCATTAATTTTGGCCATTGCAATGACGGATTTGTGAGCTGGTGCATTGTCTTGATGAAATAACACTTTCTACTTAGCCAAATGCGGCTGTTTTTGCTTGATTTCTTCGTTCAAACGTTGCAATAAGTTCGCATAATACTCGCCGTTGATAGTTTTTCCTTTTTCAAGATAGTTAATGAAAATTATCCCACGCGCATCCCAAAAAATCGACGCCATGACCTTGTCTGCAGATGAAACGATCTTCGCCTTCTTTGGAGCCGGTTCTCCCTTTTCAGTCTATTGTTTTGATTGTTCTTTTGTTTCGGGTGTGAAGTGATGGACCCATGTTTCATCCATGGTTATGAAACGGCGCAAAAATTCTGCTTTGTTGCTGTGAAACTTCGCTAAAGACTCAATTGAAACATCTTCACGACACTGTTTTTGCTCGAGTGTGAGCAAACGCGGCACCCATCTTGCACACAGCTTTCTCGTGTCCAAATTTTCAGATAATATGCGATGTACCGCACTTTTTGAAATGCCTACTATGTCGCGCACTTTCAGTCAACGATCTTCCAGTACCGCTTTGTGGATTTTCTTCACCATTTATGGAGTCGTCACTTCATTTGGTCGACCACTGCGATGCTCGTCTTGGCAGCTCGTACGGCCTCGTTTAAACTCTGCTACCCAATATTTCACTCTTGTAAACGAAGGAGCAGACTCATCCAGAGTAGAATCCAGTTCAGCTTTTATATTGGTTGGTCTGAGTCCTTTCAAATAAAAGTATTCCATCACGTAACGATGACCAATTTTATCCATTTTCACAAATTCACTGAAAACGTTCACTGTTGATGGCTGCCAAACAAGTACTAAACAACGTGGCGTCCTCAAACTTGAAACATATGCTTTATAGATTGTGTACTTTCTAATACAGTGATATTTTTCAAACAACTACCGCCATCTCTAGGTCAGGCCGGGTACTTCTGGGACCACCCTACTATGTCTTGTTAAGTGGTTACTAATAAAAAAAAATATACTTTTTGATTTAGTTATCATTTATTTCCATAAAGTATCGAAAAGCTTACAACTTTAGTTACCTATTCAAAATCACTTTCGTTAGATGTATCTTCTACTGTTACGGCTGTCGGCATTACAGTTGTGTAGCTGTTATGGTTATCGATGTTAAAATTGAAATCAAAATGTATTTTATTGAAGTGAATAGAAAATACAGTGTATTGGTATACGGATAAGGTACAGATGTTGGGTCCGGGGTCTAAGTCTTGGCTTTTAAGCCGGATTTGAAAGGAAAGTAGAAGTTAGATACTAAGGTTTAGGTAAGCTTCGGCGTTGGAATGCCGGGGAAAAAAATTCAAAAAACCGGCGACGGGGTTATCGATGTTGATGGCATGAAGAATTTATCCAGAGTTTGCTTCTTACCCGCTCGTTTCCTTTCCTTTAGAATGAGTTCTTACGGTGCAATCTAAGCTTTTAATTCTTTGCTAATTGAGCCATTTATTTCGCCATCAGGATCTATGCTTCCAATAAAATCAATATCTTTTTGAATCACAGATATTGAATCTTTAGCGTTCTGAGTTGTAAACAGGTAAGGTGCTTCTTTTTTATCATTATTACTCTCCTTCGTTGTTTTTTTATTGGTTTAATTCAACAAAGATCATTAGTTGTCAATTCAGAATTGTGTGTTTTTAAAAGTTCTTCAATATCAGAAGCATTCAAATCACTACATCCTTCATCTTCTAATTGTTCTCCTAGTGCCACTACCGCAGCAAACTGGAATCGTCTATAAGCTGGAAACACAATCTGGCCACATATTCTTCCAGACAGCGTACATGGTTGTACTCTTTAAATATTTTCGTCCTTTTTCAATGTTTTCGATGGTATCGACGGCATTGTGATTGTGCCAAAAGTCGCGCAATGTTATTTGTTTAACCCTCCCTCCAACTTATCAAATATTTATGCAAAAGTGTATTTCAGGTAATATTTTTTAAAACTATTTATTTTTATCACACCACATGTGTTTACTACACAATTGTAAATAAGATTACTGAATAAATTAAATTGTGGAAATCCCGAATTTGTATAATTACAATGTATACACAATATGATAAATTTATCCATTGTGGTGACATCTGGTGTCTTGTTGTTTATTTAGAATTTAAAAATGTTTCAACACTGTTAAAGTAAATTCGCGTAAATGAAGACCGCATCAATACAGGGATTATAGTATAGTTATATTTTAATCAATTTAGAGTAAGGTGTTGTTTTTGAACTTAATAGAAGTTGGAGCATGTTTCAACGACCGAAAAATTACTGTTATCGGCCATATATAATATTTATAATTAAAACAAAGCAATTTCTTATAGTAATAATGAGTTTATTTTTTAATTTATTTAATGAAGTCTACATGCTTTTAATTATATATATATTTATATATATATATATATATATATATATATATATATTTTTATTTATATATATATATATATATATATATATGTATATATATATATATATATATATTTATTTATATATATATATATATATATATATATATTTATATATATATATATATATTTATATATATATATATATATTTATATATATATATATATATATATTTATATATATATATATTTATATATATATATATTTATTTATATATATATATATATATATATATATATATATATATATATATATATATATATATGTATATAATACATGTACATGTACGGTTGGAATAAGATTCTTCCGCGTAAGTTCTGAACAACCAGATATTATATGTACAGGTAACCCCAATAAAACATTGGCATTAGATTCCTAAAAATGCCCTATTATGCTAATTCGTGTTATACGAAACAAATATCTAGTACAAAAAACAGGGTTAGGTTCCAGAAATTAGCAAAAGTGTACTATTTTCTTTTTACAATTAAGAGAAATATGATTATTAAAACAATCATTAATTGATCAAAATTATTACATATTAATATTACGTAATGTTTTCTTTTTTCTGGTAAAATATCCTCCTCGTTTGAGCTTTCTTCTACAGCATCTTGATTTATATGCTGTATTTTTTGTAAAAAATCTATTACTTTCTGTTGTTTGTTTTTACTTAAGAGATCTTTATAAATTTCATTGAATGGAACTAAGCATTTGTGAAGTTCTTCCATAAATTTTGTGTTTCTTTCAGTGGAAGGATGTGCATTTGAAAAATAGAATTTCAATTGTTCGACTAAGTTTATGACTTCCTGTATACTTTTTAAGGTAAAATTTTGAACTTCTGCGTTTCGATCTGTGCTATCATCGTCCTTTGAATTAATTTGATTTTTCTCAGATCCCATTTCCATCAGATTTGCTTCATCAGCCTGTTATTTCATCTTTAATTATTGAATATTTTTAGAATTCATATCATAAAAACTTTCTCCTTCTAAAAACTTAGCAAGTTCTACTATCGCATCGATTATGTTTTCTGCTGGTTCGATTAGATTTCCGTTTTAAACTGACTCTGGTTATATATTTTTCCAGCAGGGATTTAATGTTGACGGTTTTATTTCTTTCATGGATGAAGATATGAGATTAATACAGTCCAAAATTGTAAAGAGTTCCCATGCCTCCATGACTTCGATAGATTTGTCATCGACCTTATTCATAACTCATTGTAACGATTCCCTGATGTTATTAGTTTTAAATATAGCTGATCTAATAGCTGAAATAATGAAGTTGTAAAGTTGTATTTGGCAGTAGGAATATTATTTCGACATTTGGGTAATTTAAATCTTTCGGATGGCTTGGTGCATTATCCAATATCAGTAAAACTTTAAAATCTAGATTTTTTCTCTTTAAGTAGTTTTCCACACTTGGTTCAAAACAGTTTATAAACCATTTTTTTAAATAAATTAGTAGTTACCAAAGGTTTATTATTTGCGGTGCAATATACCGGTAAAGCACTTTTATTTAGATTCTTCATTATAAGAGAATTGAGGGATTTACTCGTATAAACTAGGATGCATGGTTTTATCATGTTATTGCATCCTGAAGCGTAATATTACACGGTCTTCGATACTTTAGAACCTGGTGTATCGTTTTCATTTTTCTCAATTCTCAAACCGTTTTAGTACGAAACCGTGTTTTACGGGGATTTTCCTCAATTTATCAAAATGTGTTAGAGCGAAACCGTGTTGTAAAATGCTGTTATACAGGGGTTAACTGTGTATGTACATATATATATATATATATATATATATTAGAAAGAGAGAAAGAAATTTTCACGACTTGTGTTACTGAAATCACTTGTTTGTATCTAAGATTGGTAATTTTCGTTCGGATGTAAATTGTTTTTTGCAGTTCAACCTGTAGATTTTCACATAGCTTACGAAGGCAGCCTTTCATTGACCTTTTTTAATGGGTAAAAAACATTCTACTCGGTAACTCCCTCATTAATCCATGTCTTCTAACGTAAGCAGTTTGGATCACTTTTTTGCAGTACTTAGCAACAAGATTGTTTTTATAAGTACATATATGATTGCATTCACGTTACTTTTGATCATATCAATCAATGCGCTTGTATAAAAAGAATGTCTATCGTACAGAGTAGGAGGTCGTAATTTAAGTTGGTATTTTACACCAAGAACTCCGCGATGAGACGCATTCTGAAATACCTGCAACTGCTTCGTATTGTGTAATAAGCTAAGATCAGATTCATATATACGATGTATTCCACTAAATGATATTGACGTAAAGCCTTCATTTTTTGCAGTAATTCCACAATTTTTATACAAAGGAAATCCGTTTTCAGTAATTGTGTTGTTCACAACAATTGCAACTTCTGTTCGAAGAATTTAAACACTTCTTGTGTTTAAAGGTCCATTGGTGCGAGTTCTGGAGAACGTGGGGAGTATTCAATGCTATCTCTACGTTCAATCCATCTGTTCGGTAAATTTTCATCATGATAGGCTCTCACATCACAATGATAATGAGGTGCACCATCTTGTTGGAAATAAAAGTCCTCCTCATCCTTAAACACCTCACGAATGCTTGGTATGACAAATTCCTGCAGCAAGTTCACAGTAAATGACACCACAGTCACTGTGCTATCAAAAAAGAATGGTCCAATTAAATCACTTGCTGATAATTGACACCACCCTGTAACTCTTAGTAAATTAACATGATGCTTTTCCCTAACATGCGGATTATCAGATGTCCAATAAATGCAATTGTGGTGATTAATTGAGCCGTTTAATTTAAATGATGCTTTCTAAACTGTATTTGCACTTCAATTACGTTCTCACACTTCTAATTACACATTACGACAATTTTCTTTTTTTTTGAACTTATTGTAAGATCAGCAATTATTTTAAATCACTTTTATCTAAAAAAGAAAGAAAAGTTCAACAGGGTTATGGATTGTTAAAATGTGTATACATTTTTAAGGCAACCTATATATATATATATATACACGTATGTGTGAAATAAAACAGCTGTTTCAAATATGTAACGTGTGCACATAATACAAAAAATATGGTTTTAATTATTGACTACTACAACTGCTCATCTCTTGTATAACAGACAGTATCAAATGAAATTTCATGAATATCTTTTATAAAATATCGTTTAATTATATCAAAACAAAATGGCTGTTTATTCATTAATAAGTTTTCTGAAGTAGTTGACGTAGTCGTAAAAATTCAATGAATTCATCATCCAGCATCTGTGATGGTTTAGCCGAGAGTGGCGTACGACGGTGTACTACGAGCATCCATTATTACAGAAAAGGAATGAAAGTGTTTTCAGAAATTTATAAATTTGACATTCTTAAAAATGTTGCTCAAGAAAGCCTTTTAACATTTAAACATGACGCTTGGGACGTCGTTGCTCATAATTCGCTTACAAGAATGACAAGGGTCAATCCTCTTGAGATTTTTCGGTACTTATATCTATATTTTTTCATAAAGGTAATTCTTAATGTCAGTATTTATTAAATAATTGAACATACTTTAAAGTCTTTATACTATTCATGAGTGCTCCTGTGCTTGTGTGTTTTTATCCATTTGTCTGCTCTTTCATTCGTTTGTTTGTTTATTTTATTCATTTTTTTAACATGAAGCTACTTAAGGTTTAGTATTATTTTGTGTTGCAGCTCAGAATTTATAAGAAAAACTCAATATTTTCGACATTTATAACATTTATTTCCGTTTTAGATTGAATTGTATGCCATAATATATATTTTTTATTATATTCATTAACGGCCAGTAATAAAATAATATTAATTGAACTATTTACCGATTAATCCTTCGGAGCCGAGAATGGGAAAAGGGTGCTAAAATTTTTTAACAAATATATTTCGATTAATTGGACATTCTTGTATCGTAAACAAAATAAAATTGCAAATCTGTCGGTTACCAGAAAAATATGTTAAATGAGATTAATAATTACAAATTTCACATTTATCTGATATATCATGGAAAATCGTTGATAATATTCGGGGAAACATAAATGTCTTGATTGAAAACATATAATTGGAAGCGGAAAAGTTGATTACAATTGAAGATTTGGAGAAATAATCAACTCTGAATTCCTCTGCCACCTCGCGAGTTTTTTTAGGTGAGTCCGCTTCACTAATGGTTCTTAAATCATTATTGTCTATACCTGAAGGACGACGACGACCCTCCTCATCATCAAGGCTTTCGATTCCATCACGAACTTTTTAATGGTGTTTAGCTCTACGTTTACTAATTGACTCTTCGCCAGAAACAGATTTGATATTTCGAGCAGTTTCTCTTACTTTACGTCCCAATTTAAACCCATACAACAAAATCGCGACAATTTGCTTTTTTTCGATGACTTATTTAAGAGGTTATATCCAAAAATAGAATGAATGGAAACAATAGACATAAGCTGAAATCAGTAGTGCTAATTTCATTATTTACAATGATGCATCACATGACTATAACAAAAGACAACGATAACTGTTGTCTTTAACATTACTGTTGTGTGTGAAAAATTTTGAATCAATCAAGTGTGCACAAAACGGTTTCACATCGGTTACATCTTGTACCTGGACGTAAGTTTCGAAATTTTTTATGCGCTTTTTTTCCAATAATGAAATTTTGGAAAAAAATATTATTCAACCAGTTCTCATGTTCATAATTATTATAAATTTTCAAATGAAAAAGAAACACGATTTTTCTGATTTTTGGACGACAGTATTTTTTTTTTTAATGAAAGTATTCTAAATTTAATCTCAATACAAAAAGATTAGTGATATTTAAATACATCATCTAAAAGATAGCGCTCTGAGATCATAGTTTCTTTGGAAAACATCAATGGATTCCTAGATCCAGACCCGGCATCAAAAGGTTAATTAATTGAAGATTTGTATTCATTATCAACTAATTATTGATAATTAATATTTACAATTTGGTTAATCTTGTCTAAATTATCTTTATACAACGTACATGTCTATCAAAAATATGTATTATACAAATTCTAAAAGAATATAACTTCTTATGTAAATATTAGGTTGGTGCAAAATTAATTGCGGTTTTTATCAATTTAAGTCTGGCACCATTTTTTTTTAGTTATCGTTGTCTTTTGTTATAATCATGTGATGCATCATTGTAAATAATGAAATTAGCACTACTGATTTCGTTTATGTCTATTGTTTCAATTCATTACTATTGTTGGATATAACCTCTTAAATAAGTCATTGAAAAAAGCAAATTGTCGCGATTTTGTTGTATGGGTTTAAATTGGGACGTAACGCAACAGAAACTGCTCGAAATATCAAATTTATTTTTGGAAAAGAGTCAAATATTGAATGTACAGTTTAATACTGCTTCAATGGAAACAAAAGTCTTGATGATGAGGAGGGTCGTGGTCGTCCTTTAGGTATAGATAATAATGATTTAAGAACCATTATTGAAGCGGACGCACCTAAAAAAACTCGAGAGGTGGCAAAGGAATTCCGTGTTAATTATTCAACAGTTGTTCGACATTTGAGCCTAATTGGAAAAATAAAAAAGCTGAATAAATGGCTGTCGTATGAACTAAACGAACATCAAGCAATTTGGTGATGTGAAGTGTCTGCCATGCGCTTTTTTTGCATAACAAAATTATCCTCTTCTTAATCGAATTGTCACATGTGATGAAAAGTGGATTCTTTACAATAATCGGAAACGTTCATCACAGTGGCTACACCGAGAAAAAGTACCAAACAGTTTCCTAAACCGGAGCTTCATAAAAAAAAGATTATGGTCACTGTTTGGTGGTCGGCAAGAGGCATCATTCACTACAACTTCTTAAATCCTGATGAAACAATGACAGTAGAAAAAAATATTGTCAGCAAATTGACAAAATTCATTAGACGTTGCATCGTTTACGGCCAGCGTTAGTAAATCGAGGAGGACCAATTCTTCTTGACAGCGTCTGAGCACTCGTCTCACAAATGTCTTTAAAAAAATTAAATGAACTGGGTTATGAATACCTTACCTCATCCACCTTATTCTCCGGACCTGTCTCTGACAGATTATCATTTTTTTAAATATTTGAGTAATTTCCTACGAGAGAAGGTTTTCAAAGATCAAGCATTAGCTCAAAACGCTTTCGATGAATTCGTTAATTCCAGGACTACAGAATTCTATCGTGTAGGAATAAACAAACTTATTTCTCGTTGGGAGAAATGTGTGCAGGCCAATGTTCTTCATTTTGATTCATAAATATAATTTTTAAATGATATATGCGTCTTTATACTCGATACGTAAAAACCGCAATTATTTTTGTACCAACCTAATATAATTAACCATATTTTGGAAGAATTTGTTTTTATTAGTTCAATTTGCATCGTATAATAGTTTAAATGGTTCGTTGTTATTTTGTGGAAATTTCCACAAATTCTCAATTAGTATAAATTTGAAAAGGTTTGATGTCTTGTTATTAAGTATAGTATAAGATAAAGGTTTTAAATAGGGAAATTGTGGATATTTCTGTAATGTTCGGATTTAACACTAGAACTACTGACAGTTAAGAGGAAGCTATTTATACCAAAATTAGTCGAAATGACTGGGTTTTAAAAAAATCGTAATAATAGAATATTTATATATTTATTGACTTATTAGTTCGTACAAAAGGATTTCCACGTTATCTAGTACATTTTTGGTATTATATATTAACCTATTTGAGACCATGTTCCTTAAATGAGAATTGGCACATTTTATCACTCACACATCAATAAGAATAATAAGTGTAATAAAGAATATATCCTTTGGTAAAAAAAATCAAAATAAATTTTCATTTCAAAGTTGTTATTCTTATAGTGTAAATTATAAGGTATAAAAATTTATAATTTGTGTCACATTTCTTACAAACGTAGTTTTTCTTTTGAGTGCATTTTCCGTATATATATTTTTTACAGATGTTACAAATGGTGGTAGTCTTATTATTATTACAGTACACTATTTGACACCATTTTCGTGAATAAAGTGAGCTCTCTGAAGTTGTTTGTACATTAGCTTCTCGTGATTCCATTGCTGGTTTTACATTTTCAACGGCATTTTCAGTAGCAAGTTCATCTGTTAGTTGAAACATAAATTCACCTTTCATAATATTTTTTTGGCATATACTGTTGGACCGGGTACGTCTTTGAAAATATTATGGAGTGGTAATCTTCCAGGACAAGATCTTCCTTGTATTTTTTCCCATCTATTTCCGTCTGCAGCAATTACATTTTGATGATCTTGTAGTATACTTTCATTGTCAGCTTCAGAACTTGAAAGCACTCGAGCACATCTTCTTTTACGTAAATTCAAAATATTTCAAATTCACTATCACTTTCAGAGGATTCCTGAGCATTTTCTTCATCTAAAAGCTCATTACCACTATTCTCACTATCAAAAAGTTCATCGTGAAAACCGCATAGTTGATTTTCAACTTCTTCTGGTTCACCTTCGCTGTCATAGAGTTCATCATCCTCGATATCAGAGCATTCCATTGGCATATCGTTCAGTTTTTTCAATAATTCAGAGATTTTCAATCGTTTGGCCATTTTCAGGACTTATAAAAATAAAATAAAACTAATGATTACATAAAATTTTTATATGTATTCATTTTTCTCACCTCACACTTATTGAAATAATATGTCGTTTATTATAATTTATATGATTATTTTTTTATTATTTATTATATTATATAATATGAGTGCAACATTCAACAAAAATTCAATACAAATTGTACGTCTCTCCAGATCTAAATGAACGACTAAATATATTTTCGAATGAATGCATTAGTTTTCCATTACCATCATGATCGATCCGGAATTTTCCTGATAATTTTCACCATCATACTGAATGACACGCAGTAAAAATTCTAAGAACGTGTGAGAAGTTGTACAAAACGAGTAAACTGGTTAATTCGTGTTCGGTAAACAGATTGCAGGATACTTTTACACTCTCACAGGTAGCAGTCATTTAGACCGGTATTGGTATAAGTAGCCATGATACAAAATTATTTTGATTTTGAATAAAAACAATAAAATTAAAATTCATTAGACTATTTCCTTAGTTATCGCTGCAAAAGTCATGACATCGTTGCGAAAAAAAATGTAACATAAAGTAGGAATTCTAAAATAAAATTGTAAAACCAGTCATTTTGACCGGTGTGGTAGTTCTAGTGTCAATACTATCCAATTATCATTTATTTAAATTATTCTACCATTTAAGTAATGGGAAATTTGAGAAATTTTGAAGAGATCAGTGATACTATTCTAACATGCATTGAATCAAAAATAATTTTTTTTTATTAGATAGCGATTGAATAGCTTTTGACACGTTGTGGAATGCTGAAAGCATTTGCCAGAAAATTCTCGAACACAGTTCCTTGAAACACAATTCGAAACTACAGTTCATGGAAAATACAAAACTGCGGAAGTATACTTTTTCAATAAAAGCTTTTAATAGTTAAATAGGTTGATAACTAAATAATAGTAATTAATTAATTAGGAATTCAATTAATTTATTAAGTGCAAATGTTCAATGTTTGCAAAAAAATAATAACCAATGATCTGTATTTTAATTAATAAATATAATTTTTAATTGCTATATATATATATATATATATATGTGTGTGTGTGTGTGTGTGTCTTCATATTCGATACGTTAAAACCGCAATTATTTTTGCACCAAGCTAATACACACACACACACATATATATATATATATATATATATATATATATATATATATATATATATATGTATGTATATATATATATATATATATATATATATATGTATGTACCAGCCTTATTAGGTCAGTTCTGTAGTAAGGGTTACGACCCTTGTAACGACATGTGACGTCCCGGCACCCAAATCACGTGGTTCACTTATGTTTTCACAGTGTGGTAGGCGCCCGTGGGCAGCAAAACACTTTGAATGTTGTTTCCAGAGTGGAAAAAAATACGTTTATACCATTCTTTTTTCGTTCTCTCCCCGTGCACCGTTCTTCCCCTCATTCGACGAACATAAAACCTACGTGCCCGTTTTTGTGTACGGCACGAGAACACCACGAATGTGCTTCATATAGTAGCTGTGTGTATATGTGTGTGTGTAGAAAGGAAAAATAAAATAACTTTTATTCGCGTATACCGTTTACGAGATACTTTCATATGCAATTTGATTTTTAGAGCAGATTTCACACTGTTTTTTTTTTCTTACTTTTTGCGTGTTATCAGAATCTTTTTATACCGTATTTGATATGTTTGCGTTTTTTTAAGTTGTTAACTCGACTTTTTTTTTCCTAGGTATTGTACTCGGATTTTATTGCTATTATTATTGTTGATTTTATAAAGTCTGCTACCAGAAAAAAAGTATATAATCGAATGTAAAGTTCATTGTTAGGTTCAGGCAGACTTTCGTTTACATATATATATATATATATATATATATATATATATATATATATATATATATATATATATATATATATATATATATATATATATATATATATATATATATGTATATATGTGCGTATATATATATATATATATATATATATATATATATATATATATATATATATGTATATAAAATTCTTTCTTTATTTTTACGTCTGCTGGCCTGATAACATTTTCAATGTCTTTCGTAGTATATCGTTCAGCCTGTCAGTTGATATCATCTAATTTCATCAACGTAGTTTTCATATCAAATTACATTCCGTTTATTTTTTAATATAATATTTCTTTCTGTATGTTTGTCTGTGTTTCGTTTATTTTTAGCAGACATGCGTTCATTTTAAATATTGATTTTTTTTGTCATTTTAATAACATCTCAAATCTGATATCTTTTCAAGTGAAGAACTTGAAAAGATTTTTAATTTTTTTCTTCAGTTTAAGAATATAAAAAGAATTTGATCTCTATATGTACAATTAAATACTAAATGTGGTTATTTTTATATTGTCCATTTTTTCAATAATAGTAGGTTGGTAGAAAAATAATTACGGTTTTTGTTTTCTGAATTCTAAATTTTTTTTAATGGTTTCGTCGTATTCATGTGAATATCATTTGAAAGAGCATTTTTCGGTCTATATTTCGATTATATATATATATATATATATATATATATATATGTTTGTGTGTGTATGTATATATATATATATATATGTATATGTGTGTGTATATATATATGTGTATATATATATATATATATATATATATATATATATATATATATATATATATATATATTAGGTGTTTGCATTGAAAGCCGCTATTTTTTGTGTTTTTTGAGCATTTATTTCAATAACAAAAAGTGTGAATACATTAATCAAATTATTTGCCCTCGGAATCTATGACTTTTTCCCAATTTCCTGGCAGAAGTTGAATTCCGCGACGAAAGAATGGTCTGTCTTTTGAGCCAATCCATTGAGCAACCCAATTTTCGACTTCTCCGTAGTTATGGAAATGTTTATCATCCAAAGCGTGGCATCGATCGGAACCTGGTCGTCTGGGACCAGGTTCGAAGAATACGATGGGTGAGGGAGAACTTTCCATTCGAGATTTATCAGGGTTTTTTTCACGGCTATAGCAACATGAAGCCGAGCGTTGTCATGGAGAAGAATCACTTTTCGGCGATTTGATGCAATTGATGGTCGTTTTTGCATCAAATTATTATTAGAACGCTCCAACTGTTGTCAATAACATTCGGCAGTAATTGTTTCCTTCGGTTCCAACAATTCATAATGCACGACACCATTTACATCCCACCAAATAGAGAGCATTGCTTTGTGAGTAATCGTGGATTTTTCACCTCGGTGTCGACTTTGATGGTTGGCCAGGATTATCCCATGATTTCTTGGGTTTTAGGTTGTCGAAATAGATCCATTTTTCATCGCTGGTCATCGAGATACGTCACAAGAAACTCTTCTTTTTATGCCTCACAAGTAAAAAAATCGAGATTTTTAAACGATTATCAATGGCATTTTTGATCAATTTATGTAGCAGCCATCTCCCACTTCTTTCTGGATCTTTCCCATAGCTTGTAAACGTCATAAAATGATTGATTTGTCGACTTCGAGCTGTTGAGCCAATTCTTTAAGTGTTTGGGCAGGGTTTTCTTCGAATAGAGCTTACAGTTCTTCGAACTTTTTCGACTGACTTGGCCGTTGTTTGTCGTGAATGTCACAATCACCACTTTTGAATACGCGAAACCAATCTCTACATTCTGTTTCCGTTGTAGAAGATTCACCATAAGTTTTCGCAAGCAATCGATGAGCGGTAGCTGTATTTTCTTTCAAATCAAAGTAGTGTAGAAGTACACATCGGGAAAATAAATTATCGCGTTCCATTTTAATTTCATTCCATCAAATTATTCCGTTCCATCCATTTTAATTCTGTTATAGAAAAACACTTGTGTTGATAAAGGATGATGTCTGATGAATGAATTTTAGTGAAAACTGTTCACACTTCAAAATGACATAAGATATACATCTATCATTGCCCATAGCATACGCACCTAGAGCCATCTACATGTGATCAGTGGCTTTCATTACAAACTCCTATTACATCTCATAATCAAGCTATGTCTAAAATAATGCAGTTCATTTATCATTCTTTAATATTGTACTGTAACAATGTCTCTGATAATGGATTTGTGGACAAAGAACTCTCTTAATTGCCTATAATTTTGAGTGTTGATATTAATGTAAATTTTGTTTCAGAGGAGGCACAACTTTTGTTTGATATTTTAGATCATAAATTTGATTTTGCAATGAACAATGATCGCAATGTCATCATCATCATCATCTTCAGCCCTTGTTAATCCACTGCTGGATAAAGGCCTCTTCCATGATTTTCCATTTTGTTCGATTTAGTGTCTCTCTTTTCCACAGTTTTCCAAGAAAGTTTTTAATATCCTTATCCCATCTGTTCATTGGTCTCTTTCTCGGTCTTTTCATATTCCTTGGTTCCCAGTCAATAATTTCTCTTGTCCATCGGTTGTCTTCTCTTCGTGCGATATGTCCCGCCCATTTCCATTTCAGACTCTTTACTCTTCTTATTATGTCTGTGACTCCTGTTTGTTTTCGTATCCATTCTATTCTTTTTCTATCTCTTCTTGTTATTCCCAACATGCATCTTTCCATACTTCGTTGTGTTGTTTGGAGTCTTTGAACTATTTTAGCGTTAAGCACCCATGTTTCGCTGCCGTAGGTAAGGACCGGTAGTATACACTGATCGAATACTTTTTTCTTTAAACAGAGTGGGATTGTTGATTTAAATATCGAGGCGTTTCGTCCGAAAGAGCTCCATCCCATTTTCATTCTCCTATTTACTTCTTCAGTGAATGATCCATCTCTGTTGATAAGCTGGCCTTGATAAACATATTTCGTGACTTCTTCTATTTCCGTTCCTTTTATTTCAATTTTCTTCGGACATACAAACGCATTGAACAGTACTTTTGTCTTTGTATGATTCATGTTGTGGCCGATTTTTTGACTGGCATCGTTTAGTTCTTCTATCCTCTTTTGCAACTCTTCCGGAGTATTTGCGAAAATAACTATATCATCGGCAAACCGGAGATGGCTTAATCTTTCGCCCTTTATTTCGATTCCTTTGTCCTCCCAGTCGAGCGATTTGAATACTTCGTCCAAGGTCGCAGTAAACAATTTCGGAGAAATTGCATCGCCCTGTCTTACACCTTTCTCGATTTTTATCTTTCTTGTTTCTTCATGTAGCTTCACCGACATCGTTGCTTTTTTATAGATGCTATCTAGCAGCTCGATATATGTGCCCTCTATGCCCTGGTTCTTCAATGCAGATATTACCGACAGGGTGGTGATGGAGTCGAAAGCCTTCTCGTAGTCGCAATGTATCCACTACTAAATCGGGAAGTGCAATTGACACTGTATTTGATCGATATTTCGATAAATTAGAATCAAAAACATTCATTTCATACTTAAATTATCATAAGGCAATTGTCTCTCCTCCTGAATATGAATCTATGGAAACTTCGTAACAATAAATCAAAATATTCGAAAAATTATGTATACTCACTGAAAATTACCTCACAAACATAACATGTTTCCTACCTGGTATGTATGTAGATTTTGCATATATAAGTTTTACTTCAGTACTGTGTAAAAAGTACACGGTATTTTTTTTTAAAAAAAAACACGCAGGATCAAAAATAACGTATGCTGTGTAATAAAAAAATAATGTTAATAAAGTTTGTATTTCAATCTTTATTTCGAAAACGAGCGCCGCTATTTTACCAATCCAGCATTCGTATATAACATGGATGCGAATGAGAACGGGGGATAGCAACGTTCATCCATTCGTAATGTTTTAATCAGTTCGGAATTCAATATTAACTGATCTTATTCGGTCTGAATATTAAACAATTATTAATTTATTTTCGAAACGAACTATAGTTTACAATCGAATGATACACACATACATATATTAAAGATACGAGTACGTATATGTCATGTGTGTAGTCTATTTTAGATGAATGCACATTTGATTACTAGAGCGAGAAGTGGTCGTAAAGTGCGACTAATACATAGAGTGTTTAATCAATTTGTCAGTGCTTCGAATCCAAGCTTGCACGATACGCCAGTCTTCATTAAAATGCTTCTTTTTTTTCAAACGCTGAATGAGATTCCACGTTGATAGCGTTTTATAAAAAGTAGAATTATAAAAAAAGCGTATCATTTCACTTTATTGTTTTATTAATAGCGAAGAATGTTCTGTAATTTGATTAACACTAGATTTACGGAACCCGTCAATTTGACGGGTTTCTGATTTCATGCTTAAAAATTCCGAACATGTAAATATTATTTTTTAGTTATTATATATTGGTTTTTAATGATATAATGTAGTGAATATATATCTCCACTCATTTTATCCGAAAGACCTATATTTTCTTATTTCTATATGTTGTATACATATTTTTATGAAAATCAGTCAAATTGACGGGTTGCTTAATTTACAATCAATCGTTTGAATTGTTGCTGAATAACAAAAATGAAATTAAAATGAGTACGGAAAAACAAAATAAATAACTGCTGTTTAGCAGCGAGTACGTAAACGAACAGCTTCGAACTATTTGTTTACAAGAAGAGCAAACCTTATCATATCACGAATGATCATCCCAACTGTGCAATTTGCAGAGATAGGATGTGATATTTGAAAACTTTGTGAGGCTGAACTTGTTATTTATAATACAATTGGAGCAAAGCGAGTGATTATTTCAAAAATGAATTTGGCAGAAAAGGAAGTGGAGTTTATTTACTAAATAAAGATTTGAATTTTTCAAGGTAGTTTGAAAATCTATCCATAAAGAAATATTTTTTTTACATTTATGTTCTGCCTACTTGGCTAGGTATTATGGATAAGTCTCGAAAAGATATTGAATTGATAAAAAAACTAACTAGTATAGATAAAGACCTGTCTGGATCGGATTCTGATGCAAGTGTTACCGAACTATGCGAAAGTGAGGAAGAAATTAGCAACGTGAACAACAAAACTGAAGATTCTGACGACAGTGATGATGAAAATCGTCATAACATACGTCGAAAAAGAAAAAAGGATGCGTATTATTTCAGATTGTGAGAGCGAAAGTGACATAGAAGCTGCTGATGCCTGTCGTAATGAAGACAATTCGATCGAACGTTCTCTTGATGGAACTTTATGGAAAAAATTAGAAGAAGGTGGAGATTATGGTAGATTACCAGCTTATAGTATGTTCAAAGATGTGTCAGGACCAACTGCGTACCCAAAAAAAAATATTATGCTTGGCAATGTAAGTAGCGCATTTGAACTGATAATTGATGAAGGTATGATTGAGTATATCAAAATATGTACTGAAATGGAGGCGCGTAAAGTTTTGAAAAAAGATTCGGTGGTTACAAAGTCACAATTACGAGCTTTTCTAGCGATTTTTTATGTCCGAGGGGCGTATGAAGCAAAGAATTTAGACCGTAGAAGAAACATTACTACTGACAACTTTTCACAAGCATTTCCCTTGCAAAAAAGTTGCTTGCAAAAAAAAAACAACTCTTGTGGAGACTGTACATGCAAACAGAAGAGAATTGCCAAAAATTGCAAAGGCTAAAAAGGATAGTATGATCCGATTTTTCACAAAACTTTATAAGTCAGATGAGTACGTTCTCACAGTTTATAAATCCAAGCCAAACAAAAACGTATTATTGCTCAGTTCTAAACATGAAAACGTCAAAATAGAAGGTAATGCGAAACGTGTCCCTGCAATAATCATATTTTACAACTAAACCAAGTTTGGGATGGATGTTGTAGACCGAATGGCTAGCAAATATAGCGTGAAAGCGAGGTCCCGTAGATGGTCCTTTCAAATGTTTTATAAAATTTTAGATTTGGAAGCCATCAATGCCTGGATATTGTACAAAGAGACCACCGGAGTAAACACATCTAGAAAGAATGTTATTTTTCAACTGGCTGAAGAACTAGGCAGTTGATCTTCGCGACGAACAAAATACTAGTTCCAATTCATTGCCAATTATACAAAATCTTACTGTACGAAAGTCTTGCCAAATTGGATTATGTAAGAAAAATAGGTCTAATAATATTTGTATTAAGTGTAACAAGTATGTACGCGGAAAATGTACATTCAAAATGGAGTTTATATGTAAAAAATATACTGAATAAAACTGTTAATAAAAATCTATTGATTTAAGATAAAAAGATTTACAAAATATTGAATTTTAATTTACCTATCAAAAAGACGGATTTCAGTAAAAATAGGTATATAGTCGATACCCGTAAATCTAGTGTTTTATATTTAAGTTCTGTAACATTTTAATCTTTTTTGGATTTATTTAAAACAATTATTTTCTAGTTTGTTTTATATTTAATTGAACGATTAAGATAATGTTAGTTATCTTTTATGTCTGGACGGAACGAATTGAATTTAGGTTTGTAAAAAAATAATTGCGGTTTATGACCTTCAAATTCGTATACATCACCGCATTTATTTTCATACCGATCTAATATTTTATATTATAATAAATATATTATTTTATAATCATGTTTTAATCCTAACCTAATTCTTTTTCTTTTGATTTCAGGTGAGTTATCGCTTATTGTTTTCGTTACATGTTACGTGGCAAGTTTGCGGAAGCAGAATTTGTAAGTTTATCGATTTTTTCGTAAAATGCGCAGTTAAAAGTACATTAATTATAATTTTATGAAATATATTCGAAAAACATCTCATATGAAACCTTGTAGTTTACTATAAAGTAGATGTTATTTTTTTGCAATTTTTATAAATAATATTTATAATATGTAATCACGCAAGATTGATGATTTAAATAAAATTCGGTATAAAGTATATAGGAAAGTCATTTATAATTTAGTGAACATGTGTTTTATAACACGGGTATATAGTAGTAGGAGCTTGCATTGAAAGCTGCTGTTCACGTGTAGATGGCTCTAGGTGCGTATATTATGGGCAGTGAAATATGTCTCTTATGTGATTTCAAATTGTGAACATTTTCTATTAAAATTGAGTCATCAGACGCTATCCTTTGTTTACACAAGTGCTTTTCTATAACCAAATTAAAATGGAACGCGATTAGTTGTTTTTCCGATGTATATTTCTACACTACTTTGATTTGAAAAAAAATACAGCTGAAGCTCATCGATTGCTTGTGAAAACTTATGGTGAGTCTGCTTCATCGGAAACAGTATATAGAGATTGGTTTCGACGATTCAAAAGTGGCAATTGTGACATTCACGACAAACAACGGCCAGGTCAGTCGAAAAAATTCAAAGATGAAGAACTGTAAGCTCTATTTGAAGAAAACCTTGCCCAAACACTTAAAGAATTGCCTCAACAGCTCGAAGTTGACAAATCAATCATTTTATGACGTTTACAAGCTATGGGAAAGATCTAGAAAGAAGTGGGAGATGGCTGCTACATAAATTGACGAAAAACGCCATTGCTAATCGTTAAAAAATCTCGATTTCTTTACTTGCAAGGCATAAACAGAAGAGTTTCTTGTGGCGTGTCTCGATGATCGGCGATGAAAAATGGATCTATTTCGATAACCTGAAACGTAAGAAATCATGGGTTGATCCTGGCCAGCCATCAACGTCGACACCGAAGTGAAACGTTCACATAAAGCAATGCTCTCTATTTGGTGGGATGCGGAGGATGTTGTATATTATGGGCTGTTGAAACCGAAGGAAACAATCACCGCCGAATGTTATCGACAACAATTGGAGCTTTCGAATGATAATTTGATGCAAAAACGACCATCAATTGCATCAAATCGCCGAAGAGTGATTCTTCTCCATGACAACGCTCGGGCCCATGTTGCTATAGCCGTGAATCAAATACTGATGAGGCTCGAATGAGAGGTTCTCCCGCATCCAGCGTATTATCCGGACTTGGCCCCAAACGATTATCATCTGTTCCGTTTGATGCAACCCGCTTTGGAAGATACACATTTCCATAACTACGGAGAAGTCGAAAATTGGGTTGCTGAACGGATTGGCTCAAAAGACTGACCATTCTTTCGTCGCGGAATTCATTTTCTACCAAAAAATTGGAGAAAATCATAGATTCCGAGGATAAATACTTTGATGAATGTATTCACACATTTTACTATTGAAATAAATGCTCAAAAAAAAAAACACAAAAAAACAGCGGCTAATCTAAATATATATATATATATTTAGATTACCAAAATACAAACTGAAAAATGCACTTTAAAATGATATTAACATGAACACGACGAAATGATACTTTCATTGAAAAAATAAGGTTAGAATTCAGAAAACAATAACCGTAATTATTATCCTACCAACCTACTATTACTGAAAAAAATGACAATATAAAAAACAGCCGCTTTCAATACAATCTCCTAGTATAATATATATTTGTACTAATTTTTTGTAGTAGATTTCAGAGTCAAATGTTTTAAAACAATGTGTAATTATATTTTAGTTTAGCATACGTATAAATATTTATTATTTGATTTTGTTGTAAATATAATTATAGGAATCATTTATATATTAGGGTGTACCCGAAAAGAATGTCGTTTTTACGATAACCATTTTCAACGGCTAGTTGTGCTCTACTTACCGATCGGTCATCACGTATTTTGTGTCATATCGTTGTGTAAACATCTCGAAAATATATTTTAATAATTTAAAATTTAAATTAGTATACCAATTCGTAATGGAGGAATTTATTCCGAGTGAAGAATTTATTCGCAGTTCTATGCGATTTCAATTTTTCAAGAAAGAGACCGCAAATAATGCACCTAAAAACATTAGCGGCATATTAGGCGAAGTTTTGAATGTTTGAAAATCTCAGAGATTGTTCAAAAAGTTTTTTATGTTTCGTATATTATTCTTTGTTATGAAGAATGGTCCTGAAAGTGGAAGACTAAAAAAAGTGAATGAAAACAACTTTTACTATTCAAAAAATTGCTGACAATTTATGATACTCCTAGTCAAGTCTGAAGTAATATATTAAGGGGACCCGGTGGTCTAGCGGCCTAAAATTTAAGCTATTTTAAAAATTTTTTTTCTATATGAGGGTAATGAATAATGCTTTCAAATTTTTTTACACTTATTTTATTACTAATAAACTACACAAAAATGAAAATAAAGACAAAAAAAAAATTTTTTTTAAATTAGAAAAATGATGCTGAAGTCTCCCTCTCTAAAAAAATGGAATTGCGTGGTGAATGATGATTTATCTCTCCCTCTGATCTGAAATAAAACAATTGACGAATTTTTAATTAGTATAAGTATAGCTATCGCAGGAAGTAGAATAAAAAAAAAAAATTGACAAAATGGCGCGTAGTCAAAAGTACAAGTTTGAAAACGACCAGTATTTTTGAATGTTTTGTTAATAAAAAAAATATAAATATTTTACGGAAACTATTAGTTTTCATTCCAGCGAGAGCTAGAACTATTCAGAATAACATATTAAAATTTCAGACAAATCGGTCAAGTAGTTTTTTTTTCTGGCCCCCGCAAGACGAAAAAAAGTAGTTTCGAGATAAACGCGTTTAAAGTTTCAAGCAAGTATATATTCTTCTACCTACCTGACCTTCTAATGGGCTGTAGATCCTGAAATACTCTGAATGTCGTCATCAAATTTTAACAGTATATTTTTAAGATACTATACTTTCGAAAAAAAAAATCGATTTTTCGAAAATTCTAGACCACCGGGTCTCCTTAAAAAAATTGAAAAGGTGTGGAGACAGGAAAAATGTATACTGCATCAACTGAGTGAAACCAGGCTGGGCGACGACATGTTTCAAAAATCACAAAGGATAAAATTAAATCTTAGAATGGATAACAATTCGACATCTACCCAATTCTCCAGATCTTGCGCCGTCGAATTACCATCTTTTCAAATCATTTCAACATTTTTTAGGATGATAAAAATTTTAAATGTTATCAGGAGTTTAAAATTGGACTAGATGAGTATTTTAATTCAAAACCTCTTGATTTTTATGAAAGAGGAATTAAATTGTTGGCTAAGAGATGGAGGAAGGTTGTATTTAACGAGGGGAATTATATTTGAAATTAATTTTTAGTAAATACAATTGTTAATGATATTTACTTATTTCATTTAAAAAACGACATTCTTTTCCGGTGCACCTAATATATATATATATATATATATATATATATATATATATATATATATATATATATATATATATATATATTAATAATAATAATATTAATAATATATTATATGCGCAATCAATAGTTTGTATGATGATTAAAATAATATGGTGTATTCTAAATGCCAAAAACAATCTTTCATATTTTTAATTATAACGATGTTTTTGTGTTTGTACATTGATAATAAATCTGGATATGCATACATCTTCTTTACATAAGTTTAAGTATGTTATATTGACACCAAATCTGAATTCTTAAATTTGTATAGCTGCAGAACTGCAACACACTTATTTATCGTTTATATAGATGGTAATTAGGTACTAGATATGTGTTTGCCACCTACTGTTTTATTTCTACAACATAATTGTGTCAATTATTGAGTATTCATGTAAAAAATGTATGGCATGTAATGTAAATATATTATAATTTTTTAAATTATATTTAAAATTTTTGAAAATAATATACATTTAATGGTCAAGCACTAAAAACTAAAATGAATATTATACACACACATATATACATATACTCGTACATATATATATATATATATATATATATATATATATATATATATATATATATATATATATATGTATGTATATATATATATATATATATATATATATATATATATGTATATATATATACATATGTATATATATATACTATTATGTATATATATATATATATATATATATATATATATATATATATATATATATATGTACACGAGGTCAGACAATTAAGTAATGCGACAAAATTCAAAAATCGAGTATATTTAAAAATTAAGGTACATCGCTGCGATCCCCTTCAAAGTAGTCCCCTCCCGCATCTATACACTTATTCCAGCGAGTTTTCCAGTTTTCGTAACAATTCTGGAACACTTCTTGTGGGACCTCTCCGAGTACCCTCGTCACAGATTCTTGGATATCTTCAACGGAGTCAAAATGTCGACCTTTGACGAATTTTTTCATATGGGGGAATAGGAAAAAGTCGCAGGGTGACATGTCCGGTGAATAGGGCGGTTGTGGTAACGTTGCGATGTCTTTAGACGCCAAAAACTGAGAGACACTGAACGCACTGTGACAGGGAGCATTGTCGTGATGCAGAACCCAAGTCTTCGCGATCTCTGGACGCACTCTGAGCACCCTTTTTCGTAATTTTTCAAGCACATTGCGGTAGAATACTTGATTTACGGTTTGTCCAGGTGGTACGAACTCTTTGTGAACCATCCCTTTGCTGTCGAAGAAGCAAATCAACATGGTTTTCACTTTAAAATCGCCTTTTTTAAAATCGGCATGCCACCGAAGCACCTGACTACGACTCAGGGCATCACTACCATACACTTTAAGCACTTTTTCATAAGTTTCTGTCGCGGTTTCGCCGAGTTTTGCACAAAATTTTATCGCGCACCGTTGCTCTAAATTTCTCTGTTCCATTTTCGTGACATGCACTACTCGCGCGTTGTTACAAAACACTAAACAGCTGGCGAAGAAATGATCGTACGAGGGTGGTCAAGGTCTCAATCGAGAGAGTAGGGATCTGCTATTACGGTGGCGGAGTTACAGGTTCGCAGTGTTACCACAGGCCGAGAAAAAAAATCGGTCGCATTACTTAATTGTCTGACCTCGTATATATATATATATATGTATGTATATGTATATATATATATACACATACATATATATATATATATATATTTATATGTATATGTATACATACAGAACTTTAATAAAGCATTATATTTGTAATTAATTGTTAGCTTTACCGTTAGTGTAAATGATTTCCTATACCAATACCATTATTTCGTAATGGTTTTTCATCATTACTCTTCATTACTTACTATTACTCACCACTGGTTCACTCACCATTAGTTATCTTTATTTGCCATTGATCGCCATTATTTACTTTTAAGATTGCAATGGTAGAACTAGTGGTATAAATATTGAAATGCACAATAAATTTTCTATTTTGAAAACATTATTTTTAAAGCTCAACACTGCACTAACATCTTCAGTACCAGTAAGAAAGCTTTTCTGCATCGCAAGTTTTATAGGTTCTCCCAGAAGACATGCACTTTGTGACATCAATTTTTTTTAAAAAAATAGTTCTTATGGAAGGTAATAACTATGTAATGCCATACGAGTACGTGTATTGTAAAAAAATCGGCTTATGTTAAAAAGTAGATAAATTAAAATACAAATTTCAGCAGTAATGAAGATAGTATTGTCACTTTAACCCCTTAAGCTGAGTTAAATTATAAGAAATTGATATATTTGTTTGCTTGTTTCTGTGAATTTTTTTTAATTTTATTGGTAAGTAATTCACAAATCATATTTCATTACTGTTTGTTAATATCCATTTTTTTAATCTTGAATGTTGTTTCAAATTCAGACGACTTTTCAAATATTGCACAGCATTTAAATTAGTTTACTTCACTATTAGGTTTAGTGTCATAATCTAAAAATTTTCCATACAGAACACACATTTGGTTTTTGACGAATGGGGAATAGTGAAATTTGTGCCAGGATGAACAGTAAATATAAATGGTGCTCACTGTCCATCTCTCATGTTACATTATACAAGTCAATTTTTATTCATTTTGTTGGGTTCATTACCTTCTTCATCTTCATCACTACTTTCATCAGAAAACGTTAAAATTACTGATATTATTTTCTGTGTCCTTGTATGTAAATCCGCATCTTCATTATCTTCTTCAACCTCATCACTACTTTCATCAGAAGACATTTCAAGTGTCATCGCTCTTTTCCGTTTTCTTGGATATAAAGATATATTTTCATCACTATCAGTAAATCTCATCCGGGAGGAAAAATAAAAACATTATTCACTTCACAAGTTTTTCTATTACACCCTATAATACCTTCTCTAGATATCATATGTAAGATTCACGAAACAAAGAGAAAACTGCTTAGAAATATTCCAAAATGTGCTAATATTACAAATATATATTTTTTTACCCAAATTTTACAATAAATAACAAAAGCGAATTTTTTTACATGAATATACTCGACATTAAACAAAAAAAAATGCCATCTTTTCATGACGAGCATACTCGACATAAACGCTTAACGGGTTAAAGGAAAAAAAATATGAAATAGAACTCTATTAATACTTGTCACACTAGAAATTTTTTTAATATAAATACACAATAATGGATAAGTAATTGTAAATAATATTGAGTAATGGAGAGTAGCGGTAAGTAATGGTGCAAATTATTTAAATTATTCAGTTGGTAGTAAAATAATTGCTGTTTTTGAAATTCAAATTTAATTAATAAGCTTTTTAACGTTCAAAAGATATCTACTCTCATAGTATAAAAAAACAGGACATTTGTAGCAGAAAATTAAATTTTTAAAAGTGCAAGAACAGGAAAATTTCTGAACGCAATAATAAATGAATTTTTATATTTATATAGTATTTATTTACATTTTCTTGTCAGATGTATCGGACCATTTTATTCTTTTAAAATAACATTTGATAGATGAGTACTATTTCAATTATTAAGTTGGTAGAAAAATAATTACTGTTTTTGTCCTTGAAATTCATATACCTTTTTCTCTTTTTGAATTTTCTTAGCTGTTTTATGTGATCCAGGAGTGTTGGATGACGAACACCTAACTTTGGTTCAGATTCTCGAATTATTGTGTATGGTTCTGATTCAATTAACGCCTTCAATTGGTTGTTATGAACTAAAGAATATATATATATATATATATATATATATATATATATATATATATATGTATGTATATATAGATATATATATATAGATATATATATATATGTATATATATATATATATATATATATATATATATACATATACAAATATATACATATATATATATATATATATATATATATATATATATATATATGTATGTATGTATGTAAGGGATTAAAATTAAGTTCTTTGAATATTCTGTGCTTTTATATATAAGAAAGAAATATTCTAGTTATCTGTTCGAAATTGAAACTCGAATTCTAAATAATTGCTTAGTACTTATCAGCTTCAATCTTTCTTGTCGAATCACATTGCGTACCCACTTTCTCGAAAAAAAATAAAACTAAAAAAAAACAATTTCCGTGAACTAATTACAAATATCTCCGCAAGCTGTTCCACAATGTTTGTTCTATTATCATCACACATCTGGTAAATGCCATCGTTGGCGTAGAATGCTTTTTTGCTGTGACCTTTTTCTCTTCGTGAAGTCAGTTGTAACGTAACAACTACCCCCAAATCACAGGGGCTGCTGATTGTTGAGCGTTGATGGCGTATCTTAACGTACGCATGTGCGTTATATGCAATGTTACACACGCCATGCAGTCTGCTCTCTTGGACTCGAGGGATGGCTGAAGCGAGGGAAAAAAATTACACCTAAAAAAAAACAAGTTAGATCAAGATGTGAATGTGTGTGGTCCTTTATGTGGGTTGTAAACGGGCATACAGTTACCGGATTAAGAGGTTTTGTTTTATCATTCTGAATGGTTGCATGGTTAAAAATGTATGTGTAGTTGTTATGCTAATAAGAAATTGTGTTTAATTGTAGTATCGATCGATTCAGTTTGGAAATTTCAAATATTTTAATAACACTTATGCATATATGCACACGGTTTAAGATTAGAATGTATTCAAATTATATATATATATATATATATATATATATATATATATATATATATATATATATGTATATATATATATATGTATGTATATGTATGAATGTATATGTGTATATATATATATATATATATATATATATATGTATGTATATGTATGAATGTATATGTATATATATATATATATATATATATATATATATATATATATATATATATATAAATATATAATTTGATTACATTCTAATCTTAAACCGTGTGCATACATGCATATGTGTTATTAAAATATTTGAAATTTCCAAACTGAATCGATCGATACTACAATTAAACACAATTTCACAGAACACAATCACACAATTTACGGATTAACGTTAAAGATTATAATCGACTAATATTTATATCATATATGAAGTAATGAAACGAAACCCAGAGTTTGTGTGCGTAAGTGCGCCACTGGTTCTGAACCACTTAAAACCACTTATTTAAAAATTATATGAATTTGAAGATTATAAACTGCAATTATTTTTCTACCAACCTAATAATACATACATACATATTTACATACATACATATATACATATATATATATATATATATATATATATATATTTATATATATATATATATATATAGAGAGAGAGAGAGAGAGAAAAAGAGAAAGAAACGCAATAAGGCTCGGACTAGAATGTATTACACGTGTTGTGTTTGATAAACAAAAATATTTTAATGAAAAAAACATCTCGAAGACACTTGTTAGTATAATAAATTCCATTGTTCACATTAATAAAAATATAAACATAAATTCTAGTAGATTTCTTCATTCAGATTTTTCAGTATCTTGACGCTCTGAGTATGATTGCATTACAATCGAAATGCCGATAACCAACAATCGATAATAATCGATTTAATTAATTTTCGATTAAAGAAAAATTTGTATACTTTATAGAATGTAAAAAGAATTCGTTTGTGAAAATAAATTCAAAAACAACGAACTTTTCTGTTTTTCTCATCAAGTTATTCGATTCAGTCAAGTCACGAAAGTGGAACCGTTTAGGTATTCGTGAAATTTTATACTTTTTACACATTAAAAATGAATTGGGCCAGTCCAGAATTTATCATAGTCCTGTCATCTTAATGATCTGTTTAACGATGCTTATATTAATTAGATTAGTTATTGTACATACGTGGAAGAAATATTTATTCAATTATTCATGCAATTATCTTATAAAAATGTTTAATTTTTATCTTGTTATTTCGAATACGAATGTCAAATGCGTCATATATTTCTAGGTGTTATCAGGGGTTTAAGGTGAAGTTTTGTTAACTTTATCACAGTTGTATATCAGTTATTTCAGCACAAACTACAGTTTTTATTTGGAGTCGTTATCTTGTTAAAATCGGTCCTATATATCTATTATAACGTTACGTTCTTTAAAATGCTAAAAACAGTTTCTTGATTCATTATTACACCAATTACGAGGTCAGACAAGTAATGCGACAAAATTCAAAAATCGAGTATATTTAAAAATTAAGGTACATCGCTGCGATCCCCTTCAAAGTAGTCTCCTCCCGCACCTATACCCTTATTCCAGCGAGTTTTCCAGTTTTCGTAACAATTCTGGAACACTTCTTGTGGGACCTCTCCGAGTACCCTCGTCACAGATTCTTGGATATCTTCAACGGAGTCAAAATGTCGACCTTTGACGAATTTTTTCATATGGGGGAATAGGAAAAAGTCGCAGGGTGACATGTCCGGTGAATAGGGCGGTTGTGGTAACGTTGCGATGCCTTTAGACGCCAAAAACTGAGAGACACTGAACGCACTGTGACAGGGAGCATTGTCGTGATGCAGAACCCAAGTCTTCGCGATCTCTGGACACACTCTGAGCACCCTTTTTCGTAATTTTTCGAGCACATTGCGGTAGAATACTTGATTTACGGTTTGTCCAGGTGGTACGAACTCTTTGTGAACCACCCCTTTGCTGTCGAAGAAGCAAATCAACATGGTTTTCATTTTGGACTTGCTCATTCTCGCCTTCTTTGGCCTTGGTGCTCCAGGGGACAGCCACTGTTGGCTTTGTCGTTTAGTTTCGGGGTCATATTGAAAGAACCAACTTTCATCACCAGTAGTAACTCGATCGAGAAGAGTAGGATCACTTTCAACCTGCTCGAGACAATCTTATCTAAATTTCTCTGTTCCATTTTCGTGACATGCACTACTCGCGCGTTGTTACAAAACACTAAACAGCTGGCGAAGAAATGATCGTACGAGGGTGGTCAAGGTCTCAATCGAGAGAGTAGGGATCTGCTATTACGGTGGGGAGTTACAGGTTCGCAGTGTTACCACAGGCCGAGAAAAAAAATCGTTCGCATTACTTAATTGTCTGACCTCGTATGTGAAAATTGCTAACACCATAAGATGAGATACAATCTGGAATCATAACCTACTTTCTGCTATCTTTTACAGTGAAAGGACGATTTTCTTTCATAAATGAATTTCACACATCCTACGAATTATAAAAAAAAATCTGAACAAAATTTTCAATAATTTTTTGTTACTTATGCGCATTTTGACGACGCTCTTCTATCATTATAAAAGAACGTTTGTCTTATAGGATGATGAAACAGCTACAGTAATTTGCAAAAGCAATATAGTCAATTTGCTAAAAGTTTTGATCAGATATTATTTGTGGTGCGAGTGAAAATTTCATTATAAAACTGATGATCTTGATCGATATTTTCTTAATTTTTCATGGTTTCTTAATATCGAAAAATATATAGATACAGTGGTGAGTTAAACGGGTGTCGGACCTGGCGGCCGCCAGGGGCCGCCGGTTCGGAGTTCTCTGAGCTCGGAGAAAAAAATTAGTCATTACATAAAGAAACGAAGCTTACTCTTCATCGTCTTAGCTGATAATAATAAATTAGCTTGAAAAATGCAAATATATGTAGGAAAATGACCGATAGTGTGAAGGAATATTTAAGGGGACCCGGTGGTCTAGCGGCCTAAAATTTAAGCTATTTTAAAAATTTTTTTTCTATATGAGGCTAATGAATAATGCTTTCAAATTTTTTTACACTTATTTTATTACTAATAAACTACACAAAAATGAAAATAAAGACAAAAAAAATTTTTTTTTTAAATTAGAAAAATGATGCTGAAGTCTCCTTCTCTAAAAAAATGGAATTGCGTGGTGAATGATGATTTATCTCTCCCTCTGATCTGAAATAAAACAATTGACAAATTTTTAATTAGTATAAGTAGCTATCGCAGGAAGTAGAATAAAAAAAAAATGACAAAATGGCGCGTAGTCAAAAGTACAAGTTTGAAAACGACCAGTATTTTTGAATGTTTTGTTAATAAAAAAAATATAAATATTTTACGGAAACTATTAGTTTTAACAATTAAAACTAATAGTTTTTAAAAAATTTAACATATTAAAATTTCAGACAAATCGGTCAAGTAGTTTTTTTTTCTGACCTCCGCAAGATGAAAAAAAGTAGTTTCGAGATAAACGCGTTTAAAGTTTCAAGCAAGTATATTCTCAAGAAACTGACCTGACCTTCTAATGGGCTGTAGATCCTGAAATACTCTGAATTTCGTCATCAAATTTTAACAGTATATTTTTAAGATACTATACTTTCGAAAAAAAAATCGATTTTTCGAAAATTCTAGACCACCGGGTCCCCTTAAGTGAATACGACAGTTTTTTAAAATTACATTTACAAAAGTATAGTAATCGTGGACGAGGAAATATTAATTATTTGTCACAATATTTGCGATGAATTCATAGGGATCCGTTAGCAAACATGTAACATCATTTATAGTAGAAAAAATTCTATCTGTAAATTATTAAAGACTCGCCTCTACACCTGATGTATCACATATTGATCAACTGACGCTAATTGTATGATATGTTTTACCAAATGTTGATACAGAAGAAAGACATCTTAGATTTATACCGTTAGAAGGACATACGAGGTCAGACAATTAAGTAATGCGACAAAATTCAAAAATCGAGTATATTTAAAAATTAAGGTACATCGCTGCGATCCCCTTCAAAGTAGTCTCCTCCCGCACCTATACCCTTATTCCAGCGAGTTTTCCAGTTTTCGTAACAATTCTGGAACACTTCTTGTGGGACCTCTCCGAGTACCCTCGTCACAGATTCTTGGATATCTTCAACGGAGTCAAAATGTCGACCTTTGACGAATTTTTTCATATGGGGGAATAGGAAAAAGTCGCAGGGTGACATGTCCGGTGAATAGGGCGGTTGTGGTAACGTTGCGATGCCTTTAGACGCCAAAAACTGAGAGACACTGAACGCACTGTGACAGGGAGCATTGTCGTGATGCAGAACCCAAGTCTTCGCGATCTCTGGACGCACTCTGAGCACCCTTTTTCGTAATTTTTCGAGCACATTGCGGTAGAATACTTGATTTACGGTTTGTCCAGGTGGTACGAACTCTTTGTGAAGCACCCCTACGCTGTCGAAGAAGCAAATCAACATGGCAAATAAAAAATTGGCCTACCGCTCCGCGCCTCGTCTTTGACGTTCTCACGGCCTTTTTTAAAATCGGCATGCCACCGAAGCACCTGACTACGACTCAGGGCATCACTACCATACACTTTAAGCACTTTTTCATAAGTGTCTGTCGCGGTTTCGCCGAGTTTTGCCCAAAATTTTATCGCGCACCGTTGCTCTAAATTTCTCTGTTCCATTTTCGTGACATGCACTACTCGCGCGTTGTTACAAAACACTAAACAGCTGGTGAAGAAATGATCGTACGAGGGTGGTCAAGGTCTCAATCGAGAGAGTAGGGATCTGCTATTACGGTGGCGGAGTTACAGGTTCGCAGTGTTACCACAGGCCGAGAAAAAAAATCGGTCGCATTACTTAATTGTCTGACCTTGTACGTCATCATATTCAGAAGGACAATTATTACTCATTTTTTTAAAAAAATAGACATAGATAAACTTTGTCGAGGGCAAACATATGATAATGCTGTGAACATGTCATGAAAACACTTTTGATTACCATCACACATTAACAAGTATAGTCTGAGTACGGTCTACATCCCTTGCCATTAATCACTCTCTAAATTTAGTTAACAATTTCGTCGTAGAACGTTGTAGCGCTGCATCTAATTAGTTTATGTTTGTGCAAAAATTATTTACTTTTTTTCTGCATCCACTCATTTCTGGAAAATGTTGTGTAGTGAGCTGGAAAAATGTGAAAGTGATTTAACTGTTAAATTATCTGAAACTAGATGGTCGGTGAAAGCAGATGCGATACTGGCTTTAAAAATTAGTTACAATCGTATAAAAAACTATTTTCCAATTTATCCAATTCTCTATAATTCTCTATTTTCCAATATCTGGAATTCAAATTTGGAAAAAATAATTGTAGTGAAAGCATCATGTTTACTGAAAAAATTAACAAATACGAAACGTTTCTAATGACAATAATTTGGAACACTATTTTATAGAGTCAAACACTGCAAACAATTGAGTGTTCGCTAATTGCTGTCTGTATTTGTAATAATTGTAATCTAATTTG
Source organism: Acanthacorydalis orientalis (assembly GCA_034766995.1). NCBI lineage: Eukaryota > Metazoa > Arthropoda > Insecta > Megaloptera > Corydalidae > Acanthacorydalis > Acanthacorydalis orientalis. The sequence continues at coordinate 13,335,364 of CM068317.1, read as the reverse complement.
TTAAAATCATTAGAAAATTTCATTAAACAATTCCGTGATGATTTTTTTAATATAGAAAAAGAAGCAAGAGAATTATATGTTTAACTTTTGAGAACAGGATGAAATACGTAGATCACTGAAAAATAATATGGAAACGCATTCATTTTCTTGAGCAGAAAATTTCATTCTTAATTCTTTTAATGTTGTTTATGACAGTATGATTGCAGAACTTGCTCGAAGAAATAAAATATATGAGGATAATATAGAAAATTTTAAAATATTCTTTGATTTAAGTTTTCCTACTTCAGAAAAAGAGAGTGGAAAAATGAAAAGAGACATACAACAGTTATTTTGATATTATACATTTTAATGATGAATTGGAACACCGATTACAAGAAGCAAAGAAAATAATTGGCTGCCTGAACTCGCTATGGTGGGACCGAAACATTTTCAAAAAAACGAAAAAACGTATAGGACGGGTTATGGTAGAGTCCACCCTCTGTTACGGAAGTGAGATCTGGACAATCAATGCCGAGACAAAGCGAAGGTTGAATGCAGTATAAATGGACTACCTCCGACGAAGTGCAAGAGTTCCCAGGCTTCAACACATAATAAATGAAGAAATCAGACGTCGAATGAATGCTGGAGAGACAGTTACCGATAGGAAAGAACTTCGAAGTTTAAGATGGTTTGGGCATTTGATGCGAATGCCAAAAGAGCGATGGCCACAGCGGATATTCAAATGGGTCTCGCTAGGAAAAAAGAAACGTAAACGACCTCGGCTTTCCTGAAACGAAGGGATAAGAAAGACCATGGAGAAGAGGTAGCTAAACGAGGAAATGACTCACGACCGGGAATCTTGGAAAAGGGGATTGGGCAAGCGGCATCTAGCTGTATTTTGATAAAATTACATATTATGTTTCATAAATATTATATTGTAATATCAAGCTCAAATATATATATATATATATATATATATATATATATATATATATATATATATATATATATATATATATATATATATATATGATGAATTGGAATAATTCCTCCCCTTTATATATGAATATAAAAATAAACTGAATATTGTCACAAAAATATACCAGGCAGCAATTAAAATGTTCTCAACATTTCTACATGTTGAAATTATTTTAAAAATTTGTTTCACTATTCCTATTTCAAATGCATTGGGAGAAAGATCGTTCTCAACATTAGAAAAAGTGAAAAACTATCTTCGAAATACAATGTCAGAGGAAAGGATAAATAGTATGGCGTTTTTGTATATAGAACAAGAAATATTAAATAATATCGATACTTTGAAAATAATTGTTAAATTTACTTTTTAAAAATTAAGAAAAAAGTTTATTTAACTTGTTCACTCCAAAGAAAATATACGGTTTCAGTTACAGTCTTACAGATTTGAAAGTTTTTATTTCTTTATTTTTCTGAAAAATAATTCAGAATATTTTATTTTCATGTAATTTATATATTTATAGAGTGAAGGTGTAGATATAAAGAAAAATGTTTTAAAACATATTTTTGTACAAAACCGTATTTTTTGTTGGTCAGTTAAACTTTGTGAGCCCCGTAAATTGTACCACCAGTCCCCCCAGCTAGGTTAATCCGGCCGTGTACAAATGACATACTTTTGTGTTTTTCTCTCTCTCTCTCTCTCTCTCTCTCTCTCTCTCTCTATATATATATATATATATATATATATATATATATATATATATATATATATATATATGTATTATTAGGTTGGTAGAAAAATAATTGCAGTTTATAACCTTTAAATTCATATAATTTTTAAACAAGTGGTTTTAAGTGGTTCAAAACCAGTGGCGCACTCACACACACAAATTCGCGGTTTCGTTTCATTACTTCAAGATATAATGTACGATATAAACATTAATCGATTATAAACTTTAACGTTAATCCGTAAATTAATTGTATTTCATTGTGGTTGTAAATACGTTTTAAATTACTTTCTTTAAAGCACTTTGTTCTACTCATGTATATAAAGTAGATGTTATTCCGTGCTGTTGTGATTTTCGTATAATTCGTCTATATTAAAATTCGTGGAAAAATAAACAAGCAGATTATTTTTTCGCTCGGTGACATGAAATTTTTAATCCATCCATTCTCGTTCAACATATACTGTAAATGGAAGTATATGAAGCTAAGTAATTAATGTATAAAGGTAATATGTTTGTATTTGCATACTATATATATATATATATATATATATATATATATATATATATATATATATTATATGTATGTATGTATGTGTGTATGTATGCTTTAATAAACGATATCCTCGTAGTACTTACAATTTTTCATTAAATATAATGTTAAAACACATTGAACCGGTTAAATGGAGTGTTAAATAAACATTACGATAAAATCACTTAATATGAAAAAAAAATTAACTTCAGTATCGCATTTTTTAATCAAAGTATGTAATATGTAGTATTTTGATATCGGTTATGATATCTTATGCAAATTCGATGGCACTGCCATCGTCATCGCCGTCGTCGTTATTCCATAAAATCGAATCGTTGAATTGATATTTTTATATATTTTTGGAAATTTGTTGCAACATTTTATATGAACTGCATTATATATATGTATATATATATATATATATATATATATATATATATATATATATATATATATATATATAGTATGTAACAGAGTTGAATATTCGATAATAATCATCGATTACTTTAATCAGAATAGCGAATAAAGTGTTATATTGGGTTGGTAGAAAAATAATTGCGGTTTATGACCTTCAAATTCTTATACATTTTTTTTATTTGAGTGGTTTTAAGTGGTCCCGAACTATTGAATGACCAACGTCTAACTTTTGTCTAAGCTCTCGAATTGTTGTGCGTGGTTCTGATTCATGTCTAACGCCTTCAGTTGGTCGTTATGAACTGAAGAAGGACACCTGCGACCTTCTTATTCTTCAAAGGTCTCGTTCCCAGCACGAAATTTTTGGAATCACCATTGCACCATACGTTCCTTAACAGTATCCACACCAAAAACATCGTTAAGTTTACAAAAAAATGTGTGTATATATATATATATATATATATATATATATATATATATATATATATATATATATACGAGGTCAGACAATTAAGTAATGCGACAAAATTCAAAAATCGAGTATATTTAAAAATTAAGGTACATCGCTGCGATCCCCTTCAAAGTAGTCCCCTCCCGCATCTATACACTTATTCCAGCGAGTTTTCCAGTTTTCGTAACAATTCTGGAACACTTCTTGTGGGACCTCTCCAAGTACCCTCGTCACAGATTCTTGGATATCTTCAACGGAGTCAAAATGTCGACCTTTGACGAATTTTTTCATATGGGTGAATAGGAAAAAGTCGCAGGGTGACATGTCCGGTGAATAGGGCGGTTGTGGTAACGTTGCGATGCCTTTAGACGTCAAAAACTGAGAGACACTGAACGCACTGTGACAGGGAGCATTGTCGTGATGCAGAACCCAAGTCTTCGCGATCTCTGGACGCACTCTGAGCACCCTTTTTCGTAATTTTTCGAGCACATTGCGGTAGAATACTTGATTTGCGGTTTGTCCAGGTGGTACGAACTCTTTGTGAACCACCCCTTTGCTGTCGAAGAAGCAAATCAACATGGTTTTCACTTTGGACTTGCTCATTCTCGCCTTCTTTGGCCTTGGTGCTCCAGGGGACAGCCACTGTTGGCTTTGTCGTTTAGTTTCGAGGTCATATTGAAAGAACCAACTTTCATCACCAGTAATAACTCGATCGAGAAGAGTAGGATCACTTTCAACCTGCTCGAGACAATCTTGAGCGATGTTCATTCGGTGACATTCGTGACATGCACTACTCGCGCGTTGTTACAAAACACTAAACAGCTGGCGAAGAAATGATCGTACGAGGGTGGTCAAGGTCTCAATCGAGAGAGTAGGGATCTGCTACTACGGTGGCGGAGTTACAGGTTCGCAGTGTTACCACAGGCCGAGAAAAAAAATCGGTCGCATTACTTAATTGTCTGACCTCGTATATATATATATATATGCACATATCAAATCAAAATTATCTACAAAAGTTTTTTGATGATATCGACTTATTTATGTATGACGTCGAGTTCTGTATAGTATATATATATATATATATATATATATATATATATATATATATATATATATATATATATATATATATATATATATATAATGGTATTTATCCACAAAATACTAAAACGTTAGAAATATAATGTTTATGTAAATATACTAATACACACACATATATGTATATATATATATATATATATATATATATATATATATATATATATATATATATATATATATATGTATGTGTGTATATATATATATATCAAATCAAAATTATCCACAAACGTTTTTTGATGATATTGACTTATTTATTTATGGCGTTAAGTTCTCTATGGTATATATATGTATATATATATATATATATATATATATTATATATATATATATATTATATATATATATATATATAAATAATAGTATTTAGTCACAAAAGACTAAAACGTTACAAAAATAAAGTTTATATATATATATCAAACAATCAAAATACATGAATTTGTGATAATAATAATATAGACATTTCGAGTTTTAAAAAAATATGTTTATTGTTTCATTCGGTTGCATATACAGTCTTATAATTGGGATGTGGGCGAGCGAAACGAGCCCAGGGGTTGTCGAGCGAAGCGAGCAGGTGGAGAAGCCCCCTACTGTATATATAAAATCCAAATTGTCTACAAAAAATTTCGATTATGTCCACTTATTTATTTGTGATGTTGAGGTTTTTATGGTACAATTATTTTTATTTCATGTATAGAATAACACGTTTCAATAATCTATTTGCAATAATGTTTATATAGACATACTAATTATATATATATATATATATATATATATATATATATATATATATATATATATATATATATATATATATATATATATTATGTAAATACATGACGTCAACATATTTATTTGAGACGTGTTTCTATGGTACTCTATAAATAAATAAAAATGAATTTTATTGATAGTAAAATAATACACGGCCGGGTTTGGCCTTATGTTCTGGATATTGGTGCGGTGCCCTTACCATTTTGGTATTTATCCGCATTTGTGGGGTGTGGATTGTGTTGTGTTATTTGTGATTTTTTATTAGTGTCTCTGCTTGCGTTCCGGGAAAAATTTTCAAAAAACCGGGTCTATGGTACTCAAATAGGTTTATCTTATATATAGTGACACGTTGCAATCTGACTGCGATAATTAGACATACTAACATATGTCTCTATATACATATATTTCAAAATTATCCACAAAACACTATAAAATAATACGATGCAAAAAATAATCTATCTGCAAGAATGTTTATATAGACATACTGACATATATATATATATATATATATATATATATATATATATATATATATATATTATATATATATATATATATGTATAATATATATATATATATATATATAATATATATATATATATATATTTTATATATATATATATATATATATATATATATATATAAATCCACGATGTCGACTTATTTATGTGAGACGTGGCTTCTATGAGACCCAAATATATTTATTATTTCATTCGGTTATATGTACATGCTTATAATTGAGAGGTGGGCGAGCGCAGCGAGCCCGAGGGTTGGGTAGCTCAACGATTTTTGGGGCGATACCCACTACTGTACATATAAAATCAAAATTATCCAAAAAAAATTTTCGATGATATCGACTTATTTGTTTATCATGTCGAGGTTTTTATGGTACTGAAATATGTTTATCTCATATATACAATAACACGTTGCTAACTGTCTGAGATAATGATTATATATTGATATACAGTTAACCCTCCTATAACGCGATTAATTCATACCGCGTTATATGAAAACATATAAATCAGTTTGATTCTTTTTGCATTATATGAAAACAGCATTTCAAAGCAGCACGTTATTGGTTTTGATAAAAAGCAGCAATGCTGAATCGTTTCTGCGTTTACAGGGAATTCCCTGACAGCTGGAATCGAAATATTGTGATGTACATGCATCAAAAAAAAATTGAAGTTCTCCATTAATTTCGACCGTAAAAGTGTATTAGAAAAATTGATGCTATAGGGAGAGTACTTAATTTAATAAAGTTGTGTTGTCCAGAAACCGTTTTATAAGGGCACCGCGTTACTGGAGGACAGTCGCAATTTTTGCTCCGCGTTATATGGAAACCGCGTTATAGGAGGGTTTCTGTACTAACAAATATTTTTCTAAATATATACAATCGAAATTATACACAGAACACTATAAAATGCAAGTTGCAAAAAATAATCTATGATTATATAGTTAATGTTTATATATTATGACTCTAATGTTTATATAGACATACTACATACATATTGTGTATATATATATATTTATATATATATATATATATATATATATATATATATATATGTATATATATATATATATGTATATATATATATATATATATATATATATGTATATATATATATATATATATGTATATATATATATATATATGTATATATATATGTATATATATATGTATATATATGTATATATATATATATATATATATATATATATATATATATATATACGAGGGTGGTCCCAGAAGTACCCGACCCAACAAAGAAAACACAAAAATTCTGGAAAAAAATATATTTATTTTTCAACATAAGCTCCTTTCAGCTCTATACACTTTTCCCAGCGATGTTCAATAAGTTCGATACCTTTTTTATAGTAAGAACTGTCTTGCTCCTCAAAATACCCATTAACTGCCGACATCACTTCTTCATCGTTGGGAAATCTTTGACCACTGAGACATTTTTTCAAGTTTGGGAACAGAAAATAATCCGAGGGGGCTAAATCTGGCGAATAGGGTGCATGAGGTAGCAATTCAAACTTTATTTCATTAATTTTGGCCATTGCAATAACGGATTTGTGAGCTGGTGCATTGTCTTCATGAAACAACACTTTCTTCTTAGCCAAATGCGGCCGTTTTTGCTTGATTTCTTCGCTCAAACGTTGCAATAAGTTCGCATAATACTCGCCGTTGATAGTTTTTCCTTTTTCAAGATAGTCAATGAAAATTATCCCACGCGCATCCCAAAAAACCGACGTCATGACCTTGCCTGCAGATGAAACGGTCTTCGCCTTCTTTGGAGCCGGTTCTCCCTTTTCAGTCCATTGTTTTGATTGTTCTTTTGTCTCGGGTGTGAAGTGACGGACCCATGTTTCATCCATGGTTATGAAACGGCGCAAAAATTCTGCTTTGTTGCTGTGAAACTTCGCTAAACACTCAATTGAAACATCTTCACGACACTGTTTTTGCTCGAGTGTGAGCAAACGCGGCACCCGTCTTGCACACAGCTTTCTCATGTCCAAATTTTCAGATAATATGCGATGTACCGCACTTTTTGAAATGCCTACTATGTCTGCTCGCGTATGTCTAGCTCGCGCACTTTCAGTCGACGATCATCCAGTACCGCTTTGTGGATTTTCTTCACCATTTCTGGAGTCGTCACCTTTTTTGGTCGACCACTGCGATGCTCGTCTTGGCAGCTCGTACGGCCTCGTTTAAACTCTGCTACCCACTATTTCACTGTTGTAAACGAAGGAGCAGACTCACCCAGAGTAGAATCCAGTTCAGCTTTTATATTGGTTGGGCTGAGGCCTTTCAAATAAAAGTATTGTATCACGTAACGATGACCAATTTTCTCCATTTTCACAAATTCACTAAAAACGTTCACTATTGATGGCTGCCAAACAAATACTAAACAACTTGGCGTCCTCAAACTTGAAACATATGCTTTATAGATTGTGTACTTTCTAATACCGTGATATTTTTCAAACAACTACCGTCATCTCTAGGTCAGGCCGGGTACTTCTGGGACCACCCTAGTGTGTGTATATATATATATATATATATATATATATATATATATATATATATATATATATATATATATATATATATATATATATATATATAAATCCAGAACGTTGACTTATTTATTTGGAGGATGGTGAGCGCAGCGAGGAGGGGGTGAAGCCCTTTAGTATATATATATATATATATATATATATATATATATATATATATATATATATATATGTATATAAATAAATAAATAAATAAATGAACTTCAATACATTTACAAAATTAAATAAAAGCAATTTCATTCAAATACATCTTTGTATGTGAAATCTTCTCTGTACAGTACACTAAAGTTTTACTTTGAGTGTTTCAATTCTTCCGAAGTCTGACATGTGATAAACATAGTACTACTACTTAATTGTCTTGTAATATATTCGTACTTTGATCATTTAAGGTATTTACATCACCAGTACTATAGAAGACAGTCAATATCCTTGTTAATGAATTTGATTGCATCCGATGGGGGATAAAAGTAATTAGGCATTTCCGACTACTCATTACATGCAAATTGCTAATCATATGTAAATTTTCTAAGCAATCATAGCTAAATTATTCACACTGTTTCCGTATTCTATTAACATATTCCATTATACATTCATTTTTTTTCTAAAAATTTGAAAAAATATAACATTTATAAACATAACAATATTCTATGTACAACAATATAGTATATTCAAATTAAAACTTATTCATCATCTGAAAAAAAGTGTTTTTATAGAGAACAACGGAAATTTAAGAACTTAAAACTAATTAATCATTAAATATATGATGTTATTTTTTTCATAAATGAATTTTTCACTTAATTCTTCACTTTCCAATTTGTCATCTTATAAACCAAAAAAGATGTTTGTAATCTGAAATGTTAAATAAAATTGATTGATCATTTTTAATTGTTTCATGTGTGCGTTTCCATAACGATACCATCGAAAGGTGCTAGAGTAGAGCAAACTATCAGGTTTTTCTATATATCAGTGCTTGAAAGAAAGTCATGGTCAACGCAAAAAACTAAAATTACAATCAAAAATAATCTATAATCAATCACTGTCCATTTTCAATGTGAATTAAGACAATTTTGTAGCTCGTGGAGTGAATGAATATATATATATATATATATATATTAGTTTGGTGCTAGAACTATTGTAAAACTACTCAAAAGTCCAAAAAAAAAATATGTCGAAAAATAAGTTGCCGATATGATGAAAAAAATTTTTTGACTTATTTTTTTTAATTTGCCAGAACTCTGAAATATTATTTGAGAACTCTAGAACTTACCATTTTCGTATTGAAAAAATCGCTCAGAACTCTTTTTGGTGTGAAAAAAGGGTGCCGCGTGAAGGCATCCCGCAATTTTTTTTCGATTTTTTTCGTGTTTTAACACGAACTCCAGAATTCTTTTAAATTCCTATCAGGAACCCTAGAGCTATACTAAATTGACTCAGAACGGGAAAAAAATTTAGTTTTCGAAAAAAAGTGTGCCAACTTCGCACCAGTCTTATTTTCGCTGTATTCAATATAATGTAAAACTTTTCCAAATGACATTTTTTATATCAATTTTATGCTATAAAAAGAATTATAGATTAATGTTTTAAATATGAATGCATGTTATTAAAAATAATATTTAAAAAGATTTAAATATGTCAGTCATATTGGCGAAGATTTAACGATTTATCCAATTGGTTTAACTTTGAAAGGTCAGAATTTCGTGTTACTAATTAAAATTTATCGGAAAGGTAAGCGTGTCGAATGGATAGTAAGTAAGATTATAAACCAATTCTTCATAAGTTTGAATTAGAATTTGTAATATATTTCAGGTGGAGATGAGAATTCAAATATTTCTTATGTATAATTCTTTTTATGGAAACAACTTAAAAAAATAATAAGCTGATGAAAAAATCTGGAATAGAAAGAATAAAGTATTTAAAAAAAATAATCAATTTACTTTTCGAAAGAAATTCTTTTTTTCTAAGAAAAAAACACTTCAAGTGTTAGATAGTTCTAAATACATAGAACTAAATAGAATCGATCCACACGTTCACACACTTTCACTGTTCAACTTCTTTGTTTGAAGAAAACTTTTTTTATCAAAAGATTAACAACAGCAGTTTCGCGAGCTGATAATCACTAGCTTAATGTATTAACTGGTTGACTGCAATCGCCTTTATTCAACTTTAATAAACACCACAACCGAATCTCTATAATCACCATTTATTTTCTAACAGAGATACATTTATTTATAGCAGTGTATTCTCTGCGAATAATTTAAAAACATTTGACTGAAATGAATCCGTATACGTTTTAATAAAATATACGAGTTCCGTTTAATTAATTCTCAATTTTGTACTTGACAAAAACGTCTTATATCTGAATAAATTGCTTGGAACTATGTCGAAAATTCGAGCGTTGAAATTTTCACGGCGGAAATAGTCTTGGGAAATATAAAAATAATAAGATTTCGTGAATTCAGTAGCCGAGATCTTCAATATTGAAACGGATTTAAAATCACTTTATTTAAATTCGTAAATAAAAGACGAGATAAAGTAAAATATTAAGGTTAAGTTCTCATTCTTTATATTTATTTATATATATATATATATATATATATATATATATATATATATTTATATATGTATGTATATATATATATATATATATATATATATATATATATATATATATATATATATATATATATACGAGGTCAGACAATTAAGTAATGCGACCGATTTTTTTTCTCGGCCTGTGGTAACACTGCGAACCTGTAACTCCGCCACTGTAATAGCAGATCCCTACTCTCTCGATTGAGACCTTGACCACCCTCGTACGATCATTTCTTCGCCAGCTGTTTAGTGTTTTGTAACAACGCGCGAGTAGTGCATGTCACGAAAATGGAACAGAGAAATTGCTCAAGATTGTCTCGAGCAGGTTGAAAGTGATCCTACTCTTCTCGATCGAGTTATTACTGGTGATGAAAGTTGGTTCTTTCAATATGACCCCGAAACTAAACGACAAAGCCAACAGTGGCTGTCCCCTGGAGCACCAAGGCCAAAGAAGGCGAGAATGAGCAAGTCCAAAGTGAAAACCATGTTGATTTGCCTCTTCGACAGCAAAGGGGTGGTTCACAAAGAGTTCGTACCACCTGGACAAACCGTAAATCAAGTATTCTACCGCAATGTGCTCGAAAAATTACGAAAAAGGGTGCTCAGAGTGCGTCCAGAGATCGCGAAGACTTGGGTTCTGCATCACGACAATGCTCCCTGTCACAGTGCGTTCAGTGTCTCTCAGTTTTTGGCGTCTAAAGGCATCGCAACGTTACCACAACCGCCCTATTCACCGGACATGTCACCCTGCGACTTTTTCTTATTCCCCCATATGAAAAAATTCGTCAAAGGTCGACATTTTGACTCCGTTGAAGATATCCAAGAATCTGTGACGAGGGTACTCGGAGAGGTCCCACAAGAAGTGTTCCAGAATTGTTACGAAAACTGGAAAACTCGCTGGAATAAGTGTATAGATGCGGGAGGGGACTACTTTGAAGGGGATCGCAGCGATGTACCTTAATTTTTAAATATACTCGATTTTTGAATTTTGTCGCATTACTTAATTGTCTTACCTCGTATATCGTGGTTAAGCAATCAGAGTAACCTCACAAGACAGTAGTGAACAAGATGGCATCTAAAAGTAGCATATTGGGCATACTTTTTGCATTCCAGTTTTAAGAAAATGCTGTCAAGTCGCAAGAAGGTTTTGTTCAGCTTTAGGGACAAGTGTAGTGACGCATTAAACATGCAAAAAATATTAAAACGGTGGAAGAGGTCTGAAAATGTATTAACAACTACATCGACTTAAAGCTGCTAACTTTTTTTCGATAACGAATTCGTTAATTACCTGACACATGGAGAAAACTTGTAGAAAATAATGGGGGATATTTTGAGAATAGAAATGTATTCCAATTCTTCGTAAATAAACATTAATTTTCTGTAAAAAAGGCACCGAATTAATTTGTACATCTTATAGTTTTTTTTTACAATGTAGGCAATTTCACACACGAATTTTTCATTTCTCCACAAACAATAAAAATGTTTTTGGTCAATAATATTCAATAATTGATCATTAATCATTTTTGATTGTTGCTTATGTGCATTTCTCTAGCGATTCCATCATCCTCAGAGTACTAAGTCGTAGAAAAATTAGAAGGATTTTCGAAAAATGTATTATCAAAGTGCATATAAGCAAGAATTCGAAATGATTAATAATCATTTATTAATCATTCATCTTTTCCACTGATCCAGTAAATATATATATATATATATATATATATATATGTATATATATATATATATATATATATATATATATATGTATATATGTATATATATATATGTATATATATATTTATATATATATATATATATTTATATATATATATATGTGTAAATATATATATATTTATGTATATATATATTTATATATATATATGTATATATATATGTATATATATATATATGTATATATATATATATATATATATATATATATATATATATATATATATATATATATATATATATATATGTTTAATATATACATATATGTATATACATATGTATGTACATATGTATATATATATATATATATATATATATATATATATCTAAATATATGTATATATATATGTATATATATATATATAAATGTTTATATATATATATATATATATATATATATATATATATATATATATATATATGTATATATGTATATACATATGTATATATATATATGTATATATATATATATATATATTTGTGTATATATATTTGATTAAAAAGTTTCTTGTTATTTGTAGAAGAATGTGCAATTCATTTTTTAAAAACTCGATAACTTGAAAGTAGTTTAAACATGAATGGTGCGAACAAATGAAAATAACTTTTAATTATACTACAAAAAAAAAATGTCTACTCAATTTCAGTAATTGTCGAATACTCACAAACTTCACTTTTATGTAGAAGTAAACAGACTATTAATTTAAATTTTAATTCACTCTTATTACATTTAATTAATTCTCAAGTGTATAAATCGTAACGTTCCGAATACCCCAATATTAATTAGTTATTCTGCACAATCAGTTTCGAGTAAATTACATAAAATCAGTGCAGCCGACCATATCTTTGTCATTAAACAACTGATTCGATCAAATGCCGTAAGATAAAATATTTATATCTTTTATTACCAATTCGTGTGTATTGTTGCGATTAATTACTATTCCACTAGAATGAATGTAAAATTGAATTACCTGTTCTTGAAATCAATAATATAATGGAAACCGAGGAAAATCGCACTCGGGATAAGCGGTTAGGCGGTTTGCAAACCCTAACCTGACGACTGGTAATCTAAAGTGAAAACCGTTTCATTATATTGTGTACCTCTGTGACCCTTCTCTTCATCATTTCGTTTTGTTTATCATTACATTGTTATACTTAATCTATTACAGGAGTAGGTCGTAGATCATTATATATATATATATATATATATATATATATATATATATATATATATATATATATATATATATATATATATATATATGTTTGTCTGCTGTAGCCATACATAAATACTTCGATTCATAGAATTGAATATCTAATTAATTTCTATTGGAGGTTGTATTATATTTGGAATTGTATTATGTATGAAATTATATTTGAATGTCACATAAGTGTGTATATATATATATATGTATATATAGAAAGACTGAGGAGGGAAGGGATGGAGGTTTAACTATAAAGACAAATAAACAGGTAAATTAAGATTATGGGATAATATATTGGAAATGTATGGAAAATAGTTATTGGATTATTCAAACGGGGTAGAAATTAGAAGATTTAGTTTAGTAATAAATCGTCATAGAATAAAGATGATGATGTTTATTTAAATACTTTTCTGTTGAATTATTTTTCTTATTTTGTAAAAAATATTTTGGGTATCATTTTAAGAATAAAATGATCGATATTTGTACGAACAGATTTTTTATGTGAAAATTGATTTATAATCTAGAATATTATAAAAATATTTGACAGACTGATTTTATCTCTAACCTTATATTAGTATTGGATCAATGCAAAAGTTCGTATACGATTCAATAGGTGGTGTTAAGAGTGCCGCATGGTAGCGGTCGTGATTGAAATGTATTCATGTTATGTATCGTTTGAAAGGGGACAGCCACAGCTGTTATTTGAGCACCATAAATATTTGTTTTTATTCGATTTGTGTGTAAGAAAAATTTTTGAAAATGGACAACGAAGACATACACTTTCGTCACGTTATGTTGTATGAGTTTCGGAAATGAGTTGGCGCGGCAACGAAAAATATTAAGATGTTTATTTTGATCATGCACCATCACTGCCAGCTGTGAAAAAATGGTTTGATCAATTTCGACTTGGTGATTTTAACCTCTAAGATAAATCCCGCTCTCGAGATCGACGACGATGTGTGCGCTTTAGTTGACAATAACTCACGAATTTCGACGGAAGAGTTTGCCGAGACACTCAACGTTGACAGATCGACTGCAATTCTGCATTTAAAAAAGCTGGGGTTCACGTTGAAGCTCGACACGTGGGTGCCGGACTCATTGTCTGAAAAAAGCAAGTTTGATCGCATCTCTTCGGGAGTTTCTTTGCTTGGACGCCTTAACAAAGAGCCTTTTTTGGATCGATTGGCAACTGGCGATGAGAATTGGATCCTGTACAAGAACGTCCGATGCAGACGAACGCGGAAACAAGCAAATGAAGAGGCAGAACCAGTCACGAAAGCTGGCTTGCATCCGATGAAGGTGTTACAGTATGTTTGGCGAGATTGCAAAGGTGTTGCTTATTTTGAACTGCTTCCACGAGGCGAAACGATTACTAAGGAGAAGTACTATCAACAACTAATCAAACTGAAAGTATTAATTAAAGAAAAGTATCCGATTTTGGCCAATCGCAAGTGGGTTATCTTCCACCATGATAACGCAAAACCACATACAGCAAAACTGACTGAAAAAACTGAAGCAAAACTGAAGTGAGAAATCTTATCTTTTACACTGTATTTTCCGGACATTGTATATTCGGATTATCATTTGTTCCGGTCGCTGCAGAACAGTTTAAACGGTAAAAAATAACACCGTAGAGGTCGTCAAAAACCACCTCACCGCCTTTTTTATCGAAAAACTGTGCAGCTTTCACGAACTAGGAATTCAACAGCTGCCTCAGCGTTGAAATATGATTGCAGAAAACGATGGTGAATACATAATTGATTAATAAAAGCGTTTTATGATAAAAAATACTCATCTAAGTTTCAATTTCGAATCGTAAATGCACTTTTCCACTGATCCAATAAATATGTATATATATATATATATATACGTATATATAAATACATATATATATATATATATATATATATATATATATATATATATATATATATATATATATATATATGTATTTATATATACATATATATATATATATATATATATATATGTATATATAAATACATATATATATATATATATATATATATGTATTTATATATATGTATATATATATATATATATGTATATATATATATATATATATATATATATGTACATATATATATTTATATATATATATATGTATATACCAAAAATTAATTAATTAAGTGTGATAGTAAATGATTCACATCCATCATCGCCTGGTTTTGAAAATTTTCCAGGCAAACAAATACTCAAAACAAACACTACACTTCACACATGCATATCACAGACAGTGAAATGCTTACGAGCATAGTTACCAGAGCATAAGTACCGGAAACACACAACACATATAACTTTAAAAACAGATGTAATTAATTTAGAACAATATAAACTATTTTCTGTTTTTGATTTGTAATGATCCAAGCCATATTCTACCATAACTAGGTTCTACAATAATGATCGATTTCTAATTTTCTATTCTTGTTCTTCTAATCTAACTAGATAAAGTGAATCATTTATGATTCGTTTAGTAACAGGAATCTTAAAAAATAATACAATTTTATTTAATTAATTATTTAATTTTATTATCTTATTCTGCAAACCAACATTATCAGTGTTGTAAGTATACTTTAATCCTTTGCGGTCGTAAGCTGCTCTCAGCCACTAAAGTACTTTTATTATTCCGGTCGTATGCCTGTTCTGAGCTATCAAAGCAAAGAACTATATTTCAACGGTGGGCAAACTTTGGCTCCCGAAGCTACTCTGTGCGGCTCCCGAGACAGTATTGGGTTTCATTGCCATTTTTCTTAAACTTTTATGTTAATAATCTACAGTAGTATAGTATGTACCTAATTTTAGAATACTTTATATATGTATATATATAAACTGGTAATTTACATTATATTTTCAAACATCCACATGCATTATGTGTCAAAACTGCGTTGTTTAAACTATTAACTGCAAAAATGAAGACTCAATGAAAATCTTCAACGAGTAGAGATTAAACATATTCTCCTTTAGTGGGTAGGACTACTATATAGTTGTATTTTTTATTATTTATAAATACAATAATATAATAATATTTTAATATAAATTAATAATAAATTTTTAATATAAATTTTTATATAATTTAATATAAATAATTAAAATAATATTTTTGTGGCTCTTGAACAGTCAAAAATGTACGAAAAGTAATAAATGTGGTTCTTATTATCGAAGAAGTTGCCCACATCTGGTATATTTTATCAAGTTTACACTTTTTCGAGATACATAGGATTCTTAACACATTGGGTACCGATTTATTTGAAAAAAAGTGCATATCGAACAGATTTAATTTTTTTGATGCTTAGAGTAATATGTAAAAGCAGCAGGTTTTATGTAAGAATTCGTTTATTTCTAAAAAAAAATCAGTGATATGCATAGTATTGAGATGACTTCAGGTAATTAGAATTGCAAAACAAAAATTAATAATTAAAAAAATCACAAAATTAAAAAACAAATAAATTCGTAGTATAACAAGAAGCAAATTACTAGTAATGTTGAAGAGTGTAGTATTTTTGAAAGCAAATAGGTAAATGCAATGGCACTTGGTATTGTTTGCACTGCCAGGTAGTCTCTTTTTTAATGTTATGCTTATTAAAAAAAATCAAATAATCAATTTATTGATCTGTGTAATGACCTGAGTGTGTGTGATCGGCGTCAGAAGTTTGTATCCAACATTTAAAAGCAGTAGACAGCCTGGCCGTTGACTGCGAAGGCATATTGCATTGTTATAGCAGGCTAGTGTTGTGGACACGGGTTTTGAGGAGTCTTTTTCGTGCTGTTAACAAAAATAGTTCGATTTGAAATTTGAGTTAGTCCACAATAGGACACAGCACAATTCAGAATCGGATTTGCATCGATCATTACTTTAAAATAAAATACACTTATTATTAAATTAATAACTGTGTGCAGGTTTGACATTACAGAAGGTCTGCATATGTTTGCTGCACCAACTCATACTTGTACAATATGTAATTATACATAGCAGATTAAATAAAAAATGCATGTGTTTTGTGTGTTTGTTACGTCTCCTAAGAGTAAAAACGATTTTGTTCGTGGTGTGTGTGTTTGTGTTTTCAATGTTTTTGTGTTGTGTACAGCCCGGAAATTTTCAAAACCGGGCCAGAACTATGGTTATAATAAACACGGCACCTTTTTGTAGGGTGTTGCTTAGACTCAATTGACTGAAAATTCTCAGAAAAGTGTGCCCAATTTTTAACAAAGTGGTGTATCGATATTTAAAGGACGTCAACGACAATTATAATTTAGCAATGACACTTGTTTCAATAATTCTTTCAGCAATAGCTAAACGAAATGAAATAATGCCTGTTTTGGTTATGTAGTTGATTTTAGAATATAAAACATGTGCATTATAAAAGGCCATGTGTATTAGATAACAAAAAAACATTTTCTTATATCCCTTTATACATTTTCTCATACACATTTTCTCAGGTATTATATCACTATCATCATCATTTTTTAATTCGCTATCGTTTTCATCATCTTCACTTTGTAATTCATTGTAATCGACAATTATTGGATCACTAAAAAATTCTTCATCAAATTGCTCAATTATTTTCATAAAATGTATTCCTTATTTCTGACATTATGAAGCAGTGTACTACAAACAAGGTTCACCGAAATACTGTAATTGTTTCTTGTGTTGCAACTGATATTAATTACTCTAAAATGAATAATAATGTACATGTTAAATATTGTCTCAACTCGAATGACATGTTAGAGTCGTCATCTTGCACTTAGTTAGTGCATGACGAGTCTCAGTTGTCAAATATACCCAAAGGGTTAATAAGACTTTTCAAGTTTTGTTTGAAATCTAATTAGACATTTTCACTTTTTAAAATATTCAATAAAGAATACTCTAAAATGGGAGAAATAAAACTATCGAAACAGAAATTATTTAAATAAGAAATTAATTCCGACCATGGCACACCTGTGTATATAATTAATACGACCGAAAATCTTTAACACTAGAACTACCGATGTTAAATATATACCTAGTTTTACTGCACTCGTCAAATTGACGTATTTTTGATCATGGCTTTCATTTTAACTTTTCACTTTGTTTATGTAAATAAAAGAATATAATTTAACAAAAACAACACTTAATATAATAATTCATTAATTATTAATACAAAAAAAAAAAACAAACAAAAACACTTTCTATTTGCATTCATATTGTAGCGCATTTGATATGTATGGAATAAGTATGAATCACATATTTTACAAATACATGTTATCTGTGATGAACACTGGCCACAAACATATTTGTTGCATGCATTGCAGGTATACACCGCTCTGTTTCTATTGCACAATCGAATTTGGCAAGATTTGCGTTCATAAGGATTTTTTTTTGAATTTTCTGGAGTACAATCCATTGCTTTCCGTTCTTGTTTTTTGGGAGGAGGCTTCTTTTCTGCAGCAACTATATGCACTGGAGAGTTCTTCGGATAATTGAAACAAAAATTGTTTTCTTGTTATATTTTT
This sequence comes from Acanthacorydalis orientalis, assembly GCA_034766995.1. NCBI lineage: Eukaryota > Metazoa > Arthropoda > Insecta > Megaloptera > Corydalidae > Acanthacorydalis > Acanthacorydalis orientalis. Next base: position 13,316,308 of record CM068317.1, on the reverse strand, counting down.
ATCGCAAGTCTCTCCAAGTCCAAAATATTATAAAATACCTGTAAAGGCCATCTGCGTGACCCTGCTTTTACACTGTATTTGCGGGCCATTTGGTCAACTATATCTACTCCAAACTTAGTCTCATTGTAAAACGATACAGTTTCAGAAATTTGTTTTCGATTAGAAGCAATTTTTACAGATTTGTGTTTAGAGCTAAGAAGTAGTACTTTTTTGCGAGGCTTACTTTTGTAAATCGTTAGAACAATATCATTGGATTTGTAGAACTTTGTGGAGAAAACAGCCATGTTATCTTTTCTAGCTTTAGCTATTTTCGGCAATTCTCTCTTATTTGCTCGCATAGTTCCAACAACACTTGTTTTTTTGGCCAGTAGCTTCTTTGCGAGTTCTATACTTGTAAAAAAGTTATCTGTTTTCATATTTCTTCCACAATTTACATAGTTTTTTACAAGATTAAAAACTACAAATTCACTCAAAGGTACTCCTGATGGTCTAAGTTCATCTTTGCCTAAGTACGGAAAGCCATTTATTATAAATTTATTTAGCCAAATTATTATAAATTTTGAGATTGCTAATGTCGTCAATTTGACGGGTCTTGGTATAAATAGGTATAGGTCAGGTAATAGGTATAGGTAATTATGGAAGTTAAAGTAGCTGAGTGGAAATTGAATAGGAATATTTAATTGTTCTTATATTTCATTAAAAGTCGTCATAAAATTCTAGAACAATACATAAATAATATCGAAATTTTTAAGCACGAAATTTGAAAATCGTCAAAATGACGCTCTTGGTAGTTCTAGTGTTAATAGTAAACATACTTTTTTCGAAACTTGTAAAAATTATCCGTTCAATGCAGCAAGTCTTGTACTTAAAGAAAAAAGTACAAATATGTTTTCGATAACCACTGTTCTATTTACAATATAATTAAAAAATCAAAACTACTATCCACGTTTAATTCATAAAAAAAAAACCACTGATCAATTCCCAACACAGCCCATAAAATATGAATCTCTTTATTGTACACTTTTACACGTGTATTTGGCTCGGCTTTGATTCTGCGAAAGGTATTTTAATGGCGATTCAGTGTTTTCAGAACGCATATTCTACACCCTGTCTCACATTGAATCGTCTAACGTGATATTTTATTACCGGTTCGTGATAACGTCAATATTCTATTTACTACACTGTATTTCACTTTATGGGTGACCTTTATTCGTTCGTTCGAGCCCCTTACTACATCGTTTAAATTTCAGAAATGCAACGATATTGAAAATGTACACGTTTGTTTAAAATTCTTATATAGTTTTTCAAATAACATTTGTTTTTAAAATAAATATAACAATCTGTGGAAGTGTGTCTATTATATATATATATATATATATATATATATATATATATATATATATATATGTATGTATGTATATATAAACAGAAAAAAATGCAGTAAATGTCATCTGAATGAATATGAGCCATTATAAAGTATTTAACAATGTTATCTACAATATAAACAGACAGTTCTGCTTGAAAAACATTAAAATAAAAATAGAACTGATTTGTATTTTAATGAGTGGATGAATAATAAAAAGCGTAGTAAACATTTCATTTTATAAGTGTTTAAAATGAAGATATTTTTATGATTTGACTGTTTATGTCGATCAGAGGTCGACTGCACGTTCCGTGAATGATTCTCAGAGATATCTGTAAAAATCGTTTCTAATGTAAATGTACCGATAAGTGGACATTTAAGAAGATATATTTGAAACATTTCAAACAAAGTTAATATCAAGCACAATTTTTTTCTTTTATTTAGCAAGGTAACTGTACTTTTGAATAGAAAAGTGTGAAAAATAATTAATCTTTTGTAATATTAAATGTAGAATGAATCGAAATATCGATAGGCGTGATTGTACCAATACATGGACAGGCAAACAAGATTGACTTAGTGTCCAGATTTTATGTCCTAATACTTGGACATACTTTTTTTTATTCTCATAGATGTTTTTTAAATGATACAAAACTTTCCTATACCTTAAAAGTAATGAAAATGTTAATTAAAAACATTAGAAATTAAAAAAAAATACATTTACATTGAAAAATAAAAATGCATAGAGGTTAGAAAATAGCAAAACACTTATATTTCAACTTAATAACTTTATTTCTTAATTATTTATTTATAATATTTCTTTTTTTTAAGTTAACTTATAGTCACATTTGAATTATTTTTAACTTTTCAGTCTTTCAAAATACATTAGGATTTTTTTTAGGAATTCATTAGGAACAATACGTCGTATCTTACGCGTGAGACGCAATAACAATTATAAGGTTTAATTTTTTTATTCAAATCTTCTTCTTTCCTGCCATGAACCTTTTTATCTATCATTAATCTTTTTCTACTTTTTTCGTGCGATGAATCTTTTTTTATTTATCTCAAAAAATCGATAGGAAAAAGTTTTTTGCATTTTTCTTGGTTTTCGTTCGTTTGACGTTAAATATAGCTATTAACAAAGTTGTAAAGAGTAAAAAAATCTTCAACTTTCGTACTCAACTTTTTTTTGTGCGATAAATATTTATTGTTTTACACTGTTGCAGAAGGTCGCATGTACAAGTCGACAACACCATGGTAAGCGATTTTACATTCGCGCATAAGGTACACGCGGCCTTTTGCGACAGTGTAAAATAATAAATATTTATCTCACAAAAAAAAGTTTAGTATGAAAGTTGTAGATTTTTTCACTCTCTACAACTTTGTTAATAGTTATATTTAACGGCAAACGAACGAAAAACGAGAAAAATACAAAAAACTTTTTTCTATCGATTTTTTGCAATAAATAAAAAAATATTCATCGCATGAAAAAAAGTGTGTGAATCAAAGCTGTGGAGAATTAAATTTACTGCAAAATATTTTTTTGATTTCTTTTGTCACTACAACAGGAAGCGAGATATTTTTTTTAAAAAAACTGGAATTTAAACCTTTTTTTCTCGTTAGCCGCGACAGCCCAAGGTCTGATAGTTCATAAAAGTGTCATGATACTCTAGACACTCTCCCTCATCTCTCAACCAGGATTTGATAGTCTATTCCGATGCAATATTTCACAACCGGATCCACGACTAAATGCACAGTTTTAAAGGTTTTAAACAAGGAGACTTTAAGAAGGAGAACAAACTCTGTCGATTGCCTATTGTAATCAATTCACGAAAAACGGCAATCGGATGGCGGCGCTAGTGTCGGTGAAAGGACATGCGCAAAGGTCGATGCGCACAATTCTCAGTACCACAATATCTGCTAAGAATACCTGATTGTGAAAAGAGACGCGTCTTCGTGCAGCGCGGGCCTGGGGGGCCCTTGCTTTCTTGAGTACCAAGTGTGTACGCTTACGACTCGTATTGCTCATATTCCTGGAGTGTTGCTTGGAATGGAGACTTTTCGTATTGGTTGAGCATATTCATGACCCCCTCCAGGGGGTCGCCTCGTGCTGTAGTGCCAGCGGAGCTCCAGGTCGACCAGTGAATGCCAACCTCTTACTGGCCGTAGAAGAAGGCTGGCGCCAGGTCAGACCGTCGACCACCTCGCGCTGCGCCACCAGAAGGCTGGGCCGCTGATAGATGCAGTGCTCGGCGACGAGGTCGTTTGTTCCCAGTCGGCGGACTAGGGCGTTGTCGCTGGACCTCGCCCGCCCGTACAACCGGCTAGCTTGTCGGCGGACAAACTCGTCGATCGTAGGGAGACGAAGGTCCCGGTGAAGAGTGGTGGTCCTCACCAGGTAGTACGCATCGGTGATGAGACGCAACACCCGGTTTTGGAACACCTGAAGTCGCTTAATATTTGTTGGGTTGTAGGCCCAGGCTGAGCTCGAATACGTCACAATCGGCCGAATGTAGCTGAGGTAGAGCAGACGCTTACTTCTCAGCGACAGTTTCGACTTCTTGTTCAGCAGCGGGTACAGCCTGCAGAGCTGGGCCTGAGCCTTCGACAGCACGTCCTAGACGTGTTTGTGGAAGGTCAGGCGCCTGTCGAGCGTGACACCTAGGTACTTGACCTCGCTCGACCACTCAATCCGGGCGTGAAAAGAGGCGATTAGTGTCAACTTATTTATTGTTACCGATTTGTTACAATTTGTTAACCGGTTGTTACCCATGGAAAATAAAACATTGCTTTTTCTTTTTTTCCTATACACCCTTTAATGCAACAAGTCTTGGTCATTTTTTTGCGCACGGTAAATCATGTATTAAAAAAATGAACATAAACAAGACAATGAGAACTTGCAGGTTAGAATACTTCTGTCACGTGTTTTTCTATGCGCAGTGCGTTCCGCGCATAAATCCCCTGACTGAACTCGTACACCACTTTTCGATGCCACCAAACACCGAAGTTCGTTCTCCTTCTTATAGCCTTCTTAGTTTTAAATGTGATGAAAAATTAATAAGGAAAAACAAAATAAATAACGGCTGTTTAGCAGCGAGTACGTAAACGAACAGCTTTGAACTATTTGTTTACAAAAAGAGCAAACATTTTCATATCACGAATGATCATCTCAACTGTGCAGTTTGCAGAAAAAGGATGTGATATTTGGAAACTTAGCGAGGCTAAACATGTAATTTATAATACAATTAGAGCAAAGCGAGTGATTATTTCAAAAGTGAATTTTGCAGAAAAGGAAATGGAGTTTATTTAGTAAACAAAGATTTGAATTTTTCAAGGTAGTTTGAAAATCTATCCAATAGAAATATTTTTTATTACTTAGCTAGATATTATGGACAAGTCTCGAAAATACATTGAATTGATAGAAAAACTAACCAGCATAGATGAACACCTATCTGGATTGGATTCTGATGCAAGTGTTACCGAACTAACGTTGATTTCTGTAATATGGGACAGATTTATCCAAAATAGTCAGGCTTGTTATAAGCCTGCCATGAACATTACAATCGATGAACAATTGTTCACAACTAAAGCTAGATGCCGATTTACAAAGTACATGCTAAATAAACCCAATGAATTCAGCATTAGTTTTGGTTGGCATCGGACGTTATAAGCAAATATCTTATAAATGGCTTCGAAAATATAGGGAAAGACGAAATACGAGCATCAAGTATATCTTTGAGCGAATTCGTCGTGCTCAAGCTTGCTGGACCATATTTAGGCCGTGGAAAAAACATTAATTGACAACTTTTTCATAAGCATTTCCCTTACAAAAAGTTGCGTTCAAAAAAAAAAAAAAAACTGCGAGGACTATACGTGCAAACAGAAGAGAATTTTCAAACATTGCAAAGGCTAAGAAGGATGATATGATCCGATTTTCCACAAAACTTTATAAATCAGATGAGTACGTTCTCACAGTTTACAAATCCAAGCCAAACAAAAAGGTATTATTGCTCAGTTCTAAACATAAAAATGTCAAAATAGTAGGTAATGCTAAACGTGTCCCTGAAACAATCAAATTTTACAACAAAACCAAGTTTGCGGTGGATGTTGTAGACCAAATGGCTAGAAAATATAGCGTGAAAACAGGGTTCCTTAGATGGTTCCTTCAAGTGTTTTATAATATTTTAGATTTGGCAGTCATCAATACCTGGATATTGTATAAAGAGACCACTTGAGTAAACATATCTAGAATGAATTTTATTTTTCATCTGGCTGAAGAACTAGGCAGTGATTTTCGCGATGAACAAAATACTAGTTCCAATTCATTGCCAGTTATACAAAATCTTAATGTACGAAAGTCTTCCCAAATCGGATTATGTAAGAAAAATAGGTCTAATAATATTTGTATTGCGTATAACAAGTGTGTGTGCGGAAAATGTACATTAAAAATGGAGTTTATATGTAAAAAATGTACTGAATAAAACTGTCAATAAAAATCTATTGATTTAAGATAAAAAGATTTACAAAAAATTGCATTTTAATTTATCCGTCAAAGAGACGGATTTCAGTAAAAATAGGTATACAGTCGACACCCGTAAATCTAGTGTTAAGAAAACAGTATCTCTACAACTTCTGTAACATTTAATCTTTTTTGAATTTATTTGAAACAATCATTTTCTAGTTTGTTTTATATTTAATTGAACGATCAAAATAATATAAGTTAACATTTATGTCTGGACGGAACAAATATATTAGGTTGGTAGAAAAATAATTGCGGTTTATGACCTTCAAATTCATATACATCACCGCAGTTATTTTCCTACCGATCTAATATTTGATATTATAATAATTATATTATTTTATAATCATATTTTAATCCTAACCTAATTATTTTTTTTTTGATTTCAGGTGAGTTATCGCTTATTGTTTTCGTTACATGTTACGTGGTAAGTTTGCGGAAGCAGAATTTGTATATGCTATTACATTATACAGTCTTTACAATTATCGCAAAAATATGTAGCATTTTTATGCTCAGCACACACACACACACACACATATATATATATATATATATATATATATATATATATATATATATATATATATATATATATATATATATATATATATTACAATTTTCATATACCGAATATGCTTTACGGTCGTTTCCGAAACATATTTAACACCGAGCTCCTGACGATATTTTTTTCTTTTTCACGCTAGATTTTCCTGTTGAAGTGAATGGTTGTGAAAAGTGTTCAGATACTTATCTTGCTGAAGTGTGTCGATAAGGTGAAGTGATGCACTACCGCGTGGTTTCTTTGTTCGTCACAGTATTTCTTCATGCACTAACTGAGATCCAAGTTCTTCCAGAAATAAACCTCTTCGAAATAGTTTATTTTTATTCCGTGTCGGTTCTGTTTCTAACCATAGATCATAAGCGTTGGCCCCAGGTATGTCAATTATATTGAAAAATAAACATAGTGGCCGGCGGTTAGTTTTTATCTTTACTGTGTAAGTACCGACCAGCTGGTCCAGTGTACCAACACCTGCTTTTGTCTTGTTATAAAAATCAATTATTTCAGGTAGTTTCTTTTCATCAGCAGAAAGTGTATTGTACTGATGAGGAGGACTCATTACTCTAACAATCTTATATTTTTTGGGAACATATTCCACCAAAGCTACCTTATCCGTTAAATAAAAAATTGAACTCGAATATACTGGTCGCCGGCGAGTGTCTTCTTTTGTAGAAATTGGTAAAATTGTTTTACTGGATCTTACCGTACCAACGATCGTATTTTTCGTCCTCAATAATTTTATAGCAAGATCGTAGGTGGTAAAAAAATTATTGAATGTGATATTTCAGAATTTCAGGCCTTTTACAAAATCAAGTACTACTCTCTGTCTTTGATTTCGTTTTGGTACCCAGTCTGATCTTTTTCCCATCTACACTTGCAAGGTCCAGCCAAAATTTGTTTTGCTGTCACATACAGACCTAATTTTGATTTCATACTTTGTGGAGTTCACCGGCATGTACTGCCTAAAAAGACATCGGCCTCGAAGGGAACAACCAGCCGTTCATCTACAGTGATATTTTCATACGGAGTATACAAGTGAGAAAGATTATTTACCCACTTATTCCAAAAATCACGGATAGAGGTCAATTTGTCATTACCTCGGCTTTCCTGTTGATCTCTTTTATTATCAAAACGAATAACTCTAGTGAGTTATTCAAAATTCTTCTTGGACATAGTGGCTCGAAATATTGGTCGACCCTTACTTTCATCCCATAATTTATCAGTAGATTTTACATAAGACTTATGATGTCGTCAGCAAAGTTCGACGACCAGGCTAAATCCGACTTTGCCCGACCGCTGTCAGTCAAAGTTCGACTTTGACTAGTCAATATATATCATGATTTATAAAATTAAAATAGATTACCCTCACCCTTTTTTGACTTGGGCAAGCACAGGTATACAGCCCTGAGTAGAGGTTTTACTTCGGACTTTGACTGACGGTGGCCGGTCAAAGTCGAACTTTGGCTAGGCAATAAGTTAAAATCTACTGATAAATTATGGGATGAAAGTAAGGGTCGACCAATATTTCGAGTCACTATGTCCAAGAAGTATTTTGAATAACTCGCTAGAATTATTCGTTTTGATGATAAAATCGATCGACAGGAATGCCGAGATAATGACAAATTGACCTCTATCCGTGATTTTTGGAATAAGTGGGTAAATAACCTTCCTCACTTGTATACTCCGTATGAAAATATCACTGTAGATGAACGGCTGGTCGTTCCCTTCGAGGCCGATGTCTTTTTAGGCAGTACATGCCGGTGAACTCCACAAAGTATGAAATCAAAATTGGGTCTGTATGTGATAGCAAAACAAATTTTGGCTGGACCTTGCAAGTGTAGATGGGAAAAAGATCAGACTGGGTACCAAAACGAAATCAAGGACAGAGAGTAGTACTTGATTTTGTAAAAGGCCTGAAATTCTGAAATATCACATTCAATAATTTTTTTACCATCTACGATCTTGCTATAGAATTATTGAGGAAGAGAAATACGATCGTTGGTACGGTAAGATACAGTAAAACAATCTTACCAATTTCTACAAAAGAAGGCATTCGCCGGCGACCAATATATTCGAGCAATTTTTATTTAACGGATAGGTAGCTTGAGGTAACGGATAAGGTATCGGTTAAAATGAGTATTACAATATACAGTTGAATTGTAATATGATCCACGTCTTTCAAATTTTCATCAAATACTCGCTGACCATCTATATTTGCGTTGTCAATAACGATCTTTTGTATAGGCTGAGTAAAGCATAATTTAGAAACATCTTTGATACTTCCGATTCGAGAAGTAGCGTAACATGTTATTCCAACTTTATCCTTTATTGTATTTTCAGCTCGTGTCTTTCTTTATTGATTGCTCAATACATTTGTTCATGTAGCTTTCTTATCTTTTGATCTATAAATATTCTCTCAAAGTACTTCTGAAATAAGGACGATATTTTCTTCATTCTCGGAGATGTCACTACTCTCTGTAAACAGTTCTTCATTATCTTCTTCCGTAATCACTATCTGCTCGGATAGTCAGGCAGCACTGAGAGAACTTGCTTCCCATGCCACCACTTCAAGGTTGATTTTGGAATGCAAGATAGCTCTCGGCAGACTGGCTTTCCAGAACGAGGTTCACCTGTGGGTACCGGTTCATACGGGCATACGGGGGAACGAAATAGCGGTCAGACTGACCTCATTAGGAGCTAGGTCCGCAGTGGAGGGGCCAGAGCCCTTCGTGGGGCTAGCGAGATGCTGTGCCAGGGGCGCCATTCGGGAGTGGGTCGAGTCAGAACACTCAGAATGATGGCTAAAGATTGACGGTTGCCGTCAATCCAGGGTACTCTTAGGGCAGGCCCCAAATAAGGTCTGGACCAAGAGAATCTATACAAGTGGCAGATCCTTCTCCCGGCTCCTGGTGTCAATTGTCACAGGACACGGGAGATTAAGCTACCAACAATTACAAGGCATATTACAAGGCCGAAGGACGGACGGGAAGTGTAGATGGTGTAGGGGAGGGGGGACGAGACCCCCATTCACCTCCTCGCGGAATGTCCGGCATGGGTCAATTTAAGGCGACGATGGTTTGGGAAGTTTCTCCTTATCGCGGCCGAACTAGAGTCTATAAACTCGGGCAGACTGATAGGCTTCTGGAAGGAAGCGAGACCTCCTGAGTAGTTTTGATCAAGCCGAGGGAAGGCATAATGGACCTCGAGTCTAAGTGCCGGGAGGCAAGATAGCTTCCTTCCCCCTAAAACATTATCTATCTATCATCTTCTTCCGTATGTCATAGCCCATGACTCGCCAATGTACGTGCGTTTTATAAACACTCTTTTTATTTAAACATACAATATTATATGACGGGTGAAATTTCACCCGAAGACCACTAGCGTAAGTTTTCCATGTATTGAACTATAAATAATATTATAGATTTAATATTGGCCCTTATTAGCTGCGATTATAGTTTTAAAATAAATAGCAAAGAGCACAAAGTTGTAACTTGTACTCTTAGCTAGTTAACATACTAATGTTAAAAATGAAATTGGATGAAGATTCACCCGAGGTTCGTATGAGGATCAATTGATCCAAAAGCATAAAAGTTACCAGATATACAGAAAATTAAGGACAGAAAATATGTCTGATTTTTCTGCACTTCAGCAGTCTATTTGACTTTCTTGATACGAATATTTTTGTCGTTTGTGCAGCAAGAAAAAAATCATATGTGATACTTAAGTTTTCCACTGCTATTTAATTTAAAATATATCATGATCAGATTTATAACTATCTTTTTGTAAAGTAAAATTATTATATTTCTATGTTCACATTAAGACTTTTTTAATATACAATTATAAAAATACTTGTTTTTAAATGGAAATGAAAATGAAAAGAAAAATAAAACATTTTTAAGATCGTTTGATCTGAATCCGAAAAATAAACATCTCTGTTACATTACACAATAAACGTTATCATAAAGCTTAAAAGTGTTTTATTTTTTTCATTAATAGAAACAAACAAAATATTTTTAACACTGTTGAAAAATAAATGTTTAACTTTCACAGTAATAATTTAACTGCGTTTGTATTTTAATAGTGTGTAATAGTGTGTGAGATTGATTATGATCTCGAAAGTAATGTGTACACACATGCAGATCTATATATATATATATATGTGTGTGTGTGTGTGTGTGTGTGTATTATAAATAAACTAGTTTTATTAATTACAACGTGTTTCAGTCTCAGATATTATTTATTTTCCGTACATATATATCTATATAATCTCACACACTTATTATCTACTTACTGTTTGAACCAGTTCGTGTAAAATATTATTGGAAAGTTTATGCTGCTAGTATAGCACAGTTCAATTTCTGCGTAGGTAGCAAAAAGTAGCTTACAGATAGCACCAGTTTTGGATTATTAGTTCTCGTTGCCTCAATCCCTTGTATTTCGTACTCTAAACCCTTTGGGATTTATCTAATCACAATTTTAGAACCGCTATCTTAGAAATGAAATAAGCTTATGCTAATTAAATAAATTACTGTATTAGATTTGATTTTAGATTTTGATGTGCTTGTGTAATAATTATATATTATACGTTTTTTTTAAATTCTTTCTTTTTTTGATATCAATTTAATATTATTTAATATGTAAAAGATTACTGGTTCATTTTAGAAATTTATATTTCTATCTATTCTTTTTTAGAATTTAATTTAATAACTATTACTTAGAAAATGTATATTACTAAGTAAGTGATATACGTTTTGTTAATAAATTTAAGTTCTTTTTTATAGATATTTTTATATTTTTCAATTTGTGCTTTTTGATTTTCCATTTTTATAAATTAAAACGTTTTTAAAGAGACATGTACTATCACATTAATTAATAAAAAATATTTAAATTGCATAAAAAATATTTGTTTCCGTTCCTGATAATCGGTATTTTTTGTAAGACAGTGGTGTCAAACTCATATATGAACACGGGCCACCAAATTCAATTGTAGAGAATTCAAAAAAATTCACCAAAAAAAAATTTAGGGAGCGAAGAAACGTCTTTTATTTATTTTCGAAAATAACTCATTTAAAATTTTCATTTATTCTTATTTAGAATTTATAAAAATTAAAAAAATATTAATTTTAGGTATTATTATCTAATGTTACAATAAAATTTTAAATTAGAGAAATCAAAAAAAATAATATTTTTTATTAGAAAATTGGTATTTTTTGGTAGAAACTGTTATCAATGTCTCTTACTTATAAAGATTATTTTTTTTTATAATATAAAATTTAACCAGTGCGAGTGTACTAATGAAGTACACATTTTTTGTATATTTTTTCCTGTTTAAACATAGTTGATTTGTAAATGTTCATCTAGTCTATATATACATTTTATTTTAAGTGAAGAATAAAACTTTTAACATCTATTATAAATTTTCTCGTTTTTTATCTTTCAATTTCAGTTCCAAGTTTATTGGACTATTTTTATTTTTATGTTCGTGTAAATGTAAATGGATAACTTGTTAATGCTTTAGATGCATAATACACATATGGGCGTGTCGATATATATATATATATATACACACACACACACATACATATATATATATATATATATATATATATATATATATATATATATATATGTCTCGAACTATTTGAGGTCAATTTTCATAGAAAACTTACTAGAAATTTTGAATTGGACTCATATAATTTTTCTACCACATTGATTACTAAATAAGTTTTACATATTTTACATTTTTTGTTAATAATTTTTATTTATATTTCACTATTCTGTTTCTATATTATGAATTACGATGGTTGGATGAAAAGTTTCCAGCTTAGTCTATAGATGGCGCAAATTGGCATAAATTGTCTATGGTTTTATGCATTGTCATCCTACATTTCGAGTATAGTTTGAGGATAGTCCCGTTCTAGTTTGACTAAATTTGGAGTTTCATGAAGTTTATCAGGTAGTTTGCGTTTGACAATCTGTCAGAGTGAAGAAGTTTTGAGTTTTGTAAACGATGGAGAAAACTGAAGCACGAGTACTGAGGATCACAAGGTTCGGTCAGACTGAAAATTATGAGTAAATGGTTTAAAAAGTAGACAAAATTGTATCTAATGATCGTCGATTGAAGTTGGTCGAGATAGCTGAGACCTTTAGGCATATGGAAAGAGTGAGCACATCACATTCTATATGAAGTTTTGGGTATAAGAAAGCTATCCGCTCGTTGGGTTCCGCGATTGTTCATACTAAAGAAAAAACTCAATCTTATGACTATTTTCGAATACTGTTTGGCACTATTCAAGTGCAATCCAACATAATTTTTGCATCGATTCGTTACCACGGACGAGACTTGGATTCACCATTATACTTAAGGACCAAACATCAATGAAAACAGTGGACAGAGAAAGGCGAACAAGGTCCAAAGAAGGCGAAAGGAGTTCCATCGACCGGAAAGGTTATGGTGTCATTATTTTGGTATCCAAAAGATATTTTTTTAGTCGATTATCTTAACACTAAACCTACCGATTCTTCATGTATACCTGTTCCTACCACAACGGGTCAAGTGAACCGTCTTTAAAATGTTATATATTTTAGGATGTATAACAAAAAAAAACATTTAATATACTTTGGTTTACGAACAAAACAGTTTTTTTCCAGATAACGTTTCCAATTTGTTTATTTATTAAATTAATAAAACATAAAAATAAGAAAATAAAAATTAAATGTTTTTCAATTTAATCTTTAATATAACTTTATTCATTTTCATCGCATATTTTGCAAATTATTTGGTTATGTAAGGCATATTTTCCACATACATATTTTTTGCATTTGAAACATATGTTTGTACTTTTGTTCTCTTTGCAATATCTTATTTGACACTTGTTTCACAAACATGAATCTGGATTTGAATTTGTTGACGTTTTCTGTATATCTTCTTGTTCTTCCTGTTGCGCATGTTGAAAATCTTCGGCAAGTTCTTCAGATAATTGGAATAAAAATTATTGCCTAGAAATTTTTTCGCCGATTACTTCTTTGTATAACTTCCATGAGCTTATTCCAATGAGATCAAGAATATTGAAGAAAACCTGCACAGGCCATCTTCGCGACTTCGATTTCACGGAGTATTTTCTTGTCATCTAATCGCGTTCTTATTCGTTCGATTATAAGGTTGTCAGTTAGCAAAGGAAATGCAGTTTTCATTTTGCCTTTCATAATATTTCGTTTTGCATATCCTGTCGCGCCTGCGTCTTCTCTAAAAATGTTATGGATTTGCGCTCGTCCAGGTGATAAACCTTCTTTTACTTTCTTGCCAAATTGCCCTATCATCCGCAATTTCGATACATTGATCTTCATCAATTTCACTTTCTAAACTCAATAACGGTGTCGTTCTCTTTTGTCCTCTACGCGTATTCAAAATATTCTCAACTTCACTATCTGTACCTGAGGACTCGCATCCGTCCTAAATGTCAAATGAGTCATCATGTTGTTCTATGTTATCCCCTTGACTTTCAGATTGTTCCTCATCATTGAATTCCGAACACTCTTCATCTATGCTATTTAGTTTTTCTAATGATTTCAAATATCTTGAATTTCTCTATATCTTTGTGATAAAATATGCAATGAAATAAAAACCTTGACTCACAAGATAGCACTATAACTTGAAATATTCAAATTAAAATGAAATCGAATGCTAAATTTCCAATAGTAGCTTGGAGTAGAATGAAATTTCTTATTCGTTCGTCAACATGCAGTTGTACGTAATGCTCTCTCTTTCTAATTCATGCTGACGGACCGTACCGTAATATTCATTGGATGTCAACAAATATGATCAGTACAGCAAAATATATGTTGTAATAACAAAAATATGTAACGCAATGTTTTTTTCACACAATCACATATAACGGGTCAAATGACCCGTTGCGGTAGGTAGGCTAAGTTTTATATATATATATATATATATATATATATATATATATATATATATATATGTATATATATATATATATATATATATATATATTTCTCAGTAAAACAAGAACAAGAGAGAAGTAAATATTGAAAAATACATTGGATATATTTTTCAATAAAAGTAGTAGTCAAATGGCGATATGATAATGTTATTTCTAAAAAAATTCCGATAAAAATTTTAAAAAGGCTGATTTGACCCGTCGTGGTAACTTTAGTGTTAAAAAAAAAATAAAACAATAAATGGGGAGTAAAGAGATGACCAACTTACTTGACCAGCTCTACCAGAAAGGTTGGATGAAACCACCCGAATTAGCGAAGAAAAAAGTTCTGTATCAGTATAATGCATCTTGTCACAAGTTTGTTATTGCGATGACTAAAATTCATTAATTTGGCTTTGAATTTTTGCCTTATCCAGCCTGCTCAACAGATTTGGTCTCGTCGAACCTTACTGTTCGTTCGAACCTGAAAAAGTTCACCCTGATAAAAAAATACGTCTCAGATTTCAAAGTAATTAACGCCACAAATGTCTGTTTTGAAAAGTTGTACATATCGATCTAAAAGGATGGAATAAAGGCTCTTAACTTTCTCTGGAATAAATATAATGAGTTAAAAGGAGACTATGCCGAAAAATAAAATCATTTTTCGCCGGATATTTTGTTGTTTTCCTCCCTAGGTCGCAACATTTTCATTCCAGTTCATATAAACATAATATTGTCACTTTATATTAAAGTACTTTCAGAAACCTCTTATTAAATATTTTTAGAATTACTGTATCAAGACTGTTTTAATAAAATTAGTGAAATATAAAAGTATTATTAAATTTTTCAATTTGGTCTCTAGATAGTATTTTCCCGCCTTTCATTATTGGACTTGACTTCACGTGCATCGTATGTATGAAAAAAAAATAGACAACGTTGTAAATCCACGATGGTGTATCATATGTTTATTAAAAAAAGTAATATTAAATGTTACTCATGTTAAAATTTATAACCCAATATATTTTGTATATGTACATATATATATATATATATATATATATATATATATGTGTATATATATATATATATATATATATATATATATATATATACACACCAGTACAATATACATGTATGTAAGAGAGAATGTGGATGAACAATTTAATAAAGATCACATCATAATTTAAAAACAAATTCGAAAAAACATTGCATGAAGTATGTTTATGTTTCATGTTTTTAAACTTTTATTAATGAACAGATGTTGGTTTTTGGTGTATTATTTATATAAATACAGGTGTGTTTTTTGTAATATTAATTTTTAAATTTTTTCTTCGTAAGTAAATGTCATTGTTATGTAATGATTCTATATATGACGACTCTTTCTATTGAAAGAATAATAATGTGTCGTTTAAAAGTCATATCTTTTTATTGACATTTTTTCACTATATTTTTATACATAACGCAGTGAATACAAGATCAACTGATGTAATACAAGTCTATTAGTGATAGGTTAAAATGCTGTTCAAAGTTCTGATGTCCGAGGAAGAATAAAAATAGTTGAAATTTGCTCTAACCTCAAATTTGAAAATTACAAGACTAGCATTTTATTATAGGCGACGAGTGGTACATATTCCAGTGTACTCTTGAAATTTAATGATAAATTTTTCAGTGAAGTTATTCATTGAAAGTTCGGCCGCCTGTCTTCGACCAAAAAAGCAAGAAAGTCACACTTTAAAGTGTAAATAATGAGGTTTGTGTTTTTCGACACTAATTATATCTCATACATCATGAATATCTTCTAGAAGGATAAACATTCAACCAATAGTTTTACAAGAATGCTCTAGAGCATTCGAGAGAAAAAAGTCACACGGTCAAACTC
Organism: Acanthacorydalis orientalis; assembly: GCA_034766995.1. Classification (NCBI taxonomy): domain Eukaryota; kingdom Metazoa; phylum Arthropoda; class Insecta; order Megaloptera; family Corydalidae; genus Acanthacorydalis; species Acanthacorydalis orientalis. The sequence goes on along the minus strand of CM068317.1, from coordinate 13,300,051 downwards.
CTGTCAAACTCCTTGTCAAACTCCTCAAAATAGACATTTGCAACAGTGATTACTTACGAATTTGATGCAAATCTTTTACCTCCGAGTCATTTCTTCAAGTTTGGAAACAGAAAAAAGTCACACGGTGCCAAATCTGGAGAATATCGTAGATGTGGAAGCAATTCGTAGTGCAGTTCATGCAATTTTACTATGAGTGTATGTTTTAAACTTATTTTATTTCAAAATATATTGTATTAATTTAGGACTGTATTTTTGTACATAATATAAAAATGAAAATTTCAGAGATTATCGTTTTTTATCAGGAAATGTATATGTACGGAAGTAGAGTGACAAGTACCCGTGTTTGACAAGAAAATACCATTTTTTTTTAAAAAAAATCTTTTTTATTTTTCAAGGTAATTTCCTTTTAGCTCGATACATTTAGTCCAACGTATTTCTAATTTTTTTATCCTTTCTTAATAGTACGCTTTGTCAAAAACCTCAAAATTGGTACTTACAGCAGCGATGGTTTCCTAATTTAATGCAAATTTTCTACCCTCGGACTATTTTTTCAAGTTTGGAAACAGAAAAAAGTCTCACTGTGCCAAATCTGTAAAATATGGTGGATGGGGAAGCAATTCGTAGTGCAATTCATACAATTGCTGATTTATGTGCCGGTGCATTGTCGTGATGGAAGAGCAATTTTTTCTTTACCAAATGAGGACATGCTTGATTTCATCATTCATCTGGTCGAATAATGATGCATAGTATGTTATTGTTTTCCCTTTTTCAAGATAGTCGATTAGCAGTTTTCCATG
>CM068317.1:13191754-13294254 GCA_034766995.1 Acanthacorydalis orientalis | reverse complement strand
TATCAACCACCTCACGTATAACTCCTATCTAATTAAATATAGTTGACCGCAAAGTATCTTTTCCAAAGTTAATTTCTTTATGAAAAAAAAAACTAATCAAAAGGTGTACTTGTTACAAGTTACAGAATTAAGAAATATACGTGTTAAGATGATAAATGATGTATTGTTTGTGTAAAATACGAGCGATGTTCATAAAGCTCTCTGAATAAAGTATAGATGGCGTTGTAAGTGTCGGAATTTTTATGATGTTGTGAAGCTTCATGTCTGTGTGAGCGTATGTAAAATTTCAACTTGATATGTTATATAGTTTATGTTTGACAATCATTGGAAGCACTTGTTTTAAAAATTAATAATACAGAAAATCAAATACTTGATTCAGAAAGGTTTGAACGCAACCCAGATCAAAGTCAATATGGACGAGATTTTAGACGAATCTGCTCTTTCATGTTCGATCAGTAAATTCGATCAGTAAGTGGCTATTGCATTTCAACCATACTAGAGAAAATGTTCTGCAACTGCCATAAATACAAAAACCATCGATAAATTCCATGATATGGTATTAGTAGACCGCCAGTTAAAAGTGTATAAAATTAATAAGGTTATCGGCATTTCGGTGATCGTTTGTATCATACGAAGTCCGACAATTAAGTAATGCGACCGATTTTTTTTTCTCGGCCTGTGGTAACACTGCGAACCTAATAGCAGATCCCTACTCTCTCGATTGAGACCTTGACCACCCTCGTACGATCATTTCTTCGCTAGCTGTTTAGTGTTTTGTAACAACGCGCGAGTAGTGCATGTCACGAAAATGGAACAGAGAAATTTAGAGCAACGGTGCGCGATAAAATTTTGTGCAAAACTCGGCGAAACCGCGACAGAAACTTATGAAAAAGTGCTTAAAGTGTATGGTAGTGATGTCCTGAGTCGTAGTCAGGTGCTTCGGTGGCATGCCGATTTTAAAAAAGGCCATTTTAAAAAAGGCGATTTTAAAAAAGGCGATTTTAAAATGAAAACCATGTTGATTTGCTTCTTCGACAGCAAAGGGATGGTTCACAAAGAGTTCGTTCCACCTGGACAAACCGTAAATCAAGTATTCTACCGCAATGTGATCGAAAAATTACGAAAAAGGGTGCTCAGAGTGCGTCCAGAGATCGCGAAGACTTGGGTTCTGCATCACGACAATGCTCCCTGTCACAGTGCGTTCAGTGTCTCTCAGTTTTTGGCGTGTATAGATGCGGGAGGGGACTACTTTGAAGGGGATCGCAGCGATGTACCTTAATTTTTAAATATAATCGATTTTTGAATTTTGTCGCATTACTTAATTGTCTGACCTCGTATCCTAATTGATGAATTGGCTGTTTCATTCAAAATGAATGTAATTATTTCAAGATGTTTCACTGATTGCATTCATTAATATTATTTGTAATTATTAATCTAAAAAATATATATTATGAAGATTTTCCCGAAATACAAAACGTAAAAAGAAAATAAGAGTATAAGTATAATTATAGTTTTTAGAACTGATGATAAATTCACTTTCACAAATTAATTTTCACTCTTGAGAAACAATACGGCATTTCGTTGCGATTAAAATGTTCAGTAATTGATTACTGGTCATTTCGATTATTGATTATGAACTTTTTGACGGGGTGATTCGCTATAATAATTTATAAGCTATAATTAGAATGATCAGTAATTAATTATTGAACATTTTAATTATAGCAAAATGTATTATTTCCGAAAAGTGAAAAAGAAATTATGAAAGTGTAGAATGTCAAACTTTTAATTTATTCAGTTTTACCTCTTGGAAATATTGTTGTTTAAAAGCTTTGAATATTTATCTAACTTTAATCATTTATTTTCAAAAACAACTTCTTTTTTCACCTCACAAATCAGAAAAATTTCTTTTAGTCAAAAAGGTTCAAAAATAACTATTAAATCATTGTGACCACAACTAATTTTTTGTGGTTTTCAGAGCGAGAAAAAAATTGTTTGGGAAAGGGAATTTGTGTTAGGAACTGTATTTTAATAATCTGTTAAGTTAATTGTACTCGTCAGTCAATTAAGTATTTCTGATTATATTTTGGTTTATATTAGATTGATAGAAAATAATTTCGGTTTATGACCTTCAAATTTATATACATATACTACTTTTTTGAGTTTTCTAGCTGTTTTAAGTGATCTAGAACTGTTGAATGACTAACGCGTTCAGTTGGTCGTTATGAACTGAAAAACGCTCTCGACCTTCATCTTCAAGGCTCGAAATTTTTGGAACCACCATTGCTCTGTATGTTCCTTAACCAATGCCCATACTGAAAGCATCGTTCAGTTTACGAGCAATTTCTGCTGCTTTACCACCCGTTTTGAACTGATAAAAAAATTGCTCCTATTTGCTTCTTTTCCACCTTTAATCCAATAGCCCAATTTGAAACAAAATTAATAATAAAAAACAATATCGGTGTTACCAAAATACAGACCGAAAAAATCACTTTAAAATGATATTAATTGATATGAACAGATGAAATGACTCTTTTATTGAAAAAAATTAAGGTTAGAATTCGGAAAACAAACACCCATTTATTTTTCTATCAACCTTGTAGTTTGTGAAGTAAGTGAAAAATTCATTTTTGAAAGTGAATTTGACACAGTGCCAAAACTATATTGCAGATTTAATAGCTTAAGATGGAAATGGGCTATAGTAGAATATATTTAAGAAAAAGACAATTTATTTACAAAATAAAATATTAATTGTGTTCTAAGAGATGTACAAAAATCAGAAGAAAAAATCAAAAACTAAGTGAAATAAATATATTATAAATTTGTAAAGAAGATAGACACGGCATTTAAAATTAGAAGAATTTTGAAAAAGATTTTATTCGATAGTAGATCATCAGGACTGATCATGATGATGATTTTGCTTACTTTTTTTCATTATTCATTTGAATAATGAAATAATGTAAATTATATAATATAATAATATAAATTAATTAATAATTTCATTCAAAAAAAATAAGGTTAGAATTCAGAAAACAAAAACCGTAATTATTTTTCTACCAACCGGAGGAAGTGAAATTTAGTTCGCTGTAACTGTATTTTTAACGAAAAACCTGAAGTTGAAATAGAACGAATTTTCCTAATTTATTTCCGAATATAAATTTCTCCAAATCCACAAAACTAATTTATTCATAGTAACGAGATTAGTGTGGTTGTCGGAAATGCATTTTAGGAACATTCCATTCATTGCACCATAAATAACGTTTAAATATTTCCGTAAGTTTAAAGGTAAAGACTTTAAGTTGTTTTTGTAATTTATATATTAGCGCTGTACTAATAATCAACAGCTTAATTTAATCCACTGATTTGTAAGGCTTCTATCTTTTGACATGTTTTGATGTTCTTAACATTAACTTTAGTTATACAAAGGGGAAGAATATTATCTACACATTTGCTCTATCTTTATGTTTTTCTATTGATTGAAAAGTACAAAGTGGGGCGAATGAAATGAAGTTAATAAAAAAAGTATATATATATATATATATATATATATATATATATATATATATATATATATATATATATAAATATACTTATACATACACACACACACACACACACACATACATACATACATACATACACACACAATCTCTCTCTCTCTCTCTCACACACACACACACACATATATATATATATATATATATATATATATATATATATATATATATATATACTCGTATATATATAGTGTCAGAAAAACAGTTCAATTTATCAGTGATTCCAAAAAATATTCTCTCGTCATCTGTTCCAATATATTTTTTATTGATAAATAAAAATCAATAAACAGTTATATTATACAGAGTGTTCTAGAATAAAATGCACTTTTGAAAAATTTATACTAAAACATGGGTTTTCTGTGAGTAATTTTTGTTACTGAAAACAAAGAACATTAATGGGAATTATGTTTTAAAAATTAAATCGTCCAGATGACGACTCAGTCACAACAGCTATCGCAATTTGACTTCGGTGTACGGGAGCATTGTCTTCCAAAAAAAGATCACCTTTTAACCATTTTCCCCCTTTTTTAATGACTTCTTAAGGTCGAAGAATATTCGACGCGTAGCCTTTTACGGTTATGCTGACATCCTTTTCTTTTTTATTCAATTAAAAGAATGCCTTCTGCGTCCCGAAATACAGTCGCCATTATTTTCGGTCTGTATTTTGGTAACATCGACTTTGGTTTTTATGTTAATTTTACTTCAAATTGGGGTATTAAATTAAAGATGGAGAAGAAGCAAATAAGGTGATTTTTTGTATGAATTCAAAACGGATGGTAAAGTAGCAGAAACTGCTCATAAACTAAACAATGTTTTGGTGTGTGTATTGTTAAGGAACGAACGGTGCAATGGTGGTTCCAAAAATTTCGTGATAGGAATGAGAGCTTTGAAGATGAAGGTCGCGGGCGCCTTTCTAGAGTTCGTAACGACCAACTGAAGACGTTAGTTGAATCAGAACCGCCCACAACAATTCCAGAGCTTGCACAAAAGTTAGGCGCTAGTCACTCATCAGTTGTGGACCACTTAAAACACTTAATATTTGAACGTTATAAACCGCAATTATTTTTCAACCAACCTAAAATTTATAGTATAGGTGTTAGATACATTTTTGATTTAACTTGTAAATTATAATAGTGTCAAAAATCACTGAACTCGCTTGGTATATCTGTGAAATAAGCTCATTATAATAATAAATGTATGTATGTAAATATGTACAAATTAACATCGATTCTCTTTCAATAACTACGAACTTGTTATATATATATATATATATATATATATATATATATATATATATATATGTGCTCATTGTAACCGAGTGTAATTGTAGTAATTAATAAATAGTATACGAGGTTTGGTAATTTAATTCCCGGATTAAAATAATGAAAAGAAACACAATTTGAGTAACACGAAAAATGTTTGATATTTATTTGAAGTAATTTCCGTTTACTTTAACACACTTATTGCAACGTTCTAAAAATTTTTGTAAACAGTCGGGAAAGACATCCAATGAAACTGTTTTCAATTCGGCGGCTACATTTCTCTTAATATTTTCTACATACTGAAATCGTTTTCCTTTGAGAACAGTTTTTAGTGTAAAAGAAAAAGTCTCCTATTACCAAGTCAGGTGAATATGATGTGATTTATCTCAATAACGCTATATTTCATGATAAATGACTTCACAATCAGTGCACAATAGGCAGGTGCATTGTCATGCAACAAGAAATCATCTCGAAATTGCGGTCGCACTCAAGAAATGCGCTGAAATTATCTCTTCATCACTTCAACGTAGAACGTACTACTATTAACCCATTGAGCGCCACTGTTCCGTATAAGGAACATTAGTTTTGGAATTTTTTTCTCTGTTAAAAATAATTTCTTTTAAGCCATATATATATATATATATATATATATATATATATATATATATATATATATATATATATATATATATATACTACTCTCCAACACGCAAGTGGGATCAGCGTGGTGTCATGATCCCAAACCTTATATGATGAGTACAAATAAAAATGGAAAATCATGAAAGAGGCCTTTATCCAGCAGTGGATTAACAGAGGCTGAAGATGATGATGATATATATATATATATATATATATATATATATATATATATAATACACATGTATATATATATATATATATATATATATATATATATATATATATATACATAGTGACACGTTTTTCTCTGCCCGAAGTGTTTTAGCAGCTATCACGGCATTTATTTTGGATTTTAATAAAATAAATGAATTTAAAATTTTAAAAAAAGATGAGTTTTTATTTACTTTTGATTTTTTTTTTTGATAAATGCTAACATTAGTTGCCACTGTTGTGTATGTAAACATCTCTCTGTGGAAAACCAAAATTTTTAATTTTTTTCCTTCTAACGCCAAATCAATGAGAAGAGATCTAGAGACAAACCGTGTTAAGAGTTTTCGAAAATTGTTACGATTTTGCGTAGCGGCGTTTAATGGGTGTTTTCTTAAAAGGAACGGGTAAAATATTCTAATTGTGTAAATGTATTGCAATATCTCTAAATAAAAATCCCGAGTGACAAACTGATACTAATACTCTTTATTTATTATTAAACAATTGATGCTTGTTTGTGTAACTAAGCAACGTATCGTTGCCATGACGCTGCACCTGCAACTACACATACACATGTACAATTTGACAATGGGTTAACTGTTTGGTTTTCAGGGATAAATTATTTATGGATCACATCCTGTTTGTCGAAAAAAGTAATCAGCATGGTTGTGATTTTGGATTTTTGCAATCGAAACTGTTTGGATTCTGATGATAATTTTCCAATCCACTGCATACACTGACGTTATGTCTTAAGATCGTACTGAAACACTTATGACTCATCACCAGTGACAATGTAGTTAAGAAAATTTGTCGCGACAAGTCTGACTGATGCAACTCTTCTCTGTTTTTGCTCATCCGTAAGATTGTGTGAGACGGACTTTGTACAGATCTTCCTCTTTCCCAAATCTTCATTTGCAATTTGTTAAATCGTTTCCTTATTGATATTCAACTCATCTGCGTTCATTCGGAAGGTTATTCAGTGATTTTTTTTGCCACAATTTCACGATATTTTGTAATAGAATCTGCATTTCGAGAGTACAAAGGACGCCCGGTACTTTTTAGTATGATTTAACGTTTCCAATCTTGATATTGTAACATGTTGTATCGTCATACATGTGAAGCCTTCAGGTTTATTTTAACGTGTTCTTCATGAAAAATCCAGTGAATCCTAATGTCAGGTCACATTATTTAAAAAAAATTATTGTCCTGAACAGTTTCATCTCTTTTTATTATATTTATACGTATTGTCCAATTAAGATTTGGTATTTTACAAGTCCAGTTCTTGTATATGAGTTTCTTTTTATCTCTAATTGACAGAAATATTGTTTTAATGGAATACTTTTAAGGGTTTGGCACTCTATTCTTGAGAGTTCGAATTAAGTGATGATTCGAACCCAAGTTCGCAAACGGGGTGTGCTTTTTTTAAAATTGTATTTGTGTTCGGGCTCTAATATAACCGTAGCTGTTGAAGTGCTCTAAAACCCTACTAGCTAAACCAATCTTTAAACTATTCAAGCACATTAGAACAACATCAAGTATTATCACCGTAAAAAGTTTTCAACATTTCATAAGATTCTGTTGCAGTTTTCTCTAATTTCCAGCAAAATTTAATATTCACTCATTCCATGACGACTGACAAAAACACGATGTACGTGCTTGCTTCTTGCGGAAAAAATAACAGTTGTTTGATCTTCGATTCACCACCATCTATTGATAAAACTATGAACTATATATGACGTTTTAATGTAATTTCACGTGACTCCAGTGCTGTAGCGTCAATCCTGGAATTAAATTTCCAAATCTCGTACTACAGGACAGTCAAGAAAAAAAACTTAACTGGATTTCTCAAATCTTTCATACTTTTCAAGTTTAACCCTTTCAATTCGATTTTTTTATTTTAATTAATTTTGGTAAATGGTAATTAATCGCTTTAAGGGGTTGTTAAAATTAATCAAAATTATTGTCCAAGAATTTTCCGACATCTTGGATAAAAGATATAGTCCTGGGAAGTTTTATCTCCTCAGTATTTTATAGTAGATTCACTACGTCAAGTATTTCCTCAACAGGAATTTTTTGAAGATCGGTAGGACACATGTACCCCGTTAGTTATGAAAGAGTTAAAACCGTTACTCACAAACTGGTTTTGTTATCAATTTTGTCCGGTCACTCGAACTTTTTTATTATTTTTTAATACACAGCAGTAAACAAAATTGATTATAATTTCAGAATAAAAATGTGCATATAGAACAAAATGTTCCTACCCTTATAAAACAATTTCTCAGTGCCCATTATATGTAAATAATCATTAAAACACGAGTCGCGTTCCGCCGGAGGGAAAAAAACAACGTATATTTGAACAAACGTAAGCAAATACATAATACTTGTTTTGAAATATTTTTCACCCGAAGACGAAGCAAATACAGCCGATAAACGACGGTAATGCGGTAATTTAATATGTGATGAGGGTGAACTGTTTAAAATTATCTCGGATTTCATGTTGCGCTGTAAATAACATTTGATGCAGCGGTGTCGGATGACTCTAGACGCGCATCACAGATTAGATATTCGATATCGCTGCCAGAAACTCATTAAAAAAATATAAATAATTAAAATTTAAACATATATATATATATATATATATATATATATATATATATATATATATATATCACAGGTGGTCCAGTGATTGAATATTGATGCTTCAGAATTTATTCACCATGTCATGCGTAGCCAGAAACGTCGTATAAAATAAGGGTTCATCGTTTAAATTGCGGTACGCAATGAAAGCTTACTCAGTTGTGTGCCAAGAAGCGATATATTATTTCGGAGATAGTCACGAATTTATTTTGAATTAATTTGGTGTATTGAATATTTTTCATTATTTTGTATGTGCATGCACTTCCGCTTAAAAGTTTACGAGCTCTTGAAAAAAGAGTTCATAACAGCGGTGAAATGATTATCTTTTGCTTAAAAATAATCATTTAACCGTTAAACTTTTAAAGTATTATTAATTTTGTGTAGTTTCTTCCTTAATTGTACGATGTCTAAATTGTTGGTAGATCCTTGTCGTGGAAATTATTAATATGCCTTTTTTTTATCGGGTGTTGGAATTAATTCGTACCGTTTTCTTCATGAAAAAGGATCGTTTATTTTAAATGGAATTGAAAAAACATATCATTCAAAGTATTGTCCATTGTTAGCAACTACTTTTTCCCATCTTTCGGGCAGGCGACGAATACCATGTCGGAAGAACGCCTCGTCCTTAGATGCTATCCACGAATCGAGCCTTTTTTTGCAATGTTCATAAGAAGTGAGCTTCTGCCCAGTCAGGCCATGACTCATCGATCAAAATAAGTGGTAATCAGAAGGTGTAATATCTGGAGAATACGGCGGGTGGGGTAGGAGTTCCCGTTTGAGCGTTTCCAAGTATGTTTTGACCGGTTTTGCGACGTGCGGACGAACATTGTCGTGCTGCAAAATCATTTTGTCGTGTCTTTCAAAGTATTCCGGCCGTTTTTCCTTCAATGCACGACTCAAACGCATCAATTGCAGTCGGTAGCGATCCCCAGTGATGGTTTCATTCGGTTTGAGCAGGTCATAGTAGACCATCACACCCTTATGATCCCACCAAATACAGAGCATGAGCTTGGATCCATGGATATTTGGCTTCGCCGCTGGTGTTGATGGTTGGCCGGGCTTAACCCATGACTTTCTGCGCTTGGGATTGTCGTAATTGATCCACTTTTCATCGCCCGTGACAATTCGATGCAAAAATCTCTTCCTTTTCTCCCGTTGAAGCAGCAGTTCACAGGTAGAAAAACGCCTTTCAACGTCCCTCGGTTTCAATTCGTATGGGACCCAATTTCCTTGCTTTTGGATCATTCCCATGGCTTTAAGGCGTTTTCCTACCGTTGACAAGTCAACTCCCAACGATTCAGACAATTCTTGAAGTGTTTGACATGGGTCTTCATTAAGCAATGCCTCCAATTCTTCATCGTCGAACTTTTTCGGCTGTCCAGGTCGTTCCTTGTCTTCCGAGTCGAAATCACCACTTTTAAAACGTGCAAACCACTTCCGACACGTTTGCTCAGCTAGAGCATGGTCATCACCATAAACTTCCACTAAAATACGATGACTTTCGGCAGCACTTTTTTTCATGTTAGTGTATTGAAGTAGAACTCCCCGCAAAAACAATTTATCCGGCACGAAATTCGACATATTCGATAAAGTACAAAGTGTTGTTATTTACGGTTCAACCAAATGACATATACAGAAACTGACGCCTAAGCACAGCTGTCTTACGGGGAATATTTGGTTAAAGGGAACAATGGAAGAATGTACTTCCTACGCCATCTCTTGTTAAACGCTACGAATTAATTCTAACACCTAATATCATTTCACGTTTTATTGAAGTCTTTTTTTAATGAAAATAAAATAGATTCCAAAAATATACCGTTTTTTTAAAAAAATAAACTACAGTAGGATCTCAGTATCAAGCGTGTTGGATAACTGGCAAAAGTGTAGCGTGAATTTGGGTCTCACAGGGAATACGCCCTATCTGCGGTGGGTGATCAACGTGTTGAAAGATAATTCAATTGTTCTTATCTGCCGTATATGTATTAATTATACTTTTCAATAAATATTTGATAAGGATAGTTATATAGACATAAACATTACGTTTGATATTATTATCTTTGTTTACTTGTTTGGACTCTAAAGGAAATAGATCTGTATATACCATTTTCACTCTATGTAACTAACCTCTTAAGCGTTTTGTTTTATTTTGAGAATGTGCACTGGTGTGCTTAATTATTTCTAGGCGATGACGAGTATACTCGACGAAAACACAGTAAATGCACTTGCTGTAAGATTGAGTTAAATTATAACAAAATGATAAATTTTTTTGGTTGTTTCTTTGAAAAATTTTTAATTTTATTGGTAAGTAATTCACAAATCGTATTTCATTACTGTTTGTTGGCATCCATTTTTTTAATCTTGAATGTTGTTTCAAATTCAGACGACTTTCCAAATATTGTTCAGCATGTAGATTAGTTTGCTCCACTGTTATGTTTAGTAAGTTGTAATCTAAAAATTTTCCATATAGAGTACACATTTGGTTTTTAACGAATGGAGACTAGTGAAATTTGGGCCAGGCACTAAAATCTAAAATTAAAATATATATATATATATATATATATATATATATATATATATATATATGTGTATATATATATATATATATGTGTGTATATATATATATATATATATGTGTATATATATATATATATATATATATATATATATATCATCAGCAGCAGCAGCCCCTGTTAATCCACTGCTGGATAAAGGCCTCTTCCATGATTTTTCATTTTGTTCGATTCAGTGCCTCTCTTTTCCACAGTTTTCCAAGAAAGTGTTTAATATCCTTATCCCATCTGTTCATTGGTCTCTTTCTCGGTCTTTTCATATTCCTTGGTTCCCAGTCAATAATTTCTCTTGTCCATCAGTTGTCTTTTCTTCTTGCGATATGTCCCGCCCATTTCCATTTCAGACTCTTTACTCTTCTTATTATGTCTGTGACTCCTGTTTGTTTTCGTATCCATTCTATTCTCTTTCTATCTCTTCTTGTTATTCCCAACATGCATCGTTCCATCCTTCGTTGTGTTGTTTGGAGTCTTTGAACTATTTTGGCGTTAAGCACCCATGTTTCGCTGCCGTAGGTAAGGACCGGTAGTATACACTGATCGAATACTTTTTTCTTTAAACAGAGTGGGATTGTTGATTTAAATATTGTGGCGTTCCGTCCGAAAGAGCTCCATCCCATTTTTATTCTCCTATTTACTTCTTCCGTGAATGATCCATCTCTGTTGATAAGCTGGCCTAGATAAACATATTTCGTGACTTCTTCTATTTCCGTTCCTTTTATTTCAATTTTCTTCGGACATACAAACGCATTGAACAGTACTTTTGTCTTTGTATGATTCATGTTGAGGCCGATTTTTTGACTGGCATCGTTTAGTTCTTCTATCCTCTTTTGCAACTCTTCCGGGGTATTTGCGAAAATAACTATATCATCGGCAAACCGGAGATGGCTTAATCTTTCGCCCTTTATCTCGATTCCTTTGTCCTCCCATTCGAGCGATTTGAATACTTCTTCTAAGGCCGCAGTAAACAATTTCGGAGAAATTGCATCTCCCTGTCTTACACCTTTCTCGATTTTTATCTTTCTTGTTTCTTCATGTAGCTTCACCGACATCGTTGCTTTTTTATAGATGTTATCTAGCAGCTCGGTATATGTGCCCTCTATCCCCTGGTTCTTCAATGCAGATATATATATATATATATATATATATATATATATATATATATATATATATATATGTATGCACACTCATATACATATACATACATACATACATACATACAGAACTTTAAAAAAGAATTATATTTGCAATGAATTGTTGTTAGCATTACCGTTAGTGTGAATGATTTCCTTTGCCAATACCATTATTTCATAATGGTTTTTCATCATTACTCTTCATTACTTACCACTAGCTCACTTACCATTAGTTGTCTGTATTTACCATTATTTGCCATTGATCACCATTATTTACTTATAAGTATGCAATAGTAGAACTAGTGGTGTAAATATTGAAATGCTCAATAAATTTTCTATTTTGAAAACATTGGTTTTTAAAGCTCAACATTACACTAACATCGTCAGCATCAGTAAGAAAGCTTTTCTCCATCGCAAGTTTTATAGGTTCTCTTACGTATGTGTTAAAAACTAAATAAATTAAAATACAAATTTCGGCAGTAATGAAGATGGTATTGTCACTTTAATCCCTTAATCGTTTTGTTTTACTTTGAGATTGTACATTAGTGTGCTTAATTATTTGCAGGCGATGACGAGTTTTCTCGATGAAAACACAGTAAATGCACTTACTGTAAGATTGAGTTAAATTATAACAAAATGATAAATTTGTTTGCTTGTTTCTGTGAATTTTTTTAAATTTTATTGGTGAGGAATTCAAAAATCGTATTTCATTACTGTTTGTTGGCATCCATTTTTTTAATCTTCAATGTTGCTTCAAATTCAGACGACTTTCTGAATATTGCTCAGCATGTAAATTAGTTTACTTCACTATTAGGTTTAGTAAGTCATAATCTAAAAATTTTTCATATAGGACACACATTTGATTTTTGAAGAATGGGGAATAGTGAAATTTGTGTCAGGATGAGCAATAAATTTAAATGGTGCTCGCTCTCCATCTCTAATTTGAATTTTTATTTTCTCTATCGGGTTTATCACCTTCTTCATCCTCATTACTACTTTCATCAGGGAATGTCGAAATTACTGATATTCTTTTTTGTGTCCTTTTATGTAAAACCGCATCTTCATTATCTTCTTCAACTTCATCACTACTTTCATCAGAAGACGTTACAGTATTATCGTTATTATCCGTTTTCTTGGATATAAAGATATATTTTCATCACTGTCTCTCTCTCTCTCTCTCTCTCTCTATATATATATATATATATAATCAGTAATATTTCTTTGCTTACTTCTAACAAGAATGAAATGATAAATATATGAAACAATCTAGACATTTAATCCTGCGCAAAGGATTACTGTACTGTGTTGAGAGGGATAAATGTAAAGAAATATTAAAAGGGCAGTTATAGAAAAAAACGAATGAAATTGGTAAGAGAATTTCATTACATGGTCCGTGCCCTTAATGAATACGATTGCCTCTACTTATAACGTCTAGATATTTTCATTTTCGAAGAAATAAATTTGCTGATATATATTGGCGACAAACGGGAATATCTGGTATCGAATTATTAAAAATAGAAATATTGTACTTATTAAATAACACACGCACGTAAAGTTCGAGTACTGTTCGTGTGATTTTTTTCAATAAGAAAAATATGCTCTGAATAAAATATAGCCGTATATATATATATATATATATATACAGTTTCAGTATGATATATAGTAAGTGTACTATGCTTATATACCTTAAGAAATTTAATATTTTAATTCAGAACGACTTTTTAATGGAAATTTTTAATAATTTTATTTTTTTTAAATAAAAAAAAAAATGAAATGATAGCTAATATAAAGCTTTTCGTTTATAGTAAAAATATCATTTAATATTTTCATCATATGTTAAATATAATAATCGAATGACATATATATATATATATATATATATATATATATATATATATATACGTACATACACACACATATTTGCTTTTATATATATATATATATATATATATATATATATATATATATATATATATATATATATATATATATATACATATATATATATACATATATATATATATATATATATACATATATATATATATATATATATATATATATATATATATATATATACACACACACAAGGTTGGTGCAAAGTAATAGCGGTTTTTATCATTTTAAGTTTAGTGTCGATTTTTCTAGTACCGTTATTTTTTGTTATAGTCATGTGATACATCAAATGATGCTAAATTCATTGCAAACAATGAATTTAGCACTACTGATTTCAGTTTATCTCTATTGTTTTTATTCGTTAGAATTGTTGGATATAACCTCTTAAACTAGTCATGGAAAAAAGGAAATTCGCTCGATTTTGTTGTATGAGTTTAAATTGAGACGTAAAGTAACAGAACCTGCTCGAAATATCAAATTTATTTTTGGGAAAGAATCAATTAGTGAACGTACAGCTCAACACTGATCCCAAAAATTTCGTAATGGAAACGAAAGCCTTTAGGACGAGGAGGGTAGTGGACTTCCTTCAGCTATGGATAATAATAATTTCAGAACCATTATTGAAGCGGACCCACGTAAAACAACTCGAGATGTGGCAGAAGAACTCTATGTTGATCATTCAACAGTTGTTCGACATTTGAGCCTAATTGAGAAAACAAAAAAGCTGGATAAATGGGTGCCGTATGAATTTAAACGAACTTCAAGCAATTCGACGATACAAAGCCTTCTCTGCGCTTCTTTTTCGAAACAAAAATGATCCCTTTCTTGATTGTATTGTGACAGGCGATGAAAATTGGATTCTCTACAACAATTGGGAACATTCATTAAGTGGCTAGATCGAGAAGAAGCACCAAAACAGTTTCTTAAACCGAAGCTTTATGAAAAAAAGATTATAGTCACTATTTGGTGGTCGGCAAGTGGCATCATTCACTACAACTTCTTAAATCCTAGTAAAACAATAATAACAGAAAAATATTATCAGGAAATTGAATAGTTGTATCGTTTACGGCCAGCATGAGACAATCGAAGAGGACCAATCCTTCTTCATGACAACGCCCGACTTCACGTGTCACAAATGGCTTTAAAAAAATTAATAAACTGGGTTATGAAACCGTACTTCACCCACATTATTCTCCGAACTGTCTCCAACAGATTATCATTTTTTTAAACATTTGAGTAATTTCCTATGGTAGAAGGTTTTTAAAGATCAAGCATCAGCTCAAAGCGCTTTCGATGAATTCGTTGATTCCAGGACTTCAGAATTCTATCTTGTAGGAATAAACAAACTTCTTTCTCGTTGGGAGAAATGTGTGCAGGCTAATGGTCTTTATTTTGATTAATAAATATCATTTTTAACTTATATATGTGTCTTTGTACTCTATACGTAAAAACCGCAATTATTTTTACACTAACCTAATATATATATATATATATATATATATATATATATATATATATATATATATATAATGTTTTTTAATGTTAAGGTTGGTAGTTCAAAATCCTAATACAACGAAAAAATATTTTAATTTAAAACTGAATTGTGAATAATTGACTGTAAAGGAACTAAATTAATTCGTTCACCTAATAGATAACAATAAAAGATGTCTCATCAGTCGAAACTAATCGTGAAGGAATAAGACTACAGTGACTTAACAAAATTCAGTTGAAAAGATAATTACAGTTTTTTTTCCAGTAAATAGAAAATATCGAACAGCCAGCACAGTTGTGCCGCTCGTCCGCTAATGTATTTAATGCGAGTGTGATTGTTTTACTACTCTCAGAAGTAATGATCAATACTTTTTCTCAAAGGCAATAACCAAATGAAACCTTTCAGAAGCAATAAAAATCAGATCGAGTATATTTTGAAAATAAATTAGATTTTTATTCGTAGTGTTACAATAAAAAGCTCATATTTTAATTTTTTTACAATATATCTAGATTTTCTTTCGCAAACAAATTTTTCACTCATCATATATATATATATATATATATATATATATATATATATATAATGAAGAAATCGAAAAGAATTGTTTGGGAATCACAAAATTTTAATAATTTATTATTGATAATTTTTGATTACTGGTTATATGCATTTCGATGATTACAACACTATCATCATTAGCGCTAAACTATAGAAAATAGCATTTTTTATAGCTTAATTCTCTGTGGATGATTTTTGAAAATTTTTATGGTTTAGGGCGAATGAAATATTAATTTTTGGAAATTCAATTTCTCTACCAGTATAATTTATTCAGATAAACCTTATGCGAAAGCTGGAAAAATGGTTTTCAATTTAATTCGAATTCCATATCCAATTCTATCAAGTTGTTAAAATTCCAAAGAAAAATCTGTAAACCAAAATTGTATTTCAATTTAATTTTAAGACATTATTTTAATATTTTCAGACTCGAGCACAGTTGAATGCAAAAACTTGAGTGAAACGAAACGATTTTCAGTATTTTAAGTTAATTATAATAAAAATAATTTTTTTTACTGAAAAAGAAAAGGTGTTTATTAATATTAGGCTGGTAGAAAAATAATTGCGGTTTAGTTAGTTTGCGCGGCACCCATTTTTTAAAGCTTTTTTGATTTTCCTGTTTTAAGTGGTCCAGAACTGTTGGATGTCTGACGCCTAAGTTTTGTGCAAGCTCCCTAATTTTTGTACGTGGTTCTGATTCAACTAATGCCTTCACTTATTCGTTATGAACTGAAGAAGGTCGTTTCCTTCTTTAGTTCATAACGACCAACTGAAAGCATTAGTTGACTCAAAACCACGCACAACAATTCGAGAGCTTGCACAAAAGTTAGATGTTAGTTATCCAACACCCACTTAAAACAGCTAGGAAAATCAAAAGAGCTGTAAATGTATATGAATTTGAAGGCCATAAACCGCAATTATTTTTCTACCAACCTAATACGAAATAAAAAATAACATGATTTTTTTAATACTTTCATGTGGAAGCAAAATTGAATCACCTATATAGTTTCAAAGTAAAATTTCTTTCCTTGCACTGTCTTCAATTTCCGAAAAATAAGACAGAAACGAGTGTTCTAAAATAATTGTTTATTTTTCTATATTTTTTTGTACAGTGTACAGGAAGTACAATTCATACACTTAATCCAGCATTGCTGTACTGCAGTTATTTATACTTTTTCAATAAACCATATTGTAAATAATAGTAATGGTGGCTTAACTTATTGAAAAGCCTTTTTATTTACTATATTATACAGTAAATTCTGTTGTTTTCGATATAACTGTCTTTTCTTATGCATGTAAACCTTATTTTATAAATATGGTCAATTTATTTTCTACATATTTTTCATGTTTTCATCAACACAGAAATATACGAAATAAATGTACATATTATAGTGAAATCTCTCTCTCTCTCTCTATGTATATATATATATATATATATATATATATATATATATATATATGATGTAGACACATTCAGAGATATAAATAAAAAAATCTTTAGATTTAACGTATTTGGTGGCAGTTGATTTATTATCCCAAAACAACGTATTTCATAAATTGAAGTTATCACATATTGAGTAATAAATTATTGAGTGAAATTTGAAATATGTATGTATATATATATATATATATATATATATATATATATATATATATCCAATGAACAGATGGGATAAGGATATTAAAAACTTTTTTGGAAAACTGTGGAAAAGAGAGGCACTGAATCGAACAAAATAGAAAATCATGGAAGAGGCCTTTATCCAGCAGTGGATTAACAGTGGCTGAAGATGATGATATAGAATCATATATAATCGTATATAGATATAGATAGGTAGATAGATAGAAATGCTAAAGGAGGTGTAAAAAGGCATAAAAGGAATCAAAATAGATTTAAGGGTTTTGAAAAATAAAATATTAAAATCGAAAAAAGACATCAATGAAATATGCAACATAGAAGTCAAGATCTGGAGATTATAAACGAAAAACACGAAAATTTTATAGGCTATTTACTGAATAAAATAAAAAGAAATAATATTGTGATACAAGGTATTACTGATCATAACAGTACTAACTTAGAGCAACATGTACTTGAATTTTCCTATAATACGGTAGGTGTCGACATTAACATAAACGATACAGAACAAGCATATATGCTAAATTGTATAAGAGACAATAATCCGATACTGATAAAATTCGTTGCTTATAATAACAAATTAAGTTTGTTAAAAAAACTGTTATCAGCTAAAGGATCGGAGTATCAAAGTCTGGGAAGACTTCTCAGTGAAATTAGCGGAAGAAAGGAAAAAAACTACTTCTCTTATTAATAGAAGCAAGAAATGAGAATAAACAAGCCAAACTGAGGGATAACAAATCATATGTAGAGAAGAAAAGGTGCAGGTACGATTGGTGGAAAGGAAAAGTAGTCAAAGAGGGGAAAGTAGACCAGGATAATGGGGTGGAGGAAGCATGTAAGACTGCATCGGAGGGAAGACCGGAACCCAACGAAACCGAAAGTGAACTCTGAGATACAATTTAAGAGTCCAACAAGGGGAGGATATGACCTCGGAAATTGACTTTGGGACCAAACTTCATGTAGTGGTAGAGTACCTCAAAGGTATTAATATAGTGACGTGTTAGCTCGCACTATCCAGCCATTTTTGAGAAAAAAGGCTCCAACGTTTCTACATCTTATAAGAGGAATTAATTCTTTTATTTTAACTAGCTATA
The DNA here is from genome assembly GCA_034766995.1 of Acanthacorydalis orientalis. Lineage (NCBI taxonomy): Eukaryota > Metazoa > Arthropoda > Insecta > Megaloptera > Corydalidae > Acanthacorydalis > Acanthacorydalis orientalis. Next base: position 13,275,588 of record CM068317.1, on the reverse strand, counting down.
CGGTATCGCGTAGGGATGGAGTGTGTAACGTGTCAGGTTCGAGTCTCACTCAATTCGTGTTGTTTTTTTTCTTCACCTGAATAATTATTTAATGCTTTCAATGCATTTTATTAAAAAAATATTTAAATAAAGATGAAATAACGTTCTCTTGCAATTTTCTTTCAACAACGCTCATTTTTAAATTTTTACAATTTTATTTCAGAAAATGATTTTTTCACTCGGACATACAAGATCGCTAGAAAAGCTAGTAATTGTGACTTTGTAACCACCGAATCTTTTTCTAAAACTTTATGCTCCTCCATTTCAGTACATATTTTGGTATATTCAATCATACCTTCATCAATTATCAGTTCAAATGCGCTACTTACATTGCCAAGCATAATATATTTTTTGGGTACGCAGTTGGTCCTGGTATATCTTTGAATATACTATAAGCTAGTAATCTACCACAACCTCCACCTTCTTTTAATAATTTCCGTAAAGTTTCATCAAGAGAACGTTCGATCGAATTGTCTTCATTACTACAGTTATCATCAGCTTCTTATCACTTTCGCTCACAGGATCTGAAATAATACGCATCTCTTTCTTTTGCGACATATGTTACGAAGATTTTCATCATCATGGTCGTCAGAATCTTCAGTTTTGTTGTTCACGTTACTAATTTCTTCCTCGCTTTCGCATAGTTCGGTAACACGCATCAGAATCCGATCCAGATAGGTCTTCATCTATACTGGATAGTTCTTTTATCAATTCAATATCTTTTCTAGACTTATCCATAATACCTAGCCAAGTAGGCAGAACATAAATGTAAGAAAATATTTCTTTATGGATAGATTTTCAAACTACCTAGAAAAATTCAAATCTTTGTCTAGTAAATAAACTCCACTTCCTTTTCTGCAAAATTCACTTTTGAAATGATCACTAGCTTTGCTCTAATTGTATTATGAATAACAAGTTCAGCCTCACTAAATTTCCAAATATCACATCCTTTCTCTGAAAACTGCACAGTTGAAATGATCATTCGAGATATGATAAAATTTGCTCTTTTTGTAAATAAATAGTTTAAAGCTGTTCGTTTACGTACTCGCTGCTAAACAGTCGTTATTTGTTTCGTTTATGTTTTTTCATACTCACTTTAATTTAATTTTTTATTCTGCAACAATTGAAACGATTGATTGTAAATTAAGTAACCGGTCAATTTGAGGGATTTTCGTAAAAATAGGTATACAGCATATGGAAATAATAAAATATAGGTCTTTCGGATAAAATGAGTGGAGATATATACTCACTACATTATATCATTAAAAACCAATACATAATAACTAAAAAATAATATTTACGTGTTCGGAATTTTTAAGCATGAAATCAGAAACCCGTCAAATTGACGGGTTCCGTAAGTCTAGTGTTAAGAAGAAGTTAGTGTATAGTACACACTTTAATTGAAAAAAATTGTGGTCAGAATTCGAAAAACAAAAACCGGAATCATTTTCCAATCGATCTAATGGAATGAATAATATAAATATATTCATTTCTTTTTTTAATATCGAGCAATTATGGAGTCTTTCAAATGACAATAAAGCGAACTGTTTATCTCGACGCTTTTGAAACGGTTGCACCTGATTATAAATTAACATTTGCACGAACATTACTTAAATAAGTAATCAGTACGTCAGTGCTCGTGTTATAATTATTATTTCAAACAGAAACGAATGGCAATTAAAACGATACATGTTTAATAAACATGTTTATCGTATGTTTTTATTGGTCATTAATATTGTACGCATATTAACATATTCAAATTATCTCAATGATTAAATCATATAAATTTAAGTGTGCGTATATATATTTATATATATATATATATATATATATATATATATGTATATATATATATGTATATATATATATATATATATATATATATGTGTGTGTATATATATATATTTATATATATATGTATATATATATATATATAGATATAGATATGTGTGTATATATATATATATATATATATGTATATACATATGTATATATAACAGGTGGGCTGAAAAGGTCGTAGGCTAACACATAAATGGCACTACTAGTATCAAATCCATATGATTTTTAGTTAGCCCTAACCTTCAAAAGACGCGTGTATAAATTTGACAGCTGTTGCACTATTAGTATCTGAGTTATAGCATTTTTAGTGAAAGAACTTTAGTTAGGCTTCAGTTTCGGCGATTAACTCTTCATCGGAGCAAAATTTCCGTCCAGCGAGCATCCTCTTGAGGTCTGAGAACATAAAAAAGTCGCTGGGGGCCAGATCTGGAGAGTACGGTGGATGCGGAAGCAATTCGAAGCCCAATTCTTGCAATTTCGCCATCGATTTCATTGATTTGTGACACGGTGCATTATCTTGATGAAACAGCACTTTCTTCTTCTTCAAATGAAGCCGCTTTTTCGCGATTTCGTCTTTTAAACGCTCCAATAACTCTACGTAATAGTCGCTGTTTATGGTTTTTCCCTTTTTAAGATAGTCAATGAATATTATACCATGAGTATCCCAGAATACTGATGCCAGAACCTTGCCAGCCGACTTTTGCGTCTTTCCACGCTTTGGAGTCGGTTCATCACGTGCAGTCCACTCGGCTGACTGTCGATTGGACTCCAGTGTGAAATGATGGAGCCATGTTTCATCCATCGTCACATATCGACGCAAAAATCCGGATTTATTACGATTGAACAGCTCCAAACACTCCTTAGAATCATCGATTCGTTGTTGTTTTTGGTCGATTGTGAGCTCGCGCGGCACCCACTTTGAACAGAGCTTTCGCATATCCAAATATTCATGCACGATATGACCAACACGTTCCTTTGATATCTTTAGGGTCTCAGCTATCTCAATCAACTTCACTTTACGGTTATCAAAAATCATTTTGTGGACTTTTTTGATGTTTTCGTCGGTAACAGCCTCTTTGGGGCGTCCACTGCGTGCATCGTCCTCGGTGCTCATTTCGCCTCGTTTAAATTTAGCAAACCACTTCTCTACGGTTGATTTTCCTGGTGCAGAGTCCGAATAATGTTTATTAAGCCAAGCCTTGGTTTCAACAGTACTTTTTTTCGCCAAAAAGCAATGCTTTATTAACACACGAAATTCCTTTTTATCCATTTTTTCAAGGTAACAAAAGTTCTTTCACTAAAAATGCTACAACTCAGATACTAATAGTGCAACAGCTGTCAAATTTATACACGCGTCTTTTGAAGGTTAGGGCTAACTAAAAATCATATTGATTTGATACTAGTAGCGCCATTTATGTGTCAGCCTACGAACTTTTCAGCCCACTTGTTATATATATATATATATATATATATATATATATATATATATATATATATATATGTATATATATGCAAGAAAAACTTGTTCGTGCTAATTCTTCATTAATTAGGATTGTATTGAATCGATTGAAACAAAAAAAAGAGAAAAATCAAAATATCTGGAACACGAAATCCGTTCACAATACAACGTCGCCCGCCAGGTTCAATATTTTCCAAAGGAAATAAACTGGTGAACACACAATCATCGACCTGGTGTATTTATAAAGACATCATGTCAAATTGACCTATGCATATAAAATTGGATAATTGGCCTGTCTAACTCACAATTTAATTCTCATATTGAAGAATGACGGCTTAATTGTATAATAGATGGATGCGTCGCTCGGTCTTTCGTTTTTCTCAATTGAAAAAACATTCTGTTCATTTGTTTGTTTGTATGTTTTTTGCCTCTTTTTTGTTATTTACAATTTTTTCTGTAATTGATGAGAACATTTTTCAATTCTGTGTTTTTAGAAATATGGAATGAGCGAATGCGAACATTTTATTGTTTCCGAATGAAACGTTTTTTTTTTCATAAATGAACATATGAGTAATCAAATGGACAGACGGGTTTTCAATAAATAACAGTTCGATTAAATTTGAACATCTGTATCATTTGAAACATATATTTTTTATATGTATACATATTATATATATATATATATATATATACACATACACACACACACACACACATATATATATATATATATATATATATATATATATATATATACATCAGGTGTATATTTTTACAAGATCTGTTAAAAAGTTCACGGACAGGTTAAATGAAACACACTTAAATGTACATTTTAATTGATTCTTTTTTTTTAAATTAACTATTCTTGAGTAGTTCATTTAAAAATGAATTATTCCTGAGACACAATATGTTTTTGCTCAAGAAGAGTTTCTTCTCTAATTTTTTTCCTATACATATTTTTTGAAAATTTTAGTATTTTTACTTTCATGTTTTTTCTTTTTTAAACAATAATCAGGACATTTGTGGTGTTTCTTTGATCTCTTATATTGTGAATTTATAATCCAAATCTCTTCCGATTTTTCCCCATAAAGCTGAGCGTTTTATCTGTAAATACACTGATTTATTTGACTGAATAATTTACACTGTTTCCTATAACTTTTATAGATGTTCTGACAGAATTCGCATCTCGATTGTAGTAATTCTCTATCTTTATGAAAATTCGAGATGGCTTGTTTATGAAAAAGTATTGAATATCTGAATTTTTGATAAGCTTTTCAAATTATTGTATGATTTGAAACGCTTATTTTTATTATAAATACTATTATTTGCAGAGCCGATTTACTTATAAAACTATTAAGCATGTCTGCCAGTACTGAAAATTTCACTGGTTTTGATTCAACTAACGCTTTCAGATGCTCTATGTAAACTGAAGAAAAACGCGTGTGGCTTTTTTCATTTTCAAAGCTCTCGTTCCCAGAACGAAATTTTTGGAACCACCATTGCAGCGTACTTTCTTTAACAATACCCACATCAAAAGTATGGATTAGTTTCCGAGCAGTTTATGTTCGTTTACCACCCGTTTTGAACTTATACAAAAAATTTTCTCTTATTTAATTATTTTCCATCTTTCATTCAAAAGCACAATTTACAGCAAAATTAATAATAGAACCAAAGTCAATGTTTCCAAAATACAAACCGAAAAGTGCACTTTAAAATGATATTAACATGAACACGATGAAATGATACTTTAATTGAAAAAAAGTTAGGATTCAGAAAACAAAAACCACAATTATTATCGCACACATCTCACTCTCATACCCACATATTCTAACAACCAAATAGTTAAAAAATAAATAAACAGCTGTATTAAAATAAAAATAAAGAGACTAAATGCAGTAAACGTCGAAAATTAGAATGAAAGTTTATTTAAAAAAAGAAAAGCACATATTTCTGTCATAAAGTTTATGTTTATTTGCTAACATTCTCGACCTATTATGTAAAAATTAGTTTAACATACAAAAAGCTGACCGAAAAATTCATCTTAAAATGATATTAACATGAAAACGATGAAATGTGACACTTTCATTGAAAGAAAATTAATGTTAGAATTCAGAAAACAAAAACTGCAATGATTACCGTTCACGTCTCACTCTCATACCCACACCTCCTAATAACCTAATAGTTAAAAAATAAATAAACAGTTGTATTAAAATAAAAATACAGAAGCTAAATGCTGTAAACGTCGAAAATTAGAATGAACGTATATTTAAAAAGAGAAAAGCACATACTTCTGTCATAAAGTTGTTTATCTGCTAACATTCTCGACCTATTATGTAAAAAATAGTTTAACATACAAAATACTGACCGAAAAATTCATCTTAAAATGATATTAGCATGAAAACGATAAAATGACACTTTCACTGAAAAAAAATTAATGTTAGAATTCAGAAAACGAAATCAAAATTATTATCGCACACATCTCACTATCATACTCACACCTCCTACTAACCTAGTAATTAAAAAATAAATAAATATTTGTGTTAAAATAAAAATAAAGAGACTAAATGCAGCAAACGTAGAAAATTAGAATGAAAGTATATTTAAAAAAAGAAAAGCACCTATTTCTGTCATAAAGTTTATGTTTATCTGCTAATATTCTTGACCTATTATGTAAAAATTAGTGTAACATACAAAATGCTGACCGAAAAATTCATCTTAAAATGGTATTAACATGAAAACGATGAAATGACACTTTCATTGAAAAAAATTAATGTTAAAATTCAGAAAACAAAAACTGCTATTAATACCGCTCACGTCTCACCCTCATACCAACACCTTCTACACTAACCTAATAGTTAAAAAATAAATAAATAGCTATATTAAAATAAAAATAAAGAGACTAAATGCAGTATACGTCGAAAATTAGAATGAAAGTATATTTAAAAAAAGAAAAGCACATATTTCTGTCAGAAAGTTTATGTTTATCTGTTAATATTCTCGACCTATTATGTAAAAATTAGTTTAATATACAAAATACTGACCTAAAAATTCATCTTAAAATGGTATTAACATGAAAACGATGAAATGACACTTTCATTGAAAAAAATTAATGTTAGAATTCAGAAAACAACAACTGCAATTATTACCGCTCACGTCTCACCCTCATACCAACACCTCCTACTAGTTAATAGTTAAAAAATAAATAAACAGCTGTATTAAAATAAAAATAAAGAGACTACATGCAGTAAACGTCGAAAATTAGAATGAAAGTATACGAGGGTGGTCCCAGAAGTACCCGACCTAACAAAGAAAACACAAAAATTTTGGAAAAAAATATATTTATTTTTCAACATAATCTCCTTTCAGCTCTATACACTTTTCCCAGCGATGTTCAATAAGTTCGATACCCTTTTTATAATAAGAACTGTCTTGCTCCTCAAAATACCCATTAACTGCCGACATCACTTCTCCATCGTTGGGAAATCTTTGACCAGTGAGCCATTTTTTCAAGTTTGGGAACAGAAAATAATCCGAGGGGGCTAAATCTGGCGAATAGGGTGCATGAGGTAGCAATTCAAACTTTAATTCATGAATTTTGGCCATTGCAATAACGGATTTGTGAGCTGGTGCATTGTCTTGATGAAACAACACTTTCTTCTTAGCCAAATGCGGCCGTTTTTGCTTGATTTCTTCGCTCAAACGTTGAAATAAGTTCGCATAATACTATAATACTATAAATAATACTATAAATAAATAATACTATAAATAAATAAACAGTTGTATTAAAATAAAAATAAAAAGATTAAATACAGTAAACGTCGAAAATTAGAATGAAAGTTTATTTAAAAAAAGAAAAACACATATTTCTGTCATAATGTTTATGTTTATCTGCTAACATTTTCGACCTATTATGTAAAAATTAGTTTAACATACAAAGTACTGACCGAAAAATTTCTCTTAAAATGATATTAACATGAAAACGATGAAATGGCACTTTCATTGAAAAAAATTAATGTTAGAATTTAGAAAACAAATACTGCAATTATTTTCCTACCAATTTTATATATAAAAATATGCTTTTTTTAATTCAACACATCTTCTGTGTTATGAAAATTAGTTCTTTAGCACACACTTACATATTAAACAAAAAAACAATCAAAAGAGAGAAGACAAATACACCACATTAAAAATATTATAATTTAAATATATTAATGGTTTTATTCATAACATATTTTTGTTTATCAAAAAGATATACTAGACTAATATATAAACACATTTACTAACTATATATATATATATAAAGCGCACGTTCCTTCGTTGGGTATATTTACTTCAAACCGTGAATCCTATTACTTGCTCGCAGGTTTCAACGTATCCGTTTTCATGTTGTCAAGTATGAGCTTTACAGTTCGATTTTATCCAATTTGTATGTGTCGTCTGTTCAAGCTCCAATTGTTTTAACGGTTTTGCTTTCTTTTCTGTTTTATTGTTTCTCTTCGGGATTTTGTTTTATCTTGAACGTTCGTGAAGACACGAACGCTTTAAACGAGATGTTTACAGTTTAATATGTGTTTGGAATATTCAAATACTGTTTCATGCGTCACTACTTCCTGATTCTGATACACATTTTAACTAAAATCTACACTCAGACTCGATCTGTTATAAAAGGAAGCTTACAGAAATTATATATACAAGAGAAATACATTGAATCGTTCGAAATGAAATATCTGAGAGATGTTTTTATCTCACATTGAATTGACAATTTATTATTGTATATATATATATATATATATATATATATATATATATATATATACACATATACGTGAGTCGTTTGATAAATATGATAAAAAACAAGTAAAACACAGTTTCTTTTGGAAAAGAACGATTTTATTTATTCACATAGTCTCCATTGAGGGCTATACATTTGGTCTAACGAGTCTGCAAAATACGCATTTCCGGCGAGGATGACATCTTCATTTAACGAGAATTTCTTCCCACCGAGCCAAATTGTCAAGTTTGAGAAGGGAAAGAAGTCGCACGGGGTCAAGTCTGGAGAATAAGGTGGCTAAGGAATCAATTCGAAACCTAATTCGTGCAATTTTGCCATTGCAACGGTTTATTTGTGTTACGGTGCGTTGTCCTTGTGGAAAAGGACTTTTTTGTGCTCCAATCTTGGCCGTTTTTGTTTCAACTCTTCTTTCAATGTTGCACAATAGGCTCCTATTATCGTTTTTTTCCTTTATTAAGTAGTATATTAGGATGATTCGTTGCGAATCCAAAAAATTGGTAGGTAGTGTCGGAGTCACTACCGCTGAGGTTTTTGGCGGAAAACGTCTTACCTAAGCGGTGTTGTCGGGGCGTGGTGTTTGTAGGGTTGGTAAGAAAGAAATGAGCACAACAAACTTTTATGTCTTTTTATTTATTTCTCACAATGCTGACTAATCTGTAAAATTTTATTAAAGACAGGACAATAGTACGAGTAGTACGATATGCAAGACTTATATACCACACTCATATCTCTAGAGAACATCAAGTCTGTAGTGGTATTCTTTAGAGTTGTGAAGTCAGTTGGATCCGTGGCCAAGACCAATCTAAACTTGTCGTTCAGAAACTGTTTCAGACGATCGTTTGACGCATCAATGTTAAAGTCCCCGGGGAGCAGAAGCGGTATGTTGGGATTGCAGGGGCAGTCGCTAACACTATTGTTCTGACATGCTTTGTATAATAAAGCATTAGTTGAAAAAGAAACATCTCGATATGGTTGAGTGGCAAGTGTGTTGGCTTCAGCATATACGCGAAACCGTTAATTTTACTCAACGTTGGCACCTTTCTTTGCTTTATTTATGTAAAGCAGTTTGAGCACAACATGAACTGTTGAACGTCTTCATCTGTAAATTCCTGTTATAAGAATTGCAATATAACTGCATTTCGCCGTTTAAATTATTTTTGAACCATATGCGGTCATAAACTCCACAATCAGAACCCAACTTGTTGCCATAAAATGTCTTTTCAAAATGCTCCGTCGCCAGACGCCAATCGGTTTTAAACGCTAAATATCTATTCTCAAACGTTACATCTGCTTCTGTTTCGTCGCATTCCATCAGTTCCATCTCACTGTCGATATTTATTGCTTGTGAACTTGCATCAGGCGTTGCAGCGTTCGCGTGACTGTTGTTCGCCTCAACTTGTCGACGCTGCCTCATCCTCCGCATTCGTTCTGCTGCTGTCATAGGGACCTTTTTGGATTCCTCATTTAGTCTTCTTTCACTTTGTAACCGTTTACGATACTTATTTACCTTCTTGTTTTGAAGATATTTGGACATTTTTAAAATTTTAGAGAAAATTAGTCCAGGTTCAACACTTTATCAGTGTATATCTTTTCAATTGCTTTCACTATTGTCACTGTTAGTATTTTATTTTATAGCACTTGTCCAGCTCTGTCAAACGATACCTCACACAACATCCTACGCGTACGCACTCTTGAGCTACATTAATTTTTCCGCGCGGCGAACCGATAATATTACACTACAATTTGGCGACAATGTTGTGGCGGCCTGTGACGTCACGCGCTTAAGGTTAACATTGCGTAACATTCTTACATCTTTGCTCTATTAAACCATGTATTGCTTATTTGGATATGCGTTATAGTTTTAAAGTTATTAAGATTTGTTTGATATACAAAAAATCGTAAATCGACTTTCGCATAGTTTCCAACAATATTAAACCCGCGGTGTAAGACGTTTTCCATCAAAAATAGTGGCCATCATCTTACCAGCCAAGAAAACGCTCTTCGCCTTGCTTTGCTTACTTTCACCGATCGTTGTCCACTGCTATGATTGTTGCTTCGATTAGATGTGTAGTGGTCGAGTCATGTTTCATCCATGCTGACAAATCAACGCAAAACGCTTGCTCGTTTTCTTCAATTTTTGTGACAGTTACTACAATGCTCGCTTCAAACATCTATAGAATGTGAATAACGCGTCGCTTCTGGCTTAAATTTCGCCTATACTAGTTTGAAAAGTATCACTTGATAGCCGTGACATCAAATGAATGGTGACGCCATATCATAGAAATTTACCAAACTTATCAAACGAATGACGTATATATATATATATATATATATATATATATATATATATATATACCGTCAGTATATATATATATATATATATATATATATATATATACATACATACATACATACATATATATATGTATATACCTGTCTGGTGCGACTGGTACCGAAAAAGTACAGGATGTGAATTATTTTTCATTTTTATTTATTTTTATTGAAAATGCATTCCTCCTGAGTCAATATAAACGCTACAAGCGATTAAATAATGTTTCGAAGCAGTCACTGTAGTCCTTTTTCGGAATCACCTTTAAAACCGTGGTCTTAGCTCTTTAAATGTCTTGAGTGGTGTTCTAACCCATTTTTTCATCGTCAATTTGAGTTTTGGGAATAGCCAGAAGTCAAATCAGGCGAGTATAGAGGGTGTTCGAGCACTGTGATGCCTTTTCTGGCTAAAAAATCGCGTACAATTTTAAATTTGCGCGTCGGTGCATTATCGTACAGAAGCGACCAAGACCCTTGCGCTCGGTATTCAGGCTGAACTCGAAGAAGCCTGTTTTATAAATGATTCAGAACACCTAAATAATAATCAGTATTAACCGTTTGATCTTCCGGTATGAATTTCTTGTGGACGATTCATTTCGTATCGAAGAAAACGGTGAGCAGTGTCTTGATTCGACTCTCAAGTGATCGAGAAGACAGAAGACAATCAGGACACTCTGTTGCTCATTTATCATTTCAGATAACAAAAAATATTTTCACTGAAATTTTATAAATCTAAAATTTCTCTAAGAGTTCGGTCATTTTATGCACAGAACTCAAATGTATCATAAGTTTAAAAATAATAACCCGAAAGTAAGATAAATAATTATGTTCATTTTTTTTATTATACTACAAGGTAACATAACACATTTAGTGTTTATAAATTTGCTTTTATATTATTTTAAAGTATTCTTTTTAAAAACTTCTTTAAAAAGTTTCAAACAAGATAATAGATTCAGAGAAGTTGTTTGCCTTTGAGACTATGAAAGCTCACGACGTCCTTGTAGATAAGATAAATTGGTATACTTCTCAGTGGACATATATGCATACACACACACACACACTTGTGCGTGTGTATTTAGAGAGTGTCTCAGAAATTGCATACTCGCTTTGATGGTTAGTAAGTTCTGTGTTTAATTATTCGATTTGTTCGGGAACAGTGAAATTAATATTGAAATTTTCAATTTTGACATTCTAGGGGATATAATTGACGAATTAAGCCTTCTCATTGATTCTCTATCTGTGTTAATAATATATATATATATATATATATATATATATATATATATATATATATGTATATATATATATATAACAGGTAGGCTGAAAAATTCGTAGGCTTGCATAGAAAAAATTTTTTTTTTGATAGAATTTGATTTTATTATTCAATATAGTTCCCTTCGAATGCGATACAACGATTATAGCGGTCATACAATTTTTCGATACCATTTTAAAATACGATTTGTCTTTAGCCTCAAAATAGGCTTCAGTTTCGGCGATTACCTCTTCATCGGAGCAAAATTTCCGTCCAGCGAGCATCCTCTTGAGGTCTGAGAACAGAAAAAAGTTGCTGGGGGCCAGATCTTCGGCCAAAAATTCGGATTTCTTACGATTGAACAGCTCCAAACACTCCTTAGAATCATCGATTCGTTGTTGTTTTTGGTCGATTTTGAGCTCGCGCGGCACCCACTTTGAACAGAGCTTTCGCATATCCGAATATTCATGCACGATATGACCAACACGTTCCTTTGATATCTTTAGGGTCTCAGCTATCTCAATCAACTTCACTTTACGGTTATCAAAAATTATTTTGTGGACTTTTTTGATGTTTTCGTCGGTAACAGCCTCTTTGGGGCGTCCACTGCGTGCATCGTCCTCGGTGCTCATTTCGCCTCGTTTAAATTTAGCAAACCACTTCTCTACGGTTGATTTTCCTGGTGCAGAGTCCGAATAATGTTTATTAAACCAAGCCTTGGTTTCAACAGTATTTTTTTTCGCCAAAAAGCAATGCTTTATTAACACACGAAATTCCTTTTTATCCATTTTTTCAAGGTAACAAAAGTTCTTTCACTAAAAATGCTATAACTCAGATACTAATAGTGCAACAGCTGTCAAATTTATACACGCGTCTTTTGAAGGTTAGGGCTAACGAAAAATCATATGGATTTGATACTAGTAGCGCCATTTATGTGTCAGCCTACGAACTTTTCAGCCCATCTGTTATATATATAGTGATGGACGTATTTTAGGGACACTGAGAACGTATTTACATTTTTCATAATTTCACAAATTAATTTGACTGCTATAAAACGTCCATCTATTAATGGGCATAGTGACAAGTCTTGCATCTGCCACAATCTTCACATATGATAATTTGTGTTCTTATTTCCTGGAAATTCATAGGGACACCGTTTGCTTTTACATTTATTTAAGAAATAATTTGGTATTTGTGAAAAGAAAGATGTTACTATGGTGGGAAATAGCGTTTTGTAGAAAAATAGGGACTATTTTATTGATTATTCGTTCCCATTTAAAAATTGACAGAGGAATCTTTACTGTTCGGTGGATGAGAGGAGAATAATACAAGCTTTGCGGAATGAAGAGAAATCGCTAGAATTGTTCAGCGTTCTCTAAATATGGTGGTAAATACTTTAAAACCAAAACAAGCATTAAGAAAACCTGGATCTAAGTGCGAAACTAGTGTACAAACAGACCGATTTATTTTGCGCTTGTCGAAAAATGCTCCCTTTAAGTCTTCAGAAGATATAAAAGATGACCTAGGTCTAAACATCAGTACTCGTATGGTACGTAGACGGTTTCTTGTACAAAATCTTCTAAGCAGATCAACTATAAAAGTTCCGTATTTGATCCAGAATAACGTTCAAGACAAGATTAAATTCACTATGGAGCATTTTTTCCCAAGACCAAACGCCAAGATTGACATTAGTTCTCATTTAAAGACAAGAACATCATTCTGAAGACACATGCTGGTTATCGGGTTTCTAATGACTCCTGGAGTGGTAACCACACTGATGGTAACTTATTATTTCATGAAAATCTCCAACAAAATAGTCAGTTAAAAAAATGGCTATGGAACATGAAAGGCGACAAAAAAATAAAAAAGTGGAATAATATTCTATGGAGCGATGGAACTGAAGCTAAAATATTTGCCTCAGATGAAAAACTATATGTAAAAAGACTACCAAACAAACCGCTGTACCCCAACTAGATTAGAAAAACATTAAAGCATAAATGTGGGAATATACAAGTATGGACATGCTTTTTTATGGTGTTGGATGAATATTTCGTATTGACAAGAACATGGATGCCAAATATTTTGTAAATAATATATTATAAAAAGTAATGCTTCCGTATGCAGAAGAAAATAAACTGTTTCGATGGATCATTCAGCAGGATAATGGCCCGAATCACACCTTAAAATTGGCGGAAGAGTTTCTACAGACAAATGTAATTATAATACAGTGACTAGCACATTATCCGAATTTAAATCCAATAGAAAATCGATGGAAAGATGTTAAGGTGGCTGTAGCAAAAAAAGGTCGAAAAATAAGAATGAGTCGTGGTTGGCTCTAAAAGAGACATGTGAATCTATTCCGTTAGAGAGTTACCAGTATTTAGTGATATCAATGCTTAGACGTTGCCAGGAGGTTATTAAAAATAAAGGACACAGGACAAAATATTGAAACAGTATAAATTAGTTTAATAAAATAGTTAAAAAGTAGATCTTAGACATTTTATTTATACGGAAATAGTGATTGTCCATAAAAATATGTCCATTGTATTTTAAAAACTTTTACTAAATCCTAAAATATACATATTTTTTTTAAAATTATGTATATATATATATATATATATATCATCATCATCATCATCAACCCCTGTTAATCCACTGCTGGATAAAGGCCTCTTCCATAATTTTCCATTTTGTTCGATTCAGTGCCTCTCTTTTCCACAGTTTTCCAAGAAAGTTTTTAATATCCTTATCCCATCTGTTCATTGGTCTCTTTCTGGGTCTTTTCATATTCCTTGGTTCCCAGTCAATAATTTCTCTTGTCCATCGGTTGTCCTCCCTTCTTGCGATATGTCCCGCCCATTTCCATTTCAGACTCTTTACTCTTTTTATTATATCTGTGATATATATATATATATATATATATATATATATATATATATATATATGAATAGAATTCAAATAAAATCAACAACTATAAAAAAATATATGATTCAATTTACTTTCTAGTTAGTACTTATTTATTTTTACAAAATTTACCAAGTGTCCCCAAAAGTATGTTCAACACTATATATATACATATATATATATATATATATATATATATATATATATATATATATACATAACACACACATTTATAAACAAAAAATGGTGATCAATAATGATGATAAAATAGTCCGGTTTAGTACAAGTTAACATTTTACAATGAATGGTATTGAAATTACTAAAGTATGCAATAAAAATGTCCATACAATTACTCCATGTAGATATAATCATTTGCCAACAAATTGATTTTTAAATATTAAATATGTGTTTTTGTGTATAAACTGCGTTTAATATTCCACGAAATTCATGACATAAAACGGAATTATTTATCGTCATTGCTGTGCTATTATGTTAATTCTTTGAAAATGAACGTCTGATTTTTAATTAAACATAATTTGTATCATTTCAAGCTTTTGAATATTATTGTCACGTGCAATTTATCATTTTTGTGTACAACTTCTTATTGCATAGAAAATAATTTGTGTTTTCAGTGTTCAGTTGTCAGGAAATGTATGAAAATGATGGTGAGTTAGTGTGTCGCAGTATATAGCTTGGCATTGATTAAAAGTTAATAATATTGTTAGTAGACGGATTTAATTGTGTATAATGTCATTTAAAGAATACTTTTTATGATTTTAATTATATATATATATATACACATTAATTTTTATTTTATACAAGTCTTCATTACACGAAGTCCAGTTTATCACTGAGGATTCATTAAAAAAATTATTACAACATGAAACAATTTTCGTTTGAAGCAATTAGAAATAATCAATAAACAGTTATTGAATGTTTTTGGTCAGGAAAGTTCTACAGTTATGTATTGTGTGAAGGAAAAATTTGTGAAAACGAGCTTCAGTTTACTTCTGTCATTAATTTATTTTTTTTATCATTGTATTTTATTAGCCTTTTAAATATATGAAGAGTAATTATTTTATCAACTTTGTGTCTATGTATGCGTGAATTTGTTTGAATTATTTTTGTGTTGACAATTTTTGAACGTGAATTGATATAAATATTTTAAATTGGGTATGCGAATTATAAATGAATTCTATTTTAATTTCTATTTAATGTAAAAGTATTACGTGTTTATATATATATATATATATATATATATATATATATATATATATATATAGAGAGAGAGAGAGAGAGAGAGATGCAGTGATTTAATTTAGGCTTTCTCATGGATGTATTAAAAAGGGGTCGCAAGGGTGAGGGTTAACAAAAGTCATATTATTCTTTATTTAGTATTTTAATTCAATTCAATACTAAAATATAATTGAACTAAAATAATACTAAATAAGGGATAACATGTTTTTTTTAATTTGTGCGTTTTATTAATACTTTCGTGTGGAAGCCCAAGTTGAATCTCTCTCTCTTTCTCTCTCTCTCTCTCTATATATATATATGTATGTGTATATATATATGTATGTGTGTTTATATATATATATATATATATATATATATATATATGTGTGTGTGTATATATGTTTTAAAACATACTTTTGTAATTTAACTAAATAATTAGGAAAATTAGAAAAAATTCAAAATATGCGGTACCTATTATCTTACATTACTTCTATTATTATATTTTTTAATTATTAAGGGACTCCATTCGCTACCCTCGCCGAACCTCGAAGGGCTCCGAACCCGCTCTCTCTCTACCAACTCGCTTTGACCGTATCGCATATGTATATATATGTATATATATATATATATATATATATATATATATATATATATATATATATATATATATATATATATATATATATATATATATATATATTAGGTAACCAAGAAAGTTCTGTTGTTGTTATAACGTACAACATAATTCCAAGAATTGTTTACACTTGTTATCAGACAAAATTCCAAGATTGTTTATCAGTAATATTAGCATATGTTTTAAATGAATCTCGAACTGTTCACTTTAATTTAAAAAATAATTCTAACCCCTAAAAATGTTTGTAAAAAATAGTGTAGTACGTGCGTGTTTGCTTTATGAATTTAAAATTGGGACTCGCGCTACAGAAACTGCAAAAAAAAATTGTATTGCGTTTGGAGAAAAGACAATTACATCAAGAACAACCCAGTGATGGTTTAAAAAAATTTCTGTCGGGGATGAATTTATTAAAGTCGAAACCAGATCAGGTAGACCATCAAATTTAAATATCGACGAATCGGAGACAATGATTGAAACAAATTCCAGTTTAACGTGTCAACAGCTTGCAGAATTGTTCAAAGCAAGTGACGAAACAATACGGAAGCATTTACACAAAATAGGAAAGAGGTGGAAATTAAGTAAATGGGTACTACTCGAATTAACTCCCAATAACAAATTACAGCGTCTTACAACCTGTACGTCTCTTGTTTCACGACTAAAATCAGAGAACTTTTTGAATCAAATTTTGACCACTGATGAAAAATGGATTATTTATTCCAACTACAAACGTATTTACCAATGGCTTTCATTAAGTGATCCTGTCCCCCAAAGTCTTAAAGGAAAGTTAACACCACAAAAACTTCTCTGTATTTGATGGACTTCGAAAGGAATTATTTACCATGAATATCTACGAGTGGGTCAAATCCTCACGGAAAACGTTTATAGTGAACAACTTCAATGAGTACACGATGCATTAAAACAAAGCACTTGTAAATCGTAAAAAAGTATTATTGCGAGATAACGTGCGACCACACGTTGCAGTAGATATCAGAACAAAAATTATGAATTTAGGGTGGGAGATCCTCCTCCATGCCTCGTATTCCCCGGACATATCTCCATCAGATTATCGCCTATTTTTATCTTTGGACAGTCGTATGCGTGATAAACAGTTTAATAATGAAGAAGAATTAAAAATGGAGGTGTTTACATTTTTTGAAAATAAAAATAATCAGTTTTATAAAAATCGAATTTGTAAATTATCTTCTCGCTGGAATACGGTTGCTCAATGCGAAGGTGGATATTCTGATGAATAAAGTTATTTTATGTAAAAATACACAAGTGTTTTTTTCTCAATTCAAAAACGACAGAACTTCCTTGGTGACCTGATATATATATATATATATATATATATATATATATATATATATATATATATATATATATATACATATATATATATACATATACATACATACATATATATATATATGTATACATATACATACATATACATACATACATTCATACACACATACACTCCGCACAACGAAAAAAGCCGCACTATGTATTTTATAGAAGATGAGAAAAAAAAATTCACCCACTTATTGAGTAGTTTGTTCTGTATTTTACTTTCTTTATATGTAGGGAATTCAAAAATATATATTTAATGTAAATTTCTATAGCAAAATATTACTTTGAAGGCGAAAGTGAAGAAATATGAGAGATTGACAAAGTTTTCTATTCGAAATATTTAATTTTAAAAATAAAAAATAAGGTATTTGAACACTTTGTATTATATTTTTTATTTCAAGCGATTGGATGTCCTCCAAAATAAGGTGCTTCGCCTCATCGTCGACGCGTGTTACTTTGTCAGAAACGACACCCTGTATAATGACCTCCGGATCCCTACAATTCACGAGTATGTACTTTGTCAAGCTCGTGCCTTGTACGGTAGAGCCGAGGAAAGGTAAAACACCCTCGGCAACTGCGACATGCTTACCGGTGGTACCGCTACAAGCGGCTTAAACTACTGGCTGTGAGAGTCATTCCGGCCTGAGAGTCCTGACCAACGGCAACGGAAGGGTTTTGGACGACGGGCCTCACCTGCGCCCCGAACCGACCCCTCCTCCTATAGCAAACTGATCAAGTTCTCACACTGTCAAACCAAGCTCAAACTGTGCTTCTGCTCCCCTTCGCATGGCGAATCTAGCCCGAGTTAAATGGTCTCGTACCTTGGACTCGAACCAATAACACGCGTCTCAGTGCGTTAGCACAACCCGACGACGTCAGTTGTTATGATACAAATATCATAATTTTTCGTGTAACTTGAGATGTCATTGTTAATAATAATTTAATACGAAACCTCGACACGTTTTTTGTTTATTTTTTGTCCGATTATTGTTCAATTTTTGTTTAATACTTTGATCAGTTTTTGTTCAATATTCTGCTCAATATTTGTTCAATTTTGTTGTAATATATATATATATATATATATATATATATATATATATATATATATATATATATATATATATATATATATATATATATATATATATATATATATATATATATATATATATATATATACGAGGTCAGACAATTAAGTAATGCGATCGATTTTTTTCTCGGCCTGTGGTAACACTGCGAACCTGTAACTCCGCCACCGTAATAGCAGATCCCTACTCTCTCGATTGAGACCTTGACCACCCTCGTACGATCATTTCTTCGCCAGCTGTTTAGTGTTTTGTAACAACGCGCGAGTAGTGCATGTCACGAAAATGGAACAGAGAAATTTAGAGCAACGGTGCGCGATAAAATTTTGTGCAAAACTCGGCGAAACCGCGACAGAAACTTATGAAAAAGTGCTTAAAGTGTATGGTAGTGATGCCCTGAGTCATAGTCAGGTGCTTCGGTGGCATGCCGATTTTAAAAAAGGCCATTTAAAAAAAGGCGATTTTAAAGTGAAAACCATGTTGATTTGTTTCTTCGACAGCAAAGGGGTGGTTCACAAAGAGTTCGTACCACCTGGACAAACCGTAAATCAAGTATTCTACCGCAATGTGCTCGAAAAATTACGAAAAAGGGTGCTCAGAGTGCGTCCAGAGATCGCGAAGACTTGGGTTCTGCATCACGACAATGCTCCCTGTCACAGTGCGTTCAGTTTCTCTCAGTTTTTGGCGTCTAAAGGCATCGCAACGTTACCACAACCGCCCCATTCACCGGACATGTCACCCTGCGACTTTTTCCTATTCCCCCAAATGAAAAAATTCGTCAAAGGTCGACATTTTGACTCCGTTGAAGATATCCAAGAATCTGTGACGAGGGTACTCGGAGAGGTCCCACAAGAAGTGTTCCAGAATTGTTACGAAAACTGGAAAACTCGCTGGAATAAGTGTATAGATGCGGGAGGGGACTACTTTGAAGGGGATCGCAGCGATGTACCTTAATTTTTAAATATACTCGATTTTTGAATTTTGTCGCATTACTTAATTGTCTGACCTCGTATATATATATATATATATATATATATATATATATATATATATATATATATATATATATATATATATATATATATATATTAAGAATGTTAGTATGTTGCACAGAACTTTTTACTTGATTGTAAAAATCCATTTTCACTTTTCGTGTATTTACTAACGTAATGTTAATCCGTATCAGCTAGTTGAAATACAAAGAATTCGGAACAACTTTATAATGCTTCCGAATAGTCAAGTTTACGAGATTAACAACGTTCTGTTCGCAGTGCAGAGCTCTCCAGGGACATCAAAACAAACCAACAACCTTAGTATTCCACCTAACAAAGTTCTGACCTTTAAAAGCCGCAGCTTTAATTTGTACCGCAAAGTGCATAAACAGTTCTGGCTTTTGTACATATTATGTAGGTAAGAAATCCAAATTATAATTGTTTGGTGAAAGCAACTCTTTCATCTTAATTTCATACCGCAAATTGCCACAGACAGCGTGTCTGCACCTTTTAAGCATGGATTTATGGCCGTTCCCCTCTAGCAACGCAATTATTCTAAAACTTATTTCTTTGAAATTGAATCGTATTTATTACTACGAAGTGATTTCAATAATGCAAATTAAATTTTCGTAGATCTTACACCATATGCTTGTATTTTAACAGTATTATTTACCTATCCTTTCGTTATTTTGTTGTGTTTTAAGTAGTTTTTTTTCAGAACACAGTCCATTAAAAAGTTCAGATTTTTGCATCATTTATTTATTTAAATCAAAGTATTAGTATTATCTGTATTTGTTATTGTAATGCTTTTTATGTTTGTATATTTAGCTCCTATTTTGATTTTTTTATTTTTTTTCCAGACACACACACACATATATATATATATATATATATATACTAATTTTTTTTACTGTTTCTTTTTTTATATATATTTTTATTTAAATATGTGTTATAGTAGAAAAGTAATTAACAAATATATTAATTATTAAAAAAATAATTTAAGAACAGAAACTATTAAAAATACTCTTGTATGACTATAAAATGGAATAAAGTTTTTATATAACAATTTGTATTTGTCACTATGATTAAATTTACTTCCCTATATGAATTGTTCACTTCCATAAATAACATTTTTTTTCGATCAAAGTGTTCAATGATTGTTTATTGATTATTTTTGATCAGAAAAAGTTTTATGGTTTATGGCGAAGTGAAAATATTTATTTAGATATATATATATATATATATATATATATATATATATATACATATATATATATATATATATATATATATACATATATATATATATATATATACATACATATATATATATATATATATATATGTACATATATATAATAATCCTTCGATATACGTCGGGAAGTGTTCCAAAAAATGGCGACGCAAAACGAAAAAACATAAATCGAGTAGCACAAAAATAAAAGCTATAAAATCGAAATATGTAGTTAAGAAAAAAAGTTCTGTTTTTTACTTAGGTATTTTTAACATTTATTTTTATGAACTTTTACATTGCGAAGTTGTGCTTTCTTGTTAAATCTTCGTAGCCATCCGAAACTAGCGCTGAAACTGAAGTTCTTATCGTTTTCATTAGCCATTTTCTTTAAGCCGTTAAATAAACCCATTGTTTTTTTCCGGATAATAAATGTGGTTTACAATTTTTTTTTTCATTGAAGTCACTTATCCATGCACTTAACGCATTTTTCATTTTCTCTAATAACATTGGCCTTCAATTGAGATTCAGCGGATTTCACCGTTCTTGCGGCAGCACTCGCATGTATTTTTACTGATTTTTTTAAAATTGTTGTTCGTACCGTTGCTAGTGGTAGTTCCATTGAGCTGGCATTATCAAATGTCTTTTCTCCATTTTTAAAACGTCGAATAACATCCGTTATGCTTTTCAATGATATGGCATGCCTCTGTTTTTTTTTTATACGAAAAACTCTAATTTCTTTATTATTGGACTAAAGAGAACTGGATTAAAGTTTTTAAAACGAAAACGCTAAAAATAGTTTCTGTTATGATTACGTGACAACTTTTCACATCGAAAACAACATTTGAAATGAGACAGGAGAAAGTATCTCTAAGCAGTATACGTACACGTCATATTTAAAATTATAGGAATCCCCGAACATACATTTTTTTAAGAACTTAAATCGAGAGAATGATGACCTAATTCAGATCTCAGTCTCAAATTTTGCTCTGACGCTAATCGGAAGGACGTATATCGGAGGATTACTTTATTTATATATATATATATATATATATATACACATACATACATACATACATATATATATATATATATATATATATATATATATATATATATATATATATAACATGATACAGGTTACTATTATTGTGGTGATACTTTAATAATGTATTTTGTAAATTATTTTAATATTTTTTTATTAAGTACACATTTTTTCAGTAAATAAACGTCAATAAATCCGCGTGTTTCATGCGACTCGACTAATTTAATTATCTTTCTCTGTATATAAAATCAAAATTATCCACAAAAAAACTTTATAAAACATGTTGCAAAAAATTATCTGGCAGAATGTTTATATAGACATACTAACGTGTGTGTGTGTGTGTATATATATATATATATATATATATATATATATATATATATATATATATATATATATATATATATATATATATATTTATATCCATATCATTGACTTTATTTATTTGGGACGAGATTTCTGATACCCAAATATGTTTATTGTTTCATTTGGTTATATATACATGCTTATAATTTGCAAGTGGGTGAGCGCAACGAGCAGGGGGCAAAGCACCCTAGCATTTGGTTTAAAAATGAAATTTGAAGTTGATATTTAAAATGCTTGACACTAGATTTTAGTAATGTCCATTTAGTAGTAATAGTGTTCATTAAATAACAGTAGTGTCCCGTATCCAAATGCTTTCAAAATTTGTAACTCTGTCTATGATGGAAAAGGAGTTTCTTGTTGTATCAAAAACCACTACAGTAAATAATCATAGAGATTGACAATAAAAATACACTTCATTCGGTTTATATTCTTAATGCCTAATCAGGTAATCTCTCATTTAATACTTAATTTTATCATGAAGTCACATATACTAATAATGCAATTTTAAATATGTATGTGTGTGTATACATATGTACATATATATGTATATATATAAATATGTATATATATATATATATATGTATATATATATATATGTATATATATAAATATGTATATATATAAATATGTATATATGTATATATATATGTATATATATGTATGTATGTATGTATGTATGTATGTATGTGTGTATATATATATATAACACCTATGTGTTATCCCTTATGTTGAGAAATTAACATATAAATACTTGAACACTGCAAAGGTTTAAATTTTTTTAGATTTTTCTCTCTTTTAGCGCTCTAAGGAGAATGGAATCGTCATTGAAATGTGCATAAGCAACAATCAAAAATGATTAATGACCATTTATTGAACGTTTTTAATCAAACATTTTTTTGTGATTTATAGCATAACAGTGTCGAAACTGTATTATAATGTATAAGTTGCTTACATGATCATTTTCATCATCTATTTATTTTCTTTCAGCTCACCGATTAGAATTCATCGTCGAACCCTCTGATGTGGTCGTGATTCCTGAAGGTTCTGCGCTGTTACATTGTGCTGCACAACTAGTAGATGGAACTTTAACGCAGCCAGTAGATTCAATATCATGGCAGACATCGGACGATGGACAGCGAGTAAGTCTCTTCTGGTGTCTAGAGTCATTCAGTTTATATCTCGCATATGAAAGTATCCTATATTATTATTTATTCAACTAGTATATACCCCATCAAAATTGATGACAAAATAGAAAGAAATATAGAAAGAGAAAACTATTCGTTGGTTTTTACAACATGATATATTTAAACATAAAAAATACCTAAGAACGAAACTATATACTACAGCGTTTATATATAAGATATGAAAAAGAACTTACTCTCTTTTTTACACTCACTTTAAACAAATAATATTTGATTTCTTTTAAGGTACCTTATGTAGGTGATATATATAGATCTCAGTTAAATAATGGATCGTTATATATTAACAAAATCGTCGAAGGACAAGAGCTGACAGGAGGATATAGATGTGTTGCAACATTAAATAGTGTCGGGATTTTGGTCAGCAGAAATGCATCCGTAAGGCTTGCAAGTAAGTTTGTGATTGCTAAAAAAATTCATTTAAATTTACCTTGTTGATATTAAAATACATTTTTTTAATAACCATGATGTAAAACTAATATAGAATTCTCATTTAAATACATTTATTTATATATTGATAAATTCAAAAAGAATTCGATTAATTAATACTTAAATTGTCTGTTTCTTCTCCGTGACGTCACTATTTTTCTTTTCTTTTCCATTATCGGTTTTATCTATTCCAGTGTTGGAATAGGTGAAACCAGTACTGGAAAACAAAAGAAAAATAGTAAGCTGAAAGAGAATAAACGAGAAATTCAAATCCAAAGACACAGGTACCAAACAAATTACAAATACAAAAATTATATATTTGTTAAAATAATATTAATAATTAAACCGTTCATTTTAACATTATTAAATCACTTTGATATAAATGGCTGCTAGCCTAGTTTAGTCTGTCTTATAATATTTAAAATTAAATTTTTGTAGGTCTGTCAGGTTTCGAACAAGAACCTCGTGATCTGACTGTTTTCCCTGGACAGTCTGCTTATATGACATGTATTGCTGCAGCTGATCCACCAGCAGTTATTAGGTGGCTCAAAGACGAACGACCTCTTTTTATCGATGAAAGTAGAATGACCCTTTTACCTAGCGGAGCTCTTGAAATAGATGATGTGCAACCTTCTGATCAAGGAAGTTACAGGTAAAGCTGCTTTTATATTTAATTTTAAAATGTTGTATATTTGAAGATGGATTATAATTTTTTCCAAATATTTTTCACAAAATTATTTTATTCTTAAAAAAGCATTACATCTTATATCTAAATATTTATACTCATATCCATTCATTTACTAGGTTATAGTACAAATTATGACTATATTTAAATTTAAAGATAACTGTTTTTCAGTAAAATGAAAAGTCCTCTTTGAGACAAAATAAAAATTCAAATCAATTCTTGTTTAATAGATTGAAAGAGAAACTATGTTTTTTCAAAAATATACTATTTTTAGATATATTCGCTTTCAAAATATTAAAAAAATATGTAAAAAATTAAAAAATCTTTATGAAAAAGTGAAAATGTATATATAAAGAGAAAAATTAAATATATTCTGTGTTGAACTCAGGTTCAAACTAAGCTAGATAGTTTTTTAAACTTTAGTCTTTTACAACGTATAATGTTGTTTGGAAGCAGAGAGTTATAGAATCATATATAGTCAAGTCTCTTTTTATGCAGTAGATACGTTCCACAGTAAACCGCACATAAAAAAATTGCATAAAAAAGGTATAACTTGTTGAAAAATTAGGGATACATTCCATAATTTTCTAAAACCGCATAAAAACAAAGCAATGAGTTTAAAATACACCTAAAATTGCATGAAAAAAGTTGATAAAAATTCTAACAATGCTCCTTCGAAAGATGAAAGAAATTGATATAAAACTTTAAATAAGTTTGTTTTAAAAGTTAATTCATTTAATTTTATTGAAAAATAACAATTCTTTTCATATTTTTTCATTAGAATTATTGTCACTATCTGACAATGTTCGACATCCTTTGCGAATTGATGCAAAATCACTTTCATCACTAGAAGAGATACTCAGCGCATTAGATCTGCATGGTAAAGACAATGGTTCTTCGCAAACAGAATTAGCGTCAACTTCACTCTCGTTCTCTGTTGATTTTTTCATCTGACAATGTAATCAGTGATTAATCTTTGCTATAATGATTTTACTAATTTTTTATGCAAGTGACGATATCCAGACATACAATTCTTCAGCTCACTTTGAAATTTGAAGACTTGTTCAGAATTTGTGTCATGAACAAGAAAATGATTTTCCAATTTATTGCAAAGTTGAAGACCGTCTTAAATTATTTTTGCAGTGATAGGTTTTTCTTCTACTTCACTATCGTTTTCTGGGTCTTTGACGATATCTAAAGTTATATCAATAATATCATCGTCAATTAAAGCATTATCCATAAGCAATTCGTTGACATCATTCCGGAAAAGGGTATCAAAACCTTCTCCACCAATTTCATGTGCCAAAGTAATGATATAAGCTGATTATGTCGATGTTTGAATGGTTGCACTGTTTGCAACACATCCAGGCCAAGCTGCTTTCCAGCAGGCATTTAATGTTTGTGATCGTATTTCAGCGATAGTAGATACAACATGATTTAAACAGTCCAAAATAGAAGACTTTAAATTAAAAACTATAAATTTTAAAAAATATAATTGAAATTTAAAATTTTTTAAACAACGTGCAACTCGTATATGTATATACAATGGTGAAACCACGAATTTGCATGAAATATCAACTGTATAACTTTAAAATCACATTAAAAAGATATGCATAAAAGCAGACTAGACTCTATATGGGTTTTTATATTATTAATTATGTTTAAATTATTTTTTTTTAATCATATATTGAGTATATTCTACATATATTTATATTTTTGCAGGTGTAATGCATCTGGTTTAAATCAATATCGACTCAGCAATAAAGCAACATTAAGCTTAAATAAAGATCTTGAATATACCAATATTTTATCACCTCCTAGTTTTATTGCCATACCTAAATCTATCATAGCTAGAGTTTCCGAGACAGTTACGTTCGACTGTGCAGCTGTCGGTAACCCATCTCCATGGATAACTTGGTTAAAGAATGGTGTTACAATTGATATGGCGTAAGTTTTTATAAAAAACGTGTTCAATTTCATAATTTTGTTTAAGGGGGTGTTCTACTTTTTCGCACATTATTTCTTCTAACTGAAAAAGTAGAATATCCCCTTACTTAAATACATGATGTTATAAAATCCATATACATATTTTATTTCTTAAGGATTATATTTGAATTAGATAATGTATGTATTACAGAGATCTTGATAGTCCATTCAAAAAGATCGGTACAGGAACATTACAAATTACAAATGTAGAAGAATCTCATGCAGGAATGTACCAGTGTCGTGCCGATAATGGGGAGGATGCTGTGGATGTTTCTGCTTCTTTAGAAGTACAGGTATATTGTAGCAATACTTCCTCATAATTCAAATTACCGTGTTTATATATATATATATATATATATGTATATGTATATATATATATTTTGTAGCTACTAATTGCTGTATTGTTCTAGGTTCCACCAAAATTTATTAAAAAACCACTAGATGCACGGCAAGTTGTTAAAAAAGATATTGAATTTGAATGTGATATATCAGGGAATCCTGAACCAGTTATACAGTGGTACAAAAATGGAGAAAAAATTAAATATAATGATTATTTGAAACTAGTCAATGGGTAAAGTGTTTTTATTAAACTCATTTAATAAATTATTATGTCAGTGTAGATTTTCTCTTGTTTTTAAATGAAATGTCTTTCTTTTGCCAGTACTGACATTTATATTTGTAAAGTATATGGTAAAAATAGTTTTATAGTAAATGAATATAAACTAATTCTCTTATGAGCGATATACACATATTCAACAAAAAAAGCGAAAACAAAAACCACTATTAACTCGACACATAAAACAATTGTCACGACAATGAATATATAGTTAGACATATTTTTTTACCATGTTTTAATAAAATATGTAAATATTATTTATTTATTTATATATATTATTTTATATTTATTATTGTCTAGTAATTTTATATATAGATTCATGTAATAATGTAAGGCGTATTCTAGTTACAATCTACAAATACTTGGTCTCATGGATATTGATGCTGGAATTTTCCAATGTATGGGCTCCAATCCAGCTGGAAATGTACAAGCATCTGCTGTACTCACTATTATAGGTATATTTTGTTTTATTTGATCAGAATATTCAATTTCATTAAATTCAAGAAATATGCATTATTTTATCGTTTTTAAATTATTTTGTTATATACAGTAGAACTCTAGTTATCTGGCATAACCTCTATCACAGCTATTCCAGATAACGAAATTTCCGGATGAGCAGATTGTATGGATGTTTGAATTAATGAAGGTGCACACATAGTTATTTGAGTTATGTAATGAAGTTATGTACCTAGTTTTTAGATTTAGAAAAAAAATATTTAGAAAAAATCAGTTATTTTTTTGTTTCTTGGAAGCAAGTAGTTTAGCTGCAGCCAATTCTCTGATGTATCGCAGCCGAGCTTCTTTCTTCAGGTCATTATCCTCGTCCTGTTCTTTTAAATATTTCATATCTTCAATTGCCTTGATGGCATGAACATAGCTAATTGTTGGCTGCTGTGAATTTCTTTTTTCTTCTTCATCTTCAATTGTTGGTTTTTGAAAAACTTGGCTAATGATTTTGTTGTCGTTTAAAATTTGGTATCGAACTTCATTCTCATCTCTGTTTAGCTATTCTCAGGTGTCTTCGTCATCACAATCTAAATAACCAGTTATCTCATGTAAAATATCTGCAGCTACTCTGCATCAGTCGAAAGTTTTTCTCCGTGAACTCCGAGTTGTCTAATTGCATGGTGTGATTTGAAGTTTCTTAGCCAAGCTTGGCTTGTCTTGAATTTGGGTTCTCCGTCCAATTTTTCATTAAAAGGAAGCTGTTACCCGGTATAGAATCTCCAAGACTACGTTTTTGCAAAAGTCGAACAAAAGTGCTTCAGCCAAAGCTGTGTTTTCTGGTTTTCTCATTGTTTTTTGACTTGGCTCGCCGGCTTCAATATCTTTTTGAAATTTCAAAATTTCTGCTTCACTTTTCTTTAGTTCATAGACAGTTGATGATCCAATATTATAATCATGATATATTTTCTTTACTGTAAAACCTTTTTTCAAAAAACCAACAATTTTAAGTTTATCATCTAATGTGAGCACTACACGTTTTCTAGATGTTTCTAGATTTTTCTGTATCCATTTTATTAAACAAATTTATTAAATCACACTAGAAACAATCAGTTCAATGGTTAAATGATGACTGATTTAAGAACAAAATCGAAATATACTGAAAAATATCCCAGCATGTGCCAGCAAAAATAAACAAAATCAGCTTAGACAATGAAAAATTATTCATTATCTTACCTCAATTTCATTCACTCATAATAAGATCGTATATGTTAAAACAACAAAAAAAAAATGATTTGTCTTTTGTAGCATTATAACGTGTATGTATATATAAGTTATAATTATATGGACAAATAATCGATTTTCCGGATAATTAGATTCTGGATAACAGGAGTTCTACTGTAGTTATATTTTGAGATATTTTTGAAATTTTAGATATTTTTCATAATTTTACTATTAAATATTTTTAATTTATATTTTTTTATTATTAATAATTTGTCTGGTGTAGTATTATAACATATATGTATATAAGTACATTATAATTATCTGGCCGAATAATCGGTTTTCCGCATAATTGGAGTTCTACTGTGTATATATTATATATATATACCTTATATTAATAATTAGTTGATATTATGAATGCAATGTTATGAATGATGTTTTTAAAGTCTATCTGTTATGCATTTTATGTAATGTTTGAATATTTTATATTTTTTTTATTTGTAGTTTTTACAAATGCACATGATGTATATTTTTTTTATTTATATTGAAATTGCATTGCTATGTTTTAATTTAAATGATTTTAGTATCCTAAATATTTTTTAAGTAAAAATGTGTACTCACATATTTTATTTATTATACATACATATAAACATATGTGTATATATATATATATATATATATATACATTGTAATATTATTTATTTATGTTTGTATTAATTTTATTTTTTTCCTTTTTTTCCATTTCGTACTAATTGTGCATGAACCTATTAATAATCCTCATTTGCGCATGTCCTGTATAATTATTAATTGAATTCCAAAAAAATCTACATTTGGATCTTTGTTACCTTGCATTAATTTAAACATTAAATAATTGAAATGTTATAATAATGACTATTGTCTCGTGGGAAAAAATTTGATTTTTTAAATTAATCGTACTTAAGAAGTAAATAATTCGATAACGACAGAACAACCTACTAAAGTTCGGAGTACGGTTCGTTATACACGCAATAAGAACCCGCGAAATCCATTCGCCCACAGTGCACTTTCTTCTCTTAAGTCGGATGAAATTCATCCACCTAAACGACGTATTTCTTCTCGGCCCAGTGATATTATCGGTGCTGCAGAATTTGGTTCTTTTAGAAACACTAAAGAATATGTAGTGCGTCATCCAAAATTAACTTTCGATCCCGTGAATATATTAACATCACTTAAAGAAAGCGGTGGTCCAAATGAAGGTTTAGGTGAAGCGAATTACGCTTACACCGGTAGCCCACCTTTTCCACCCGATGGTTCCCTATCTGCAGGTGAATCTTCAGTATTAACTGAAGAAGAACGTGAAACCGGCACACCGAGTGAGCCAAGGAATGTTGCTGCGCTTATAGTGAGAGCAAGATTTGTCACTCTTTCTTGGGAGACACCCGAGTTTACAAACGGTGAAATCATTTCATATCAAGTCGCTTATAAACAAAAAGACAGTCAAAGGTGAGTCGATCTATAGCTTTTCGATAACGATATAGTTTTAATAATTTCATGATATATATTTTTATTTTATTTAATTTCATAAAATATTTAATAGGGAAAGAACCCAATTAACAATGAAGCCGCGTTTAGAAGAAATAAATATATCAGGACTGAATCCTGGTTGTATTTATTATTTTCAAGTGACTGCTTATAATCAAAAGGGTGCTGGTAAGCCTTCAGAACCTCTTGAAGTAGAAACGCAAAGTGAAGAACATGTTCCTAGTGCTCCGAGGAATTTAAAAGCTATGGCGATGAGTGCTACATCGATTTTAGTCGAATGGGATGAACCAGATATTACGAATGGACTGATACAGCGTTATAAAGTTTATTACATAGAGGTAAATATATATCTCTCTTTAACTAGATATACATTCTTTTTTATAAATATTTTTTTATTAATTATTAACGCTATCGGTGGATTGCTCATTCATAACTGTGATACAAATGAATTTAGCCACAGAGTGGATAAGTAATAATTATAAGTAATAATTCATGTGTTCATATATACAAAAACATTTTTTGTATGGCACATTTTTATACTACATTGGATAACCCTGCACTAGTAAGATTGTTTTATATTCTTTTGTGTTTCTGAATATGCGTGTGGTGTTGGTAAATGTGTGTTTTGATTGTCTTTCACATAATATTTTTGTCTTTTTTACATTACAATCATAAATACTCAGGTTATTGGTGTTACTTTTAAGGTGGAACATATTTTATCAAATACTTTAAAGAAAATTTGAATATTACTTAATATTTTGATTTATAGCGATAAAATAAAAAAAATGTTTTGCACTGAAATTTGGCACTAAAATTGTCACACACTCGACAATCGTTTTTTGTTAACACTAGAGCACACCGATAGGGTTAAAAAATGTCATATGAAACTCTATTACTATAATATTCCTTTATAGGGTTCAACAGAACATAATATTGTAACTTCAGATATTCGTTTTGAGTTAACTGGTTTACAAATATATACTGAATATCATATTTGGGTCGTAGCGATCAATCAGAATGGACCAGGGTCAGCGTCGAATGAAATAATTGTTAAAACACTTAGTGCGAGTCCAAGTGCTCCACCTAATAATGTCACAGTAGAAGTCAGTAGTAGTACTGTGAGTATAATGAATTAAATGAATATCAAGTCTTTCACATTTTAATTTTATTACAATCTTTCCACAGAGTATTGTGATACGATGGGAACCACCGCCTCTAGAACATCAGAACGGTATCATAACTGGATATAAAGTGCGTTATAAGCGGCAAGGTGGTGGGACGGGAAAAGCAGTGATGGCGGATGCAAATAAACGAATTTATTTTTTAAACAATTTAGACCGAGCTGCTTCGTATCAAGTTAGAGTTCAAGCTTTGAATATAAATGGTTCAGGACCTTGGAGTGAATGGCTATCAGTTGACACTTATGAAAATGATTTAGATGAAACACAAGTTCCTGATTCTCCAGAATCTTTAAGCTGTAAATATCATTATTTTTATATTTATCTTTAATGTTATATATGTGTGTGTGTGTGCGTGCATGCGCGCATATGTGCACGAGTAATATTATTGAAAATGTATAATATTAAAAGAATATATAATTTTCACAGCACGGCCATTGGCTACGAGTATTGTAATAATGTGGAATCCTCCAAAAAATAGTAATATTAAAGTTCGCAGTTATATGCTTGGCTGGGGTAATAATATTCCAAATGTATATACCGAGCAACTTGATGGAAAACAAAGATTTTATGAAATTAAAGGTCTTGGTGAGTTTTAACCATTTTGAATGTTTAGTAAATATTACTGCAATGAAAAGGAGATTTCCTTATTATTTACATAGAATGAAATCATTTAGTTTGCTATTTTACTCTTATGTCTTTTGTAGAACCAGACACTGAATATGTCATCAGTCTTTGGGCACGAAATGAAGTTGGTGACGGTCCACCTGTGTATACAACAGCAAAAACACGATTAGTGGATGAAATTGGTGCAGGACCAATAGAAGGTTCTACAGGGGAACATTCCTTACCAGCGTTATTTCCGCCTATTGGACTTAAAGCAATGGTATTAAGCTCGTCTACAGTTGTACTTTATTGGACTGATACGACTTTGAGCAAAAATCAAGTAAGTCTACTCTTTTTAAATATTTAATTTAATACTATTATTTATAATGAAAATTAAAAAATTGTCGTTAAATATATATATATATATATATATGTATGTAGGTATGTATTTGTTTGTGTATTAAGCTCAAACTAATAATGTGTAGACATCGCATAATTATACTTTTAAACACTAACATTTTTTTGTTTGTTTTTGTCAATAACAAACATATATAAATCATGCTGTATTTATTGATTGTACTAAAAGGTATAAAAAAGGTGGATAAGTGAAATTTCATAACAATGCACAAGTATGCTTTCTCAAAATTTCTTAACTTTTATTTTTGATACGTGTGTGTTTACCTTGTGATATTTTAGATTTTCATCCTACTCAAACAGGTGCAGACTGCAGATCTGTGCTTAAAAAAAGTTTTTAAAGTAAATATTTAAACAAAGATTTGTTCAAAACATTTTTAATTGATTACAGATTATTAATTTATACAAAATTAAAATACTGAAAATAAAATTATGAATCTTGTATGAATATCTTCGAAAAAAAATTTTTGTTACTTTTTAAGTCAGTTTATGACAAAAAAGCAAAATTGTTACTTTTTCCAAGCAAAAATAAACTTTTTATTTGTAAAACAGCCAAAAAAATATTTAGACAGATTAAGAGTGTACTATACAAGAAACATAATGAACTATATTTATATAATACTTTATTGTTCTAACAAAAAGAAAAAGCCTTTAATTTTATTTTTTAAAAAACAAAACATTTTATTCAGTAGTCAAGAGCTTCTGTTTATAAATGATCGATCTCATTTTAAAAACTTATTTAACTTATGAATGTATCATTAATTGAAGAATAACAAAGAAACATAATATAAGAATGTTACTGATTGTAATTAAAAAATATAAATAAAATTCAAATTTTATTTCAGAATGTTTAAAACCATATTTCACAGTATAAAAGAGTAGCAGCATGTTCCTTTTTCCCCTTTTATTATTGCTGGCTCATATAAAATATCATTCTCTCTTCGGTTACATTGGTGACATGCTAGCATAAAATTTTCATAATATTTTTTTCCATTATTCAATCTTTGAATATTGTGTGCACATTTTTAAATTAATTTAATGTACTGAAATATTAAAATTATTTTAAAGTAAAATGAAATTCTGCATGAGTAAAATTTAAATTTTATAGCAATGCTAGACTGATTTTATTTATTTTTTTAGTTTGTGACTGATAATCGACACTATGTTGTTAAATATTCATCAGTAACAAACCGCAAAGAAATCCTTTTTAATACGACAGATTTAAATTGTATGATAGATGAACTGAAACCAAACACTCAATATGAATTTACAGTGAAAGTTGTTAAAGGTAAGAATATATTATTCAGTAAATAATTTTGTAATTTATTTTAAAAATTAATTGATTATTTAAATCACTTAAATGTATTTAATATTTTTAAATAATTTATTAAAATATATGCCAACTAGTGTTAGTATCATATTAAGATTTAAATATTATTCCTATTTTCATAAATGATTTTTTACTCACCCTACAAACTTGAAACATTTTCCAAATCAAAAATATTCAATCGTAGATCATTGACCATTTTTATCAATTAATCATTCAAAACTAATAACATTTTTGTGATTGTGTGGCGAGGAAAAAATTTATTTGTCAAAGTGAATTAAGCCCAGGGCCACAAACCTATACTATTTATCCTATTTAATAAAGAATAAATTATTTGAAATAATGAACATATATGAACCCTTAAGGTCGACGTTCGAGTGATTGGAGTATGGTTGTTGTAAATACAACATTGGAAGCAGTTCCTAAATCTTATCCTCGTGAGTTTATTGTCATGCCGACTGATGATCCACAAATTGTTGATCTTAAATGGCTGCCTCCGAAACAAGCTAATGGTATTATCACTGGTGCGTATCGCTCTTCTTTTCATAAACTATTATTAATAATATTTTAAACAAATATTATTGCTTATTAGTAATATATATCCAAAAGTATAAATTAAATAATTTATTTTTCAATGAAATTATAATTCATATTCTAGGTTATTTAATACAATACACAACCGATCAAAATAATAAAGACAGAGATTGGATAATGGAAAACGTAATTGGTGATAAACATGAAACTGTTGTGAGAAATTTACTTCCAGAAATGACATATTATTTTAAAATATTAGCCAAAAATAAAAAGGGATATGGGCCGTATTCACCTGTTGTATCATTCACAACGTCATCAGGTAATTGGATATTGTTTATTTAGATTCACTTAAAAGGAAATGTCAGAAATTGAATATCCATATTTAACAGTCTGGATTGTGGGACACGTGACTTTACTGACACCTTTATTAGATATTTTGAGTCACAAATTTCAAGTGAAAGTGAAATCATACATGTTTTTAGTAATAGTCTGATTACAGCAATCATTTTGTATATTTTTTATATCCATGTAGTATTTAAACATTTTCATGGTTTTCTGTAAAAATAATAAACATTTGAAAATAAATATTAACTATTTCAAAAAACATTATTTATATTCAGGTAAACCATGTGTCTCCTTTTTCTGGCTGATTCTCACCGATTCTCTAATTATGTCCTGTTACCTGGACCTTATTACATGTTTTAATATTTGGAATACATATTTGTACCTTAATATAAATAATATCTGTGGAAACTATGTGGTTATTTACTTTCATAACATATTTTTTCCATGTTTAATATAAATTTGAATTAATTTCTTATCCTTTTTTAGCTGAAAAAGGAGGATTATTAGGTCAAAGTACATTATTATATGTCATAATTGGTGGTGCTGTGTTTGGAACACTTTTGTTTTCAATTATCCTTATAATATTTTGTTGTAAACGTAAATCTGAACCAGGATCGACTCCAGATCGTACTAAAAAAGGCTATCAGAAAGCCCATAAAAATCAAAATATAAAACCACCAGATCTCTGGATACACCACGATCAAATGGAACTCAAAGTATGCTCTTATATTTTTCTTTCTGAAACTGAAATTTATTATTTTTGAGTGTATTATACCCAATCGGTGCATGTTGGTTCTGACACAAAATGACTGTTAAGAGTAAAATATTTTTTTATTATCATAAATTATTATAAAAGTAAATAATATTATTCTAAAGTATATTAAAGTATTTGATAAAATATTTTCTGCCTTAAAAACAAAGATAGTAATGTAAGAATTGACAAAAACTTAACATAAAAAACTTGGGTTACTCTTTGAATTGTACGCATGATATGTACAAAGCACCGATTAGGTTAAAAAAAAATGCAGATTTTATAATTTAAAATTTACAGCATTTGTGACTGACAAATTCTTATCAGAGAAAAGAGCAGTTTTATGGATGAGAAATAATTTTATAAATTATATATTTTTTTTATTGTTTAATAATGACTTAATTTTAAATAGGCTATGGAAAAATCACATGCAGCGGGAACTTCTGTAGGTACATCTAATGATGGTGCATCATCTAGTGGTGCAACTACACTTCCAAGATCTGTTGGTCATGAATATGATCCTCATGATTATAATGCTCATGCATCAAGTTCTCTCGATAAACGCACTTATGTTCCTAGCTACGTGGGTAAGTTTAATCCGGTTTCTATATTATAAGAATATTTTTAAATGTTAATTTTTCGTACGATGCTTAAAACTTCGGAAAAAATATGTATTAATGTGTAATTTATACTGTTTAAAATGTCATGAAAATATGTATAAGAGAGCACTATAGTATCGAAGTTGACTAGATAGTGCATCTATATATATCTATATATATACACATATATATATATATACACACATATATATATATATACATATATATATGCATATATACACACACACACACACTTGTACATAATTTTTTCAGTTGGCTGTGTTTCTATTTTATTTTATACCTTGCACTTTTCATTTATATTTTTCATTGCACAGAATGCTTTGTTTTTGCCTGCTATTCATAGGTTCTAATGAGAAACAAGATGATTCTACTAATGGAAGAAAAATCATTAAAGCAAAACCGATTACATTACCAGTTGATTCAAAACCTCTACGAGAACGTAAGTAGACTATGCTTTTTCTGCCTATTTTTTTCTTCATTTGCATGACACTGATTTCATATAACATTGAATATAAATGACTATATGAGGAAAAAATCATGTTTTATTTATAAAATCGATTTTTTTTTATGTTTTTTGGTGTTTCAATTGATTAAATATTTAGATTAAATGTGCTGATCTATTTGTTATATTTATTTTCGATGTAATTTTAAATCTTTAAAATAGAAATGTTGTCAACTAATTTATTATGATTATCTACTTGCGTATATATTGATAAATGTTATTAATACAGTTGTTTTATTTAACAAAAGTAGAACACATTTAGAATTTTGAATAATTTAGACAATAAAACAGAAATGATACAGTTCTGACACTTTCAGAAACGAATTATTTTTTTATCTCGTAAAAAAAAATCTGATCAAAAATGTTCACTAAATGATTATTGATCATTCTTGATTGTTGCTTATGTACATTTCGATGGCAATGCCATCATCCTCAAAGTTACCATGATACAGAAAAAAATATCATTGATTGTACATTTTTGATCATAACATGTTTGTGGTTTATTGGATGGAAATAATGATTCATTTGTGAATTATTCCAGTCGAATTATATTTCAAATTAGATTTATAACTTTATCGGAAAGATTAAAAATAATGAGATACATTTAAAAAAATCAATAGACTTGCAGAATTATATTTTAATTTAGTGACATCTTATATCAGTGACAAAAAGTAATGTTCTAATATTAAATTAAATATTACAGCAATTGCCACTGCAACTCCTGTCAACAACACATCATGTTTGCATCACGGTACGTCGACACTATTAGCAGAAAGCCCTTCTGTAGGCGGAGCAACGACAATTGTGACTCCTAGTGGATTAGTGACTGCACAGCGTCCTAATTATCCTAGAACGCAATATACAATCTCACGTGCTCATGTTACTTTAGATCAAAGTGGAGCATTAGAAAGTCCTTATGCCGTTCAACAGCAACAGCAGGCCATTAATGCAAGTAGTACTGGTTATGATACTGGCATGGGACTTGCACCTGTGTCAGGAAATTATGCAAGGTAAGTAATAGTTTTTATTGTTTATTTTTTTCTGAAATGATTTCAAATTGTTTTGTATTTCATAAAAATTTTCTTGCACATTTTGCAAACTTATTATTTTATACTTGAAAATCATCAACATGTTGTATACTTTCATAAATGAATTCTTTTTTCACCCCACAAAC
The DNA here is from genome assembly GCA_034766995.1 of Acanthacorydalis orientalis. Lineage (NCBI taxonomy): Eukaryota > Metazoa > Arthropoda > Insecta > Megaloptera > Corydalidae > Acanthacorydalis > Acanthacorydalis orientalis. The sequence continues at coordinate 13,237,484 of CM068317.1, read as the reverse complement.
CACACTTATTTTTTCGATCAAAAATATTCAATAAATTATTGATAATTTTTAAGTGTTGTTTATGCACATTTGTTGTTTGGCAACTCCATTGAAATGCACATAACTGACAATTGAAAATAATCAATAATAATTTATTGAAAATTTATGATCGAAAAATCTGGTGCGGTTTGCAAGGTAAAAAAATTCATTTGTGGAAGTGAATTTAGCCACACTGTAAGAACTGTTATTGCGATACAATTACTTATTTAAAAAAATATTTCAGTTTGCCACAACAATCACAACAGTTAGGAGGTCCAAGTGGTCTCGGTGGAACTACAGGGGTAACAAAAACACAAGTTGCTGGAACACAACAAGGTCATCCTCTAAAAAGTTTTAGTGTCCCAGCACCTCCACCAACATCTGCTCCTGGCACACCAGCTCATGGAGTCCGACAGCATAATGGTAAATAACTAATTTTCGAACAAAAATGTAGTATAGTTAAATATATTATAATTAAATGACTTGTAATAGTGCAAACATAATGTGATAGTTTAGCTGCAGGTGACTAATAGATTGAATATATGAAGACAAACTAGAGTACACACAATTAGGCAGCGATCATTGCTATTTACTGTTCAGTTTAACTCTAAACCTAACAATCACTGTTACGTTTGGAGTTGTGTATATAGACTGACTGAGTGATTTATCAGTTAGTGTATTTCATAATAAAAGTTTGCAAATAAATAACTATCTTACCACATAATACCAACAGTAAGCAGTTAAGCTGTGGATAGACTACTAATACGTCACATTAGATGATAAAAACACGACGTGATGTGATCAGTCTGTTGTCACGCGCTATCACTGTTTTGTGTTTATGCACTGTTGTCATATAGTTGGTAACGAGACATTAATGATTTTATTGTTGAAATTATAATGGAGAATGAAACAAGTAGTTCATCTGAGTTTGATGAAGAAATGGAAAGTGTTTGTACTGTGATAACTTATAATCATGATAGCTCTCTCTCCCGCTTCTATTAATTTTTCCTCCATTCTTTATATAAAATATAAGTATGCTTCATTTATTAATTAAATAAATTAAAAAAAATACATTATTATGTTATCTTCAATTAAAATCGACGCATTTTCAACTTACCTTAAACACTTTTCAAACTAAAATGTTAGTTGACAACTGATTCAAAGTATTGTCGCGTCACGAAATGTGTACAGAAATGCAAAATGTGAGAACACGTGACGACTAGTCAAGATAAGAACTGCATGCGACAGGCGTGACGTGCATACAGTGACACCAGTGTGAATGTGTACCACTGAAAGCAATGTAGCGCTCACATGTAGTTGCTTCACGTGATATCACGTGACGTGATGGTAGTCTGTCTATGGTTTTAGTGACATGGCATACTAAATATTAATTTTGTCACAGATCGACATTCAGAAAAGTACTTTTCTACATATATACATCGATTTATTTATTTTAATTTTTTTTATAGTAGCTCAAGTCAACGTACGACCCATAACATCATCACCATATAAAAAACCACTATCGTCATCATCATCTCTAACTACAGCTACACCTCATTTGCGCTCTAATCCTTTATCGTCTTTAGCGTCGATGAACGATGAAACTAGGCTGTTATATTTACATCATGAATCGGAGCTCGGGGTCCGACCTGCAGTGGTTCCTGGTGAAGACACAAAGTTATTGGCGAATAGCACTTCGACAGAGGAACTCAATCAAGAAATGGCAAATCTCGAAGGACTTATGAAAGACTTGAACGCCATTACAGCCAATGAATTCGAGTGTTGAAAGTTTTTGGAAGTGTTTCGTTGCGTTTTTGACACAGCCTTCATGTCGGAAGACGGTATGTTTCTTGATGGCACTAGCGTCTGCAGCTATTTATTTTATCAAATAAATGACGATTAGAAATATCGTTTTTAATATTCTACGAGAGCACGGGTAATGTTAATTGCAGTAGTGTAAGGTTGTCGAAATTTTTAAAACGAGACTAGTAGAGACTGAGTGGAGGTATTTGTCGCGTAGGTAGCTATCAGGTTAAAGTGAGGAATTATAAAATATAGGTATTAAAAAATTGTGCTACAATAATGTATTAAAAAAATTTAAGGAAGAGTTTATAACATTAAAAACTGATTGCAAAACACCAATTAATTTGATCAGATAAATATTTGTATTAAAACAAAATCTTGTACAAATATAGAAAATGTCAAAAAATGGACATAGTTTATATTTCTCATGATTTTTTAAAATATGACAATAATATATTATTGAATATAACAATAATATATATAGTCAGTTACTAAAGTTTCCTATATTTTATAATTTTTTTGAAAATTGCTAATTAATCGGCAATCTATAACACATTTTATTATCGTTTTATTTCCTGCATTAACAGTTGAATTTATCGATAGCTACATGGTTGTTGTAGATATGCTTATGTGTATATATGTATATATATATATATATATATGTACACACACATACATACATACATATCTGAACACATGTACAACATTGCTTACAAATAATGTTAAGTTTACTTGCCCGTATTGAAAATATTAACACCTAAATCTTTAAAATATTACTTGTCTGATTTTATGTTTCTGAATATAATTATTTTGAATAATTTGTTAAAGATTAACTTAGTTGTGTTTATGTTTATATCGGTTGTGACGATAAGCCTTTTTTTTAGTTCCATTCTTATGAATAAATGAGGGGTTTTAGGACATGTCAATAACTTTTATTGTTAGTGCCCATCCATTCTTGTGTATTTATTTCATAATTTAGTTGTGTTTTTACTTTGATGAGTTGTGATTAAAAAACACAAGAAATTATAATTAAAGAATAAAAATGGATACATAAGTATTACAAATTAATTTTATCTGACTGCATGTGAGTATATGTGTATTTAATTTTTCATATAAATTGAATAATAATATAACCAAGCGATATTAGTTTACCTCGCAGCAATTTCACATATGACTATATTAACTTAATATTATTTGTAAGCATACAAATCAACTACATATTGCACATTCCTGCCAGAAAATCTATTTATTTATTCAGTTTTTTTTTAATTTATCATTGAAGCTGTATTTAATAATAATAAAAAAAAAAACATTAAAAACTATAAGAAAATACATTTGCAAATACCATATACATATTTTGTGTAAATATAGTTAGCCCATTACTATTTTTTCCATTATAAAATATGATCGATGCTCTCGGCTGGTCTGGAAAATCTCGGTTTTGAAAATCCAATAAAAATTATGTAAAGTAAATTTTACATTAAAGAGTAAAATTAAAATATAATATGGTATTGAACTAATCTAGATCTCGAATATTATAGTGTAAACGATTATATTTATATCAAAAATTAAACTAACCGAATTAAAAACAAAACATATTTTTTATCAGATAGCTTTATATTTAAGCAGGTGACATTATGTTCTGAATGGGTTTAATTTATATGATATAAATACGATCATGGTTTTTAATGAACGAATACGTAAATTATATCTTGATCTTTATATTTAAAAAAAGGACAAACGTTAATCGATGTAGCTTCGGATTTGGTTTTGCTAAACTAGTTAGTAAAAATGGCCTAAAGTGTTTATGAATATGCGCCTTTTTCATATCTGATTCAGGTATGTATTAGTATTTTATATATATAATCTTAATTTTTCAATGTGTAAAGTGTGATCGATAACAAAACAAAACTCATTCACTTATCCATAAAACATCTATATATTCATTATAGAAAGCCTAGTCATTGTTTCCTACACATACATCTGTTATGTTTTTAAATATATTCACATTTATATATTCTTCATTGGTTTTTGTAATTTTAAAAATTTTGAAAACAGATTTTTTTTGTAAAATTTTATTATCGAGAATAAAAATGGTTTCTAAAAGAAATCTTTTTGTGTTTTAAAAGAATAAAATTATAGAAATATTATTTTAAATAGCATATACAAATATTTTCAAGTTACATAAGTGTCTTATAATAAAGATGTATGATGTATTATGATGTGAAAAGCAAAAGAAATATTATGTAAGTTATTACACTGTTATTTATTCATATTTTTGATTCTGTCTCAACCTATGAAAATTAAAAGAAGAGTTTATGGAGAAAACGCATGATAGAGTGACAGAAAATATATAATGCTTTATTTTTCATAAAATGTGTGCTACTGTAAATTTCTAGTACTTTTCAAGTAGTTAGTGGAGAAGTGATTGTGCACGTGGTGTTTGACGATTTTTTGTGTAGTGTTTTATTATTTTTTATGAGTATTTTGTCGGTGAGTAATATGAAATTATTCATTTTAATTGTTGCAAATTTATTTACTTTAATTGTTTTAAATTATCTCTCTTTTGCATGTTCCCACGTTTATTATATTCAAGTAGTCCTATGTTTTCTTAATAAAAATGTCCATGTACTTTTAGAATCATTTTCAAACAATTAGTACTTGTCTCAATTAATATCAGCGGTATTCTTTAAATATTTGATTATTCATTTTATTTTACTTCGGTTATATTTGCATGAAAATTGTAATTTATCAAAATTTCTTCATAATAAAGACCTGTGAAAAATATACGGATTTTAATCACACTTAATATTTTTTAAAAATCGTTTGTCAATAGTAATTTGACTGTATACATTGTTCAAATAGAATATAAAGCAATTCAGTTTTAATTGTAACTAATTTTATTTTTAGTACTGAATGCATAATAACTCAATAATGTTTAATATACAATTGTAGTTTTTTTTTTTTATTATTATAAATTAATATTGTATTTTTAAAGAAAGTATTTATAGGATGTGTTCAATTAAATATTACTATTATAAAAGTTTTCTTAAATTTAATAGTTGAATTCAAAACAATTGAGTTTTTATTTACTTGGGTGTTGTGTGCTTGTTTAGTAAGGAATGTAAAGAAAAAATACTACTTTTCAAAAGATTTGTAACTAGAAATCTCAGTGGTGCATTATCCTATAGACAGAAAGTGCAATTGCCTGGGGCCTGAAACCAATTTTTTATAAACTCATTACTATAGTAAGAAAATCAAAATTTAAATTTGACCATATCTGGGCACTACTAATTCAGTACACACTAATACATAATTTAATTATGTGTATTATTTATGAATTTTTCTTATGGATTTCATTTAATTATAAATTTTGTATATAATTTTGTTATTTTTTAATGAAATTTTATCTAAAGTTGTTTTTTAATTTCTTTTTCTTTGCATGGGAAGTGTTGAATCCAAGAGAATACTTGGCGATTCCCTCCCATCCCCCCAATCCAGAAGAAAAATATCTGAATTCAACACTGTACATGGGGCCTCCTAATTCAAATTTCCCTGCACTCCATGAAGCTATAACGCGCCGCTGAGAAATACTGGATTCTTCTTTCAATTTTATTCCAAACAGATGTATTTCTTATTTACATTCGAAATTTTGTATCCAAAACAGTTATGTAAATGCTAATATCTGAAATCAATTATATAGTTTTATAATCCATTTACATAATAAATTTTAAGATCAGTTAGGTGAAGATCTCATTTTTAAACACTACCAATAGTTGAATTTGCTTGAAGTTATTCATAGGCAAAGAATAGACAAAAAATCAAGTACTTAAAAATATTTTTTTTATTATAAATCTGTCACATGTTTGGACTATGAGTAAAAAAAAAACTTGATACACAATTTAAAATATGAATAAATAACCATTCTTGCCCAAAGTGTATTTTTAAAATAAATTTTAGTGTTTTCAATACATCTTTTGTTATGTGTGAATGATGAACAGTACATGAAAAATATATTAGGAGAAAGTAAATATCTTTCAATGAATTAAAGTGGTTTTTACAATAGTTTTCTTGAAAAATAAAATCTGTATTACATTTTATGCCCAAGCCATGTTAATGATAAATAATCATGTAGAATAGTTAAGGACAAAGTAAATGTCTTTTAATATGATGAAGTGCGATGAGTTAGATTAATAAGTTGTGATGAGTGTGAAGATTAGTAATAAATACGGTGTGCGTTTCATTTGTCTTTGCATTATGCGATCAGAAGAGTTAAAACACAGCAACGTCACACAATTGAACTGAAGCTGGATTCAACTAAATATTAACTGTATTTAGCCATCTTTATTTTTAATATTCCGCATTTATTTTTAACCAACCGCACAATTGTTGGTAACATTACTTATATTCTAATTATTTTATAAGGATAGCAAAGAAAGAAGGTTCATATTCATTCATTGACTCTCGTATCTTGTAAGTGTAAATTAATATTAGATGTAGATACACTGTACAATACAAAAACAAATGAAACCACTGTACTTTCGACTCTGTGATTAGTTTAATCTACTTCAGTAGATATTTTTCCCATGTATCGCAAACATACAGGGTTTGGCCATAGTATGCTTGTCTATTTGATGTCGTATTATGATTCTTCTTTTGAGAAAAATCTTTTTTTTTTTTTTTAAATAGAGTAATGCTTTTATTATATAATTAGGTTTTTAGTATGATTATAGAGGGTAACTTTGCAAAGTTTGGTTTCTATAGATTGAATGATATAAGAGTTTATGTGGAACAGATAAATAGAAAGATTGTTATATATATATATATATATATATAAATTTTATTATTTTTATTTTTCTGTCAATTTTTCTATAACTTTATGACCAGGTCAGATTTCATAACAGGTTATAAATAATATTATCGTAATATAACTATACAATTTTTTGATAATAGTATTGTATTTTTTTACGTACATATTTTTGTATGGCAACTAAAATAAATAAAGAAAGAATAGAGATAAAATAAAAAATTATTTATTAAAATACTTTTAACAATTTTTGAAAACATAATCATGAATGTGTATGTAATAATGAAGACTTGCTATTTCTCAGATATTGATTATTCATTCGAAACACTTTTTAGAGTTTTGATAAAGTGCTGTGGTCGTAACAAAAATATTTGTGTTTATTTCAACTCGTCAGTAATATGCATGTAATACTGTTAAGAAAATGAAAGTATTACATATTTCGATCGTACAATCGAGTTATATTATTAAACCATCGTTTGTAATAAAAAATGATATCTTACTGAAACATTTTCTGCTGTTTGAGAAACTATGGATTTTTATTACTATATATATTTGAAAACTAGTCAAAAATTTGTTTTCTTATTTTACACTTTACATATTGAAAAATGAAACAAACAAATACAAATAATTTACAGTATCCCCTAAATCGTTCCTTTTTATATGTAAATGTATAATTATGAAACTAAAACAAATATTTTATTGTCAGAACATACACTACTTTTTATAAAAGCTGAAAAAGAGAAAAATACTATTACAAAGTTCTACAGTATTCTTGCCAATTTTTATGTTAAATTACACTAAAATAAAATTCAATTGTGAAATTTTGATAAATGTATATGCTATTAATCGAGTGGATCCTTTATAATGTGATTCTAAAAAAGTTTTGTTTTTTTATTTAAAGTGAATAAATCTTTATGAATATATTGGTTGTACATTGGTTAAGTAATTTTCTGGTAAATGTTTCTATTATCACTCGAATGATATCATGCAATACTTAGTCCTGGCGATTCTCATTTTTTTGGATTATTTGAGTTTTTGTTTTCCACTGCTAGTTTAGATACTTAAACCGTATTCAAGTGGATTTTAGATAATTCGGGATCTGATCCAAAAAGACAAAGATCATCAGTGTGATGTGTTAACGGAATCACAGGTATAAAAGGATATAATTATAATCATACAATACATGTAGCCCAATAGAATTGATATTAAATTGACAGAAAACAAAATCTGGTCACTAAAAATATTAGATAAGAGCAATAATACAGAACTTTTCGTCAGAAAGTCACTCATTCGTACAATTGTTGTCCGTTGTATGTAATCGTTCTACTTATTAATTTTTTCAAAAATTAAGAACTGAAAAATTAATATGTTTATGCTAAAATAATATTGTATTAAAAAAATATTTTGGTACATTTACTCTCTTATCAAAATTGTAAAAGATGTATTTGTGTATATTTATATTATGTATCGATCAGTTGCATATTATTTTATAAACAATTCCGTAAGTTAGGTACATTTTTTTGTAAAATTGTAATTATTTTAATAACTAATGTCAAAATTTCAGAATAAGGTAATCAAACTATGCTATCCTGATGGTCTTCATTTTTTTGGATTATTTGAATTTATATTTTCCATTACTAGTTGCTGAACATATGCAATTTTCAAGTAGATTTTAGATAACTGAGTTTATTTAAAATTCATTTGAACGTGGCACCTATGCCAAAACTAAAAATATAGAAAAGAATCTCAAATTATCTAAAAGGACAAGGACCATCGGGACAACACATTAACGGGATCACAGGTATAAAAACACAATTGTAATTTGATATCAGAATATTTTGTGAAATGTGCAGTTATATAAATAATATTCAATAGTATTTTTTGTAAATCATATTCTGAAGAAGGTAACAATTAAAACGTATAATTAATGGGTAAACTTAATTTTGTTCAACACAACGCAGAAAGTGATTCAAACATATAAATCCTGCCGGTTGAAATGTTCAGTATATCTGAACAATTTCAACGAATTCAAATTTCACAATCGAATTTAATGTTCAGTGTAAATAAAATGCCATTCTAGGATTATAAAATAGTATGTGAGATGCGATGAGGCGTGTAAATGTACGTATTTTTTCATATCATTTTGCGTGTACTTTAGTATGTAGTTAAATCACTGAAAGTATTTTCGGCGTTTTTAAGACAAGACAATGTTTATCGTATTTCTTTTCATATATCGAAACGTTTGTGGAACGTCTAGGAACGTCGACTAATTGTAGATAATACACATGGATAAAACAAAAAAAAAATATTAACGTAGCTGAAGTAAAAGAAATATTATTAGTTTGTAAGCGTAAATTATATACTCCAAGATAAATGCTTTAAATAATTAATATTAACGGATTAATCATTTCAGTATTTTACAACAGGTCATGGAGTATTAATATAATAATTAACAATAATGATATTAATAATGATTTCTATTACGGATTATTTAAAATATGTCTTTAGTCTCTTCATTCTAGAGTTCTATTTTCTTGAATGGAATATGTTTATGGTTCTTCTATTGACGTTTATTTTACTTGATATAAATAGATTTTTTAATCATTCCACAAATTACATGAAAGTAATCATTTATGCATAAAAGTACAGAGAGCTAAGCTACAGAAAAATGTACGTATTTTCTTGTACCTTAATGCTTTCAGGATGATGACACCGCTATCTAAATGCACATAAGCAATATTCAAAAATGATTAATAATTGATTATTGAATATTTTTAATCAGTATTTTTTTTGTGGTTTGGAAGGCGTGTGAAAAATACATTCAATAATAAATAATAGGCGTATAATAAAAAAATTAAATTTATAAAACACCATTTCTTGTAATCTGATTTTTTCTAATCATTTAAGTAATTTGAATAGATTTATTATTTTCTCTATAGTTCATGAAATTTTGTTTTTTCCGTTGTTGGTATTTTATACTTAAATTATATGAAGACAAAAATATACAGAAAAACATGTAGAGATAAAATATAGTTTAATGTTTCACTTATCTTAAACTTGGAACTAATTTTATAAACGAAATGTAACAACAGTTGCATGTAGAAACTAGTGTAGTACTTGCATTAGTAACAGTAGTCAGTGGTATAATAATATATGGCTTTTTTTGATATAAATTCTTGAAAAAACTTTATTTGAAAATAGAAAATATGATTTTACCACAAAAGCAAAAATAATTCTTTGTTAAATATTGACATTTTTTTTTAATTTTAACTAATTTTTACAGAAAATGAAAAATTCAATTTTTGTAGCTTAATGTCTAAAACATATCTATATGATTTTTCAATCATTTTTATATTGTTTTATTGTAATTATTATTACTTTTTAATCTGAAAACATCCTTGGCGTGTCGTACTATACTTTTCAGACTGAAGCAAGACCAATTACTGATGAAAATTTGAGACAGATACTCTTGTCATTCTCAATCAGTATGAGAATTAAAATTTATTTATTTGCTACATTTCTTCCTCGCCTCCCTTTCCCGAATCAGTAACTTTGTTTCGGTAAAAGTAGCAGAGATGAGCATGAAATGTTGCATCGCTTAATCCAGCTGTTCAATTTATTAAAAATTTAAATGGTTTTGATATTCTTTCATCATTTACAATTGAATAGTGAAAATGCCAATCCTATTTTGAAAAAGGATTAAAACATAAAAGAGTTTTTAAAGAGAGTTTAAACTTCAGCTGATCAAAATTAACCATATCCTCTAAGAATAAAAACATTAAAGCCATCAGAAAAGCTTTTCATCTCAACAAAGTAATAAGTTTAAAAACACTTAATGAAAAAGGTGCTTTAAAATGTTAAATGCCTTTGAACTGTTTTCATCTCAAAAACAAAACCATGAATATTTTCACATAGATATATTTTGTGCATAGAGGGTAGATGCGCCTTTATTAATATAAAATAATGCAGAACAATTTTTTTCTCTATAGTTCTAAAAGTTTATTTGGTTCAATTATGCAAAGAATTTATTTTTGTAAACGATCTAATATTATACGAACATAAATAAGTTGAAAAAGTTCTAAACTTAATTTTCATCCAATTTTAGTAAATCGCCAATAATCAATGTAATAAGTTGTGATATCTTTACGGAAATTGTTGTCGATATATTATGTATTTTTAAATAATGTGTGTTTGGCTATACTTAAAGAAACTGAAATAACTTTTGTAAACGTCAATATTTGAACATTTAAGATTATAAATATTTGATTTTTATTAAAGAAATATAGTTTATATATATTTAAATTTGATATTTTAGAGTAATATTTAGTTATATTTGTAAATAGATATATTTCTTTATATATATATATATATAATTTCATCTTTTCCGAGGAAAAGAAACCTGTTTCATACTTTCCTGTCTTTTATAATTACTATAGTATTATACTTTTTAAAGTAATATTTATTTATATACACATATCCTTTATATATGTGAATATATATAGTCGAACTCTATTCTAGAGAATATAGATGTAATGAGTCTGCGGCTACACTGAATAAATATTTACATGCTAAAATTCACTTTTATAACAAAATATTTTCACTGATTTATCAGAAAACTTGGTCTTTTCTAAAAAGTATTCTTTTCTCCTTTGTTAGTAAATTTTTTTAGAACAAGTGGAAGATAACCACTGCACATTCACAAATACAAATGTGTGTATATCTATCTTTATTAATTTTTGTAAGTAAATCTAAATTCATTTGTCTGCTAAGTAAAGTAATAAAGCATTTATTTTTTTCAAAGGATTTTCATATTACATTAAAATTTTGTACTTATTTGTTAATTCACCTGTTAACTACTAGCCGCAAAGCATTATATTCATGTGATTGTTAGTGGAATATAATATTTTCATAAACTGTTTAAAAATATTCTGTCTTTAAAAGTTGTCCGTTTGAAAACTAGTCATTGAATATTTATATAATATTTTTATTGATAAAACGATAGTCCGGTATGGTATTCGTGAGTGAAATGAGTCAATAGGCGATACACAAACGAATGATGCATAGAAATCTTACACTATTATAAATGCCCTATGTCAGTCCTCGATGTAACTAGAGAGAATGCATTTTTCGTTCGAGATAACAATAACAGAAGGAGCGAAAGGAATGATGATGTTCTTTGATTCTATGAAATATGGTTTTAAATGATATGAAACAAAATTTGAACATTTTTCGCTTGTAATATTTTTTAATTTAGGTCAATAACATTTTCAGTTATTGATCTGAAAATATTCAAAATGAGGTCAATCATTTATAAATAGAAGTTACTCGTATAAAATAATTTTTTCAAATTTAAAAGTAATTACGCTAGTTCACATGTTTTTAAAATAATAAAATATAATTCTATTTTTTTTTTTAAATATAGTACTTTATGTTTATTTGTCTAAATATACTTTTGGCTGTTTTACGTGTATAAATTACATCTTCTGATGAAAAAAATGACTATCTTTTGCATAGAATCAAATTTAAAAATAGCAGTAACCGTTTTTGTTTCGAGATTTTAATATAAGATCCACAATTGTGTTTTACAGATTGGAAACCCAGAATGTATGAAACTATTTTATCTGAACAATCTGTTAAATTTCAATTATCTAACTTTATGTAATCGTGCTCCATATGTAAACAATTTTTTTACTGCTTTGTATATTTTATATATACAGATTAAAGATCTAACATGTTGTACCATTCAATTGAAACTGTCTATGTGATTCGTGCCCCTAATGCTATTGTTATCTGAAGTGTTTCCTTTTCCAGTTACGTTGGAGGTAAATAGTGTTGCTATACAATACCCTTATTTTATTGGTCTGAGGTAACACGCCGGCGTGTCATTTGTGGTTAACAGGTTAATATGTACGTAACTTTCTACAATCATCTATGATCATATTTGATAAATATCTAAATGGAATGTATTTGTCGCTATACAGTTCTGACACTATGGCTAAATTCACTTTTTCAAATTAATTCTTTTCTGGTCAGAAATGTTTAATAAATCATTGTCGATGATTTTGCATAATATTCGCAAGCAAAACAATAAAAAAATGATCAATAATGATTTATTGAGCAATTTTGATAAGACAAAATTATATGATTTGCAATGTGCAAAACAATTCATTTGTAGTAAAAGTTCCTGTTACTTATATAATCAGTTATGGTTAAAATGAGGAAAGTTGGTTCGTCTTGTGGTGCTCACTATAATAGAGTTCGATCATATATGTACATACATACACACACCCACATATATATATATATATTATATATATGTGTGTGTGTTTACCTTCCTTTCTTGTCTTTTATAATTATGTGGTTTATATTCTTTTCAACACTTAGAATCTAATAATAGTGGAATATTACATTTACTGTAGACCCTAAATAAACTAATACGTTGCCGAAAAAGTATATTCTATATTGATGTTTTTTCATTTAAAGAATTATAATTAATGGCAGATGCCGATATCTGCCGTTGGTATTAAAAAGAGGTTGTTGACCCATTCAGACTTGAATTAATTCTGTCAGGGAAGAAATATTTTTCTGTTGGTTGTAGATGTTAGGGGTTAAACTAAGATAAAAAATCTTTTTTATATTTTCTTTATTGATTTTTGCATAGTTTTCCAGCATGGACATAATTGAGTCTAAAGTGTTGTGAAAGTGATTCTTTAAAGAACTATTATTTATTATAATTAGTTTGTCTTTAAGGGTCTAGATAGTGATTTCGTGTTTAATAATTAATTTAGATGTTATGAAACTTCAAAATAAGTGTTCATAATTATGCTCATAGGGTCTGAATGGATTAACAGATTATGTCTACTATAAGATTCTAAGTGATAATATTCAAAAATATATAACGTACTTCTTAAGTAGATCAAACTTAATTTTATTTTAGTACTTTTTAAATACCTTAATGGCTTATTTGAGTAACATATATATATGTATATATGTATATATGTATATATATATATATATATATATATATATATATATATATATATATATATATATATGTATATAAATATAATATTTTTATATTAATAAAACCAAAAGTATAAATTAATTTGAAAATAATTGAAAATTGTATTTTATTAGACTAATAAGTATTTGGGATATAAATGAAATATAGTGAAAAAATATGTTGCTTAAGAAATTATTCTTTAATAAAAACATATTTTAAATGAATCCGTAATAACTAAAAAATATGAGTAGTAAAACATGAAGTTCAAATTCACGATTAATTATTTAGTTACTTCATCGGTTAATTACAAAGACAATCTATTCAGCAGATTTCGGCATCTACCGTTTCTTGTTCTCCGATTCGATTTTTTATAATATCAGAAAATATCGTTGATAGTGAGAATGTAGTTAAACTAACAAATGTGCCATTATATTTAATGTAAATTGGTGTAAATGTGTCGTATTTTCTGGTATTGTAAATGTCGTGTATGTATTTAGGAGGTGTGTTTTCTTTTATGTTAATTTGTTGGATGCGTTGTTTAGAATTTTTATTTTTTTTATATATAACTTATTATTTTCATAAGTGAATTGAAAATATTTAATAATTGATAATTACTTAATAGTTAATAATTGATTATTAGTAGTTTTTGATTATTACTCATTCAAATTTCAAAACTGATGATATCATCCTCAGAGCGTAAAGGTACAGAAAAATCTACACGTATCTTATAAACTTTTTTTTTATTTTAGTGCTTTAAGACTGATGGTATTGTAATCAAAATGGAAATAACTAACAATCAAAAATTTCAATAATCAGTTATTAAACATTTTTGATTACAAAACTTTCTAGAGTGGTGGGTGAAAAATTAATTTATGAGACAAAGAAAATATTACAAAAATTGTACTCAAAATATACTTATTTTTAAAAAAAAAAAAAATTAATTAACTTCAAATTAATAGATTTTAAATATTTATTAAATGATATTTCATCTTTATAATATTTCTGTTCATAGTTTTTCCATTCTTCTAATATAATTGATTGCTCGTTAGGATTTGAAGTTAGTTATTATAACCGGATTCGACTTGTATATACTTTTCAAAAATTTCCTCATGTTTTGATTAAAAAAAGATCGACCTTTTTACAAAAGTTCTCTTGGGTTATCTCAATATATTTAGTAAAAAATAGATTAATTATTACATACAAATTCATAAATTTGTTAAAGATAAATTCATCTAATAATGCAGAGAAATTTTTTAAGACCAAGAAATAAATATTAGTAATAAAATTAATATATATATATATATAAATATAAATATATATACATATATATATATATATTTATATATATATTTATATATATATATATATATATATATATATATATGTATATTTACATATATATATATATATATATATGAGTATATATATATATATGAGTGTATATATATATATATATATATATATATATATGAGTATATATATATATATTTACTCATATACATATATATATATATATATACATATATACATATATACATATATATATATGTATATATATTTACATATATATATATATATATATATATATATATATATATATATATATATATATATATATATATATATATATGAGTATATATATATATATATACTCATATACATATATACATATATATATATACTCATATACATATATATATACTCATATACATATATATACATATATACATATATACATATATACATATATACATATATACATATATATATATATATATATATATACGTATATACATATATATATATATATACATATATATATATATATATACATTCTGAAAATTTATAAATTACAAAAATGATTTTAAAAAATTTTTTTTCATTGAATCCTTTCTTGTTGCTAAGTAAATTTAGTATTTTTACATTTTTTTTAACCTTTTACCCCTTTATTGTTTATTATTTTGATATATTTTTGTTGAATCCAGATGTTTGTTTCTAATAACATTGTTCATCGTTTTTTATAATATTAACGCATTCTAAGAGCGGTACTCTTTTTTATAATAAAGATCGTCTCATATAAATATTTTATTAGATCACTTTCGATTTTTTAAGATCTAGCAAATAAAAAAATGATCACAGTATAGTTTTAGCACTGTGGCTGAATTAATTTTTACAAATATACTTTTCACTCACCCTACAAATACAATTTTTGCTATCAAACAAATTCAAAAATTAATTTATTATTTTCGATTGTTGCTTATATGTACTTTGAGCGTTTTCAGAGCTATAAGGTACAGAAAAATCTGCACTGCAGCACTCAGAAAATTACAGCATCGTCAGTGAAGTGCGTATAAGCGACGATCAAAAATTAACAATTATTAATTATTGAAAATGAATTGATAGTACTGTTCTATATCTTGTATATTTTTTAAATTCTTATAAACGAAACTGTTTTTGATTTGAATATCTGTGATTTTTATATTTTTATTGACGGATAACTGATCAATAATTATCATATATTTTTATTTTAGAAAACACAAACTCCTAATTACTCTTATTAATCATTAGCATTTATATGTATGAATGAAGTCATGCTAAATATAATGTAATTGAATAACCAAAAAAAGAAAAACAAATAATACATGGAATTGCTAACATATTTAATTTTTTAATTGGTTATATTGTTTGGAATGCCTGCGTGCGCAAATGTATAATAGAAATTAGGTTATGAATAAGTGCGACGTAGCCTATATAATTATAATAAATTAATTAGTATGTAAGTCATACGTAAGTGTATTTATTTTTCACACCGATAACCCTGCCCTAATTGAATAAAATGATATAAAAAAATTGATTTTTAATGAGAAAAAAAATGATGTAATTTAACAAATATTGTAATATTGTATAATTTATGCGATGGATAAAAATTAGTTAGATTTTGTATGACATTTATACAAATTGAAATACAATTCTCAATAATGTGTAAAAATATAATGTTTCTTTTAATTTTCTTTTTTACATATATATCTGTGACTGAATTAATAAAATAATTATATAAACGAGTGTGTTTCATTTTTAGTTTATGATTGTGTTTCTCAGTTATGTATTTTATTTGAATGCAATTAACAGTTTTCCATGTTTTATTTCATGTCTGCTAATCAATGTCGAATCATTGATTAACACGTTCACTGCCGCTATTCATTTAGAATATGTCTATAACAGGGTGAGCAAGTTTTTCGATAATAAGAGCAAAATATTATACTTTTCATACATTTTTGAATGTTCACGAACTACAGAAAATATTATTTAAAAATTGTATTTATAAATGTCTGTTGTCTAAGAGACCGTGTTAAAAGTTGCATTTTTAAAGATATTTTTCTGAAAAAAATACTGTAACCCGTCTCGAATTTGGTTTCATTTCATTCAGCAAGCCTTAATTAATAAAATTGTTTAGTTTCATATCTTTTTAAGGATTGTCCATAACCATAGAGACACCTTAAACAGCAATTTGGACATAATGCATGTGGATGTTTGGACGGATAATGTAAATTACCCGTTTATATATAAAATATTCTAATATTGGTACATACTTTATTCCTATAGATTATTAATATAAAAGTTCAGGAAAAATGGCAATGAAACCAAATATTGTGTCGGGAGCCGCATAGAGTAGCTTTGGGAGTCTCAGTTTGCTCACCGTTAGTGTACAGAAACTGAAATTTGACTTTTTTCACTCATCCTTGCTCTCAGTTGTTGCGTATTTGTGTTACAATGACCATGTAAAATAGCATTACAGACATTTTGGACGCGGAAAATGGCGTAAAATTACAATTACAAAGAAATATTTATGCATATTTTTTTTGTGATCATTTGATCACGTACGGCGTTAAAGGGTTAAAATTCACGGTACCATCGTTTTCAAATTTATCACGAACGCGTGCAATTGTCAGGTGTGTTGGAGGAGGTGTTGTAAACTCATGCTGTCACTATTATTTTTTTTAGGTTAGGTTAGTAATTTAAATCTGATATTCTGTTCATGCTAAATAACAGCTCTTCTTGTATCGGAAGTTTCTGGGGATTTTACGCCCTGAATAACAGTATCCGACATCTATTCATCTGTTAACCACATTTCTTTAGTAACTTCATTTCATTGCTAGGAAAAATTTCAAAAAACCTAGTACTCTTCTGCTGCCACTATTGTTGGACTTAATTATTTTAGAATGTGCTAAAGCGCGTGTGAGATTCCGATTCAAGTACCAAGGTATATTTAACTAAGGACCATTTAATTTGAGCTGAATACAAGCTAGCTCTCACTAGTAAGGAAGCGGAAGCACAATTTTCGAGCTTGGATGAAAATATTATCGAAACATGGGTTGACTCGGGGCGCGAGTGAAGCTCGCTGCTCACAACCCACCATGGCCAGTGTCTCCCAGCCCGGAAGGTCTCCCATTATAGCGCCAATTGGTTTGGTCGCTTATAGCGGCACCATGGGTTAGACGGGTCGTATTTAGTCGACAGGGCGTTCTGGCTTGTCTCTGCTCTACCGTACAAAACACGAGTTTGAAAACGTACATACTTATGGATTGTCGATCATTGTAGTTGGCATACATTCTCAAATTGAAAACACAACTTTAAAATGATCTTGGGTTGCTCGAACTACAGCCTCTACCATTTTGACTTTCTTGCCGGTTGTATAGTGGCTCTATATTTACATTCGAGTTGAAAACAATTCTGCCAAAGCCACGGCAATGGTGTGTTCAGCTTTTGGGGGAGGACTATAATAGTACTTTCTAAAATATCATTTTAAAACTAAATGTACAATTTATCTAACATAAATATTAAAAAACACATAATTTTTTGAAAATATTCAATTAGTCATCTAAATATTCTTTATTTATTGCTTATAATTATGTAGAATTATTTCGAAAGCATACATTTTACTTTTTCAAAAAAATACACTTTGTGTAACAGTTTAGTACTCATTTAGGAGTAACAATTTAGCACTCATAAAGCATACAAAAAATGTTAAAATATTGGAAGAGATCCGAGAATTCATTACGAATTTATCGACACAAAGCAGACATCTTTTTTTGATAAGGGATTCTTCAATTATCCGACAGTTGGAGTAAAGGTATACAATATAATGAGTGATATTTTGAGGATTGAAATGTATTCAGTTTTTTCGGAAACATTAAATATCTATGAAAGAAATATAGAGATTGCTGCTTTGTTTCGAAGTGAAATCTGTACACTCAACACTCTCACACTCACTTCTCTCTACTACATCGCTCGTACAGACAATGGATCAATATGTAATTGCTAACTTCAAACAACTCTATATCAAAGTTCTTTTTCAAAAACGTTTCGAAATTACCATAGACACAGAATTACCTCTCAAGGATTTTTGAAAAAATAATTTCAATATTCTTCATTGTTTGCGACTGATTAATCAAGGGAAGGCATTTCTGTGAGAACATTAAAATCAGCCTGGAAAAAAACTATGTATCGACTGCTTCCGAGAAACTGACTTAGAAAGACTTGAAAGCGAAACTGAAATTACTATAGATACGGTTGTTTCCTTGACCAATGCTATGCACTTAGAAGTTAAGGAAGCAGACATCGATGAGTTAGTAGAACAACACAAGGTTGGTCTGACTACTGAAGAGCTACAGGAGTTAAGAAGAGAGCAGGAAAAAGAAAAGGATGAGGAAGAAAAGCAAATGTCTTCAGAGGCCGAAAAAGATAACAATAAAAAAGAAACCATTAAAACAAATGACACAAAAAGATCTTGTATCACTAAAACGAACTAAGAGAGATGGTTAGCAAGTTGCATCCGTACCAAAACGTCGTCTGTAGAGCCACCAATATTTTTAATGTCAACGTCATTAATCACTTTAAGAGAGTATTGACAAAGCGACAGACTCAATCAGCGCTGGATAGTTTCCTCAAACCTTCTTCACCGAAGAGACAAAATGAATCATCGTAGGCAGCACTTTTATAGAAAATATTTTTTTAAAAAAAAACGTGAAGCCAAAAATCTCATAAATAAAAATAATTATATTTTGGATACAAACACATTTTCTTCTGAGAACGGATTAATTGATTTTCCCTAAGATATAATGGAAAACTGGGTTTTGAGATACGAACATTGGACTGGAACGAATTAAGTTCATAAGTCAAGGTACCACTGTGTATATATATATATATATATATATATATATATATATTGTAAATAAAAAATAACAAAATAAAATAAATTAATCGTTTATTATTTAATCAACTATTTCTTAAACATATTTAGTATTAAATGCAATCTTGCCAATTAAATTCACTTTGTGTATCCAAATATTCGACTAATTTCCCCATTTCGGACCAACCAGGTACATTAAAAAGTTGAAAATTGTTCAAATTGCAGCCCTGGTTCCGTCTGAAATACAATTTATATATACTGAATGATTTATTTTCTTAATACATTTTTTTCAATAATAAAAAGTTAAATAAAATAATCGATATTCAATTGAACTCTGAAAGACATGAAAGAAACGATTTATGAACGATTATTAAATTAATTAGATGAATATTATTACGTTGTTAGGAAAATAATTGCGGTTTTGCTTTTCTGAATACTAACATCAATTTTTTTCAATGAAAGTGTCTTCATCGTTTTCATGTTAATATTATTTCAAAGTGCATTTTCGGTCTGTATTTTGGTAATGTAGATTTTGGTTTTATTATTGATTTTGATCCAAATTGGAATATTGGATTAAAGTTGGAAAGAAGCAAATAAAATCATTTTTTTTGTAGAAGTTCAAAACAGGTGGCAAAGCAGCAGAAACTGCTCGTAAACTAAACGATGTTTTTAGGGTGGGTACTGCTAAGGAACGGTACAATAATGGTTCCAAAAATTTCGTACTGGAGACGAGAGCTTTGAAGATGAAGGTCGGGCGTTCTTCTTCAGTTCATAACGATCAACTGAAGGCGTAAGTTGAATTAAAATGACGCACAATAATTCACGAGCTTGCACAAAAGTTAGATGTTATTCAACCAACAGTTCTGGACCATTTAAAACAACCAGGAAAATCAAAAAAGCTGTAAATGTATATGAAATTGAAGGACATAGACCGCAATTATTTTTCTACCGACCTAATAAAAATGATCGAGTAAACTTTTAGACTTTAATCGAGATCTTGTATGTGATTTGATAGATATTTTGACAAAATTTGATTTCAAAGGTCTCCGGTTTTTTTTTGATATTTGTATTTCACGGGATATTTAACACTAATCGTATCAGTTTGTATTTTTGAATCTCATTCTTTTTTTTTAAAAAAACTACATTGTTTATATGTAAATCTATTTGTAACGACATAGCTCTATGTACAAGGAACTGAAACAGTTTTCACAGGAGCTTATAATTCTATAGAGTGATTTGTGATATTGGGAAAAGAAAAAACAAGAAAGCTTAGAATAAATTTTTCTACTTTTAGTATAATCACCATAATTCTTGATACTGTTCTGCACTATGTAACAAGTGTTTCAATTCTGTCAGTGAAGACAAATGGTGTTATTTTCTAGCCAATCCTCCAATCATGGCAGTATTAATTTGGTAATGATCTAACAGTGCTTATCATGATGTTTGGACTATATTTCAAAATTTATCCAGGAAGAATTGAAACTGAACAAAATACGAGGGTAGAGTGATAAGTACCCATGTTTGACACAAGATGGCACCATGGGTATCAAACTGTAATATCTTTCAACAGCATTACCTCTCAAACTGCTTCTGTTAAAGTTTGAGGACAATACGTTAAATAGCTTAGTTTTTACAGCCGTTCAAAGGAAACAACTATTTCTCTTTTTTAACTGTGAAAAAATTCACTGTCGGATTAGATTTCAGTTTTTGGTTGGGAAAACGTGTTGAGAAATTAACACTAGATTTACGGAACCCGTCAATTTGACGGGTTTCTGATTTCGTGCTTAAAAATTCCGAACATGTGAATATTATTTTCTAGTTATTATATATTGGTTTTTAATAATATAATGTAGTGAACATATATCTCCACTCATTTTTATCCGAAAGACTTATATTTTCACATTTCTATATGTTGTATACCTATTTTTACGAAAATCCGTCAAATTGACGGGTTACTTAATTTACAATCAATCGTTTCAATTGTTGCGGAATAATAAAAATAAAAATGAGTAAGGAAAAACAAAATAAATAACGGCTGTTTAGCAGTGAGTACGTAAACGAACAGCTTCGAACTATTTGTTTACAAGAAGATCAAACCTTATCATATCACGAATGATCACTTCAACTATACAGTTTGCAGAGATAGGGTGTGTGATATTTGAAAGTTTAGTGAGGCTGAACATGTTATTTATAATACTATTGGAGCAAAGCGAGTGATTATTTCAAAAGTGAATTTTGCAGAAAAGGAAGTGGAGTTTATTTACTAAATAAAGATTTGAATTTTTCAAGGTAGTTTGAAAATCTATCCATAAAGAAATATTTTTTTACATTCATGTTCTGCCTACTTGGCTAGATATTATGGACAAGTATCAAAAATGTATTGAGTTGATAAAAAAACTAAGCAGTATAGATGAAAACCTATCTGGATCGGATTCTGATGCGTGTTACCGAACTATGCGAAAGTGAGGAAGAAATTAGCAACGTGAACAACAAAACTGAAGATTCTGACGACAGTGATGATAAAAATCTTCGTAACATATGTCGCAAAAGAAAAAGGATGCGTATTATTTCAGATCCTGAGAGCGAAAGTGACATAGAAGCTGCTGATGCCTGTAGTAATGAAGATATTTCGATCGAACGTTCTCTTGATGGAACTTTATGGAAAACATTAGAAGAAGGTGGAGGTTGTGTGTGGTAGATTACCAGCTTATAGTATGTTCAAAGATGTGCCAGGACCAACTGCGTACCCAAAAAAATATTATGCTTGGCAATGTAAGTAGCGCATTTCAACTGATAATTGATGTAGGTATGATTGAGTATATCAAAATATGTACTGAAATAGAGAAGCGTAAAATTTTGGAAAACGATTGGGTAAAATCTCAATTACGAGCTTTTTTAGCGATTTTGTATGTCCGAGGGGCGTATGAAGCAAAGAATTTAGAAGTTTAGAAGAAACATTACTACTGACAACTTTTTCACAAGCATTTCCATTGCAAAAAAGTTGCTTTCAAAAAAAAAACAACTCTTATGGGGGACTATACGTGCAAACAGAAGAGAACTGCCAAAAATTGCAAAGGCTAAGAAGGATGATATGATCCGATTTTCTACAAAACTTTATAAATTTGATGAGTACGTTCTCACAGTTTACAAATCCAAGCCAAACAAAAAGGTATTATTGCTCAGTTATAAACATAAAAACGTCAAAATAGAAGGTAATGCTAAACGTGTCCCTGAAACAATCACATTTTACAATAAAACCAAGTTTCGGGTGGATGTTGTAGACCAAATGGCTAGAAAATATAGCATGAAAGCAGGATGGGTTCCGTAGATGGTCCCTTCAAGTGTTTTATAACATTTTAGATTTGGCAGCCATCAATGCCTGGATATTATATAAAAATACCACTGGAGTGAACATATCCAGAATGAATTTTATTTTTCAACTGGCTGAAGAACTAGTGTAACGACCCACATAGTGGCGAAACAATTGATTTATTAAGGGTAAAATTTCCTGATTGCCTGATTTCCAGAAATGGAAACATTGATTGGCCACCGAGATCCTGCGAGTTGACACCGTTAGACTATTTTTTAGATGTCACGTTAAAGGACAGGTGTATGTCAATAATCCTAATACAATTTCATACCTAAGAGATGAACTCTGAAGAATAACTTGTGAGATAAAGGCCCAGTTGTGTAGGGATGTTATTGAAAATTCTAACAAAAGAATGTTTACTTGTAAGGAAGTACATGGCAGTCACTTACACGATATTGTCTTTCATTTATAAACGGCCTACCCTTAATTATTTTTATAATAAATAAACTGGAAATTTCACCGCAATGACTGTTTCATTTCTAATTAAAAAAATGCGCCTTCACTGAAAAACACTAGTACCCGGTCGTCTTGTTCTTTTTGAATTACTCGATTTTTCATTTTCTACAACTAGTTTCAGTATGTTTACCATTTTCAAGTAAAATAGATTTAGATAATCTATAAAAATTGTCAAAATTTACTTGAAGTTAACACACCTGTTGAAGCTGTTTTTTAAAAAGGAAGCTCTGATAATCAAAAAGACAAAAACTACAAGGACAATACGAAAACCAATGATTACAACTATACATTTAATATTATTTTATGCAAGTCTTGTAGGTCATTCACGAGTTTCTTTCATTATTGGTGTTGAGTTCAAGGTTGATCTTGAACTTGAAGATCTACCAAAAAGTTCAAGATCTACCGGAGGATGGTGAAAGTTGATACTGTATAAAAATGAATTTAATTGCGGCCTAAAAGACTCATATAGAATAATACAAAGAAAATCTGTGCAGAAAACAGCTATACTGGGAAATAGTCTAATGAATAGAAATTTAATATGTTAGCAGTGTAACAATACTTACAAGTCGAGAGCAGGATCGTTATTTCCTTCTGATACTAAAATTAAATAAAAAGTCGTGTTGTACGGTCGAAGCTGATTTGTCCAATAGCATAATTCCGTTTCACTAAGTTTCATCGACGATGAAACAGACACTGAAATAGTACACATTATTATCTGTATCAGAATCTCTTTCAATTATTGTTAGTGTTTGGTGTGGTATGATTAAAATTTTTTGTTACAAGTTTGTAAAGTTTGATCAAACAATCAATAAGGTAATTTGTATTGTACAAATTTAAAATTAAAGAAATGCTCAGCTATTTACAGTTTCAAATAAGAAAAGAAAATCGGTAGGTAGTGTCGGAGTCACTACCGCTGAGGTTCTTGGCGGAAAACGTCTTACCTAAGCGGTGTTGTCGGGGCGTGGTGTTTGTAGGGTTGGTAAGAAAGAAATGACCACAACAAACTTGTGTGTCTTTCTATTTATTTCTCACAATACTGACTAATTTGTAAGATTTTGTTAAAGACAGGACAATGGCACGAATAGTAAAATATGCAAGACTTACATGCTACACTTATATCTCTAGAGAACGTTAAATCTATAGTGATATTCTTTAAATTTGTGAAGTCAGTTGAATCAGTGGCCAAGACCAATCTAAACTTGTCGTTTAGAAATTGTTTCAGACGGTCATTCGACGCATCAATATTAGAGCCCCCGGCGAGCAGAAGCAGTATGTTGGGATCGCAGGGCCAGTCATTAACTATTGTTCTGACATACTCTGTGCAGTAAAACATTAGTTGAAGAAGAAATATCTCGATATAGTTGAGTGGCAAGTGCGTTGGCTTCAGCGGATACGCGAAATCGTTGATTTTACTCAAAGTTGGCACATTTATTTGCTTTACTAATGTAAAGCAGTTTGAGTACAACATCAACTGTTGAAAGTCTGCATCTGTAAATTCCTGCTGCAAGAATTGCAACATAGCTGCATTTGGCCGTTCTAAATTGTTTTGGAACCATATGCGGTCACAAACTCCACAAACAGAACCCAATTTGGCGCCATAAAATGTTTTCTCAAATTGCTGCGTCGCCAGACACCAATCGGTTTTAAACGTTAAATATCTATTCTCAAACGTCACATCTGCTTCTGTTTCGTCGCATTCCAAAGTTCCATCTCACTGTCGACATCTATTCACTCTGAATTTGCATCAGGCATTGCAGCGTTCGCGTGACTGTGGTTCGCCTCAAATTGTCGACGCTGCCTCATCCCCCGCATTCGGTCTGCTGCTATCATAGGGGCCTTTTTTGATTCCTCATTTAGTCTTCTTTTACTTTGTAACCGTTTAAGAATCTTATTTACGTTCTTGTTTTCAAGATATTTGGACATTTTTAAAATTTTACAGAAAATTAGTCCAGGTTCAACAATTTATCAGTGTATATCTTTTCAATTGCTTTCACTATTGTCACTATTAGTAGTTCATTTTATAGCACTTGTCCAGCTCTGTCAAACGATACCTCACACAAAACCCTACACGTACCAACTCTTGAGCGACATTAATTTTTCCGCATCAATTTGCAATTATATATTATTAAACTTTATAAATGTTTCATCACTTAACGAAATTAGCAAGTAACACTAGTGTATTCTGAGTAAATTTAAGAAAATGCACGCGTTTTGATTGAAATTAGCGGAGGTACAGCGATTTACGTTTTGAAATATTTTTCGAGAAAAAAATTAGTTTTTATTTTTTTTCTCAAAAAATACAAGTCGAATCAAAAAGTAGTAAATGTAAAGTGTGAGCGTCATGAAATTCTCTATACCTTGAGATTTTTCATTTTGATGCAATTTTTTACATTCTCACCCACCTTGCTCACTTATGCACGAACCGAGCACCTAACGAGTTATTCAATGAGGGCCCTTAATTATAGAATTGGAGATTATATATAAGATAGATATCGCTTTGTAATGCGGGACAAATATTTAAATATAACTCCCATTTATATGTTATGCTGCTAAGTTTTCAAATCACCCTCGTATAACAAGTTTAATCTACAGTACACATACAACCTCCCCCCACCCCACTCGATGAGGACCCTTAATGTGTCAAGCAGTTTGTTCCAAACATCAATTTAAATAAAGATTTTTTTGTGCTGTTGTTGAAATGGATAAAGTTGATCATCGTGAGGTGAGAGATGAAAAAGAGAGAAAAGTGTACTGGGTCATAGTGCACCTTCTTATATATCTGTAAAGAAGTGGGGAGCTGATGTTAAATGTGGCCGTGAAAGCTTAGAAGATGACCCGCGTAGTGGACGTCCGAAAACTGCAACGACAGAAGAAATCATCCACAAAGTGCCCGACATTGCTTTACAGGATCGGCGATTGAAGGTGTTCGAAGTTGCTAAAGTTGTGGGTATCTCGGATAAATGCGTGTATCACATCCTGACTGAAGAGGTAGGTATGTAAAAGCTATCGACAAGATAGGTGCTGCGTTTGCTGACAATTGATCATACACGCATTCGAGTAGAAATTTCCCAAGATTGTTTGGATCGATTTAAGAGACATACGACCGACTTTATCCAGAAATTTGTGACTACAGATGAGATTTGGATTCACCATTATAATCCAGAGTCAAAATAACAATCAAAGCAATAAAAACAGGGCGATTCTCTGTCATGAAAAAAAGCAAATTCAGTTTTATCTTCTGGAAGAGTTATGGATTCAATTTTCTGTGATGTTAAAGAGATCCATCCTTACACACCTGAGTTGAAGCAGTGGATAACGATTGGTGAAAGTACGCCGAACAAGAAGAAGACCGTTTTGTCGGTTGGGAAGGTGATAGCCACTGTTTTTTTGAAATTCACAAGGAATCATCCTGATCGACTACTTAAAAAGGGCAAAACGATAACAGGAGCCTTTATGCAACATTATTGAATTGTTTTAAAGAAGAGCTGAAAATAAAAGAATGGCGCACAAAAAAAGTACTCATTAACCAGGACAACGCGCCGTCCCACACATCGACTGCCGCAATGGTAAAATTGCATGAATTTCGAATTGATCCCTCGTCTACTCTATTCTCCAGACTTGACCTTGTGACTTCTTTCTCTTCCCAAATTTGAAAATTTGGCTCGGTGAGAAGAAATTCTCGTCGAATGAGGATGTCATCACCGCCGTCAATTCGTATTTTATAGAATTTGAGAAAAGCTACATTTCTTAGGGGATAAAAACATTAGAAACTCGCTGGACCAAGTGTATTTCCCTATTTCCCTCAATTGAGACTATGTTGAGAAACAAAGCCGATTTTTTCCTAAGAACGGTGTTTAACTTATTTTTTTTTACCATACTTATCAAACGATCTACATATCAATGAGACCCAAATTCTTACTTAACTGTAATAATAACATAATTCTGACCTTCTTTGGTTTGTAGTGAGCATGTTACTGCATATTACTTTGTGATCACATTAGTCTCATGTCGAACATTCGAAGCGAAACATCACTAGTACTTAAAGATAACACGTAGTAATCAAGTAAACATAAGTAACCAATATTATATTTTTTATTTAGTATTTTTTTCCAACTGTCGGATTCTATTTACGCCGTTTTCTTTCGCGTAAAAAGCAGCACGGAACGAATAATCCGCGTAAGTGGCGGGAGGGTTGTGTATATATATATATATATATATATATATGTATATATGTATATATGTATATATGTATATATTATATTTATTATTCTTAATAAAAAAACTTACTAAGTAAACCACTAGGTGTGTCTTTTGCATGTTGCACTACGTCTATGGCTTTTTGGAGAGCATCTGTTTGGCAATTTCCCGAAGATCCTTTATATTGTATCCCGTTCATTTCTAAAAATATATGACAGAAGTCTTTTTCTGGGTATTCAATTGGTACTTCAATCGGACATACGTTTTCAATTAAGCAATAGTTTCGAACACGTTTGTTTCTGTCATAAAAATGTAAAAAAAGTTAATCTTTTAAATAAGCATGGTTTATTTTTGCTGCATATATATACATATATATATATATATATATATATATATATATATATATATATATATATATAGATATATATGTGTCTGTGTGTGTGTGTATATTTGTGTTTCTGTGTGTATATATATATATATATATATATATATGGGTGTATATATGCGTGTGTCTCTATATATATATATATACATGTATGTATATATGTGTGTGTGCTGTGTGTGATTATATGTGTTTGTGTATGTGTGTGTATGTGTGTCTGTGTGTGTGTATATATATATATGGGTGTATATATGCGTGTGTCTATATATATATATATATATACATATATGTATATATATATATGTGTATATATATATATATATATATATATATATATAAATATATATGTATATGTGTGTATATAAATATATATGTATATGTATATATATATAGTGATGAGCATATTTCTAGAACCTGAGAACATATTTACATTTTTCAAAATCTGAAAAATTAATTTGACTGCTATAAAACTGTCATCTTTTAATGAGTACAGTAACAAGACTTGCGTTTGCAACAATTTTGTCCATCAGATTATCGCTAATTTTGATCTTTGGGCAATCGTATGCGTGGTAAACAGTTTAATAATGAAAAATAATTAAAAAGTGGGGGTGTCTATATTTTTTGAAAATAAAAATAATCAGTTTTATAAAAATGGAATTTATAATTTATCTTCTCTTTGGTAAAGGGTTGTTCAATGCTAAGGTCGATATTTTGACGATATTAATTGTTATTTTATATAAAAATACACAAGTGTATTTTCTCAATTCAAAAATGACAGAACTTTTTTGGTTACATGATATGTACATGTATATATATATATATATATATATATATATATGTACTAGGTATATATATATATATATATATATATATATATATATATATATATATATATATATATATATATATGTATATATATATATATATATATAGATAGATAGATAGATAGAGAGGTTGGTAGGAAAAAAATTGCGGTTTTTGTTTTTGAATTCTAATCTTAACTTTTCAATGACAGTATCATTTCATCGTGTTCATGTTCCTATCATTTTAAAGTACATTATTCGATCTGTATTTTGGTAAGAACGACTTTGATCATATTACTAATTTCTCTTCAAATAGGATTACTGAATTAAATATGGAAAAGAAGCAAATAAGAGCAATTTTTTGTTTGAGTTCAAAACGGGTTGTGAAGCAGCAGAAACTGCTCTTAAACTAACTATGCCTTTGGCGGGGGTACTGTTAAGGAACGTACGGTGCAGTGGTGGTTCCAGAAATGTACTGAGGATGAGATTTGAAGATGAAGACCTTCTTCATCTCAAAATCTCTTAAGGACGTTCTTCTTCAGTTTATAACACCAACTGAAGGATTTAGTTGAATCAGAACCACGCACAACAATTCCAGAGCTTGCATATAAATTAGTCATCCAACAGTTCTGGATCTCTTAAAACAGCTGGGAAAATCAATAACCACATATTATGTATATTATTAAAACCATTATAAACCGCAATTAATTTTCTACCAACCATATATATATATATATACATTTATACATATATATATATATATATATATATATATATATACACACACACACACATATATATATATATATATGTATATATATATATATATAAATATTTATACATATATATATATATATATATATATATATATACATACAAGCGAACACAAACATTTACTTACGGATGTACTGCAAATGAAGCTTTTAAAAACTGCTTTGATAATTGAAACTGGCTACTTGATATTGCATTAAAGTTATCTATAGTCATTACAATTGTTTCTTGATTTCGGTCTGTAAGCAGGTTCTTCAGTAGACGAATATGAAAATTTCCATTTGCTGCTATGTCTGAAAATAATATATTATTATATTCCTTTATCAAAATGTACATAGAACGTTATTCTTGTGTACATATCATATTTTCTATTTTAATATTTTAGGCGATGTTCATAAGATTTGACTAAATTTTGCAACTAGATATCACTAATTAGTTGTGTTTAGTTTACTACTGGAATATAGTAGTGATTATATGTTTATTTAAAATAGATTAGTATTTATAGAAACTTAGAGCTACATTAGAAACTGCTAAGGAGTGAAATTTAGTTACAGTATCTAGTAAAAAAAAATTAAGCATGTGATTATCTGTGTAAATATCAAATATATATTAATTAATGTTGAAGATGTGAGGAAATAATGTAGTGTTAACAGACGTGTAAATACAATTCAAAATATAATAAATCGTTATAAAACAAAAATTAGAAAATTTAGATTGAAGTTGGAAAATTTTTATTGATTCAGACTTTGGTTTCGATACCGAATTCGACTGTACTAAAAATAATCGACTCTTTAAATCCGACTTTCGACTTCACAAAACTTAATTGCAGTACGTGCTATTAAATGACTGTAAAATGAAGTTGTGTACTCTGTATATAATTGTATGCTTGTAGCCAAAAACGTGGATTCTTGTATATGCTTTAACCAAAGAAGGTTATCTGATAAATCAGAGTGTATTTTTTTTTAAAAACTCAAACTCTAAAGAAGAAGCTATTATTATACATATTTTACAGGAAAAAATGTGCTCTTAAGGTAGCTGCAATCCCTTCACAGACTAATTAAAACTTAGAACTTGCACAAATATTGAGTGTAAAAAATAATTCTGGACCTTTGTATTGAATCAGTCAATTCTGTTTTAAATTAAAATATTTTCTTGCCGTATTAGGATTTTGAAGTGCCAACCTTAACATTTAAAAACACTATGTGCAGTGGTGGGTCAAGGGGGAGTGGACAGACCTGGCGGACTCCAGGAGCTTCGAGCTTGGGGAAAAATTAATCATTACATAACGAAACGAAGGTTACACAACGTCTTAGCTGATAATAATAAGCATTGCATAATAGCAATATATATATATATACATATATATATATATATATATACATATATATATATATATATACATATATATATATATATATATACATATATATATATATATATATATATATATACATATATATACACATATATATACATATATATACACATATATATACATCATCATCATCATCATCATCTTCAGCCCCTGTCAATCCACTGCTGGATAAAGGCCTCTTCCATGATTTTCCATTTTGTTCGATTCAGTGCCTCTCTTTTCCACAGTTTTCCAATAAAGTTTTTAATATCCTTATCCCATCTGTTCATTGGTCTCTTTCTCGGTCTTTTCATATTCCTTGGTTCCCAGTCAATAATTTCTCTTGTCCATCGGTTGTCTTCTCTTCTTGCGACATGTCCCGCCCATTTCCATTTCAGACTCTTTACTCTTCTTATTATATCTGTGACTCCTGTTTGTTTTCGTATCCATTCTATTCTCTTTCTATCTCTTCTTGTTATTCCCAACATGCATCGTTCCATACTTCGTTGTGTTGTTTGGAGTCTTTGAACTATTTTGGCGTTAAGCACCCATGTTTCGCTGCCGTAGGTAAGGACCGGTAGTATACACTGATCGAATACTTTTTTCTTTAAACAGAGTGGGATTGTTGATTTAAATATTGAGGCGTTTCGTCCGAAAGAGCTCCATCCCATTTTTATTCTCCTATTTACTTCTTCCGTGAATGATCCATCTCTGTTGATAAGCTGGCCTAGATAAACATATTTCGTGACTTCTTCTATTTCCGTTCCTTTATATGTATATATGTATATATATATATATATATATATGTATATATATATATATATATATGTATATATATATATATACATATATATATATATATATACATATATATATGTATATATATATATATATATGTATATATATATATATATACATATATATATATATACATATATATATATATATATATATATATATATATATATACATATATATATATATGTATGTACATCTGTATATATATATATATATATATATATATATATATATACATATATATACACACATATATATATATATATATATATATATACATATACAGATATACATATATATACGAGGTCAGACAATTAAGTAATGCGACCGATTTTTTTTCTCGGCCTGTGGTAATACTGCGAACCTGTAACTCCGCCACCGTAATAGCAGATCCCTACTCTCTCGATTGAGACCTTGACCACCCTCGTACGATCATTTCTTCGCCAGCTGTTTAGTGTTTTGTAACAACGCGCGAGTAGTGCATGTCACGAAATGAGCAAAAAGCTCACCGAATGAGCATCGCTCAAGATTGTCTCGAGCAGTGTCTCTCAGTTTTTGGCGTCTGAAGGCATCGCAACGTTACCACAACCGCCCTATTCACCGGACATGTCACCCCGCGACTTTTTCCTATTCCCCCATATGAAAAAATTCGTCAAAGGTCGACATTTTGATTCCGTTGAAGATATCCAAGAATCTGTGACGAGGGTACTCGGAGAGGTCCCACAAGAAGTGTTCCAGAATTGTTACGAAAACTGGAAAACTCGCTGGAATAAGTGTATAGATGCGGGAGGGGACTACTTTGAAGGGGATCGCAACGATGTACCTTAATTTTTAAATATACTCGATTTTTGAATTTTGTCGCATTACTTAATTGTCTGACCTCGTATATATACGAGGTCAGACAATTAAGTAATGCGATCGATTTTTTTTCTCGGCCTGTGGTAACACTGCGAACCTGTAACTCCGCCACCGTAATAGCAGATCCCTACTCTCTCGATTGAGACCTTGACCACCCTCGTACGATTATTTCTTCGCCAGCTGTTTAGTGTTTTGTAACAACGCGCGAGTAGTGCATGTCACGAAAATGGAACAGAGAAATTTAGATAAGATTGTCTCGAGCAGGTTGAAAGTGATCCTACTCTTCTCGATCGAGTTATTACTGGTGATGAAAGTTGGGTCTTTCAATATGACCCCGAAACTAAACGACAAAGCCAACAGTGGCTGTCCCCTGGAGCACCAAGGCCAAAGAAGGCGAGAATGAGCAAGTCCAAAGTGAAAACCATGTTGATTTGCTTCTTCGACAGCAAAGGGGTGGTTCACAAAGAGTTCGTACCACCTGAACAAACCGTAAATCAAGTATTCTACCGCAATGTGCTCGAAAAATTACGAAAAAGGGTGCTCAGAGTGCGTCCAGAGGTCGCGAAGACTTGGGTTCTGCATCACGACAATGCTCCCTGTCACAGTGCGTTCAGTGTCTCTCAGTTTTTGGCGTCTAAAGGCATCGCAACGTTACCACAACCGCCCTATTCACCGGACATGTCACCCTGCGACTTTTTCCTATTCCCCCATATGAAAAAATTCGTCAAAGGTCGACATTTTTACTCCGTTGAAGATATCCAAGAATCTGTGACGAGGGTACTCGGAGAGGTCCCACAAGAAGTGTTCCAGAATTGTTACGAAAACTGGAAAACTCGCTGGAATAAGTGCATAGATGCGAGAGGGGACTACTTTGAAGGGGATCGCAGCGATGTACCTTAATTTTTAAATATACTCGATTTTTGAATTTTGTCGCATTACTTAATTGTCTGACCTCGTACATATATATATATATATACATATATATATACATATATATATACATATATATATACATATATACATATATATATATATATATATATATATATACATATATATATATATACATATATATATATATATATACATATATATATATATATATACATATATATATATATATATATATATATATACATGTATATACATACATATATATACATATATATATATATATATATATATATATATTTTGAGTTGACAGTTTCTAACATGTTAAAAATTGTGGGGATTGGTTGACTTATATTCGCGGAATAAATTAGAATTGGAAAGATATTATGATACCTGTGTCCTTTTAAGATAATAAAAACGTTCTCACGGCGTAACTATGTCGTGCGTCAGCTAATAGTTATGTAAATAAGGTCGGATAGAAAATGAATTTTTTGTCTGTAAGTTTGTAAGAGTCAACTGAACACGTTTCTTACTTTTGTCTGCCTTTTTCTTGAATATTTGTAAGAGTAATTGTGTCCGTGTGCATTAACATTTTAATATATTAGCATATTTATTTATAACTTACCGAAGCTTCGATTCGGTGAATCCGAGCTCGTCTGTTCACAAGTAAGCAAACACAGAAACATGCAAAACAATTTGTACGTTTTATCCATATTACTGTCGATTTAACAATGAGTCAGTTTTACTTTCTGTTTATGAGTGAACTTCCTAGGAAATATTATCGCGCTGTTGTGTCGTTCACTATCTATTTATATGGTTTCAGCAAATTATGTCTTTATAAACTGATTAAAAACCTATACACGCCTACCTACATTTAAACACGATTTAACGGACCAAATACACAATACGTTTATCATTATTTTATGCGGCTGCTTTTGTTTCTTATCTAATATTTGTCAAACAATGAGTTTTATATATTTTCAAATTATGCAGTTATGACCGTGATGTGTACACATTGTTTGTTTATTATATTTATCAAGCAGATAGATGATTGAATTGGTGATTTTTTTTATGTAGAAACATGTGTTTTTTTTTATTTTGATACAACGTTACAAAGAATAGAATTTAAAAATATTCACACATTAAAACTTTGAATAATCTTGTCCTGAAAAATAACAGCATTTTAATAAGTCAAACATTTAAAAATATGAATTTGTTCGAATTATTATTTTATCTAGATTCTTAAGACCCATTTTAAATAAACACGTGCTTATGACTACAGCTCTGCACACTAGCAAAAATTCAGATGTGAAATATTTTTTATGATTCTCTTTTCATCTAATTATTCATAGCGTAAACATATTTCATTTCTTAAAATATAAAAGGATCTCTCGAAGATCTGAAAAAAAATTGGTAGGTAGTGTCGGAGTCACTACCGCTGAGGTTTTTGGCGGAAAACGTCTTACCTAAGCGGTGTTCTCGGGGCGTAGAGTTTGTAGGGTTGGTAAGAAAGAAATGAGCACCACAAATTCGTGTGTCTTTCTATTTATTTCTCACGATGCAGACTAATTTGTAAAATTTTGTTAAAGACAGGACGATGGTACGAATAGTACAATATGAAAGACACATACATTTATATCTCTAGAGAACATTAAGTCTATAGTGGTATATTTTAAAGTTGAGAAGTCGGTTGAATCCGTGGCCAAGACCAATCTAAACTTGTCGTTCAGAAACTGTTTCAGACGATCGTTCGACGCATCAATGTTAAAGTCCCCGGTGAGCAGAAGCGGTATTTTTGGGGTCGCATTTCCAGTCCCTAACTATTTTTCTGACATGTTCTGTGTAGTAAAGCATTAGTTGAAAAAGAAACATCTCGATATAATTGAGTGGTCTGTTGGATGAATGTAGACTGACACTAGAACGAATTTAAATTGGTTAGGCATTTCAACTTCCACTAGTACACCTTCGACAACATGAACATCCTGTAAACAATTGAATCCAGAATACTTGGGTATCGGCCGTCGTGGAACGGGTCTCG
Source organism: Acanthacorydalis orientalis (assembly GCA_034766995.1). Lineage (NCBI taxonomy): Eukaryota > Metazoa > Arthropoda > Insecta > Megaloptera > Corydalidae > Acanthacorydalis > Acanthacorydalis orientalis. The sequence continues at coordinate 13,201,745 of CM068317.1, read as the reverse complement.
ACATGAGTCAGCGAAATAATATACTTACTTTTTAAAACGGTATTATAAATGTATGATAAAAGTAGAAGATAGAAAATTATTAACAAATTATTTTCCTTTTAAATTATATTTTTCCTATATATCAGTGAGCACATAAGCTGAGAAAGTACATGTGAAGAAGTTAATTTAATTACAGCTTTATTACTTTGTGATTAGTTTAAGGGGACCCGGTGGTCTAGCGGCCTAAAATTTAAGCTATTTTAAAAATTTTTTTTCTATATGAGGGTAATGAATAATGCTTTCAAATTTTTTTACACTTATTTTATTACTAATAAACTACACAAAAATGAAAATAAAGACAAAAAAAAATTTTTTTTAAATTAGAAAAATGATGCTGAAGTCTCCCTCTCTAAAAAAATGGAATTGCGTGGTGAATGATGATTTATCTCTCCCTCTGATCTGAAATAAAACAATTGACGAATTTTTAATTAGTATAAGTATAGCTATCGCAGAATGTAGTCAAAAGTACAAGTTTGAAAACAACCAGTATTTTTGAATGTTTTGTTAATAAAAAAAATATAAATATTTTACGGAAACTATTAGTTTTACTTCCAGCGAGAGCTAGAACTATTCAGAATAACATATTAAAATTTCAGACAAATCGGTCAAGTAGTTTTTTTTTCTGGCCCCCGCAAGACGAAAAAAAGTAGTTTCGAGATAAACGCGTGTCAATAGAGCCGGCTCCACTTATTCTTCTACCTACCTGACCTTCTAATGGGCTGTAGATCCTGAAATACTCTGAATTTCGTCATCAAATTTTAACAGTATATTTTTAAGATACTATACTTTCGAAAAAAAAATCGATTTTTCGAAAATTCTAGACCACCGGGTCCCCTTAAGAAACTATTTTTCACTATACTATAATAAAAAAGAAAAACCAATAACGTACGAAATTATTTGTTTGATCAATTTAGTTGCAATTTGATTTGAAACTAGGGGGCTTCGCCTCCTGCTTGCTGTACTCACCAACTCCAGTCCTGCACGTTCTCTGATTCTTGAAGATTGGCTATTTAGACTTAATGTGTTTAAAGCCGGGTATGTCAACGATTTTATCTTAATCCATCCAAGTCTCCGTGAGTGCCAAGTAGTCGGAGCGTGATGTGACTGTGTCGCTGCTCAAGTCCAAGTTGTGTGCCATCAAACTTTGAATGTTATACGTACACACTATAAAAGACTCCATTTTGTCGTCATCACCGTCGTTGTCGTAGTCAGTAGTGTATTGATGGAATCAATACAATTTTTCAACATCCGTTATTATCGTGTATAGTTGGCTTCAGCGGATACGCGAAACCGTTAATTTTACTCAACGTTGGCACCTTTCTTTACTCTACTAATGTAAAGCAGTTTAAGCACAACATGAACTGTTGAACGTCTTCATCTGTAAATTCCTGTTGTAAGAATTCTAACATAGCTGCATTTAGCAGTTTAAATTATTTTGGAACCATATGCGGTCACAAACTCCACAAACAGAACCCAACTTGTTGCCATAAAATGTCTTTTCAAAGTGCTCCGTCGCCAGACGCCAATGGGTTTTAAACGCTAAATATCTATTCTCAAACGTTACATCTGCTTCTGTTTCGTCGCATTCCATCAATTCCGTCTCACTGTCGACATCTATTGTCTGTGAACTTGCATCAGGCGTTGCAACGTTCGTGTGACTGTTGTTCGCCTCAACTTGTCGACCCTGTCTCATCCTTCGCATTCGTTCTGCTGCTATCATAGGGACCTCTTTGGATTTCTAATTTAGTCTACTTTCAGTTTGTAACCATTTACGATACTTATTTACATTCTTGTTTTGAAGATATTTGGACATTTTTAAAATTTTATAGAAAATTAGTCCAGGTTCAACACTTTATCAATGTATATCTTTTCAATTGCTTTCACTATTGTCACTGTTAGTATTTTATTTTATAGCACTTGTCCAGCTCTGTCAAACGATACATCACACAACATCCTACACGCACCCACTCTTGAGCTACATTAATTTTTCCGCGTGACGATCCGATAATATTCCACTACAATTTGGCGACATTGTTGTGACGGCCTGTGACGTCACGCGCTTAAGGTGAACATTGCGTAACATTCTTACATCTTTGCTCTATTAAACCATGTATTGCTTATTTGGATATGCGTTATAGTTTTAATGTTATTAAGATGATGAATATACACAAAATCGTAACATCGACTTTCGCATAGTCTCCACCCGTATTAAACCCGCGGTGTGAGACGTTTTCCGTCAAAATAAAATTTAAATGATATCTATTTATATAACAAAAAAATAAAAAAATCTAATAATCAACCAAGTGAGCACTTCTCATATAATCAACTTTTTCAAAACAGTTTACGTCATAATTCTTAAAATCTTCCACGCGGTCATAATTCTAAAGAAGTGAGGAAAAAGAATTAAAGTTTTCTAAAAAATAAGGATATTACTTATATTCGAATATGTAAATGAGGCAAGTCTAATAATACAACCATGGAAAAAATAGAATGATATATTTCTTACATTCATCTCTGTGATTGAGATGTATTATTTATTAATATCTTGTATAGTACTTTATTGCAAAGAGAATTTATGACGCTTAATGCATTTTAGAACAAAACAAATTATTAAGAATACTAACAAGTGTCATGTGCTGGTTACACCAGGAAAAAAGTGTAGTATTAAAAAAAGATAAAAAGTATGTACAGCATTGGTGTCAAACTCATATATAAACACAGGCCACCACATTCCGTTTCCGTTTCCGAGAATCTGCGGGCAGTCGACAAAAAAAAGTCGTCCAAAAAATGTAACCAGCGAAAAAAATGCCATTTAAATTCGAAAATGACCAATTTAATAAATTAACTGCGTTCGACGTGTCAATCAAAAATTTTATTTAATTGCGGTGATACTCGTTGTGTAAAATAAAAATTACCATTTACTATGAAAACTTTAAATTTTTGTAAAAAGTGATATGAATGCCATTTAGCGGTATGTTTCCTTTATACGAGGTCAGACAATTAAGTAATGCGGCCGATTTTTTTTCTCGGCCTGTGGTAACACTGCGAACCTGTCACTCCGCCACCGTAATAGCAGATCCCTACTCTCTCGATTGAGACCTTGACCACCCTCGTACGATCATTTCTTCGTCAGCTGTTTAGTGTTTTGTAATAACGCGCGAGTAGTGCATGTCACGAAAATGGAACAGAGAAATTTAGAGCAACGGTGCGCGATAAAATTTTGTGCAAAACTCGGCGAAACCGCGACAGAAACTTACGAAAAAGTGCTTAAAGTGTATGGTAGTGATGCCCTGAGCCGTAGTCAGGTGCTTCGGTGGCATGCCGATTTTAAAAAAGGCGATTTTAAAGTGAAAACCATGTTGATTTGCTTCTTCGACAGCAAAGGGGTGGTTCACAAAGAGTTCGTACCACTTGGACAAACCGTAAATCAAGTATTCTACCGCAATGTGCTCGAAAAATTACGAAAAAGGGTGCTCAGAGTGCGTCCAGAGATCGCGAAGACTTGGGTTCTGCATCACGACAATGCTCCCTGTCACAGTGCGTTCAGTGTCTCTCAGTTGTTCGCGCCTAAAGGCATCGCAATGTTACCACAACCGCCCTATTCACCCGAACATGTCACCCTGCGACTTTTTCCTATTCCCCCATATGAAAAAATTCGTCAAAGGTCGACATTTTGACTCCGTTGAAGATATCCAAGAATCTGTGACGAGGGTACTCGGAGAGGTCCCACAAGAAGTGTTCCAGAATTGTTACGAAAACTGGAAAACTCGCTGGAATAAGTGTATAGATGCGGGAGGGGACTACTTTGAAGGGGATCGCAGCGATGTATCTTAATTTTTAAATATACTCGATTTTTGAATTTTGTCGCATTACTTAATTGTCTGACCTCGTATTACCAGTAGAACTGTTATGTATTTTATAAAAAAATTATTAATTTGATTATTCTCTTTGGGATATCGGTCATTCCTTGTACAATGTATTACTTTTTATAAACTGAGTTGATTATTTTCCCCAATGCATCGGATATTCCCAAAATTGTTTTGTATACCTTACTGTGTATATCGGGTATTCCCCGATAACAATTGAAATAATATAAATAAGATACGCGAACTATGACGGCCCTTACTAATTTCTGGTTCGTTGCAAGAAGGTGATACTTATAAGACTTACTTTATTATTTTTTGGCAATTTTTAAGTTTTTAGTAACAATAACTTTTTCAACAATTAATTATTAATTATTTATGGAATAAAACTAGACCATTTTTCGTTTTGCTTTACTTTTTTGATAAAATTTGTAATACGAGGTCAGACAATTAAGTAATGCGACAAAATTCAAAAATCGAGTATATTTAAAAATTAAGGTACATCGCTGCGGTCCCCTTCAAAAAATAGTCTCCTCCCGCATCTATACACTTATTCCAGCGAGTTTTCCAGTTTTCGTAACAATTCTGGAACACTTCTTGTGGGACCTCTCCGAGTACCCTCGTCACAGATTCTTGGATATCTTCAACGGAGTCAAAATGTCGACCTTTGACGAATTTTGTCATATGGGGGAATAGGAAAAAGTCGCAGGGTGACATGTCCGGTGAATAGGGCGGTTGTGGTAACGTTGCGATGCCTTTAGACGTCAAAAACTGAGAGACACTGAACGCACTGTGACAGGGAGCATTGTCGTGATGCAGAACCCAAGTCTTCGCGATCTCTGGACGCACTCTGAGCACCCTTTTTCGTAATTTTTCGAGCACATTGCGGTAGAATACTTGATTTACGGTTTGTTCAGGTGGTACGAACTCTTTGTGAACCACCCCTTTGCTGTCGAAGAAGCAAATCAACATGGTTTTCACTTTGGACTTGCTCATTCTCGCCTTCTTTGGCCTTGGTGCTCCAGGGGACAGCCACTGTTGGCTTTGTCGTTTAGTTTCGGGGTCATATTGAAAGAACCAACTTTCATCACCAGTAATAACTTGATCGAGAAGAGTAGGATCACTTTCAATCTGCTCGAGACAATCTTGAGCAATTTCTCTGTTCCATTTTCGTGACATGCACTACTCGCGCGTTGTTACAAAACACTAAACAGCTGGCGAAGAAATGATCGTACGAGGGTGGTCAAGATGTCAATCGAGAGAGTAGGGATCTGCTATTACGGTGGCGGAGTCACAGGTTCTCAGTGTTACCACAGGACGAGAAAAAAAATCGGTCGCATTACTTAATTGTCTGACCTCGTATATATATATATGTGTGTGTGTATATATATATATGTATAATACCCTCACCCCCAACCAATGTATGCTAATTTTCCTCATTGTTTCACAATACGCATCGGCATTAATCGGCATTCTGCGTTTAACAAAATTAACAAAATCAAATCAAATCAAATCAAATACAAATTTATTGACAACTATTTACAAACTTTATACATATTGTAGTGTGTTTGTGTGGTGTATCGTTGTGTGGTGTGGTTCCCGCGCCGTAACGCTAACCGCTTGCGATCGGGGTTTTTGTGTCGTGATGTTGCATGTTTTTATATTGTTGTTACAGCAAGTTATTGCCCGGAAATTTTCAAAACCGGGCAAGACCTTAATTTTAAAAACTTATTTCTAACTTATATACTAATCTTACAGACTAACTTATGTACTAAACTTATCTAGTTATTCATATTATTTGATTTACACGTGTCCTATCACTGTTCATTGTTTTTGCATTATTTGCACGTGTCCTATCACTTATGCACTTATCTGAAAAAGAAAAAACTCGCGTCTTTTGTCGCACTCCGCGCACTATTCACTCAGTTACACGGCACTGCACTACACAGCACTACACTTGCACAAACACTTCACAGTGTATATAAGTTCACAGATCGAATTCCTCGGGGAGCCGCCTCTTCCTCGCCCTCCTGGAGTTCCGCCACCGGTGAACCGATGGTGGTCTGCCGACGAGCGGGTTCTGGTGGCCCTGGATACGCGATCGGTGACTTCTGATGAGTGCTCGTGCATGTTGTTTTACCGTCTCGATGTCGCAGCGGCGGTGCAGCTCGAAGATCGGTGTGTCCCGCGGCAGCCCGGTGATCAGTCGAAGTGTCTTATTCTGGAATACCTGCATGGCATTCCAGTTTTGGGAGCACACAAAATTAACAAACAAAATACCTTTTTTATACTAGAAAACGATGGACATAATTTTCAAGACTGAAGATGTTTTCTTAAACTTCTTTGTCTTCTGGAACGACGAATGACATTATTGCATTGACGGTTGCTTCGATTCGACATTTGTGTAAGAAATCTAGATCTCGTTTCCAGTCACAATGAGGCTAAAAAAGTAATCTTCTTCATTTTCATGGCGTTGCAGAAATTATTTATCTGACGAATGACTTGCATGGTTGGTAAGGTTTCAAATTGCTCTCATGTAAACCAATCGAAACATAGCATTTTCAGTACCACGCGTTGATCGATAGCACGATTGGAACGGCTTTGAAAGTTAAAAATAAGGTTAAGATAAAAAAAAGCTTGAAACATATATTTCATTAAATATATTATATACTTTATTTTAAATCCACATCTATATGAGAATTTTGATAAACACTCTTGAGTATTTAAAAAAAGAATTCGTGAGAGTTCCCCTAAACATAAATCTTATATAACACTAAAAAACTTAAAAAATAAAACCTAAATATTATTGCATACATTTATCACACATTGACAGATCGAAAATTCTTACACAGAACGAAAAATAAAAAAAAACTCACATTATATCTATATCACATCGTTTTTTTATCTTACTCATAACTCTTTCCATTAATTTAAAGCCCATTTTCCCATCACCTGTGTGTTGACAATGATCATATAATATAATTTTTGAAGTGTCAATGGCTGATTTACAATTAACCCCTGAATTGTTATATTTGTTTCGATTTTTATCCAAATATAGTTAAAAAAATATTAAAAATATTTCACTAGATCTTTCCTTCATAAAAATATTTTTTCTTTAGTTTTTTCAAGAGCTACGCTTTTCATTCGTATAATTAATGTTTTTATTCTTACAAAATTGTATATTTAATGGAAACAACCAAAGGGTTAATAGTTACAATAAAAACAACTTACATATATTTCTATTTCGTTTCAAATACGTGGCTGTTTAAATGTAAATACACTTTAATAGATTAACAAAGTCAACGATATGATTCACCTATTGTACATCTATAAATATTTATTGTTGATTATTTTAGAAATGCGGTCTGGAATGTGAATAATAAAATATTTGTAGCAAAATATTTTATGTATAATGTTTGACAGATATATATATATATATATAGATATATATATATATAAATATATATATATACATATATATATATACATATATATATATATATATACATATATATATATATATATATATATATATATGTGTATATATATATATATATATGGATATATATATGTATATATACATATATATGTATATGTATATATATGTATATATATATATATATATATATAAGCATATATATATGTTTATATATATGTATATATATATATATATAAGCATATATATATATGTTTATATATATGTATATATATATATATAAGCATATATATATATGTTTATATATATGTATATATATATAAGCATATATATATGTTTATATATATGCATATATATAAACATATATATATGCTTATATATATATACATATATATAAACATATATATATGTGTATATATATATATATATATATGTATGTATATATACATTATATATATATACATATATATATATATACATATACACATATATATATATATATACGTATATATATATATATATATATATATATATATGTGTATATGTATATATATATATATATATACTTTGTACTTATGTAATATTATTTGTGCTAATAAATCATACCGATGAGATTTGATTAAAATAATTTATATACGAATTAAAATAATTTATAATTAAAACTAAGTACTTATACTAGGAAATAATATTTTTTTTAAGTATTCTTAGAAGAAAATTAAATATAAAAGAGAACACAAGATGTAAACATATAAAGTTTCATATGTAAAATTAATTTTATATCAAAAAATATTAAATACTTATAATCTTAAAATTTAATTAAGTAAAAGATAGTATTGATGAGTAATATAAGAGATCTTTTCTTGGATATTTCTAATTTATCCGAACTATCAGTGAAAATGAAATAATCTTTTTCATATTTATTATAAGTCATTCATTGTGAAGGTAAACAAAAAATTAAGATAAAGTGTATCATTTTATTATACCTTTCTTTGATCAGAGAAAAACGGAAAAATTATATAAATGATCTTGTGTGAATATCTCAAAGCTCTTTAAAATCCATTTGATATTACTTTCACATATTTAAGATTTTTTTTTAAATTATAAAACATATAATGCTAGATTTTCTTAGTTTCATCAATTGTTTTTCCTTATTATTTATTTTATTAGGTTGCCCGGAAAAATCATACCGATTGTCGGTAGATGGTGTTCGAAAATATCTGAATATATCAAAATCATTGAAAATATATGACTTGTGTACATATTCTGAAAGGTGACATTTCAAACTTTTTTTAGAAAAAAAAATGTTTGAGATAAATTTATTTGTGTCAGTTTTGCACCCTGTGCCAGTTGTGATGGATGTCAGTTTTTTACCATTTTAAAATGAACAAAGATTATCATTTTTTGTACCCTTTTGAACAAAGTGCATTTTTGACACTTACTGTTTTTTTATTACCGGAAAGGCAAAAATGCCACATAAGCAACAAATAAGATATGTGATGTTTACGGCGAAGGTGGTTTAGCTGAAAGAACTGTACGTAAGTGGTTCGCTTAGTTCAGAGCTGGTGATTTCAACTTTAAAGACCAAGAATGCTAGAGTAGATTCTCCACCACTTATGATTACCAACTCAAGACACTGATCAAGAATCTCGCGCTCGCGCTACTCGACACATGAATTAGCAGAGATACTAAAAATATCAATTTAACTGAAAAAAATTGAAAGATCGCATTTCTATCTGCGATTCGCTGTACATACGCAATGAAAACATACCGTTTCTGAAGCCAATAGTGCCGGGCGATGAAAATTGGATCTTTTATAATAATGTTGAGCAAAGAACGTCCTCGGATAAGCGAAATGGACTACCATTAGCTACTCGAAAAGCAGGTTTTTCATCTAAAAGAAAGGCTAGTTCTATGTCTGATGGGATTTGAAAGGGATCCTGTATTATGAGCTCCTACCAAACAACTAGTCGATAAATTCAGATAACTATTGCAGGCAACCGGACGAGTTAAAGGCAATGATTCAGTAAAAACGTCAAGAATTAGCTAATATGAAGGGCGAGGTGAAGGTCATTGTGGGACAATGTCACACCTTATGTCTCTTTGACTATCAGATAAAAATTGTTGGTGATTGTCTGGGATGTGCTACCCCACCAAAGCCGTATTCACCAGACATTGCACCTTCTGATTTTCAGTTTTTCAGGTCTTTGCAAAATTCTCTTAACGGCAAGAATTTTAACTCATTGTTCGGCATAAAAAAACATCTTGAAAAGTTTTTCGCCGAAAAACCTGACAAGTTCTGTGAGGATGGAATCTTTAAGTTGCGTGGAAGATGGAGAAAGGTTGTGGAACAAAACAATGCATACATAATTAAACAAATATGTATCGACATATGAAGATTTTGCTTTTGAATTTTCCTTAAAAACCAGCATGAATTTTCCGGACAACCCAATAAAACACGAAAGACAGCCAAGAAACGAACCACTTGAAGACATATAGTTGCGTTTCTTGAAATTCATATATAAACATAGATTTATAATTCCATTAAAAATCCCGATTAGAAGGTGGAGAGAAATGCACATATTTTTCCTTACAAATCCATCACTTTAGAGTACAAACAAGCACAATAAAGATGGTAATACGAAATGTGATGTTC
>CM068317.1:13164254-13186754 GCA_034766995.1 Acanthacorydalis orientalis | reverse complement strand
GAGTGGATTTTTGGATATGAAAAAGACGCGATGTCCGTTAGTAATTCCAATTTAAGATTTATTTTGATTCGAAATTATTAATTGATATTCTTTTGTAAACTTGGTGTTGGATTCGCGCGTCACCGCCAATCCCGCGGATGCTGACGTCGGCTTCTGTTCGATGTTGCCAAGTATGATCCGTTAAATGTCTAAGTTGGGTCGCTGTCAGCGCAATTACAGCTGGATAGAGTGACCGTGTAAATATACAACATTCAACGTTACCATCCCACACATACAGTCAAAATCGATTCAACACCTAGGCGAGGTATCGAACACCAAACCGCACAAAAACACATACATTTGTATACTCTGTATAAATGTAAAAATCTGCATAACAATAAAGTTGTCTTTTACTTTTACTTTTTAGAATATGATATCTGAACTGGTAACGAATATTAGTTATAAGCGTATTTGAAATTTAGTAACAATTAAACTGTAATAGTAAACGAATATCTGTGTTCATAATTTTAAACCTGCAGCCTGTGTTATCCTCAGATAATAATGTTTTAAGTGGTCCAGAACTGTAGGGTGACTAACGTCTAACTTTTGTGCAAGCTTTCGTATTGTTGTGCCTGGTTCTGATTCAACTAATGCCTTCAGTTGGTCGTTGTGAACTGAAGAAGGACGCTCGCGAGCTTCTTTATCTTCAAGGTTCTCGTCGCAAGCACGAAAGTTTTGGAAGCACCATTGCTTTTACCGTACCATTGCATCGTACGTTCCTGAATAGTACCCACACCAAAACCATCATTTAATTTACAATCAATTTCTGCTTCCTTACCACCCTGTTTGCTTCTTTTCCATTTTTAAGAAAATAGCCCAATTTGAAGCAAAATTAATAATGTAACCAATGTCGATGTTACCAAAATACAATCCAAAAATGTACTTTCAAATGATATTTACATAACCACTTTTATTTAAAAAATAAAGTTAGAATTCAGTAAAGAAAAACCGTAATTATTTCCCTACCAACTTAATAGAGTACTTGAATAATTGTCAATGGTCCAATTTTGAAGATAAGACTATTTTTCTCACAAAAAGGATAATTCAGAGAATTAATATATTTAGAGGAAATACCACGATTTCAAAAATATTGAAAAATATGTAATAATAAATTACTGAAGATCTTTCATTGAGAATTTTTCTAGTTTGTTGAAACATTTCTTTTAATAACACTAATTTGTATTATAAAACAAAGCTATTCAATGTAGCTATTCGTAAGGATGAATTTCAAAATATTAAAAAGAGTTTTACTAATTTATTAGGTTGGTAGGAAATAATTACGGTTCATGATCTTCAAATTCGTGTACATTTTTCTCTTTTTGATTTTCTTAGCTATTTTATGTGGTCCAGAACTATTGGATGACCAACGTCTATTTTTGGTGCAAGATCTCGAACTGTTGTGCGTGGTTATGATTCAACTAAAGGCTTCAGTTGGTCGTTATGAACTGAAGAAGGACGTCCGCAACCTTCCTCATCTTCAAGGCTCTCGTTCCCAGCACGAAATTTTTGGAACCACCATTGTACCGTACGTTCCTTAATTCCACACCAAAACCATTTTTTAATTTACGAGCAATTTATGCTGCTTTACCATCCTGTTTGCTTATTTTCCATTTTTAAGACAATAGCTCAATTTCAAGCAAAATTAATAATAAAACCAATGCCGATGTTACCAAAATACAGACCAAAAAATGTACTTTAAAATTATATTTACATGACCACGACGAAATGAACCCTTTTATTAAAAAAAATAAGGTTAGAATTCAGTCAACAAAAAACGCACTTATTTCTCTACCAAACTAATAGAACACTCGAATAATTATCAATGGTCCTATTTTTAAAATAAGACTATTTTTCTCACAAAAAGAATATTTCAGAGAATTAATAGAATTAGAGGAAATGTCACGATTTCGAAAATGTTGAAAAATATGCAATAATAATTTATTGAACATTTTTCATTGAGAATTTTTCTAGTTTGTTGAAACATTTCTTTTAATAACATTAATTTGTAATATAAAACAATGTTATTCAGTGTAGCTATTCGTAAGGATGAATTTCAAAATATTAAGAAGAGTTTTACTAGTTTACTAGGTTGGTTGGAAAATAATTGCGGTTCACGATCTTCAAATTCGTGTACATTTTTCTCTTTCTTGATTTTCGTAGCTCTTTAATTGGTCCAGAACTATTGGATGACCGTCTATTTTTGGTGCAAGATCTTGAACTGTTGTGCGTGGTTATGATTCAACTAAAGGCTTCAGTTGGTCGTTATGAACTGAAGAAGAAAGCCCGCGACCTTCTTCATCTTCAAGGGTCTCGTCCCCAGCACGAAATTTTTGGAACCACCATTGTACCGTACGTTCCTTAATAGTACATCTACCAAAAGTATCGTTTAGTTTACTAGCAATTTCTGCTGCTTTACCGTCCTGTTTGCTTTTTTCATCATTAAGAAAATAGCCCAATTTGAAGCAAAATTAATAATGAAACCAATGTCGATGTTACCAAAACACAGACCAAAAAATGTACTTTCAAATGATATTTACATGAGCACGATGAAATGACACTTTTATTGAAAAAAATAAGGTTAGAATTCAGTAAACAAAAACCGCAATTATTTCCCTACCAACTTATAGGGTACTCGAATAATCGTCAACGGTCCTATTTTGAAGATAAGACTATTTTTCTCACAAAAAGAATATTTCAGAGAATTAATATGATTAGAGGCAATGTCATGGTTTCGAAAATGTTGAAAAATATGCAATAATAAATTATTGAACATTTTTCATTGAAAATTTTTCTAGTTTGTTGAAACATTTGTTTAATTAACATTAATGTGTAGTATAAAACAAAGTTATTCAATGTAGCTATTCGTAAAGATGAATTTCAAAATATTAAGAAGAGTTTTACTAATTTATTAGGTTGATAGGAAATAATTGCGGTTCATGATCTTCAAATTCGTGTACATTTTTCTGTTTTTTGATTTTTTTAACGGCTTTAAATGGTGAAAAACTGTTGGATGATCAACGTCTGCAAGCTATCGAATTGTTGTGTGTGGTTCTGATTAGTTGGTCGTTATGAATTGAAAAAGGACGCCTACGACCTTCTCCATCTGCAAGGCTCTCGTCCCTTATACGAAATTTTTGGAACTGCCATTGCACCGTACGTTCCTTGACAGTTCCTTCACATCAAAAGAATTGTTTTGTTTACGAGCAATTTCTACTGCTTCACCACCCGTTTTGAACACATACAAAAAAATTCTCTTATTTACTTTTTTTCATCTTTAATTCTATTGAATTAAAGCCCAATTAATAATTAATATTAATTATTATTAATATTAATTATTATTAATATTATTATTAATATTAATTATTATTAATATTAATTATTATTAATATTAATTATTATTAATATTAATTATTATTAATATTAATTATTATTAATATTAATTATTATTAATATTAATTATTATTAATATTAATTAATAGCCCAATTTGAAACAAAATTAATAATAAAACCAAAGCAAAGTTTCTAGATTACAGACCGATAAATGTACTTTAAAATGATATTAACATAACCACGGTGAAATGACACTTTCATTGAATAAAATTGGAGTCCAGAAAACAAAAACCGCAATTATTTACCTACCAACATTATATATAATCGTAGAGTAAGAATATTCATAATTAAGAACGCGTTAAATGGTCGTTTCCATTCTACAAATTGTTCGCTCTCACACCGCAACAGGGCTACGGTACCCGGTACCGGGGTGCTACGGTTCTATAGGGAACATTGTATGTCAAAACGCATTCCACACTTTCTAGAATTTGCTTTTTTGTTCAGTTTAACTTTTGTGTTAAGTGGGCCATCAATATCATATGCCAGAATAGAAAAAAAAATACATTTTCCATTGATATAAGTGTACTAATAATATTTTGTTAATGAAAAAACAAATTTATATAAGAAGCAGCAAATTTTATTATTTCAAATTGATCAGTGAATATTTTTCATGAAATGTATTATATGTCATTTGTTAAATTTTTTGATTCAGTTATTTCTAACTTTGAATTGTTTTATTTGTATTCTAATTCAAAACACTGTGAAATAATCCTGAAATTCAAAATCTTTTATTTTTTCCAGATTCTTTGTCTTCAACATTTCTATCATGAGTGAAGTTTACTGGCAGTTATCAGTGACGGTGATTTAAATGTAATAAAAGGTAAGATTTATTATTATTATTATAATGACTGCATATTTTAATTAAGATTGTAAATAAATGTATATCGGCGATTTTTAAATTTATATTAGTAATAAATAAAACTGTAAATACAGATAATAGAACATGATCTTTATAATGATTTAGAGTATTATCAAGCCTATGACACTCATTTATACTGCCTATACATTCCTCTGGCTAGAGATTGTAAATGCCATCAGGCGGCGCTATCAATATGTCGGAACTCTGACCTCTCTCTCACTCTTGTCGCACTCATTCTTTATGTGCGCATTACATTCTCCTCAAAGTGGACAATCAGCACAGGAGACACCGAACACTTTTAACCAGTTAACTGCGGAAATTAGTTTTAAAAATCGATCACGGGGTGCGTAATTAAAATCAAGCAATGACGAGTATACACGTCGAACGCAGGGTAAATGCTCCTATTATAAATTTTATCAAAAAAGTAAAGCAAAACGAAGAAGGATTATAGTTTTATTCCATAAATAATTAACAATTCATTGTTGAAAAATCTATTCTTACTAAAAACTTAAAAGTTGCCAAAAAATAATAAAGTAAGTCTTATAAGTATCACCTTCTTGTAACGAACCAGAAATTAGTAAGGGCCGTCATAGTTCGCGCATCTTATTTATATTATTTCAACTGTTATCGGAGAATACCCAATATACACAGTAAGGTATACAAAACAATTTTAGGAATACCCGATGCATTGGGGAAAATAATCAACTCAGTTTATAAAAAGTAATACATTGTACGAGGAATGACTGATATCCCAAAGAGAATAATTAAATAAACAAACTTTTTTATAAAATACATAACAGTTCTACTGGTAATATAAAGGAAACATACCGCTAACTGGCATTTACATCACTTTTTACACAAATTTAAAGTTTTTATAGTAAATGGTAATTTTTTATTTTACATGACGAGTATTCACGTCCACAGCACTGAAATAAAGTTTTGGATTGACGTGTATACACGTCGAACCCAGTTAATTGGTTAAGAGTTTTTAAAACTCGTGCCTTGAAGTACCGACCTACTAATAGCGCCACCATATCAATAGTTTACATAGCAGTTGCCACGACCGCAAGGCGAGTGTCATACGCATTGTCCAAGCTTGGTTATTACTGATTATTGTATATTTTTTAAATTTATATTTATGAAATTCGAATAGTATTTTTTACGTTTATTTCAATTATAATTAGTCACAATCAAAAAAAAAATTACGATATTAGATAATCAAATCTGAAAAGTAACTGAAAATAATGATGCTTGTAAAATTCCATTTTTATAATTACTTATCTCGATCAGTTGGATGGTTATTTGGGTTTCAGGACTCTTCGATATCTCGACGGGCTTTTATAATTCTACATTTTATATGTGTAAGCTATATAAAAATATTATAAAACTATTAGCGTTTATATACAAGGATATTTTGAATTTAACACATTGTACGATGAGTACGTTTTATCCTTAAATTCGATGATTTTATTTTTATAGTTGTTTAAAATTGAATGAAATAGTTATTAGAATATAATAATGTATGTTGAAGACTATAAAGAAAGAAAACTACATAAATGGTTAGTACACAAGGTTGAATGACATCAAAAGTTAGCTCAATTTTTAATGAAAACTTAATTTTTTAATATATATATGTATATATATATAGATATATATATATATATATATATATATATATATATATATATATGTCATTTTAATAATCTTCGTCTTTTTAAATCAGTTGAGTTTTTCTTCATGAAAAACCGAAATTCAAGTGATCCAAAAGGACAAAGATTATCAAAACAAAGTATCAGACTTATCACAGATATAAAAATATACAAATATAATTTATATCATACCTGATATTTATTACCACTGCAACACGGTTTTCCATGGCTTCCATAAGACGGTCGTTCCGGCTCATAATAGACGGGCTTGTAGTCGTAGTGTGGCCTTGTTGGAGGTCTTGCAGAATCTCCATATGCAGGTCTTATTGAATCTTCATAAGGAGGACGTCCTGAACCCCCGTACGAAGGTCGATCTGGTTCACTGTACGGTGGTCTCGATGAATCACCATAAGAAGGCCTTCCTGTATCACTGAACGGAGGTCGACCAGAATCTTCATACGAGGGTCTTCCTGAATCACCGTATGACGGTCTCCCAGAATCTCCAAGTGGAGGCCTGCCTGAATCTCCGTACGGTGGTCTTCCGGAATCTTCATATGAAGGTCTTCCTGAATCACCGTACGGTGGCCTTCCAGAATCCCCATATGACGGTCTTGCTGA
The DNA here is from genome assembly GCA_034766995.1 of Acanthacorydalis orientalis. Classification (NCBI taxonomy): domain Eukaryota; kingdom Metazoa; phylum Arthropoda; class Insecta; order Megaloptera; family Corydalidae; genus Acanthacorydalis; species Acanthacorydalis orientalis. Next base: position 13,180,199 of record CM068317.1, on the reverse strand, counting down.
ATCCCCATACGAAGGTCTTCCTGAATCCTCATACGACGGTCTTCCTGTATCCCCGTACGACGGTCTTCCTGAATCTCCATACGACGGTCTTCCCGAATCCCCGTATGACGGTCTTCCAGAATCTCCATACGGTGGTCTTCCAGAATCTCCATATGGCGGTCTTCCAGAATCACCGTATGACGGTCTTCCTGAATCGCCATATGGAGGTCTTCCTGAATCTCCGTAAGGAGGACGTACTACATCATTGTACGGTGGACGCCCGGAACCACCGTATGATGGTCGGCCGAAAGAAGGATCTCTTTCAGTTGAACCTGGTAGATAAGGACGATTTTCGAATGGTGGTCTTGGGATAGGTTTTGGATCGTAGATATTGTCTATTGCATTACTAGGGAAATAACGGTCCGTGCATTTTCGCCACTGGTCGATCTTAGGTCCAACATAACACCTGTAAAAAATATAAAACAAGATATATTTATTTTTGAAAATAGACCGATACAAATTATATTTTATTATGTGAATTCGAAATTCACGAATATATATGCACTCTTAAATAGTAAAATAATTTAAATGATATAATACTCGGCGTCCTAAACTTATGTTAAAAATGATTTTTTTAAAGTCTATCTGTTATGCATTTTATGTAATGTTAGAATATTTTATGTTTTTTTTATTTGTAGTTTTTAAAATGCATATAATGTACATTTTTTTATTTATATTGAAATTGCGTTTCTATGCTTTAATTTAAATGATTTTAGTATCCTAAATATTGTATATATATATATATATGTATATATATATATATATATATATATATATATATATACCATACATTAATATATTAATAATTAGTTGATATTATGAATGCAATGTTATGAATGATGTTTTTAAAGTCTATCTGTTATGCATTTTATGTAATGTTAGAATATTTTATATTTTTTTTATTTGTAGTTTTTAAAATGCACATGATGTACATTTTTTTATTTATATTGAAATTGCGTTTCTATGCTTTAATTTAAATGATTTTGGTATCCTAAATATTATATATATATATATATATATATATATATATATATATATATATATATAAACCATACATTAATATATTAATAATTACTTGATATTATGAATGCAATGTTATGAATGATGTTTTTAAAGTCTATCTGTTATGCATTTTATGTAATGTTAGAATATTTTATATTTTTTTTATTTGTATTTTTTAAAATGCACATGATGTACATTTTTTTATTTATATTGAAATTGCGTTTCTATGCTTTAATTTAAATGATTTTAGTATCCTAAATATATTTGTATATATATATATATATATGTATATATATATATATATATATATATATATATATATATATACCATACATTAATATATTAATAATTAGTTGATATTATGAATGCAATGTTATGAATGATGTTTTTAAAGTCTATCTGTTATGCATTTTATGTAATGTTAGAATATTTTATATTTTTTTTATTTGTATTTTTTAAAATGCACATGATGTACATTTTTTTATTTATATTGAAATTGCGTTTCTATGCTTTAATTTAAATGATTTTAGTATCCTAAATATATTTGTATATATATATATATATATATATATATATTAATATATATATTAACTAGAATATTCATGAAAAATGGTGATGTACGTGTATGAAAAAATAGAGGAATTCCCCATTAATTTCAACCGTAAAAGTGTGATAGAAAAATTGAAACTTTAGGGAGACTACTTAAGCTATTTAACCGTTAAAGGGTACACTTTCGAAAAATTACATGAAGGGCACACGGAGTATGCCACACCTCATCGTCTTTGAATGCGTGCTATACAGATATTATTGAAAATTTTATTGCAAAAAAAGTACTGAATGAAACTGAAAGCATGTATTTTGAAGGCAAATAGGTTTTAAGGCTATTTTTTGAAATTACAAATGTTTACAATGATATTGAAAAAAAATGAAGGGAAAATAATTTTTTTACTTAATATCGAATAACTTTTGCAAATTTCAGTATTTTGAAGTAAAAATTTAGGCCAATGCTCTCTAGATGTAGTACTTTCAAGATAAATCAACTGCCATAATGCGCGTTCCAAAAACAAGTATTTATTCCGAGAATTGATAATGACGATTTTGTGAAAAATTGAAGATTGGAATATGCATGTTTTTATGGCTCTATATCAAGTATACATATGTAGAAATATAGAAAAAAACTTTTTTCATGTATTTTTGCTAATACAGATCAATGAATACTTAAATAACGGTCGCTTTCATGTTGATCATACTCACAATTAATGTTCAAAACTCACAATTAATTTTATATTCCGCCTAAAAATTTTTCTTAAAAGGAAAATTCATAAATAATTTATATGAATTTCTTCTGCATTAACATTATTATTATTATTAAATTTAATTATATATAAAAGCAATCAATATTGTAGAAATATTATTTTATATAAAAAAGTTTTTATATTTTTTAAATAATCAATAAACAGCGAATAGGAAACATTTCTAAAATATATAGTGAAATAAATTATTTTTCCTTTCTATAGAGAGTTTTAATATTATTGAATACTGCTTATATTCAGTATAAAATTTACCAACACTGAAACAGATTTTTTTAGTATATAAATAAATGTTTTAATATATATATATATATATATATATAAATATATATATATATATAGATATATATATATAAATATAAATATATAAAAATATATATATATATATATATATATAAATTGAATTAAATTACATCACAATCTAGACTAAAATAGAATTTGAAACACTAAACATTATATATGTGAATGCGTGTGTTTAATATATTAGGAATATTGAAGGGGGTAATTATAGTAATTATCCGTTGTTCAAAAAATAATGCACATAAATTTGTGTTAGGTATTGTTATTTATGTATATATATATATGTATGTATATATATATGTATGTATATATATATATATATATATATATATATATATATATATGTATATATATATATATATATATGTATGTATATATATATATATATGTATATATATATATATATATATATATATATATATATAGGAGCGTTTTTATTAGGCCAGAAATAGTGTTAGAAATCTTAGCCATATTTTTTTGAATTAAAATTATTTTAAATTATTATGAAGATATGAAACCAGTTTTTCTTTTAGTTTGAATATCAGGAAGAGAAAATTACATAACATAATATTTACTTAATACAAATAATACAATCTCACAACATCAAAACAGTAATTGTACCAAGAAAGCTGCTGTCCTACCTAGTGGTATGAAAAAACGTCCTTAGTGTACCTTAATCTAACAGGAGATGGCGACACAATTTTGATTTTCTAAATTTTAGCATGATTCATTGGAGCGCAAAGTTTGCGAGTGGTGTCCGTCACCCGGAGTTCCTTTTAAGGGTTAAGTTGTATTATATACAAATCGTGTTATGAGAGTACCGCGTTATAGGAGGGCTGTCGCAATTTTTGCTCAATGTTATGAGAGTACCGTGTTATAGGGAGGCTGTCGCAATTTTTGTTTCGTGTTATGATAACTATACATGCCAAAGTTTAATTTTATTTTTTTTGTAAAAAAAATGAGGAATGTGATTTCTATATAAGCACAATAAATTCTTCGTGTTATTTTAAAGGTTCTGTTTTTGGATTGTGTGTATAAGACGACTCCCTATTTTTTGAAGAATTTTTTGGGTTTTAACGGTCGCCTTATACCTTGAAATATACGGTGTATATATACTCGTACATATACACATAATTATGTTACAATAGTCATATAAAAGATCTAAAATAACACCTCTGACAATAATTTCATAAACGTTCTATTCATTACGTTTGTTTCCCGAAACGATACTTTTTTCTAGAAATATTTCATACACAACATCAGTTTTATTTATTTAAACAGACAATTAGCAATTCAATGAAACTTATGAGAACTGTCTGAAAATGAATAACTGATTGTTTGCATATGTGTATAATAAGCGTTTTGAATTTATAATTAGGTATTGTCTTAGAATTGCACATCGTTTCATAACTAGTATGAAAATACAGCTACACGCACATGTATTTACGCTAGTTGGGGATAATTTAAGACCGTTTTAGTTAATAAATTCATAATAATGAGAAACAAATAGAATAAAATTTTAATGTAATTATTTTTTATGAAATAAGATTGTTCTGTTTGCCTACATTGCGTGCTCAGGTGATTTTGAAAAAATATGATTAAAATGAAGCATTAAAACTTTGTAATTTGGATAATTTGGTATAAAAAATAAATATTCATATCAGTTTTATCGGTGAAGTGAAACTAATCTGACTGAAACTTTTTATTTCACCGAGTTACAGAAAAATCTGAAATATTTTTTAGTAACTTGGTGAAAAATTTTGATGTTGTTTGTGGAGTGAAGAAAGAATTAATTTGTGAAAGTCAATTTAGCCACAGTGACAGAACAATTTTTATCATTTATCGATTAACGTACTATCTTCTTCTACTTCTGTATCTTCCCCAATTGCCTCCAGAGCATCGAGGGGTATTCGATGGAGGTTTTCCATCCATGTCGATCCTTCGCCCTTCTCTCCAGTTCCGCTATGCTTTTATTTACTTTACAGCCCAGCTCTCCTATACAATCCTAGTATGTGATCCTAGGTCGTCCGTAAAGTTTTGTGCCATACGGTATTATCTTGGCTTCCTTTCATTCCCAATTCGTACGACGTGGCCGAACCAGCATAGTTGTCTCTCTGCAAGTCTTTGATTGATTGGAGTTTGCTGAAGATCAGCACTGATCTTCGAATTAACGTATTATAATCGTTTCAAATTTGTTTTATTGTTTTTTTGTTGAATGTTTTATATCATCATATTGAATAAATTAAAATTATTGTTATTTTTTTTAAAAAAAAAAAATCTTGCTAATTTTTATTTGAAACACAGTGTTCCGAACCGTTGCTGGGAATTTTTTTTTCTTAAAATTTCTAGTTATTTAAAATAACTGTCTAATGTCACTGTATGCACATGTTTTTTTTTTAATTTGTCTATCCGAAGAGGTACTTAAGGTATCTATTCAGACACACATTTTTCGCAATAATTTCATCCTTATTTAAATAACTGAGGTGAAATCAAAATCAAAAAATTGTTTTATTGATATGAATAAATATTACATATACATCGAGTGTTTTTGTACACTTGATGGGTGCGGGTGTGGGTCCGGGATCTAAGCCTTGGCTTTTTAGCCGGGTTTAGAAGGAAGACAGGAGTTAGGTAAGGAGATTTATGTGGGATTAGGAGTTTGGATGCCGGGGAAAAAGTTTCAATAAACCGGCGTATTAACTCAGCTCTTATTTCACGCTTTTTTATAATAGAGTTGGAAAAAAAAACATATAAATATACAGTACGAGTAAAAGAGTTGAATAATTGAAAACAAATTTCATATCTATACATATGAACGTTGGTATAGTTGAATCTTTTTGTTATTTATTTAACATATCCATTGTGAAATGTGTCACACATTTTTTGGGATTTTTTTTTAGTATATATTAGGTTGGTCCTGAAACAATTACTGTTTATATATTATCAAGTATAAAAATGCATATATCAGTTAAAAATTGTAATTATTAATCAAAATAAAGACTATTGGCCTTTATACATTTTTCCTAACGGGAAACAAGTTTGTTTATGCCTACAAGGTAGAATTCTGGAGTCCTGGAATTTATCGAAAGCGCTTTGGGTTGATGTTTGATCTTTGAAATTACTCAAATGTTTAAAAAAATGATAATCTGTCGGAGAAAGGTCCAGAGATTAAGTTGGGTGAGGTGAGGTTTCATAACCCAGTTCATTTAATTTTTTTAAAATCATTTGTGAGACGTGTAGTCGGGTGTTCCCATGAAGAAGAATTGGCCCTGTTCGGTTGATTAATTCTGGAAGTAAATGATACAACTTCTCGTGCATTTTTTCAATTTCCTGACAATAATTTTCTGCTGTTATTGTTTCACCAGGATTTAATAAGTTGTAGTGAATATCGCCACTTGCCGACCACCAAACAGTGACCATAGTATTTTTTTCATAAAGCTTCCAAGAAACTGTTTAAGAAACTGTTTTGATGCTTCTCCTCGGTCTAGCCATTTGATAAATGTTCCCAATTGTTGTAGAGAATCCAATTTTCATCATCTGTGACAATACGATCAAGAAAGGGATCATTTTTTTCGAAAAAGAAGCGAAGAGCAGCCTTTGTATCGTCGAATTTCTTGGATGTTCGTTTAGTTCATACGGCACCCATTTATCCAGCTTTTTTGTTTTTCTAACTAGACTTAAATTTAAAACAACTGTTCTCTTCTGCTGTTATTGTTTCACCAGAATATAAGAAGTTGTAGTGAATTTCGCCACTTGCCAACCACCATACAGTGACCATAATCTTTTTTTTATTCGTTTTGCTGCTGCTTCTCTGTCTAGCCGCTGTGATGAATGTTTCCTATTGTTGTAGACAATTCACTTTTCGGCGCTTGATGTTCGTTTAGTTTATACGGCACCCATTTATTCAGCTTTTTTGTTTTTCCAATTAGGCTCAAATGTCGAACAACTGTTGAATGATCAACATCGAGTTCTTCTGCCTCCTCTTGAGTTGTTTTACGTGGATCCGCTTCAATAACAGTTCTTAAATCATTATTGTCTATAGCTGAAGTACATCCTCGACCCTCCACACCATCAAAACTTTCGTTTCCATTACGAATTTTTTGAAACTAGTGCTGAGGGGTTCGGCCACTAATTGACTCTTCACCAAAAAAAATTTAATATTTCGAGCAGTGTCTGTTTAAACTTATACAACAAAATCGTTCGAATTAATTTTTTTTCATGACTAATTTAAGAGGTTATATCCAACAATACTAAAGAATAAAAACAGTAGACATAATTTGAAACCAATTGTTCAAATTTCATTGTCTACAATGATGTATCACATGACTATAACAAAAGATAACGGTAACTAGACAAATCGGCGCCAAACTTAAATCGACAAAAAACGCAATTATTTTTGCACGAACCTAATATATGCTAAATACGAGTAAGTGAAACAACAATATTTCCTTATTGAATCAATATTGTAATCGGTTCAGTGTTCTTTAAACGTTAATACAAAAGGAATATTTTTTTATTTTATTTTATTTTTTATTTCACTACAGTATTTTATTTTGTAATTATAAAAGTATTAAATTTATAAAAAAATCTGTCATTGAAAAACTTTCGAAAAACTTCGATGAATCATATTTTATAAAATATAGAATAATAATATATACAATTTGTTTTTAACACCGGAAAACGCTTGTATAAGCATTCAAGTTCTATCAATCATCTGCACGCGTTGATTGATCGGAATGTAATTGGAGAGTAATTTTACATTAGTTAAAAAGTATTCAAAATGATGAAAAGATATGAATTTAGATGCGAATCTCTTCAACAGTGATCTAAATACAATAGAATCTATGTTATGATCGAGAAAAATGTTTTAATTAACAGAAATGCTTGATGTATCATTTATACCCTATTCGGAACAAGCATAATTGTTCACTTTGTACAGGGAAAGTAATAAAAAAAAACGTTCTCGACAGAAATTAAAGCAATATTGAAATTCACTCGAAAATTTCGAAACATTCGCATGTAATTGTTGCGGTAAATACAGTCACTTACCAAGGATAATCGTAACCTTCGCTGTAACCACAGCGGTGGTTCGGCCGACAACAATAATCCCACGATCCCACTTCACCGCCGGCGAGTTCGCACGACCAGTAACCAAGAATTTCATTTGGAGCGCACGGTGATCGGCACGGCGAGCCATTCACCGTGTAGTGTTGCCAAACGCCGTCATAATCTGAATCGGGCTCCCGATGGCCGTGTGTTCCACCGTAACCGGGCGTTCCGCCGTGATCACGATCTGTAATAGATTTCAATCGAAACTTATTAGTTAAATCATTCTGTTTTAATATTAATTTGAAATACAGTTTAATTTCCAAGTAGTTCAATCAGCTGTTTTACATTTATTTTTAATTAATATTTATAGTAGATAAATCGTTAAATTATTATTTTTTCGGTGTGTGTGTGTGTATATTTAAATTTAAAATGTGTATTCAATTGAAAAAAAAAGTTAAAATATATTTATACAAATATACAATCTTTAATTATATATTTTCACGTTTTATTTTGCACAGTGGAATAATTTTATATTTTATGTATAAAATTATTTATGATAAATCAGAATTCGATTACCAAATCAAAATAAAATTTGAATCGTAGTTAGGTGGTAGACATTAAAGTACTTTATTTTTTTTAAAAAAAAAATAAATAGTGAATTTACAAAAAAATAAATTTTTATTACAATAGATAAATCGTGAAATTACTACTTTTTCGGTGTGTGTTTGTGTGTATTTAGATTTAAAATGTATATATATATATATAAGTGAAAAAAAAATAATACTCAAAATATATTTATACAAATATACAATCTTTAATTATATTTACTAGAATATTTTGCACAATGGAATAATTTTATATTTTATGTTTAAAATTATTTATGAAAAATCAGAGTTCAATTACCAAATCAAAATAAAACTTGATTTGTAATTAGGTGGTAAAGATTAAAATAGTCATTGTTCTTTTTTAAAAAAAATAGTTAATTTACAAAAAATAAATTTTTATTACAATAGATAAATCGTAAAATTACTATTTTTTCTGTGTTTGTATGTGTATTGAGATTTGAAATGTGTATTTATTTCAAATAAAAAACAGTAGTCAAAATATGTTTATACAAATATACAATTTTTATTTATATATTTTCTTTTTTTATTTTGCACAATGTAATAATTTTATATTTTATGTTTAAAATTATTTATGATAAATCAGTTCGATTACCAAATCAAAATAAAATTTGATTTGTAATTAGGTGGTAGAGATTAAAGTACTTATTGTTTTTTTTTTAAAAAAAATAAATAGTGAATTTATAGAAAAGAAATACATATTACAGTAGATAAATCGTGAAATTACTATTTTTTTGGTATGTGTGTGTGTGTATTTATATTTAAAATGTGTATTTGAGTGCAAAAAAATAATAGTCAATATATTTATACAAATATACAATTTTTATTTATATATTTTCTAGTTTTGTTTTGCACAATGGAATAATTATATATTTTATGTTTAAAATTATTGAGTGATGAATCAGAGTTCAATTACAAAATCAAAATAAAATTCGATTTGTAGTTAGGTTGTACAGATCAAAGTCCCTTATTGTTTTCATTAAAAAAATAAATAGTAAATTTACAAAAAAGGAATTCATATTACAATAGACAAATCCTAGAATTATTATTTTTTTGGTGTGTGTGTGTGAAAGAGAATGTACTTAGATTTAAAATGTGTATTACATGAAAAAAAATAATAGTCAAAATATATTTATACAAATATACAGTTTTTATATACATATTTCCTAGTTTTATTTTGCGCAATGGAATAATTTTATATGTTATGTTTAAAATTATTTATGATAAATCAAAGTTCAATTACCAAATCAAAATGAAATTTTAATCAGGTGGTAAAGATCAAAGTACCTTATTGTTTTTTTTTTAAAAAAAATAAATAGTGAATTTACAAAAAAGAAATTCATTTTACAGTAGATCAATCGTGAAATTGATATTTGTTCTGCGTTTGTATGTATTTAGATTTAAAATGTGTATTTAATTAAAAAAAAATAATAGTCAAAATATATTTAAACAAGTATACAATTTTTATTTATGTGTTTTCTAGTTTTATTTTGCACAATGGAATAAATTTATATTTTATGTTTAAAATTATTTATGATAAATCTGACTTCAATTACCAAATCAAAATAAACTTTGATTTGTAGTTAGGTGGTACAGATTAAAGTACTTTATTGTTTTTTTTAAAAAAAAATAAATAGTGAATTTATAGAAAAGAAATACATATTTCAATAGATAAATCGTGAAATTACTATTTTTTCGTTGTGTGTGTGTGGATATAGATTTAAATTTAAAATGTGTATTTGAGTGGAAAAAAAATAATAGTCAAAATATATTTATACAAATATACAATTTTTATTGATATATTTTCTAATTTTATTTTGCATAATAGAATAATTATATATTTTATGTTTAAAATTATTTATTATAAATCTGACTTCAATTAAAATAAAATTTGATTTGTAGTTAGGTGGTAGACACATTTTAAAGAAAAATAAAAATAAATAGTAAATTTTTTAAAGAAAAATAAATAGTCAATTTACAAAAAAGGAAATCATATTACAATAAATAAATCCTGAAATCACTGTTTTTTCGGTGTCTCTGTGTGTGTGTGTGTGTGTGAGAGAGAGAGAGAAAGAGAGAGAGTTTATTTAGATTTAAAATGTGTATTTAATTGAGAAAAAAATAATAGTCAAAATATATTTATACAAGTACACAATTTTTATTTTGTGTTTCCTAGTTTTATTTTGCATAATGGAATAATTTGATATTTTATATTTAAAATTATTTATGATAAATCAAAGTTCAATTACCAAATCAAAATAAAATTTGATTTGTAGTTGGGTGGTGGACATCAAAGTACCTTATTGTTTTTTTTTTTTTTTAAAATAAATAAATAATAAATTTACAAAAAAGAATTCATATTATAATACATAAATCCTGAAATTTTTATTTTTTCGGTGTGTGGGTGAGAGAGAGAGAGAGTGTATTTAGATTTAGAATGTGTATTTCATTGAAAAAAAATAATAGTCAAAATATATTTATACAAGTATACAATTTTTATTTATTTATTTCCTAATTTTATTTTGCACATTGGAATAATTCTATATTTTATGTTTAAAATTATTTAATGATGAATCAGTGTTCAATTACAAAATCAAAATAAAATTTGATTTGTAGTTAGGTGGTAAATATCAAAGTACCTTATTGTTTTTTTTTTTAACAAAATAAATATTGAATTTACAAACAAGAAACTCATATTTTAGTTTTGTGAAAATTTTTTAATGTGTGTAAAAAATAAAATACGAATATCTTTTCTAAAATAAAAATGGAAAGTGTTATCTTAAAATAGTGAAAGAGTAATTATAATATAATTTGAATTTATCTACATAAGAATTATATGAACTTTAAAGTATGTATCACTTTAGTAGAAAAATAATTGCGGTTTATGACTTTCAAATTTATATATATATATATATATACATATATATGTATATATATATATATATATATATATATATATATATATATACGTGTATATATATATATAACCGCAATTATTTTCCTACCAACCTAATACTTTCAGTTTTGATAAAACTAGTTTAGTGATGTTCGCATTGTTTGAATATATTTTTATAATTTTTTTTTTGCTATAAAGTTAAACACTTGCTGATGTTTTTAACACATTCACTGCCGAATACAAAATATCTCGTGTCGTCTATTCCTATGAGTTAGGAGTAATGACGGAGGATGAACGATAATTTTAGAAATTTTTTTTGAAAACTTCATATTAGTTTTTTGTTATTAACATCATATATCTCATCATATCACTGATTGTCGCCAGATAGGATTTGTAAGACGACGATAATTGGGTAATAGAACAAAATGGAGAGAAGTTCTATATGAAAAGCTTCATAAAATAAACAGTACTAGATATCTCGTAGGTTCTTTTGTTCTTCAAATCATTATAAATGCTACACAACGACTATAATCTGCATCTAATTAATATTAAATTTTAAGAAATTTCGTTGTTTTCTTTAAAATAAACTATTGGCATACAGGCAAGACGTGCTTGATTTTTCCGACAGTGAATGGGATAAACTTTAATTTCAGATTGGAAAACAGAAATAAATATCAAAGTATGAACTAAATGAAGGATTGAAATTCACAATCATTTCTTTTTTCCTCTGAAATCACCATAAAAGAGAATGTGTAAATCAACAATGCTTTGTTATTGTAAAAAAACTCAATATTTATTTTCCCACTTTTCTAGATTTTTACGATAGAGATTTCTTTCAGATACTTTAACACAAGTCTTAAATGTCTGGTTTTTATTTGACGCGTTCAGTACACTGCAGCGTTGCAATATTTCGTGAGAGCTTTAAGTCCTTTTACTAGTGAATGATTATTTCATGTAGTTTATCAATTAAGAAATACAAAATAGGATTTATTATTTGAAAATAATTGGAATAATTGGAAAATTATTTATTTAAAATTATTTTTGTTTTAAATATGAGTCATAATATGAGAAGAAATCATTTGAGTAATTTTGGAAGCCGAAAAACGAAAAATAAACCTGCAAGATTGAAAACTAATTTAGATAAAAATTATTATTTTTGATATATTTTTTTAAAGTGGTGAAAAAAGTATATTTTTTTCATTCAAAAAGAAAATGATTTGATAGAAAAAGTAAAAAAAAAATTAAAAAATATAATACATGATTTAAAATCTAGATAGAAATAAGATTATTGCACGATTGTTTTTTTAAATAATTAAGCGCTGCATTACACAATGCTACACTATTTAACAGAGATGCAGTGTACTGAATGTATTTATAATCTGTTTTTAGGTTTAATGATATTTAATGATAATGATATTTATCGTTAAATATTATTTAATGATAAATATTATTTCTTTTTTATTTATAATTTTATTTTTTTTAATATTTATGGTTTTTTTAATAATTTTTTTTAAAAAAATGATTTACACATGCGATCAGTATTTTCTGAATTTCTGTAGATACAGTTTTAAAAGTTTTTAGTTAAAAATAAAATTTTTAGTTTATCTTTCATAATATAAATCTTCTCTCCTATTGTTTGTGCATAATTGGATCGAATCAAAAGTTTACTAGAATTTGAAGCAAAAATTTATACTTAAGTATTAAATATATAAATAATAATAATAATATATATATATATATATATAAAATAATATTTATATATATATATATAATATAAATTTATTGACTAACATATTCTCAATTTTTTAAAGTCATCTTTCAATCTGCCAATATACCGTTAGTATAGAATTATTTTTTTATTATTATTATTGAAAAATATCTCAAGGTGATTTTTGATGACCTCCAAAGATTGAAACTTGGCCACTTAAACTGCTTGAAAACGATCGGAATAAATATTAATTTGAAGGTGCCATATAAGTCGAATATGGCATCCGGTGCAAGACATTTCTATTTAATTGCTACAACCTTTGTCCACACATTTAATAATACATGGTCTCACGTTTCCACGATTTGCGATTAGTCACTTTCGGACTTTTTCATCGGCTAATGCCTTCAAACAATATAATTGCATGAATTTCTCATCCGATTTAATCATTTGATTGGCTTAGTTCATAGTTTGTGATTCCCTACCAATCCCACCAATCACAAAACTTCAGCTTCTTTGGTTGAAAAATGGCATTGATCGGCGGCAAAGGAGTTTCACTTCATGTTTCATTACAAAACTTTTTCTTTTAATTGTTGTAAATGATGTATTAGGTTGGTAGGAAAGTAATTGCTGTTTTTGTTTTCTGAATTATAACCTAATTTTTTTTCAATGAAAGTGCCATTTCATAGGGCTTATTTAATATCATTTTAAAGTCCATTTTTCGGTCTGTATTTTGGTAATATCGAATTTAGTTTTATTATTCATTTTGCTTCAAATTGGACCATTGAATTAAAGATGGAAAACAAGCAATTAAGAGAAATTTTTTGAATATGAGTTCAAAATGGGTGGTAAATTAGCAGAAACTGCTCGTAAATTAAACGATGCTTTTGGTGTAGGTACTGTTAAAACGTACGATGTAATGGTGGTTCCAAAAATTTTGTTCTAGAGAGAGCCTTGAAAATGAAGGTCACGGGCATCCTTCAGTTCATAACGATCAACTGAAGGCGTTAGTTGAATCAGAACCACGCACAAGAATTCGAGAGCTTGCACAAAAACTAGGCGTGAATCATCCAACAGTTCTGGGCCACTTTAAATAGCCAACTGAGAAAAATGTATATGTATTTGATGGTCATAAACCACAATTGATTTTCTATCAACCTAATAGCTTATTAAAATTGGATGCTTTTAGTGAGATAAAGACTTCTTTAAAAACATGCCGATTGTAATGCGCTGTATCTTTTCTTTTCCATTATTTTCTAATATTTTTTAAATATTTTATTTGTTATATATATATATATATATATATATATGTCGCATGTGTGTGTGAATTAATTAATTGTTTTTAATATTTTCTGATACTTTAAATATAAAGTAATAAAACTAAGTAATGTTAGTAACCTCAAATTAATAACGAATTACGTGGAAAAATATATAAAATAATTAATTTTAAAAACAATTTGTCAAAAAGTATCCAACTAAAATTCTATCCTTTAAAATATACTTTTTACTTGAGTAATAGACGTCGAGTTGTGGAACCAACAGAAAAAACAATATTTTTTTCAAATTGGTTCTTATTAAAAATATAATTTATTATTCTTTAAATTTTTTTTAAGTACCAACCTTAATAGTAAAAGAGAGATAGGATTTGTCTTAGTATTAATTATTTTTAAGATGAAATTTATTAAGTTTAACTCAACTAATCGGCACATTTTTTTAAACACTCGTTGAAAAATATCCAAATTCTTTACAATTTATGGAACAGAAGTGAATTAGGTTGTGCAATCATTTTTAATGCCACGCACTATTTTCACAGTGACATTTTTTTGGTGAAATTCGAATAGATTTTTGATTCAATCGAATATTTTTCAAATTAAAAATTGAAGTTTAAAATGATCAAGATCTAAAAATATTTTGAATCATGTCAATATCTGTGGCAGGTACTTGATGCTGCCTCGATAGAAAAAAATTGACTACGTTTTAACAATGATAACATTGTAGTGTTTGTAATCAGTACTTTAATTTGAAAAGAACATCGTATCTAGGTAGATAATTCGAGATAAAATTTACTATCAATACACACTTATTGGTTTTGGATATTACATAATACAATTTTATTCCACAAAAGCGTTATATGGTTTTCTTTGTTTCAGTTTATGATTACTTTAGTGAAATATAAGATGATTCAATTTAGGTTTCCAACATGAAAGTATTGAAAAAACGCAATAATAAAAAATAATGTTATTTTTTAATAAGTATTTTACTTCAATTCAATACTGAAAGACAATTGAACTAAAATACTAAATAAGGGATAACATGTATTTTTTTAATTTTATCGTTTTTTTTTTAAATACATTTATATGGAAGCCTAATTTGAATCACTCTGTACTTTAATTTTAATGCTGACATTTACGGCGTAACAGTGAATAAACATGTATTTTTTTGTATTTGTTATATGTTTTATTTTTTAATAAAGAACATTTTTGAACTGATTGACAAATATTTGTTCCTCGTTTGGTTAGTCATTAAATTGGTAAACATATTAATGTATTACAAAGTATAAAAATATATTTTCTCGAATTAAATTATAAAACAGTTATAATAGTTAAATATGTTATAAAAATAAATGTTTTATTAAAGATTGAAAAATAGTATGTGAAATAAGTCCATATATTTGGTGTAAAAAATAATTCTGTGCTTTTAAATTGAATCAGTTTAAGTCTGTTTTAAAATAAAATGTTTTCTCTAATTTTGAGGATTTTACAGTGCCAACTTTAACATTTAAAAACACTATATATCCCAGTCAAGCAGTTTGCATAACCTCACAAAACAGTAGCGGACATGATATCATCCGAAAAACAGTATATTAGGCACTGCATACTTTTTGCATTTCAGTTGAAAAAAATTCTGCCCAAGCGGAAGTAATGATTTGTTCAGCTGGGGGGAAGATGTTGTAAGAGGTATAAAACATGTAAAAAATATTAAAACAGTGAAAGAGGTTTCGAAAAGGCGCTACGACTTCAT
>CM068317.1:13141754-13146754 GCA_034766995.1 Acanthacorydalis orientalis | reverse complement strand
AAATTATTGACTGGGAACCAAGGAATATGAAAAGACCGAGAAAGAGACCAATGAACAGATGGAATAAGGATATTAAAAACTTTCTTGGAAATCTGTGAAAAAGAGAGGCACTGAATCGAACAAAATGGAAAAAAAAATCATAGAAGATGCCTTTATCCAGCAGTGGATTAACAGAGGCTGTTAATAATATATATATATATATATATATTTATATATATATATATATATATATATATATATATATATATATATATATATATATATATATATGTGTGTGTGTGTGTGTGAATGCGTGTGTTATATTATTCATAATAATTCTTGAATTATGCAATGAAATAGAATTTATTTTAAAATTAAACCATTAGGCCTTATTCGCACGAGCGTGAAAAAAACATATCAACGCGCGCTTTTTTTCATCTTTTCAATAAAACATATGAAAATCGGTGTTTCTTTTCACATGCCGGCATTTATTTAAAGCGCGGTAAAAAATATAGAACTTGATCCATTTCTAACGCCGAGCGTTTTTCGTTGAGGTAAATAGAACATATGGAAAAGGGTATTTTCATTCGAATAAGTGTTTAAAAAGCGCTGAATGACGTCGAATTTGTCAGTCAGTCTTGCTTGCACGTTGGTACTGATTTACAAGTGCCACAGATAACGACAGACAGCGTTTACGAAAATGGCGGTATTTGATACTGAACGTTTTATTTTGGAGGTGGAATCGAGATCTTTGTTGTATAACAAAGGTTTACCAAATTATTCAAACAGAATTTTGAAGGAGGACACGTAGATGGAAGTCACTTCAAAAATAATCCCAAATTGGGAAAATATCCTAGATAAGAATTCTCAATAATTCATTAAATGTTTCAATTTTCATATTGGAGTAGCTAAAAAACATCCGGATACAAACTGCAATCTTCATAAATAACCACAAACTGACCTCTCAAGTATTGTTGATCATTCAGAGGATGCACACAGACTTTTTCATTTTTTTTCGCCTTCTTAAAATACATACAGCTATTGCCAATAACTCTTCTGAATTTATGCGTCCGAAGATGTTGAAAAAAATTTATTTTTAAACGCTCATGTGAACACTATATTTGCGACCGTTTTAAAAGCGCTAACTCTAACTCTGAACGCAAAATTTTTTTCAACTCTCGTGCTAATAAGGTCTTAGACTGCATGCTACGATTTTGGTGATTATTTTGCAATAAAACTAATAGATATTGAAATTAATGTAATTATAATAGTTCATAATTTAGATGCAAATTTGTTAAAAGTTGAAAGTATTTTCGATGAAAAACACATAAAGCACATATGTAATATATATATATATATATACGAGGGTGGTCCCAGAAGTACCCGGCCTGACCTAGAGATGGCGGTAGTTGTTTGAAAAATATCACCGTATTAGAAAGTACACAATCTATAAAGCATATGTTTCAAGTTTGAGGACGCCACGTTGTTTAGTATTTGTTTGGCAGCCGTCAATAATGAACGTTTTCAGTGAATTTGTGAAAATGGAGAAAATTGGTCATCGTTACGTGATACAACACTTTTATTTGAAAGGCCTCAGCCCAACCAATATAAAAGCTGAACTGGATTCTACTCTGGGTGAGTCTGCTCCTTCGTTTACAACAGTGAAATGTTGGGTAGCAGAGTTTAAACGAGGCCGTACGAGCTGCCAAGACGAGCATCGCAGTGGTCGACCAAATGAGGTGACGACTCCATAAATGGTGAAGAAAATCCACAAAGCGGTACTGGATGATCGTCGACTTAAAGTGCGCGAGCTGGCAGACATAGTAGGCATTTCAGAAAGTGCGGTACATCGCATATTATCTGAAAATTTGGACATGAGAAAGCTGTGTGCAAGATGGGTGCCGCGTTTGCTCACACTCGAGCAAAAACAGTGTCGTGAAGATGTTTCAGTTGAGTGTTCAGCGAAGTTTCACAGCAACAAAGCAGAATTTTTGCGCCGTTTCATAACCATGGATGAAACATGGGTCCATCACTTCACACCCGAGACAAAAGAACAACCAAAACAATGGACTGAAAAGGGAGAACCGGCTCCAAAGAAGGCGAAGACCGTTTCATCTGCAGGTGAGGTCATGGCGTCGGTTTTTTGGGATGCGCGTTGGGTAATTTTCATTGCCTATCTTGAAGAAGGAAAAACTATCAACGGCGAGTATTATGCGAACTTATTGCAACGTTTGAGAGAAGAAATCAAGCAAAAACGGCCGCATTTGGCTAAGAAGAAGGTGTTGTTTCATCAAGACAATGCACCAGCTCACAAATCCGTTATTGCAACGGCCAAAATTAATGAATTAAAGTTTGAATTGCTACCTCATGCACCCTATTCGCCAGATTTAGCCCTCTCGGATTATTTTCTGTTCCCAAACTTGAAAAAATGGCTCAGTGGTCAAAGATTTCCCAACGATGAAAAAGTGATGTCGGCAGTTAATGGGTATTTTGAGGAGCAAGACAGTTCTTATTATAAAAAGGGTATCGAACTTATTGAACATCGCTAGGAAAAGTGAATAGAGCTGAAAGGAGATTATGTTGAAAAATAAATATATTTTTTTCCAAAATTTTTGTGTTTTCTTTGTTGGGTCGGGTACTTCTGGGACCACCCTCGTATATATATTATATATATATATATATTATATATATATATATATATATAATTTATATATATATATATGTATAAAATAACTTGGTCTATAATAACAAAATTAACTTTATTTATAGATTCATAATCTATTCGGGTTACTTAATATTTTTTTGCATATATAACATGAAGCTATAGCGGATGGTTTAAAAAAATCAAACATACGTTTTTTCCTCGAAGTGAATTGATTTAATGTTAACTTAAAATGACAGGATGGCCATATTTGGAATATTCTTAGCATGGGGATGAGAGGTAATGTAATAGCATAAAAATGCTTTACATATATCTGTAAATGATAATTTTTGTTCCTTTAATACTACATTTAATGCTGTTTTAATAAAAATATGGTATTTCCTTAAAGTCCAGTGGATCTAGCTGAAATTTGGGGCTATCCTTACATCAGAATGGACTCTTTGTTCCTGGTTGGGGGATAGGGAAAGGGTGGCTAAACTATAATTACACTTTTGTGATTTGTCAAACTTTTCACTGTCTCGTTCAGTGCGAAAAAAGGGATAAATTCATTTTTTTAATATATCACTTCCTGTTGTAGGTAGAAAAGAAATAGAAAAAGGTATTTTCTAGAGAATTTAATTCTCAAAATTCTGGTTCTTATACTTTTTTGTGCGACGAATATTTTTTATTCATTGCAAAAAAACCGAATAAAAAAGTTTTTTGAATTTTTCTCGTTTTTCCTTCGTTTTACGTTAAAGATACCTATTAACAAAGTTGTAGGACATGAAAAAATCTACAACTTTCATAGAAAACTTCTTTTTGTGTGATGAATATTTAATGATTATTGAAGTTTTCCATTGAATGGTGTCTGTAGAAATCCAAATTGCGTATGTCACTCTATAGCGGCACCAGTGGATTTCAAAGGGACATATATATATATATATATATATATATATATATATATATATATATATATATATATTGAATTTTACTTGAATAAAAAATAAATTGATTGATTGAGTTTGCATTATAAATTATTGTTTAATATTGCATGATAAAAGCTTGCATACGAATCGTCCATAGAATCTTAACCCAATTTCTTAGCATAATTGATATTGAGATAAATTTCAATCTAATTCATTTCTCTATGATCATAATAGCAGTGAAATGCGATTACTTGAATCTGTTAATGAACTGATGTGCCATATTTTACCTATTACTGATTAAAGAATTAGAAAACTTTCCTGTTGTTAATAAAATGAAGAAAATTAAAGAGTTACTGAACTTAACCCTTTGCGAACGTGTGTCTGGGCACAGTTGCCAAAGCATTTTACTGTTCTGGACGTGTGGCTATAGTCTACTACAGACATAGCAGTAAATAAAGTTGTCGCACGTATGTATATATGTATATATATATATATATATAATGTAACATTACTGTTAGTTTGAAAAGGCAAGAGAATTGTAACTATGCTGAGTACTTGGGATACATCTACAACGAAAATTATGAATAGAAGAATGCGTGGTGGTCCCCGTGTCCAAATCGTAAACTAAATTTAGCTATAAATTATAATAAGTATATGAGTGGATGTAGTGGACAGAGCTGACCAATGTAGCTCTACATATTGTTTTATGTGAACGTCGAATAAGAGGCGGAGAATATTATTTTTCTGCGGACTAGAAATATGTACTATAAATGTTTTTATATTGTACAAACCGGTTCAAAAAAAAACAACGAAAATCAAACGTCGCATTTGAAGTTTGTGAGACGATTCGCCGACCATCTCGTTGGCGATTTTCGTGATGGATATAAAACAGCTCACGAACCATCAACCTCTAGCGAGACAGAATGGTCGAATAATCGTTTACATATCATTCGTTATGACGATGATGGAAAATGTAGAGATGGTATTGTAAGCTCAAACAGAAAAATGAAAGGAAGGAGGAGACAAATCCGTTGTTATTGTGATCTATGGTCGAACAAACCATTTCTGCTTATAGGGAACTGTTTTGAAAAATATAGAAATACCATATTATACAGAATTATAAAACTATAAATTGAAGTTAATATCATTAATGGATATCCTCTTCATCATTTAGCAAAAGTTTGTTTACATACAATAAAATTTATCAGTGTTATAACCGAATCTCCAAGCGTATATCATTTTCCCATCACACACAAAACTTCGTGTACAGACAGTATGCCCATGCGTCATACATTCCCTATCGCAAAGGGTTAATACTTGGGATATATGTGGCTAATGCAAAACAATAGAGCTGGTAACAATATGATCAACGAATAGCCAGAAGAAAAAAAGAAGACTAATCAAGAGACAAATAATTTGTCTATAGGAGGTTATATTAGGTTATATATATATAT
>CM068317.1:13106754-13134254 GCA_034766995.1 Acanthacorydalis orientalis | reverse complement strand
CAATAATATAAATAATAAACAATGCAGATCATTAGTGTACTTTATGCGAAGTAAATTTGTTAATATAATCTAATAGAACATTATTTTTGAAAAAATTGCTCTTATTTGCTACTTTTACATGTTTAATTCAATACCTCAATTTGAAGCAAAATAAATAATAAAACAAAAGTCGATGTTACCAAAATACAGACAGAAAAATATACTTTAAAATAATATTAACATCAACACGATGGAATGACATTGAAATTGAAAAAAAAGAAAGTTGGAATTCAGAAAACAAAAACGCAATTATTTTCCTACCAAACTAATAGTACAACTATTAATTAATTGTTTAGAAATGTATAATATTTTGTCAATTTACCTTACAATTTTCCTTTCTATTGCTAGAAAATTGGTAAAGATTGAATATTCCACTTTAAAATGTTATTCACACAAATAAGATGAAATGACACATTCATTAAAAAAATATGGTTAGAATTCAGAAAATAAAACCCGCAATTATTTTCCTACTGACCCATGCTAACACAAATTTGAAAGAAAATTTGATGAAGTAATATGATATATAAAGATTTTGATTTTTTTTTTAGTAGGATCTAAGTTTGTGATTGACAACTATTTATGAGAAGAAAATTTTTAGTACTTTTTTTGCTATAGAGATAAATATTTTTTAATTTATAATCTCATATTTGAATCTTGTTATTTGCAAAGAGTAAACCTTACCATTTTTAAGATTCAATGAAATCGGTTCTTCATGATCATGATAATTGTATTGCTGATCATCGTATCTGTTTCCATGGTAGACATCATATTTCCATCCAGATTCGTCTCTATCCGCTATAAAACCGTATCTTTTAACTCCACTGTATTCATTTCTCCGTGGCGGAGGGTCTCTTCGTGGTAAATACCAATATTTCCCTTCGTCATAATTTGACTCATACTTTTTCCTGTTGAATCCCCAATAGTTAAACGATTTCAAATCATCGCCGTATCCATGATATTGTCCATAAGTTCCACCATATCTACCCCAGTTCGCCGGTGGTCTGTAAGTATCATGTTCAGATCCTATTCGATACGGGACGAAATTCGTATGTTTTCTAAAATCTTCATAAGACGAATACCATTTCGGTTTGTAGTGTTTCCTATCATCGCCAGGATCATAGAAACCGTAATAAGAATCACGTCTGCCGAAGTTTCCATACGTTCCACCATAAGTAGCCCAATTACTTTCCTGATGTCCTTTGTGTCTATCGAAACCCCAGTAAGTTCTGTCTCTGTCGCGTTCCACTATATATTTCCTGTCATAAGGTTCTGGAAGATAATATCTATTAGGAGGTGGTCTATCAATGTACCTAGGCGTGTCTACATAAAAATTTCGGTCATTGCTCGATGGATAACGCGGTAAATAGGGTTCGTGGTGCTGTCGTACAGGTCCATATCTTTCTTCATAATAGTGACTGTCGTGCTTTCTGTCGTGAGATCCTCCAAATGATACTCTGTATCCTCCTTCGTAGTCATCTTTATAACGATTTTGATATCTGTGTCCATAACTTTCAATATAGGGTCGTGGTGGTGGCGGCGGCGGCGGTGGTCTTCTATGCGGACGGTATGGTTCTAGTTCTTGTCCACGAGGTGGAGGTCCGTAACCGCTTGCGGATGGACCGCGAGAAGGGCCGGAATAATCTCCCTGAGGTCGACGATTTGGTGGCCCGTAGCCAGGTCTCTGGCTGTCCCAAGAAGATCCATGACTGCCTCCGTAACCTGTATAAAATAACAATCAGTAACATGTCTGAATTGATTTTAGAAAGATTCATCTCTAAGTTATTAATTAAAATGTTTAGATGTTATAACAATCATTTTGATATCACGTATATTTTTTTTTGCAATCAAAAAAAAAGATTTCAGTACTCTTCTCATAGCAGTTATTTAGATTGGTGATTATTTAAAAGACTTGTTTTCTACTTTTACGATTGGTTGCTAATTTACTTGGTTTTGGTACTTCATATGGATTATTCATAAAATTGACTTCTTTATTGAAAATTCATTAGTTTATTTTATGTTTAAATAGTGGATAATATAGATACTGATTTAAAGTTTCCATATAATTATTCTACATAATTTTAAAATTGAAGAAAATAAAGTCCATTTATATATATATATATATATATATATATATATATATATATATTATGAATTTTTAATATTAAAAAGAAAGAATTGAAAAATGTGTAAAATATTTGACTGGATTTATAATAATTTTTCTACTGAATGTTGTATTCACTTAGATATTGAGTTAGAGTTTTGAGTTGAGTTGAAACTGTTAGAGTATATCAGAATTGCAAGAAACCAGTAAACTGGGGAATTACAGAAGTGAACACATGGTATTGTATCAGTCTAGTTGATATGTCAAAATGACTAGCTTCAAGACTATGAGAGTTAAAAAAAAATACCCAGACCAGCGTCGAAAAATTTTAATTATAAAAAAGTATTCTAAATTAAGAGTTTTCTTTTAGAATAGTTCCTTGCAGCAACTATATACTGCTATCAACTTTTAAGTCACTTTTAAGAATTACTGTTAGATAAACCTCCGAATTTTATTTTATTTCTCCAATTATTTGAAAACGGGGTCCTTTTGACATGCTGTTTGATTTTGGAAACAATAAAAGTTCCAAAAAGAACATTCAAGACAATCAGGTTTGCTTTCTTTTCTCTCTGAAAGATATTCAGATTTCCATTCTGTTCTCTTTGTGGCCTTCTATTAAGATATGAGCAATAAATATTGCAGTAATACGAGGCTAGAGTGATAATTATCCGTGTTTGAACAGAAAACACATTTTTTTTGAGCAAATTCTTTTTCATTTTTCAAGGTAATCATCTTTTCAGCTCTATAGGTTAATTACGGTTTTATAACATATTGTTGTTTTCCAATGCGAGTATATATTCAATGAAGAATATAGAGATGACTGTTATATTATTATATATTATCAATATAGCCTTTATATATAAATTTAAGTGATTAACATTTACTAAACATACCTCCACGTGTATCATCATGAGAACTCAACAACCAATATTTCGGTTTACAATCCGGTGAAGCGTTTCTGTCCCAGTCATAGAAATCATACGTTCTGTCTTCATAGAAATTTCTTCTTATATCTAATCGAGATAAAGGAAGATCGACCAACTCGCAAATACCTTGACCTCTTAATGTTTCATCGAATCTGAAAAACATAATATTTCAATTGTATTCTAATTGTAAAACGTACGAATGAAGTAAGTGTATTAAAAATATTATTGCACAACTGACTAGTGGCATTTTTTGAGACTTTGATTTGAATTGATCTCACACAGAATGATAAATAACTGTGCGAATAATAGATTCACGTGAAAGTAAAAATCAGAGCAGAAATTTACAGATTGCTTGAAATATTTTCGAATACATTTTAGTATTGGTGCAATATTTAGGTGATATAATTAATTTATTGACTGCGAAATTTTGATATTTCATATTTTTGTATTTTGTATATATATATGTATATATATACATATATATATATATATATATATATATATATATATATATATATATATATATATATATATATATATATATATATATATATTTATACATATATAGATACATATGTAAACAAGATTACTGAATAAATTAAATTGAGGAATTCCCGAATTTTTATAATTACAATGTGGATATAATATGATAAATTTAAGCATTGTGGTAATATCTGGTGTCTAGTTGATTATTTAAAATTTAAAAATATTTCAACCGCGTTAAAGTGAATTCGCGTAAATGGAGACTGCATAAATGGAGGGATTATGGTATATATATATATATAAGTCGAACTAAGAAGGTGGTATCTTTCTAAAATTATCTTTTTCATTGTCTATAATCAAAAATTTAGTTAAACAATGACCCTGAATCGCTTTCTACACGTGAAGAATCGGGGCGAGGTCGTTACTTAAACCACAGATACAATGTGAAACAAATTCATACATTCACTATATGTTTATTTTTTATTTAAATGAATTAATAATGAAATGATGTACGTAATAAAAGAATACCTCCGTTCTGTATTTAAATAAGGAAGTCTCACTTCTAAAATAGTTAAAAATATTTTAAGCATTGTTACCAAGAATTTTAACTATTCCAGATTTCCCATACTCCGCCAAGAACTTATACTTATTATATTAACTTATTTAAATTAAAATTCTAAATATGTCTATCATGTAATAAATTAATAGGATGTTGTATTGAAAGCCGCTGTTCACGTGTAGATGGCTGTAGGTGCGTTTGATGTGGGCAGTGACAGATGTCTCTTATGTCATTTTGAATTGTGAACATTTCCTACGAAAATTCAGTCATCAGACGCCATCCTTTGTTTACACAAGTGCTTTACTATAATCGAATTAAAATGGAACGCTGTAAATTGTTCTTCCGGTATGTACTTCTACACTAATTTGATTTGAAAAAAAATGCAGCTGAAGCACATCGATAGCTTTCGAAAACTTATGGCGAATCTGCTTCATCGAAAACAATATGTAGAGATTGGTTTCAACGAATCAAAAGTGGCAATTGTGATGTTCACGACAAAAAACTGCCAGGTCAATCGAAATAGTTAGAAGATGAACAACTGCAAGCTCTATTGGAAGAAAACCCTTCTCGAACACTCAAAGAATCGATTCAACAGCTCAAAGTCGATAAATAAACCATTTCAGGATGTTTACAATCCATGGGAAAGGTCCAGAAAAAAGGGAGATGGCTGCCACATGAATTGACCAAAAATGCTATTCCTAATCGTTTAAACATCACGATTTCTTTTCTTGCAAGGCATAAAAAGAAGATTTTCTTGTGGGGTATCGTGACCGGCGATAAAAATGGATCTAGTTTGACAGCCTGAAACGTAAGAAATCATGGGTTGATCCTGACCAACCATCAACGTCAACACCAAAGCAAAACATCCACGGTCACAAAGCAATGCTCGCTCTATTTGGTGGGATACGGAGGGTGTCGCATATTATAAGCTATCGAAATTGAATGAAACAATCACCGCCGAACTTTTCCGATAACAATTGGAGCATTTGAATGATAATTTGATGCGAAAACGATCATCAATTGTATCAAATCTCCGAAAAGTGGTTCTTCTCCATGACAACGTTCGACCCCATGTTGCTATAGCCGTGAAACACACTGATGGAGCTCGAATGAGAGGTTCTCCCGTACCAAGCGTATTCTCAGAACCTGGCCCCAAGCGATTACCATCTGTTCCGATCGATGCAACACACTTTGGAAGATACACATTTCCATAACTACGAAGAAGTTGAAAATTGGGTTTCTGAATGGATTGGCTCAAAAGACAGACTATTCTTTCGTCGCGGAATTCAACTTCTGCCAGAAAAATGTGAAAAAGTCATAGCTTTCGAGGGAAAATATTTTTATTAATGTATTCACACATTTTTTTATTGAAATAAATGCTCAAAAAACAGTGACTTGAAATGAAACCTTCTAATAAATCAGAAATGAAAAGTTTCCTAGAATATGTGAAGAGAAAATATCATTAAAAGCTATAGTTGATGTTTAAGAAAGTTGAATATGGGTAGATTTGTCTATAATAAAAGTACAGAAAAATTTTACGTAAATATTGTACCACTGTATACCGTACATTACTTAACAACACCCACACCAAAAGCGACGTTTAGTTGAGCAGTTTCTGCTGCTTTATCACCCGTTTTGAATTCACACAAAAAATTGCTCTTATTTGCTTCTTTTCAATCTTTAATTCAAAAGTCCACTTTAAAACAAAATTCATAATAAAACCAAAGATGATGTTACCAAAGTACAGACCGAAAAATGTGCTTTAAAATAATATTAACATCAATATGATGGAATGACATTTTTATTAAAAAAAATTAAAATTAGAATTCAGAACACAAAAACTGCAATTATTTCCCTACCAAAATAAAAGAAAAATTATTAACTGTTTAGAAATGTATAATATTTTGTCATTTGCTTTTACTATTTTCCTTTCTATCACTAGAAAATTGGTAAATATTGAATATTAATATTTATATTTTTAACTATTTTTAAAAAAATGTATTAAATTTCTGATATTTGCACATGTGTCTACCTTTTAAAGAATTGTGACAATGCTTCAAGTTCAATCTTTTTAATACTACAATTCGAATGTGCATATTTTATACGGGATATTGTTTGTTTTGTCTATACAGTTTTTTAGTAATCATATGTAATTGAATTTTTGTCTATTTTATGTAATTATTTATAAATTCGATTATTTTAAAAGAAAGCATTTAATATTTTCCTGATATTTTTAAGTAACATCTAAAAAATGTTTTCTTCAAAAATAGTTTCATGAATGTTAAATATGTTTGTATTTGAATTCTAATAAAGAATATTTAATTAATATATGTGGTTAATTCAATTGGAACGGGATATTAAAGGATAAATTAAATATTGTAAAAATAATATTCGGAATGAAAATAAATATTAAGTTGGTAGAATAATAATTGCAGTTTATGATCTTCAAATTCATATAAATTTTTCTCTTTTTTGATTTTCCTAGCTGGCTTAAGTGGTCCAGAACTGTTGAATAACTAACGCCTCACTTTTGTACAACTTCTCAAATTGTTGTACATGGTTCTGATTCAATTAACACCTTCAGTTGATCGTTATGAACTAAAGAAAAACGCCCGAAACCTTCTTCATCTTCAAAGCTCTCATCCGCAGTTCGAAATTTTTGGAATTACCATTGCACCGTACTTTCCTTAACAGTATCCACATAAGAGCATCGTTCAGTTTACGAGCAGTTTCTGCTGCTTTATCACCCATTTAGAACTCATACAAAAATGCTCTTATTTGCTTCTTTTCCATCTTTAATTAAATAACCCAATTTGAAGCAAAATTAATAATAAAAATCAAATTCGATGTAACCAAAATACAGATCGGAAAATGTACATTAAAATAATATTAACAGAAACATGATGAAATGACACTTTCGTTGAAAAAAATAAAAATTAGAATTCAGAAAACAAACACCGCAATTATTTTCCTACCAAACTAATAGAATAATTATTAATAAATTGTTTAGAAATGTACAATATTTTGTCAATTTCACTTACAATTTTCCATTCTATCACCAGAAAATTGATAAAGATTGAGTATTAATATTTATATTTTTACCTATTTTTTAAAAAATGTTAAAATTTTTGATATTAGCATGTGTGTCCACCTTTGAAAAAATTGCGACAATGCTTTGTTGTTGAATTGTGACAAGATTGTGACTTTTTAATACTACAATTCGAATGTGTTTATTTTATACGGGATATTGTTTGTTGTGTCTAGACAGTTTTTTTAATAATCATATATAAATGAATTTTTATCTATTTTATGTAATTATTTTTAAAGTACATTATTTTAAAAGAAAGCACTTCATATTTTCCTGACTTTTTTAAGTAACATCTAAAAAAGAGTTTCTTCAAAAATACTTTCATGAATGTTGAATATGTTTGTATTTGAATTCTAATAAAGAATATTTAATTAATATATGTGTTTAATTCAATTGGAACGAGATATTAAAGGATAAATTAAATATTGTAAAAATAATATTGGAAATGAAAATAAATATTAAGTTGGTAGAAAAATAATTGCAGTTTATGATCTTCAAATTCATATAAATTTTTCTCTTTTTCGATTTTCCTAGCTAGCTTAAGTGGTCCAGAACTGTTGAATAACTAACGCTTCACTTTTGTATAAGTTCTCAAATAGTTGTACATGGTTCTGATTCAATTAACACCTTCAGTTGGTGGTTATGAACTAAAGAAAAACGCCCGCGACCTTCTTCATCTTCAAAGCTCTCGTTCCAAGTATAAAATTTTTGAGAATACCATTGCACCGTACTTTCCTTAATAGTATCCACAGAAAAGTATCGTTCAGTTTATAAGCAGTTTCTGCTGTTTTATCTCACGTTTTGAACTCGTACAAAAAATGCTCTTATTTTTTTCTTTTCCATCTTTAATTAAATAACCCAATTTGAAGCAAAATTAATAATAAAAACCAAAGTCGATGTTACCAAAACACAGACCGGAAAGTGCACTTTAAAATAATATTAACAGGAACACGATGAAATGACACTTTTGTTGAAAAAAAGAATTCAGAAAAAACCGCAATTATTTTCCTACCAGCCTAGTACATGATTTAGATAAGAATCTTAAAATTATATTTAAAAATTATTGCGATAATAAAAAGGAAACATGTTGTATATACAAGAAAAAATACAAACAGCATGTATTTATTTTTATACAAGGAAGTTCCTGTCGAAGAATAATTAATAGATGAAGATTTTCCAAGCATTGCTACGAATCCTTCTAATTATTCAATTTTATCTACACAGATCCCGTATGGTAATTAAACAGAGTGATGTTCGAACGTGTCTGTGACATGACCTTGCCGTACCAGTAACAGTTCCGCAAGGGAGATCTAAGAGACCCCGTTCGTAGAATATACTGTTGTAGTCATCATTAGCAATCTAACAGTCATCATCATTATGTATGTCCAGTTAGTCAGACAAAATCAACGAAGCGTGGAATGACCTTCCAAGGCCACATATCTTTTCCAGAGAAAAATATATGCACATTAATTTTGTTATGTAGAATACATGTAAGAAATTAACGGTGTGGAAAATTGATTTGTATAATATGTTTCGTCAGTGAAAATCTACTTTTGTTATTAATGTTTATGTGAATATTTAAATGAGGTATTGTTTTAATTGGTGTGATGAAAGTGAGGGCATTAATGGAAGACATGAGTCATGTGTTATGTTATTACTTTCACTTTTTTATTTATTATATGATGGCTGGCTAGATGGATATTTACGTTTTTAATCGTATAAATATTAGATACAGCGGACACTTTATTGATTATTTGTATTTTAAAGCTAAAACAGTTGTTTTTAAAATTTTAAGAATTCCTATCTATGTTTTTAAAACAAGTCTGAACGAACCCAAACCAGATCAATAAGAGAGTATACACTGGAGTTGTGCTCGCTGAAGTGTGAGATGCGGCCCCGTTGGGATGATGATGATTATTGGGGGTTAAGGGCGCATCGACAACAGAGGTCATTAGCGCCCGAACACAAATTATAAATTAAAAACACACCCCGTTTGCGCACTTGCATTCGAATTACCCCTCAATTCGAAACGCTAATGTATGTGTGCCAAACACTTAAGAATATTTCATTAAAGAAATATTTCTCTCAATGAGCGATAAAGATAAAACAAAACACATGGAATGAACTGGACTGTAAAAATACCTAATCTTGATTCGACAATACGTATAAATATAATAAAAGAGATGAACTCTTGAGGGCGGTAAGACATTTAAAATACTGTGATCTGATATTAGGATTCACAGGGTTTTTTTTTGTGTAAAAACACTTTAAAATAAGCCCAATGGCTTAACATGTATGACGACACATGTTAAAATATATCAAGATTGGGAAGAACACTAAATCATGCTAAAAAGTCCAGTTTGCTTTACGAAAGTTAAAATGCGATCTGCGGCATCGTTGTCGTCCCCTAAAATTATGGAGATGTCCTCCGACAAACCCAGATTATTCCTAATCCTCGCATAACAATCGCATCGTGTTATAAGGTGTGACACCGTCAGAGCGGTGCCACACGTGTCACACATCGGCTGGCCTTCCTTTTTCAGGATAAAAGAGTGAGTTAGTCTGGTGTGCCCTATGCGAAGCCTCGTGAGAACGACTTGTTTTCTTCGGTTCGGTCAGACGGACGTCTTCCAGACACGTACCGAGTCCTTGATGCTTCGTAACTTGCTAGCGGTTACCGCCACCCAGTCCCGCTGCCAAGCGTCGACGACATGACGCTTGAAGTGCTGTTTCAAGTCGTTGACTTGAACAGCCGGAACGTCCGTGAGGGCAAGATTGGACGCGTGACAGGCCGCTGCATCGGTTCTCTCGTTGCCTGCCACGCCAGCGTGGCCGGGCACCCAGCAAAAGACGATAGATTTACCGCACGAGACGATACCAGTCAAGCACTTGTGTATCTCTTGAACGAGATTATCCTTATTATAATAATTATTATATTAATTCTGCGGATCGCAGAAAGTGCAGATTGTGAGTCAGAACAGATGAGGTACCTCGAGTGAGCAGAAGAAGCAACGAAAAGCAGAGCTCAAGAGATGGCGTAGAGCTCCGCTGTAAATACGCTCGCTATCGGCGACAGTCGCCACTCGTGTATCTCATTCTCACATACAAACGCACATTCCACTGCGTCCCCAGATCGGGACCCATCAGTGAAGATGTGCTTGTATCCGGGATACATAGAGTATATTTCAAAGAAGCGTTGCTGGTACACCCCTGGACAGGTGTCTGACTTGTGGAGAAGTGTCAGATCGTCACGGTAACTCGTCTGAGGAACTAGCCACGGAGATGGTAACAAAGAATGTTTAAAATTTGAAACTCTCGGGATAACAAATCTCAATTCGGAAAGGATATCTTTTGCTCTGAGGCAAAGAGACTTGGTCGGTCGTATTCGGGATTCGTATAAACGTCTTCGGGGACAATCAAAGACGGCACTGTGGCTTATATGTTGGCGCAAGGCCCCGTTGGGATGTCAAGTAAAAGTACTCCACTATTTTATGAAAATTCCCCCGACCAATGAGAGCTCCATGTTATTCAACACCTTAAACGCTTTATTTTGAGAATGTGCACTGGCGTGCTTAATTATTTCTAGGCGATGACGAGTATACTCGACGAAAACACAGTCAACGCACTTGCTGTAAGAATGAGTTAAATGATAACAAAATGATACATTTTTTGGTTGTTTCTTTGAAAATTTTTAATTTTATTAATAAGTAATTCACAAATCGTATTTCGTTACTATCTTTTGGCATCCATTTTTTTAATCTTGATTGTTGTTTCAAATTCAGGTGACTTTCCATATATTGCTCAAATTAGTTTGCTCCACTATTTTTTTTAAAAATAGTGAAGCAGTTCGTAGGCTACAACAGTATATTCTACGAACGGGGTCTCTTAGATCTCCCTTGCGGAACTGTTACTGGTACGGCAAGGTCATGTCACAGACACGTTCGAACATCACTCTGTTTAATTCCATACGGGATCTGTGTAGATAAAATTGAATGATTAGAAGGATTCGTAGCAATGCTTGGAAAATCTTCATTTATTAATTATTCTTCGACAGGAACTTCCTTGTATAAAAATAAATACATGCTGTTTGTACTTTTTCTTGTATATAAAACATGTTTCCTTTTTATTACCGCAATAATTTTTACATATAATTTTAAGATTCTTATCTCTTCATGTATTAGACTGGTAGGAAAATAATTGCGGTTTTTTCTGAATTCTAACCTTATTTTTTTTCAACGAAAGAATTATTTCATCATGTTCCTGTTAATATTACTTTAAAGTGCACTTTTTGGTCTGTACTTTGGTAATATGGACTTATATATATATATATATATATATATATGGACTAGTTTTATTATTAATTTTGGTTCAAACTGTGCTATTGAATTAAATATGAAAAAGAAGAAAATAAGAGCATTTTTATATGAGTTCTAAACGGGTGATAAAACAGCAGAAACTGCTCGTAAACTGGACGATGCTTTTCTGTGGATGCTGTTAAGGAAAGTACGGTGCAATGGTAGTTCCAAAAATTTCGTACTGGGGACGAAGATCAAGAAGGTCGCGGGTGTTTCTCTTTAGTTCATAACGACCAACTGAAGGTGTTAACTGAATCAGAACCATGTACAACAATTCTAAAACTTGTACAAAAGTGAGGCGTTCGTTATTCAACAATTCTGGATCATTTAAGTCAGCTAGGAAAATTAAAAAAGAGAAAAAATTATATGAGTTTGGAGGTCATAAACTGAAATTATTTTTCTACCAATTATTTATTATTTATTTTCATTTCGAATATTATTTTTACAATATTTAATTTTTCCTTTAATATCTCGTTCCAATTGAATTAAACAGAGATATTAATTAAATATTCTTTATTAGAAAGATATTCAACATTCATAAAAGTATTTTTGAAAAAAATCTTTTTTAGATGTTACTTAAAAAAATCAGGAAAATATTAAGTGCTTTATTTTAAAATAATGTACTTTCAAAATAATTACATAAAATAGACAAAAATTCAATTATATATGAATATCAAAAAAATGACTAGACACAACAAACAATATCCCTTTAAAATACGCACATTCGAATTATAGTATTAAAAAGTCACAATCTTATCACAATTCAACAACAAAGCATTGTCACAATTTTTCAAAGGTAGACACAGATGCTAATATCAAAAATTTTGACATTTTTTTAAAAATAGGATAAATTATAAATATTAATATTCAATATTTACCAATTATCTAGTAATAGAAAGGACGATTGTAAGTGGAATTGACAAAATATTATACATTTCTAAACAGTTAATTAATAATTGTTCTTTTAGTTTGGTAGGAAAATAATTGCGGTTTTTGTTTTATTGAATTCTAATTTTAATTTTCTTCAATGAAAGTGTCATTTCATCGTATTCATATTAATATCATTTTAAAGTGCTTTTTCCGGTCTGTATTTTGATAATATCGAGTTTGGTTTTATTATTCATTTTGATTCACTTGGTTTATTGAATAAAAGATGGTAAAGGAGCAAATAGAGCATTTTTTGTGTGAGTTCAAAACGGACCGTAAAGCAGCAGAAACTGCTTGTAAACAAAACGTCGCTTTTGGTGTGAGTGCTGTTGAGGAGTGTACGGTGCAATGGTGCAATATTTACGTACAATTTTTCTGTACCTTGATTACAGAAAAATCTATGGATATTTCTAATTGAACTTTTTTAAACATCAACTACAGCTCTTACTGATATGCTTGCTTCAGAAATTCTAGGAATCTTTTCATTTCTGATTTATTAGGTTTCATTTCAAACCACTGTTTTTTTGAGCATTTATTTTAATAAAAAATGTGTGAATACATTAATCACTTTACTGTTATTTTTTCTTCAGAAATTCTAGGAAACATTTCATTGCTGATTTATTAGGAGGTTGTATTGAAAGACGCTGGTTTTTGTGTTTGTGAGCATTTATTTCAATAACAAAATGTGTGACTACATTAATTAAAGTATTTGCCCTCAGAAGCTATGACTTTTTTCCAATTTTCTGGTAGAAGTTGAATTCCGCGACGAATGAATGGTTTTTCTTTTGAGCTAATCCATTCAGCAACACAATTTTCAACTTTTCCGTAGTTACGAAAATGTGTATCATCCGAAGCGTGTTGCATCGATCGGAACAGATGGTAATCGATTGGAGACAGATCTGGAGAATAAGCTGGGTGAGGGAAAATCTTCCATTCGAACTCCATCAATGTGTATTAAGGGTATAGTAAGATGGCGCCGAACGTTATCATGGAGAAGAACCATTTTTCGGCGATTTGATCCAATCGATGGTCGTTTTTGCATCAAATTGTCATATAAACATTCCAATTGTTGTCGGAAACGTTCGACGGTGATTATTTCCTTCTGTGTCAACAGCTCATAATACACGACACTCTCCATATCCCACCAAATAGAGAACATTGCTTTGTGACCGTGGATGTTTCACTTTGGTGTCCACATTGAGACGTTGATGATTCGCCAGGATCAATCCATGATTTCTTTCGTTTCGGGTTGTCGAAATAGATCCATTTTTATCGCCGGTCACGATACGCCACAAGAAAATTATCTTTTTATATCTTGCAAGAAAAGAAATCGAGATGTTTAAACGATTAGCAATAGCATTTTCGGTCAATTCATGTGGCAGTCATCTCCCTTCTTTCCGGATCTTTTCTATCGTTTGTAAACGTCGTGAAATAGTTGATTTATCGATTTCGAGCTGCTGAGCCAACTTTCCGAGTGTTTGTGCAGGGTTTTCTTCCAATAGAGCTAGTAATTCTTCCTCTTCAATTTTTTTCGATTGACCTGTCCGTTTTTTGTCATGAATATCACAATCACCACTTTTGATTCGTCGAAACCAATCTCTACATATTGTTTCCGATAAAGCAGATTCACCATACGTTTTCGCAAGTAATCGATGAGCTTCAGTTGCATTTTTTTTTCAAATCAAAGTAGTGTAGAAGTACATATCGGAAGAACAATTTACAGCGTTCCATTTTAATTCAGTTATAGAAAGGTATTTGCGTAAACAAAGGATGTCGTCTGATGAATGAGTTTTAGTGAGAAATTTTCACACTTCAAAATGACATAAGAGATATCTGTTACTGCCCACAGCATACGCACCTAGAGCCATCTATACGTGAACAGCGGCTTTCAATGCAACGTATTATTAGTTTATTACAAAATAAACATATTTCGAAATTTAATTTCAATAAGTTAATAGAATAAATTTGTGTTTTTGGCAGAGTATAGGAAATCTGGAATAGTTCGAATTCTTGGAAGCAATGCTTAAAAAATTTTTACTATTTTTACACTTCAAAATGATATAAGAGACATCTGTCATTGTCCACAGCATACGCACCTAGAACCTTCTATACGTGAACAGGGCCTTTCAATGTACCTCCTATTATATATATATATATATATATATATATATATATATATATATATATATATACGAGGTCACTCAATTAAGTAATGCGACCGATTTTTTTTCTCGGCCTGTGGTAACACTGCGAACTTGTAACTCCGCCACCGTAATAGCAGATCCCTACTCTCTCGATTGAGACCTTGACCACCCTCGTACGATCATTTCTTCGCCAGCTGTTTAGTGTTTTGTAACAACGCGCGAGTAGTGCATGTCACGAAAATGGAACAGAGAAATTGCTCAAGATTGTCTCGAGCAGGTTGAAAGTGATCCTACTCTTCTCGATCGAGTTATTACTGGTGATGAAAGTTGGTTCTTTCAATATGACCCCGAAACTAAACGACAAAGCCAACAGTGGCTGTCCCCTGGAGCACCAAGGCCAAAGAAGGCGAGAATGAGCAAGTCCAAAGTGAAAACCATGTTGATTTGCTTCTTCGACAGCAAAGGGGTGGTTCACAAAGAGTTCGTACCACGTGGACAAACCGTAAATCAAGTATTCTACCGCAATGTGCTCGAAAAATTACGAAAAAGGGTGCTCAGAGTGCGTCCAGAGATCGCGAAGACTTGGGTTCTGCATCACGACAATGCTCCCTGTCACAGTGCGTTCAGTGTCTCTCAGTTTTTGGCGTCTAAAGGCATCGCAACGTTACCACAACCGCCCTATTCACCGGACATGTCACCCTGCGACTTTTTCCTATTCCCCCATATGAAAAAATTCGTCAAAGGTCGACATTTTGACTCCGTTGAAGATATCCAAGAATCTGTGACGAGGGTACTCGGAGAGGTCCCACAAGAAGTGTTCCAGAATTGTTACGAAAACTGGAAAACTCGCTAGAATAAGTGTATAGATGCGGGAGGGGACTACTTTGAAGGGGATCGCAACGATGTACCTTAATTTTTAAATATACTCGATTTTTGAATTTTGTCGCATTACTTAATTGTCTGACCTCGTATGTGTGTGTGTGTTTGTATGTATGTATGAATATATGGATACAAGTTTATTTAAAATAAGTGGTATTGCTGGATTGTCTCTTTTCTGATTACACATTTTAAGAATATTTGAAACACCTGTATTATGTTAGGATACGTACATATGTATTTCTAATGATCTTTTTGCGTTTCGACCGTAAATTTGCAAGTCAATTTTCAAAGTCCGTCAAAAGTCCGTTCAAATTCCGAATAAGTTATTAAATATAATTTTCAATAACGAACTACTCTACTGACTTGTAAATATTTTTATTTCTTAACGTGTACATTATTTTAATTAAAATTCCTCTATTGAAAAATAATCTATCTAGTCATTTAACATAATTAAGTTTCAAGAATTAATTAAATTGTTTAATATGTTAATGAATTTTTAAATATGTTATCATCACAAAAGATTTATTCACAGTTTTATGTTACTTAAATTATCACAATTTTTATAAAAAAGTAATGAATATGAAGCATGAAAATATTAATGTTCTCATAATTAACAATATTTTTCTATGTGTATATATATATATATATATATATATATATACACACACACACACACACACATATACATATATACCGTTTTTGTACCATTACAAGTTAGAATATCCAAATCAACATATTATTCATGAATTAAAATAATATAACATCATTAGATAAGTTGGTTTTGTTTCGTAATAAAAAATTCGGATAAAAAAATTTTATTAACAGATTGGGTTTAACTCTAGCTAGTCGTCATTTAAATTATATATATATATATATATATATATATATATATATATATATATATATATATGTATGTATGTATTAATTTTTTTTAATAGTTTTAAAATTAAATTTTTTTAATAGTATACACAAAATAAAACAAAATATTTCTTAATACGACCACTTTTCTAGGAACATATAATCCGGTTTTAATATAAGGGACGCTTGTATATCACGTTTTTTGTAATTAGAAATTGAATTTTAATTTGTATATCAAAATTCAAAGTGATTCTTTAATATATTTTTTCTGATAGATTGGGTTAATAAAATATCAAAAACCCTGCAGGATAGGTTCTGAAGAGTTGCAAGAATGTTGAAATAAGTGTGTGATAAGCGTTGGAGGGATATTTCAAGAGTCATTGTAATTTTCATTGTAATATTCATTGTAATTTGTATTTTTATTCAAGGATTAATCGTACATTTTGATCACTCCTCGTGTATATATATATATATATATATATATATATATATATATATATATATATATATATATATATATATATATATATGAGAAAAACTGATAGTTATAATTATTCGCTTATTCATTTTTCTATTTTAGTATATTTTAAATCACACTATTGACATGGTTATTTCAGTTTTTGAAATTAATTTATTATACCAGCAAATCGAAGGTATGGAAAAATCCTGCGTTTATTCAAAAGGAGCAGAGTTTTTAAGTTACATCTATTATTCGGTATCAAATCCACAAACATCTTCATTTAATGTATTGTAAACTAATGGCTTTGAATCGTTAGTATAGTAACAACGAAAATTAAGCTGTATATTATCTGGAATTAAAATTATCATACCTCCCGAAACTATATATAAACCGTCACGCTATGCGATAGATTAACAAATAAAAATTACATAAATCTCCTTAATCCCTGCGCACTCTATTAATACTTTCATGTGGAAGCCTAAATTGAATCACTTATATATGTCAAAGCGCAACTTTCCAAATTTCCCTTATATATATATATATATATATATATATATATATATATATATATATATACACAGCATAAGATTTAGAGAAAGGCAACATGGACCACGGCTCAGGGCGGAAAATTTTGAGGGGCGGTAAATTTTGCAAAGCTGGAAATTTTATTTTCAATCATGTCTTCCATTTACAGGTAGCTCAAATGTAAAATGACAAATTAAATCTAAAAATTTGTACTTCAAATTTTGTGTTTTTATTTATGTAACAGAACTTCGTACTTTGCATTTCTTGAATAAATTAAATGAATAGAAAATTTTACAAATTTTTTAGTGATCATTAAATTTTTTTTCTGTTGAAATGTTCTGAGAATTATCAACAGTCACGGGTTTCTCTTAGGACAAATTTTGGGGGAGGGGGAAGGGTGGCATGTAGTGTAAATCCGACCCTGTATGTATATATATATATATATATGTATATATATACTCGTATATGTATATATATACTCATATATGTATATATGTATGTATATATATATGTTTATATATATGTCTATATATATATATATATGTATATGTTTATATATATATATATATATGTATGTATATATGTATATATATATATATA
Source organism: Acanthacorydalis orientalis (assembly GCA_034766995.1). Lineage (NCBI taxonomy): Eukaryota > Metazoa > Arthropoda > Insecta > Megaloptera > Corydalidae > Acanthacorydalis > Acanthacorydalis orientalis. The sequence continues at coordinate 13,116,310 of CM068317.1, read as the reverse complement.
TATGTATATATATATATATATATATATATGTATATATATATATGTGTATATATATATATATATATATATATATATATATATGTATGTATGAATATATGTATATATATACTCGTATATGTATATATATACTCATATATGTATATATGTATGTATATATATATGATTATATATATGTCTATATATATATATATATGTATATGTTTATATATATTTATATATACATATATATATATATACATATATGTATATATATATATATGTATATATAAATATATGTATATATATATATATATATAGATATGTATATATATATATATATATATATATAGATAGATATGTATATATATATATATATATATATATATATATATATATATATATATATATATATATATATGTATGTTTAATTCTCTCTCTTTCTTCAATGAAGTTATATTTTTTAAGTAAAATAGGAAAATCTATTAAAAATTAATCAAAGAAATGAAATAATTCGTATTATGAAAGGAAATAAAATTTTCTTTCTCTTGTTTGTTCATTTTGTGTTCTTAAAATGTTAAGCACAATTACAACGTAACATTTCAATGTGATTTCCTCTCTCTCTCTCTCTATATATATATATATATATGTACATATATATATATATATACATATATATATATATATACATATATATATATATATATATATATATATATATATATATAAAGTAAGTGAACACATTTATAAAACTCTGAAAATGTATAACTATTATTTAATTTGGCATTGTTCTGCTAAAAAACCATTATTTAAAAAATGTTATAGTTGAAAAAATATATTAATTGAGTAATAAACAACCATTCATATCTTAATATGTTTTTGTTTCTATATTGGATTAACCAAAACATTTTAAACTTTAATTAAATGTGAAAATTAGCAACTAATTCAAGACTTTTCAGATGTAATTAACATTATAAAAATAAATAACATTACTCTGTGGTTTTAATACGAATTTTGTTGCTTAAAATTTAATATAAGACTCACGGGATCAAATTGTGATAAGAATATATAAATAACAACAATGGATGTCAAAGGTGATTGATATTTTGATGATTTCTTATTGTATTGTTCGTGTTTTCTTCAAAACTGTATATTTTGATAAAAATATGAAAATTACATTATAGTTTAGGGCTGTGTGTAAGAATTCATTTCTAGAAATTTTAAATTTCAAAATTATAAATTTTAAAATTTGAAATTTTATTTCATATAAGATTTCATTTCTAGAAATGGATTTTTACTATCGCATAGACCACATTTTTTTGATAAGTGTTCAGTAATTGATTATAGATTTTTATTTTCTCATAGCGTTAACGTACAAAAGAAGACTTTGATAATGAAGACATAGCCATTGAAATACTCATTAGTGATAATAAAAAATGATGAATAATCAAATATTGAAAACTTTTCATCAAAAAAAATGTTGGTGGTTGGTGATCGAATAAAAAAGTAATTTGTGAAACTTAAAATTAAAATTTTTAATAATTTTATTTATCATTAAGGTGTTCAAATAGTGTTTATCGTAATTTTTATAGAAAATAATACATTGATTTTGATGATTCATGTAAAATTATTAGGAAAATAATTGCTATTTTTGTTTTCTGAATTCCACCTTTAATTTTTTTCAATGAAAGTGTTATTTCATCTTATTCATGTTAATATCATTTTAAAGTGCATTTTTCGGTCTGAATTTTGTATGTTAAACTAATTTTTATACAATAGGTCGAGAATGTTAACAGATAAACATAAACTTCTTTTATTCAGAAATTTCTTTTTTAAAATATACTTTCATTCTTATTTTGAACGTTTACTGTATTCAGTATCTGAGTTTTTATTTTATTACAGATTTTTATTTATTTTTTAACTATTAGACGGGTAAGAGGTGTGAATGTTAGGGTGAGGTGTGAGCGGTAATAATTACGGTTTTTGTTTCCTTAATTCCAACTTTAATTTATTTCAGTGCAAGTGTCATTGCATCGTGTTTATATTAATATTGTTTTAAAATGTATTTTTCGGTTTGTATTTTGGTAACGTCGACTTTGGTTTCATTATTAATTTTGCTTCAAATTGGGCTATTGAATTAAAGATGGAAAAGAAGCAAATAAGAACAAATTTTTGTATGAATTCAAAACGAGTGGTAAAGCAGCAGAAACGGTCCCTAAATTAAACGATGCTTTTGGTGTGGGTACTGTTAAAGAACGTACGGTGCAATGGTGGTTCTAAAAAGTTCGTGCTAGGATCGAAAGTCTTTAAGATGAAGAAGGTAGCGGGTGTCCTTATTCAGTACATAATCGACCAAATGAAAGCATTTGTTGAATCAGAACCACGTACAACAATTCGAGAACTTGTACAAAAGTGAGGCGTTAGTTATTCAATAGTTCTGGACCACTTAAGCCAGCTAGGAAAATCAAAAAAGAAAAAAATTTATATGAATTTGAAGGTCATAAACTGCAATTATTTTTCTATCAACTAATATTTATTTTCATTTCGAATATTATTTTTACAATATTTAATTTTTCCTTTTATATCTCGTTCCAATTGAATTAAACACAGATATTAATTAAATATTCTTTATTAGAATTCAAATACAAACATATTCAACATTCATGAAAGTATTTTTGAAGAGAACCTTTTTTAGATGTTATTTAAAAAAATCAGAAAATATTAAGGATGTCTTTTAAAATAATGTATTTTCAAAATAATTACATAAAATATACAAAAACATGATTATTAAAAACTGTCTAGACACAACAAACAATATCCCGTATAAAATATGTACATTCGAATTGTAGTATTAAAAATTTGAACTTGAAGCATTCTCACAATTGTTTCAAATGTAAACATAGATGCTTATATCAAAACTTTGAACATTTTTTTAAAATAGGTAAAAATATAAATATTAATATTCAATATTTACCAATTTTCTAGTGATAGAAAGGAAAATTGTAAGTGAAATTGACAAAATATTATACATTTCCAAACAATTAATTAATAATTGTTCTATTAGTTTGGTAGGAAAATAATTGCGGTTCTATTTTTCTGAATTATAATTTTAATTTTTTCAATGAAAATGCCATTCCATCGTGTCGATGTTAATATTATTTTAAATTAAATTTTTCGGTCTGTATTTTGGTAACATCGACTTTGGTTTTATTATTAATTTTTCTTCAAATTGTGCTATTGAATTAAAGATTGAAAAGAAGCAAATAAGAGCAATTTGTTGAGTCAGAACCACGCACTTGTTGTGAGTGGTTCTGACTCAACTTCAAGAGCTTACAGAAAAATTAGACGTTAATCATCCAACAGTTCTGGGGCACTTAAAACCACTTATATTAAAAAATGTATATGAATTTGAAGGTCATAAACTGCAATTACTTTTCTACCAACCTTCTATTCCTCTACTATGATTGAGTAATTCTTTTTTAAGTCTACTTAAGTTTTATTAATCCGTATGTTCTCGTTGTGTATTTTGTTTAGAAATCTTCTCAATTGTGTAACCCAATTACGAGGTCATACAATTAAGTAATGCGACAAAATTCAAAAATCGAGTATATTTAAAAATTAAGGTACATCGCTGCGATCCCCTTCAAAGTAGTCCCCTCCCGCATCTAAACACTTATTCCAGCGAGTTTTCCAGTTTTCGTAACAATTCTGGAACACTTCTTGTGGGACCTCTCCGAGTACCCCCGTCACAGATTCTTGGTTATCTTCAACGGAGTCAAAATGTCGACCTTTGACGAATTTTTTCATATGGGGGAATAGGAAAAAGTCGCAGGGTGACATGTCCGGTGAATAGGGCGGTTGTGGTAACGTTGCGATGCCTTTAGACGCCAAAAACTAAGAGACACTGAACGCACTGTGACAGGGAGCATTGTCGTGATGCAGAACCCAAGTCTTCGCGATCTCTGGACGCACTCTGAGCACCCTTCTTCGTAATTTTTAGAGCACATTGCGGTAGAATACTTGATTTACGGTTTGTCCAGGTGGTACGAACCCTTTGTGAACCACCCCTTTGCTGTCGAAGAAGCAAATCAACATGGTTTTCACTTTGGACTTGCTCATTCTCGCCTTCTTTGGCCTTGGTGCTCCAGGGGACAGCCACTGTTGGCTTCGTCGTTTAGTTTCGGGGTCATATTGAAAGAACCAACTTTCATCACCAGTAATAACTCGATCGAGAAGAGTAGGATCACTTTCAACCTGCTCGAGACAAATTTCTCTGTTCCATTTTCGTGACATGCACTACTCGCGCGTTGTTACAAAACACTAAACAGCTGGCGAAGAAATGATCGTACGAGGGTGGTCAAGGTCTCAATCGAGAGAGTAGGGATCTGCTATTACGGTGGCGGAGTTACAGGTTCGCAGTGTTACCACAGGCGAGAAAAAAAATCGGCCGCATTACTTAATTGTCTGACCTCGTATATATTTCTATATTTGACTTTATCCATATAGTCTTTTCGATACAAAAAGGCGAATGAAATATTCAATTTTATAATTTGTTTCCAATATTCTCAAAATATAATTTGTGAAAATATTTTAAAATGTTACTTAGTTTATGTTACGTCATTGAAACAACATAAAATTGTCCGATTATGAATTCTAAACAATTCATAATACATCAGCATAAAAATCAACATAATGAAAGTATAAAAGAAAAATGATAATTACTTATACAAGATTAATTAATTGTCTATTTTCCATTACGCATATTAAAACTTATTGTTAATTAACATGCATATTATGCAATCGAAAACCAGTATATGATATTTTTCATTAGAAGCAATGGATGAAATTAATTGCTGTATGTTATAGCAATCGTAAGGTTGCTATAAGCATCAAGTGAAATTTGAGAAACTTTTGTAAATGAATGTATTTAGTTAGATGTATAAATTTCTATTTATATAATTTGAAAGTAATTTTTGTGATTGAATGTTAATTATTTAAAAATATTCCTTATTTCAATTTATATAAGTTTATTAGGTTAGTAGAAAAATAATTACAATTGAAACAACAACACGGTTTTTCTGAAAAAGTTATCTTTAGCTATGAGGCTCAATTCGAATTCTCTGGTTACTTAACAAGTAAAACTTCTGTGATGAAGAGAATCCGAGGGTAATCGATAATAGTCATTGCATACAGAAAGAGTGACTGTTTGGTGCGAATTTTAGTCCTGTGGAGTCATTGATAATTACTTTTTTGAGAATTAAACTGGTAAAGCGATTACTGTGAATGGAGAAAGATATGGAAACATGATAACCAATTTTTTGAGCACAGAATTGGATGATATTGAATCGGAGGATATATGATTCCAGCAGGACAGTGTAACAAAACACACAGCCGGTGAAACAATTGATTCATTGAAGACGAAATTTCCTGGTTGCGTTATTTCCAGAAATGGAGACATCAATTGGCTATCGATATCTTGCGATTTAACACCGTTGGACTACTTACTTTGGGGTCACGTTAAGAGGGAGGCGTATGCCATAAATCTTAAAACAATTTCCGACCTACAAGGTGAAACCTGAAGAGTAACTTGCGAGAAGCTCAGTTGTGTAGGGATGTTATTGAAAATATTAACAAAAACATGGTTACTTGTAAGAAAACGCGCGGCGGTCACTTAAACGGTATTATCATTCATGTACAGATGACACACCTCCAACTGTTATTTCTTAATTAATAAAAAAAATTTGTAATTCCAGAGCAAATTTTGTGTCTTATTTTAAATTAAAAAAATGCATCTTTATTGGAAAACATTATAGATTATTAGCATAAAAATATTTTACACAAAATAATTATAAATTAAACAATTTTGAGCAACGGCAACATTTTTACTGTGTATATACATGTATATATATATATATATATATATATATATATGTGTATGTGTATATATATATATATATATATATATATATATATATATATATATATATATATTGGGTGTTGGAATTGATTCGTAGCGTTTTCTTCATGAAAAAAGATCGTATATTTTAAATGAAATTGAAAAAAACATATGAATCAAAGTATTGTCCATTGTTAGCCACTACTTTTTCGCATCTTTCGGGCAGGAGACGAATACCACGTCGGAAGAACGCTTCGTCTTTAGATGCAATCCACGAATCGATCCATTTTTTGCAATCTTCATAAGCAGTGAGCTTCTGCCCAGACAGGCTATGACTCATCGATCAAAACAAGTGGTAATCAGAAGGAGCAATATCTGGAGAATACGGCGGGTGGGGTAGGACTTTCCATTTGAGCGTTTCCAAGTATGTTTTGACCGGTTTTGCGACGTGCGGACGAGCATTGTCGTGCTGCAAAATCACTGTGTCGTGTCTTTCAAAGTATTCCTTCAGGTTTTTCCTTCAATGCACGGCTCGAGCGCATCAATTGTAGTCAGTAGCGATCCCCAGTGATGGTTTCATTCGGTTTGAGCAGCTCATAGTAGACCGCACCCTTATGATTCCACCGAATACAGAGCATGAGCTTGGATCTATGGATATTTGGCTTTGCCGCTGGTGTTGATGGTTGGCCGGGCTTAACTCATGTCTTTCTGCGCTTGGGATTGTCGTAATTGATCCACTTTTTATCGCCCGTGACAATTCGATGCAAAAATCTCTTCCTTTTCTCCCGTTGAAAAAGCAGTTCACAGGTAGAAAAATGCCTTCAACGTCCCTCGGTTTTAATTCGTATGGGACCCGATTTCTTTGCTTTTGATCATTCCCATGGCTTTAAGGCGTTTTCCTACCGTTGCCAAGTCAACTCCAAACGATTCAGACAATTCTTGAAGTGTTTGACATGGGTCTTCATTAAGCAATGCCTCCAATTCGTCATCGTTGAACTTTTTCGACTCTCCAGGTCGTTCCTTGTCTTCCGAGTCGAAATCACCGCTTTAAAAACGTGCAAACCACTTCCGACACGTTTGCTCAGCTTGTTGAGCATGGTCACCATAAACTTCCACTAAAATACGATGACTTTCGGGAGTACTTTTTTTCATGTTAAAGTAATGAAGTAAAACTCCCCGCAAAAACAATTTATCCGGCACGAAATTCGACATATTCGATAAAGTGCAAAGTGTTGCTATTTACGCTTCAACCAAATGACATATTCTACTGAAACTGACGCCTAAGGACAGCTGTTTTACGGAGAATATTTGGTTAAAGGGAACAATGGAAGAATATACTACCTACGCCATCTCTTGTAAAACGCTACGAATTAATTCCAACACTTAATATATATATATATATATATATATATATATATACATTTATATATATATATATATATATATATATATATATATAAATATTTATATATATATATATATGTGTATATATATATATATTTGTTTATATATATATATATATATATATATATATATATATATATATATATATAATTAGATAGTAGCAGTTTGAGAATAGTTATTGTTTAAAAACGCTCGCATAAAAGATTATCAACACAACATAATAGCCCAACATTAATATATTTTACGCAAACAAATTTTGTACGCGAGTGCATCCGCGGCCATGGAAAAATATAATTTCCTCGTTGTATTTGTTGCTGAAACTGTCATCAGTATTATCTTCTCGTTTACGTCACTGTTGTTGCACCGATGTCATTATATTGCATCTAGATATATGTGTATGAAGGAACGTGTTTACTCACACTGAACAAATTAACATCAAACAGAATTCATGTGCAATTTTCTAAATGCCATTTTGTAATTCATTTCTTTTCTAGCACGGAATGTAGATAACAATGATACGATTTCAATAATATTCAGATCGTTTGCAGAATTTCGACCTAAGATTTAGACGCGTTCATTACTGATGATAAAACTATTAGTTTGGTAGGAAAATAACTGAGGTTCTTGTTTGAATCCTTATCCTTTTTTTTCGATGAAAGTGTCATTTGATAGTGATTATGTTAATATCATTTTAGAGTGCATTTTTCAGTATGTATTTTGGTAACATCGAATTTGGTTTTATTATTAATTTTGCTTCAAATTGGGCCATTGAATTAAAGATAGAAAAGAAGCAAATAAGAGAATTTTTTTTCTATATATATGCTTAAACGATTAGAATAGGATACAAGCATAAATGTAAATAAAAAAATTAACAACATTTATGAAAAATTTGCTTTGTGATAATTTTCAAAACACTTCAGACAAAATGCTTTCTCACAAACTACACATTCTGTATATATTTGTTTTGTTTGTAGCGATTTGAGGTCTACTGGTGGTTTACATTTTTTTATAACACTCCCTGTATCGTTTGCAAACAATTTTACCGTCATATTTTCGCACAAAAAATCAAGATATATTTAAAAAGCCCTTAAGAAATAATTTTAATGTACGTGGACACGTGGAGTCAACTTTAAAAAATGATACGACAGTGAACGTGTTAATTTTGCTTCAAATTAGGCTATTGGACTGAAAATTTACAATTTCGCAATAGTTAGGCTTTAGTTATTCAATAGTTCTGGACCAAAACTAGAAAAATGTATATAAATTTGAAAGCCATAAACCGTAATTATTTTAACACCTTAATTATTTTAACACCTTAATATAAAGAAGGAACCGAACTAATTTGTACATGTAATATATATATATATATATATATATATATATAAAACTAAAAAATAATTGCCATATCCTTATACGTGCATTTTTATGTTCTCTAAATGATATTGATCACGTGGTCTCTGTTTTGATTGGTTGATATCAGTCACTCGATCACTTTTCTGTTTTACAGTGTACAATGAAAGAGGGTACACAATTTCAATAAAAAAATGATGACTTTCATTCAAAATATTGTGTTCACTGAAGCTTCAGAGTAAAAAAACTGTTACACATTTTAACATTGTATTTTGTTATATTTATTTATATACACTTTTGCAATAAGACATTTGCGATTTACATTTTTATATTAATAGGTAAATTCAAGAATACATATATCGGTGGATAAAAATCACAATCTACAGTTAAAAAAAAATTAAAAAAGAAATGTTTTTATATACTTTTCAGTCACTTTACATATTACCGTTAGAAATGATTACAACTTTGATTTGAACAAATCTTTTATATATTTAAATGTTGTAATTATTTTACAGTTTAAAATATTTCTTTATTTACATCATCAATTATACATTCAGGACTGACTGTGTATATATATATACATATATATATAAATATACATGTATTTACATATATATATATATATATATATATATATATATATATATATATATATAAATATACATAATTATACATAAATTTATATATATATATATATTTACATATATATATATATATATATATATATATATATATATATATATATATATATATATATACGAGGTCAGACAATTAAGTAATGCGACCGATTTTTTTTCTCGGCCTGTGGTAACACTGCGAACCTGTAACTCCGCCACCATAATAGCAGATCCCTACTCTCTTGATTGAGACCTTGACCACCCTCGTACGATCATTTCTTCGCCAGCTGTTTAGTGTTTTGTAACAACGCGC
>CM068317.1:13101754-13104254 GCA_034766995.1 Acanthacorydalis orientalis | reverse complement strand
AAAAGAACTAAAACTTCCAGGACAACATATGTATCTGATAATAGATATAAAACTATAATTTTAATATATACATTTTGTTTATATGTTAAAAAAAGTTTAATTACAAGTTTAAAAAACTTTTAAACTCTTATATTGTACTCAATTTTTTGTTTTATATTAAATTTTTAAACTTTTATTAAATGAAAGTTGAAAAGTTTAATATAAAAAAATAGATTACAGTTTGCTACTGTGATTTAATTTACTTCTATAAATTCATTCATTTTCTTTTATCAGATTGTTTGATGATTGAGATTTATTTTCATGCTTTAACGCGATTAAATAGGTGGTGTTAAGAGTACCGCATGGCGGCGGTCGTGATTGAAATGTATTCATGTTTTATATCGTTTGAAAGGTGACAGTTAAAGATTTCATTTGAGCATAAGACATCTTTTTTTTCTTATTATTTGTTTATCATATGATACACTACCATTTGTGTATATATATATATATATATATATATATATATATATATATATATATATTTCTATGAGAAAAATTCCATGTATTTTACGAATTTTATTTGTTAAATTAATAATTGTATTAAGTAATTGTCAACGAGTGTTTTTCTCTAAGACAGTGCATCGAATCATTTAAATTTTTCAAAAAAAAAAATCGTAACATCGGAACAAAAAAAAATCGAAAAGATTGATTCATTTTCATCTATACTGAAAAAAAACATCCGAATTTGCAGGACGCAAATAAAAAAATTAAGTAATTGTTAATTTTAACTGGTTTTTATGCCTTTAGTTTTTTTTATTATAAAATGTATTTTTAATCGACTTGTTCACTGTCCATAAAAAATACAAAATGCTAAAACTTTTCTATAATTAATTATTGACCATTTTTAATTGCTATTTATTCGTATTTACTAGGTACAACAAATTAATTCGGTGCTCTTTCTATAGAAAATGAATGTTTATGGAAAAATGGAATACATTTTAATCCTCAAAACATCACCTATTCTTTTTTATATAAAGTTATTCCATCTGTCAGGTAACTGACGAATAGCTTGTTGAAAAAAAGATGACAGCTTTGGGTCAAAGAAGCCGTAGTACATTTTCTGACCTCTCCTATAGTTTTACCATTTTTTGCATATTTTATGTACATCACAAAGATTAATAAAATCATTTTCTGTGAAAAATAATCACCGGAGTTTCAATTTCAAATCGTATACGAACCTTTGCACTGACCCATTATTTGCTTATCTATATACTGAAGAATTTACGTTTCTTCTATGCTAATTTTTAGTATACAGAATTTTTAAATTTTAATTTTTGTTATCATGAACAATAAATATTTGAAGTAATGATTTGAATATGAATTTTTAACTAAATTTTCATATTTCGAATTTCTTTCCTATCTAATATGTACTTAACATGCAATACTAACACTTTTGGAACCATCATAATATTGCACACCACAACAACACTGCATTTGCTTGCAGTAGTTAATTCTCTCAATGGAAAAAATAAATAATATGAGACAAAACTTCAAATGCAGTATTTCCTTTTTTCCATATGAATATGCTTTTGGTGTCTAAATATACGAGGTCAGACAATTAAGTAATGCGACCGATTTTTTTCTCGGCCTGTGGTAACACTGCGAACCTGTAACTCCGCCACCGTAATAGCAGATCACTACTCTCTTGATTGAGACCTTAACCACCCTCGTACGATCATTTCTTCGCCAGCTGTTTAGTGTTTTGTAACAACGCGCGAGTAGTGCATGTCACGAAAATGGAACGGAGAAATTTAAATGAACATCGCTCAAGATTGTCTCGAGCAGGTTGAAAGTGATCCTACTCTTCTCGATCGAGTTATTACTGGTGATGAAAGTTGGTTCTTTCAATATGACCCCGAAACTAAACGACAAAGCCAACAGTGGCTGTCCCCTGGAGCACCAAGGCCAAAGAAGGCGAGAATGAGCAAGTCCAAAGTGAAAACCATGTTGATTTGCTTCTTCGACAGCAAAGGGGTGGTTCACAAAGAGTTCGTACCACCTGGACAAACCGTAAATCAAGTATTCTACCGCAATATGCTCGAAAAATTACGAAAAAGGGTGCTCAGAGTGCGTCCAGAGATCGCGAAGACTTGGGTTCTGCATCACGACAATGCTCCCTGTCACAGTGCGTTCAGTGTCTCTCAGTTTTTGGCGTCTAAAGGCATCGCAACGTTACCACAACCGCTCTATTCACCGGACATGTCACCCTGCGACTTTTTCCTATTCCCCCATATGAAAAAATTCGTCAAAGGTCGACATTTTGACTCCGTTGAAGATATCCAAGAATCTGTGACGAGGGTACTCGGAGAGGTCCCACAAGAAGTGTTCCAGAATTGTTACGAAAACTGGAAAACTCGCTGGAATAAGTGTATAGATGCGGGAGGGGACTACTTTGAAGGGGATCGCAGCGATGTACCTTAATTTTTAAATATACTCGATTTTTGAATTTTGTCGCATTACT
>CM068317.1:13084254-13094254 GCA_034766995.1 Acanthacorydalis orientalis | reverse complement strand
TCAATTCCGAAGAGTAATTGGTAAGATAGAACCCCTGTTGTGTAGGGATGTTATTGAAAATTTTAACAAAAGAATGATTACTTGTAAGAAAGAACGCGGCGGCCACATGCACGATATTATTTTTCGTTTATAAATGGCATACTTCCAACTATTAATTACAATAAAAATTAACTTAAAATGTCAGCACAAATTCTGTTATATTCCAAATTAAAAAAGTGCCCTTATTGGAAAACATAGTGTATATATATATGTATATATATATATATATATATATATATATATATATATATATGTATGAGTGGGTATATATACATACATACATATATATGTATGAGTGGGTATATATATATAGTAAAAATGATGCAGTCACTCAAAAAGTTTCGTTTCATAAATATTTTATGTGAAAACACCCTTTTTTATGGAAATAAAATACAAATTTGATTTCGTATCTTGTTACCTGTAAAACATGTTAAAACCTGTTTATTTTAACATATAAATTAAATTTATTCATTCGATATAACAAAAATTCTGAGATAAAATAATTCTAAAAATCCTAATTTTAGATTATATTGAAAATAAAGCACTGGAATATTTTCATATAATTTGAAAAATACAATGAACTTCTTATGGAATGTGTGTTAGTGTGTACTTAGAAATTCATTCTTTAAAAGCACAGCTTATTTTAAAGTTTAAATTGAAATAAATGGCTTAAAAACAATGAAAATGAATGGTTGCTTGTAAGGAAGCACGCGGCGGTCACTTACACTATATTATTTTTCATTTATGAATGGGATACCTTCAACTATTATTTACAATAAAGAGTTTGAAATTTCAGCACAAATTCTGTGTTTTATTTCAAATGAAAAAAATTGTGCCCTTATTGGAAAACCCTGTAGAATGAACGACTTCAATAATTTCAAATTAGATCTTTCAGAAAGAAATGTACAAAATATTCCTTATCAGGAATATCATTTATGTGCAAGATAATCACCATAAGATACCTAGTTATGTCTCTGTGTTAACATTGGTCACATTTTCTATTGCATGTTACAACTATAGAAATTAAAAATTAATCATAAAAGCATATCATATAAAATCTTACAACCACTTTCAGTCATTTATAACTTAATTATATTAAATTAAATGTTACTTCTTGCTTACTGAAAGTGTAAGTCAAGTGTGGCTGGAATATTTAAAGTTAATTAATTTTTAAAAAACAAATAATATATTTTTAGATATTTAACACCAGATTTGGGAACCCGTCAGTTTGACGGATTTCAGATTTCATGCTGAAAAATAAAGAAAACATAAATGTTATTTTTTGAAATATTATGTTGACTTTTATTGGTATAATGATATGAATATATATATATATATATATATATCAATTCAATTTTTCCATCAGCTTTCCTACTTTCGTGTAACTGTATATAGTACACCTATTTATCCGACCTTTTCCCACCCCGATTTATCCGACCCCGTCACATTGACGGGTTAACAAATTTAGTGTTAAGAGTCTTAAGAGTCTCTCTCTCTCTCTCTCTCTCTATATATATATATATATATATATATATATATATATATATATATATATATATATATATATATATCAAATTATAACTAAAACCACGAAATGATCTGATATTGTAGAGGACAAAGAAAATGAAATTATGAAAGCGAATGCCGTATTTCTTCCCTCGAGAAATGAAATAGCTTATATGCCATACAATTTTCGGTTGAATGGGAAGAATTGAACTCACAGACTTCTCTTCATCCTCCTAGTTATTTAGAAATGGAATTCTATTTTTACATACGATTGGAATTTACTTGTGAAAAAGTTACTTGCAAAAAACTACTCTAACAGGTACTATACGTGCAAATAAAAAAGAAATACCAAAAACTGCAAAATCTAAGAAAGTTAATAAGGTCAGGTTTTCCGCATGACTTTATGAATCTGAAAATGATATTGTAATAATTTACAAAAGCAAGTCAAAGAAGAAGGTACTATTACTCAGTTCATGATATAAATTTGTAAAAATAGGGAACGATAATAAACGTGTCCTGGAAACAATTACATTCTACAAAACCATTTTTGGAGTGGATATGGTAGATCAAATAGTATGAAAATGTCGCGTCAAAGCAGGGTTCCGTAAAAGGCCATAGTATTTTATAACATCTTAGATTTAGCAGCTATCAATGTGTGGATATTGTAAAAGGAGACTATTGGACTAGATATATCAAGAAAAACATTTATTTTTCAATTGTCTGAAGAATTAGCGAGAGACTACAGAGATGAATTAGAGAGGGATTACAGAGATGATCGTAAGACTACTTCTAAACAGTCGTCGGATATAGGAAACTCCAAAGTAACAATCTGTAGTCCTGCCAAATCGGATTTTGTAAAAAAATAATAGATACAACAATATTTTCCGTGAGTGCAAAAAGTTTTTGTACTGAAAATGTACCCTCAATAGAATTTACATGTAAAAAATGTACTGTTAATCTCTGTTAATAAGAATGGAGTGATATAAAATAAAATTAAATATTATTACCAAAACACTGTATTTTAATGTATCCGTCAAAATGACGGATTTCAGTAAAAATAGGTATACAATAAATGCCCGTAAATCTAGTGTTAATGATTGCAATGTAATTATTTCAAGCATTGTAATGTGATACAATTTAAAAAAAATAGATTTGTAAATGAATTGTTTTTCTACCTACAAACTACACAGATTAAATATTTTTGCACTTGGGTGCTCTGAAGATGATGTCATCGGCATCGAAAAGCTTATAATCAACAATTAAAAATGTTTAATTCTTCCAGCCCGGTGCCGTTTCAAAACTCTTCGTGCCGGTGCAGTAAACACAGTTTACCGCTTATATTTTTGTTTGCGAATGAACAGAAAGATTTTTAATTAGCTGAACATCAAAGTCAATCCTTACACCACCAATTAGTTTCCATAGGATTATGTATTACAAAAAAAAATAAATAAATAAAAAAAAATGTTAAAAATATCTCTCTACACCCTCACAGAAAACGTTTGACGATCAGAAAACTGATATTTATTGGAAAAACGCATGCGTACCAGGGTTGAAGTTGATTTTGAAATGAAAGAGAGAATGGAAACAATATTTGCGGTTTCTGTCATTATTTTTCAGACTCATTAGAAATAATAGAGGATAACAAGGAATATCAGCGTTCTGTGAATAACAGAAAGAAGGATATTTGCAAATAAAAACAAGCGGTCATCTGAGCTTACTGCGCCGGAAGATTTAATAATGATTTATAGAATATTTTTTTGAGGCATTTTAAGTGAAAAAATGATTCATTTATGAAAATGAATTTAGTCAGTTTGACAACTTTACTGTTACAAATTTGTTACTTTTTGTAATAAATTTTTAATTATTAAATTTCCCTTAAATATATTTTCTAATTTTATATCTGAATTTAGGAAACGAACTCGTATCTTCTCAATTATTAAGGTTGTTCTTACTATTAGTATTAAGGTTGGTGCAAAAATAATTGCAGTTTTTATGTATCGAGTATAAAGACGCATATATCAGTTAAAAATTATATTTATTTATCCAAATAAAGATCATTGATCTGCATACACATTTCTCCCAACGGGAAACAAGTTTGTTTATTCCTACAAGATAGAATCCTAGAGTCCTGGAATTAACGAATTCATCGAAAGCGCTTTGAACCGATGCTTGATTTTTGAAAACCTTTTCACATAGGAAATTACTCAAATGTTTACAAAATGATAATCTGACGGGGACAGATCAGGAGAAAAATGTGTGTGAGATTCAATAATTTTCATAATCCAGTTTATTTAATTTTTTTAAATTCATTTGTGACACGTGTGGTCGGGCATTGTCATGAAGAAGAATTGGTCCTCTTCGATTGACTAGTGCTGGCCGTGAACGATACAACTTCGCATACATTTTTTTCAATTTTCCCGACAATATTTTTCTGCTGTTATCGTTTCACCAGAATTTAAGTAGTAGTAGTGAATGGTGTTACTTTCCGACCACCAAACAGTAACCATAATCGTTTTTTCATGAAGCTTCTGTTTAGGAAACTGTTTTGATGCTTCTCTTCGGTCTAGCCACTGTGATGAACTTTTCTGATTGTTCCAGAGAATCTACGTTTCATCACATGTGACAATTTGATCATGAAATTGATTATTTTTGTCATGCAAAAGAAGCGTAGAGCAGACTTCGTATCTCCCAATTGCTTGATGTTCGTTTAGTTCATACGGCACCATGTCATTAACGTTTCCGAATGTTGTAAAGGATCCACTTTTCATCACATGTGCCAATACGATCATGAAAGGTTTTATTTTCGTTACGAAAAAGAAGAGTAGAGAAGATTTGGTTTAGTTTATACGACACTCATTTATACAGCTTGTTCGTTTTTCCAATTAAGTTAAAATGTCGAACAACTGTTGAATAATCAACATTGAGTTCTTCTACCATCTCTTGAATTTGTTTCACGTGGGTCCGCTTCAATTATGATTCTTAAATCATTATTGTCTATAGCTGAAGGACGTCCACGGCCCTTCTGAACCATCAAGGCTTTCGTTTCTATTACAAAATTTTTGGAACCAGTCCTGAGCTGTACGTTAACTAATTAACTCTTCGCCAAAAACAAATTTGATATTTCAAGCAGTTTTTGTTACTCTAAGCTCATACCTAATTAAAATTCATACAGCAGAATCGCGCGAATTTGATTTTTTTCCACGACTTAGAGGTTATATTCAACAATTCTAAAGAATGAAAACAAAAGACATAAGCTGAAATCAGTAGTATTGATTTCATTGATTAAAATGATATATCACTTGACTATAACAAAAGATAACAGTAATTAGAAAAATCGACATTAAACTTAAAACGATAAAATCCGCAATTATTTTTGCACCAATCTAATATCTCACTCAATAAGATCAATCATAAATATCTAATTACAGATAAAAATATTTCTTTTCAGACTTATTTTTTGAGTACTAATATTAAATGACATATAAACGATCCATATCTAACTGTAGAAAAACATTAGATGAGAATGAATATAAAATAAATATCTATTTATATCCAATTACCTTTTGCATCTTCAACGAGTATAATTTTCGTAGCATCAGAGATCAAAAATACACAAAATAATAGAAACAGCAGTGGTGATATCACAGTAAATTTAATCATATTTATCGAGTATTAATTTATAATATTTTTAAATAAAAATCTCGTCTCCGGAGTTAAAAAATTACAATTTATTTATACGTTACAAAAATTCATTATAAAAATAAAAAAAATATGTATATATTATAGGATATAAAAATCGAAACTATATGCTGTAGTCGTTAAAATAAGAAATTCTGAAACATTTTTCTGACGTTAATTTTATATGAAATTCTTATTTAATTCGATTTACTATTTGTTTACTTAAAATTAACTTGTATTTATGAAATATCTGTTAGATTTCTTAATAATAATTTTTTTTAATTTTATTAGTATTCAAATTTATGTTAATTAGATTTTAGTTTGTAAGATAATTAAGTAAAGTTTATTTTTATTTTTTTTTTCATAGCATATTTTTAAAATATTATTTTATTTTGTGTGTTGGTTAAAAATTAAATATTTATCACAAATTATTATTGTATACACTAAGAAAAGTTTATTAACTCAGAACTGATATTGATTCTAAATCGAAACTAAGATGCCGGTTAAAGAATCTACATGGATGATCACAATGGAACGAAAGAGCGTTAACTAAAACATTTCCGATTCGAAAACCAAAATTGGCAGTGTGATATTCGCGCGAGCACGCAATGTCTTATGCACATCGGCTTGATCTTCCACACAATTCGACACACCTGTACTAAGTATAACACACTACTAATTCTCATGTCTATATAGTTGATGTTTGTTTTATGCACTGATGGATTTTTAGAAGGTCTCTTTATGTCCCACACCACCTACAATTCGCATCGAATAGAGAGAAGTGTACGTTCAGCAGCGCGGTTATGATTTGTTGTCACGTTCGCGGAAAAAAGTAACATGTCAATTAACATATCTCGTGTTGGGGTATATGCTAAACCGCGGTTTAGTTTAACGAACCAGGATCACACTCTCGACAGATTTATAAAACCTAATGTGTTTTCTTTTATGCATCGCATTATTTTTTTCTTGGTTCGGATCTGATTTGAAATTTTAATAGATATACTCGAACAATAAGAAACTATTGAAACAAAGACGATCTAATTTTTATTTCCTGGAACACAACATGTACAATCATTCGCGATGAGTTACAAAATGTCGGAAGCGTGGCTGTCTTAATTATATAATTATTCTCAACATCCCGATTATGAATAAAAGTGTCTTAGATTGATAATAAGAAATAACGATTGTGTTTAGTACTGGTTTGGAAATAAGACAAATTGCTTTTAGTTGTTAGTTTCGATCATGGTATTACATATATATATATATATATTAATGTAATGTATATATATACATGTATATGTAATGTATATATATATATTTACGAGGTCAGACAATTAAGTAATGCGACAAAATTCAAAAATCGAGTATATTTAAAAATTAAGGTACATCGCTGCGATCCCCTTCAAAGTAGTCCCCTCCCGCATCTATACACTTATTCCAGCGAGTTTTCCAGTTTTCGTAACAATTCTGGAACACTTCTTGTGGGACCTCTCCGAGTACCCTCGTCACAGATTCTTGGATATCTTCAACGGAGTCAAAATGTCGACCTTTGACGAATTTTTTCATATGGGGGAATAGGAAAAAGTCGCAGGGTGACATGTCCGGTGAATAGGGCGGTTGTGGTAACGTTGCGATGCCTTTAGACGCCAAAAACTGAGAGACACTGAACGCACTGTGACAGAGAGCATTGTCGTGATGCAGAACCCCAGTCTTCGCGATCTCTGGACGCACTCTGAGCACCCTTTTTCGTAATTTTTCGAGCACATTGCGGTAGAATACTTGATTTACGGTTTGTCCAGGTGGTACGAACTCTTTGTGAACCACCCCTTTGCTGTCGAAGAAGCAAATCAACATGGTTTTCACTTTGGACTTGCTCATTCTCGCCTTCTTTGGCCTTGGCGCTCCAGGGGACAGCCACTGTTGGCTTTGTCGTTTAGTTTCGGGGTCATATTGAAAGAACCAACTTTCATCGCCAGTAATAACTCGATCGAAAAGAGTAGGATCACTTTCAACCTGCTCGAGACAATCTTGAGCGATGTTCATTCGGTGGGCTTTCGTGACATGCACTACTCGCGCGTTGTTACAAAACACTAAACAGCTGGCGAAGAAATGATCGTACGAGGGTGGTCAAGGTCTCAATCGAGAGAGTAGGGATCTGCTATTACGGTGGCGGAGTTACAGGTTCGCAGTGTTACCACAGGCCGAGAAAAAAAATCGATCGCATTACTTAATTGTCTGACCTTGTATATATATATATATATACTATATATTCACCGGACTTAGTACCATTAGATTTCTGCTTATTTCATTCTTTGCAAAATTCCCTTAATGGCAAAAAAATTTGATTATTTAGAGGCCTATGAAATGCATTATTCGAAATTTTTTAATGAAAAAGATAAATTCTGATGATGATATTATGAAACTGCCTAGAAGATGGTAAAAAGTCATTACTCACAATATTTAATGTATTATTTAAAAAAGTTTTGACAGTGATGGTATTGAAAACGGTACCACTTGTTGATCGAACTTATTAATAACAATCTCCGCCAACGCGCGACGCCACCCGTAAAAAGATACACTCCCACCCTTATCTTTCACGGTGTGGCATGAATTTCAAATATGTATTAACAAAGATGAAATTGTTAGATGTGTGCAAGTGCACGCCATTTATCACCTTTTAATACTCTATGATATTTTATTATCTTTAATACTCAACGTCCATGAAAATTTGATTAGTTGAAAGTGCTATTCTTAGAATTATGCTATTATTATCAGAGCGGTGACAAGTAAAGTACGGTTAGATAGAAGTGTATCCTTCTACGGGTGGTACCGCGTAGTGGTGGAAATCGTCATTAAAACTTTGATCAACGAGCGGTCCTGTTTTCGATACTGAAATTGGTATTCGTTGCAAGACCTATATATAAGATTTTAGTTTTAGGCAAACAACGGTTTAATGAATTTTATATTTTTATAAGTATACAATTTAGCAAAGAATTGTTCGAAAAATGATATCAAAATTAATTTTGAAAGATTTAGTAAAATATTTGACTAATTTAGAAAATTATATAGTAATAAAAAACAGAATATTAACCCACTGCACTCGAAACAGTTCTTAACTTGATATACCAGCTACTCTAGGGAATAATCAAGATATTGAGTTGGACAATAAGTAATGTCGGATTTCTCGATCATTTTTTTTCAAATGTAGAAAACTGTTAAATAATGTACTAATCATTATGATCAATGACTTTTTTCCATCCTGTGGGCAGTTTTATAATTCCATGCTCATAGAATTTATCTCTTTCAGTAAAAAATCTCGAAACATGCATTTTACAGGCCGCTAAAGAACAAAAAATTGTCTTATTAAGAGAATATTTCATAGAGTGAAATAAGTGAAAATCTGATGGTATTAAGTCCGGTGAATATGGCGGATGAATAAGAACATTCCAGCTCAGCTCTTTCAATTTTTGTCAATAAGTAATGTCGGATTTCTCGGTCAATTTTTTTTTAAATATGGAACACTTTTTTAAATAATGTCTGACCATTATGATCAATGAATTTTTTCCATCTTGTAGGCAGTTTAATAATTCCATCCTCATAGAATTTGTTATCTTTTTCAGTAAAAAATCACGAAACATGCTTTTTACAGGCCTCTAAAGAATAAAAAAATTTCCTATTAAAGGAATTTTTCAAAGAGTGAATTAAGTGGAAATTTGATGGTGCTAAGTCCGGTGAATATGATGGATGAATAAGAACATTCCATCTCAGCGGATTTCTCGGTCATTTTTTTTTCAATATAGAAAACTTTTTTGAATAATGTACTGACCATTATGGTCAATGACTTTTTTCCATCTTGTAGGCAGTTTTATAATTCCATCCTCATAGAATTTGTTATCTCTTTCAGTAAAAATTCTCGAAACATGCATTTTATAGGCCTCTAAAGAATCAAACATTTTCCTATTAAAGGAATTTTTTAAAAAGTGAAATAAGTGAAAATCTGATGATATTAAATCGGGTAAATATGGTGGATGAATAAGAACTCTTTCAATTTTGCCAATAAGTAATGTCGGACTTCTCGATCATTTTTTTTTAATATAGAAAACTTTTTTAAATAGTGTATTGACTATTATTATCAATGACTTTTTGTCATCTTGTAAGCAGGTTCATAATACCATCCTCATAGAATTTCTGTTTTTCAGTAAGTCATTTCGAAATATGCATTTCACAGACCTCTAAATAATCAATTTTTTCCATTAATGGAATTTTGCAAAGAATGAAATAAGTGAAAATATGATGTTATTAAGTCCGGTGAATATGGTGGATGAATAAGAACATTCCAGTTCAGCTTTTTCAATTTTTGCCAATAAGTAATGTCGGACTTCTCGATCATTTTTTTTTTTAATATAGAAAACTTTTTTAAATAGTGTATTGACTATTATTATCAATGACTTTTTGTCATCTTGTAAGCAGGTTCATAATACCACCAATAAGTAATGTCTGATTTTTCGGTAAATTTCTCATTTTTTTTAAAAAATGTAGAGAACTTTTTTAAATAATATATTAAATATTATGAGTAATGACTTTTTGCCATCTTTTTGTCAGTTTCATAATTTCTTCTTCAGAATTTATCTTTTTCATTAAAAAATTTCGAAATGCATTTAACAGGCCTCTAAATTATCACATTTTTTTTCATAAAGAGAATTTTTGCAAAGAATCAAATAAGTGGAAATATAATGGTACTAAGTTCGGTCAATATGGTGGATGAATAAGAACATCT
>CM068317.1:13066754-13076754 GCA_034766995.1 Acanthacorydalis orientalis | reverse complement strand
TAATTAGCTAGCAGCTGGTAAATAATAACAGGAGAGATATAACAGAAATGCAAATAAGTAGAATAAAATGTTATCCATTCATATTTGTACTTCTATTTTGTAACATTGAAATAATAAAATAGTAGATAACATTAATTTTGACTGTTTACAAATGTCAGAGAAGATTTACATGTGGAAATTGTCACTGTTGCATTTTTCATCCAGGTATTTTAAAATTAAGTCACAATCAGTTTGACAAGATTTATATAGGGGACAGACAAGTATTACATGATGAAAATCTTCTACTCTCCCAGAGTTAGGCCTTATTCGCACTAGCGTTAAAAAAACGTATCAACGCGCGCTTTTTTCATCTTTTCAATAAAACATATGAAACTCAGTGTTTCTTTTCACATGCTGGCGTTTATTTAAAGTGCGATAAAAAATATAGAACTTGATCCATTTCTAACGCCGAGCGTTTTGCGATGAAGTAAATAGAACATATGGAAGTCGGTATTTTCATTCGCATAGGCGTTTAAAAAGCGCTGAATGACGCCGAATTTGTCAGTCAGTCTTGCTTGCACGTTGGTACTGATTACAAGTACAACAGATAACGGCAGACAGCGTTTACGAAAATGGCGGTATTTGATACTGAATGTTTTATTTTGGAGGTGGAATCGAGATCTTTGTTATATAACAAAGGTTTATCAAATTCTTCAAACAAAATTTTGAAGGAGAACACGTAACTGAAAGTCACTTCAAAAATAATCCCAAATTGGGAAAATATCATAGATAACAGTTCTCAATAATTCATTAAATGTTTCCATTTTCATACTGGAGTAGCTGACAAACATCCGGATACAACCTTCAATCATCATAAATAGCCACAAACTGTCCTTTCGAGTATCGTCGACCATTCAGAGGATGCACACAGAACTTTTTCATTTTTTTTCGCCTTCTTAAAATACATACAGCTATTGCCAACAACTCTTATGAATTCATGCGTCCGAAGATGATGAAAACAAGTGATTTTAAACGCTCATATGAACTCTATATCTGCCAGCGTTTTAAAGTCGCCTACTCTAGCTCTGAGCGCAACGTTTTTTTTAACGCTTGTGCGAATAAGGCCTTACAGTTGGTATTGGATGCTTGATAATAAAAAAAATTGTTACATATCTTAACATTCTCTTTGGCTATGTTCATTATTATAAAGTTGTTTAAAAAAAATTGTTACATATCTTAACATTTTCTTTTATTATGTTCATTTTTGCAAACTTTTTCCGCTCGTAAGTATTCAGAACCTTTTCTTTCAATAAACAAGTCTCCTATATCTCGGGTATAAATAATTTATGTACTAACTTTGTGTGTGTATATATATGTATATATATACATACATATATGTATATATATATATATATATATATATATATATGCATATATACATGTATATATATATATATATATATATTATATACATATATATATATATATATATATATACTTATATATGTATACATATATATTTATATATATATATATATATATATATATATATATATATATATATATACATGTTTATTGTAGTGTCAAAATATAGATTATGGAAAAAAATCATAAAAACTAATTTTGTATTTTAATATTGGACTCATCAGTATAACCACCTTTATTTTTGATGATTGCTTGGCATATTCGAGGCAATCTATTAATAAGTTTTTCCAATTTTTCCGGCTTTATTTTTCTCCATTCTTCCTGTAGTGTTTTTCAAAGATCGTGCTGTGACGTTGAATACGTCTCTTGAACATCTCGGTCAAGCTCATCTCACAAGAGCTTTATAGAATTGACATTGAGTGAGTTAAGAGGCGAATACATCATTTTAAGATATTTCTTTATTTCCATTTACTTTCGGAAGATTATATACAATTTGAAACTGTGTTTGGGATCATTATCATGTTGAAAAACGAATCTTTTCACAACAATCCTTGCTCTGAACGTAAAGCATGCTTCTTTAATATATCTTTTTAGTAGTCCTTGTTTAGTTTCCCTTCGATTTTAAGATCCCTTAAACAAGTGCCCTCAAAAGAGCCCCACACGATCGCAGATCTTCCATCATGTTTAACGGATGAGGTTACACATTGATTTGACACCTGCTGTTCAACTGATCTGCAGATAAAGACACGTCACCCCGAATCAAGAACTTCAAATTTTGATTCGTGACTCCTTAGAACATTTTGTTCATTCAAGGCTACATATATATATATATATATATATATATATATATATATATATATATATATGTTTATTGTAATGTCAAAATACAGATTATAGAAAAAGAAGCATTAAACTATTTTTTTATTATATATTAGTCTCACCAATGTGACCACCCTTATTTTTGATGATTTCTTGGCACATTCGGGACATTCTATTTATATTTTTTTCTAATATTTCCGACTTTATTTTTCTCCACTCTTCCTGCAGTATTTTCCAAAGATTCTGCTGTAATGTTGGACACGTCTTCTGAACATTTCGGTCACAATCATCTCACAAGAGCTTTATAGGATTGACATCGGGTGACTGAGGAAGCCAAACCATCATTTTAAGATTTTTCATTATTTCCATTTGCTTCAAGAAGCTTACACACGACTTGGATGTGTGTTTGGAATCATTGTCCTGTTGAAAAACGAATCATTCCCAAACAATTATTGATCCAGAAGACAAATCATGCTTCTTCAATACATCCTTGTAGTTCTCCTTGTTTAGTTTCTCTTCGATATTAACAAGATACTCTAAACCAGTGCCCGCAAAACAGTTCCACAGCATCACAGATTCCCCGCCATGTTTAAAGGATGTAATTATACATCGATTTGACACCTGCTCTCTAGCTGATCTTCGGATAAAAATACATCTTCTTGAACCAAAAACTTCAAATTTTAATTCGTCACTCCATAGAAGATTTTTCCAATCAGCGGCGGTTCAGTTTTCGTGTTATTTTGCACATTCAATCCTTTTCTTGATATTTATTGGTCGGAGTAAAAGTTTCCTTACAGCTATACTTCCATACAAGCCAACCTCATTTAATTTTCATTTAACAGTTGAAACATTTTGAGGCTATTGTCGACTGTCGTTATTATATGTCGTTACAAGTAAAGTTATTTCTGGTGCAGTTAACGTCTATTAAGTCTGCTCATTGTCACTAATCTGCGATTTTCTGATGTTGTTGTTATTCTTGGACTCCCGGTTCCTTTTTCGTTTACAACACTCTTACAATATTTTTATTTATTAACTACTCTGTCTACTGTCTTACAAGGTAATTTTCAATTTTTTATTGTTTGACGTTTACTTTGTCCCAACTTATGTGGGGCAATTATTATGCACGGAGTTTTGATTGAATGTTCTTTCACTTTACCCATTTCAATAAAAAATCAGAAGCAAAATTTCAATTTTCAATTATTTTAAACGCTGCACTTATTTCAATGCTATTAATCGATCATGACATTTTGTTATTTAGTTGACGATTGTCAACTAAATAACAAAATCAAAAAATACTTCTGCTATCACAAATTCTAGAATAATACATTAATTACCTAGAAAAACCTAGACAACATCTATTGTTTACTTCACCGCTGAAATTTCCCGGAACCGTTTTTTATGAAAAATCTCGCCCTTATTAAATTTTCTATGCTTCTAGTAAATGATTTATTATTTAAAGAATGTAAAATAGTTAAGAGACAATAATTAAACACATTAGTAAGATACATAACTAAATTCAACCGAATTACCCCAATTTATTGCGGTGCCTGACTACTTATGAACGGTAATGTAATTAATTGATAACATTTCTCTCATGCACCGTTGTTTCTTTAGTTTTCTTTTTAAGAATTTTTATTTTACTACGAAATGACCATGTGGTAACAACAATAACACATTAATAAACACTTATCAACATAAGATACGATATTGTAACACAATCAAACTTGATCACATGATTTCACAACAAAAGAAAGTATTCATACACAGTGTATTAATACACTTTTGATGTATTTGTTTGTATACGCGAAACAATTTGTTATTAAGTTGGTAGGAAAATAATTGCGGTTTTATTTTTTAAATTCTAACCTTATTTATTTCAATGAAAGTGTCATTTCATCGTGTTCATGGTAACACTAGATTTACGGAACCCGTCAATTTGACGGGTTTCTGATTTCATGCTTAAAAATTTCGAACATGTAAGTATTATTTTTTAGTTATTATGTATTGATTTTTAATGACATAATGTGGTGAATATATATATCCACTCATTTTATCCGAAAGACCTATATTTTATTATTTCTATATATTGTACATCTATTTTTATGAAAATCGGTCAAATTGGCGGGTTATTTAATTTACAATCAATCGTTTCAATTGTTCCGGAATAACAAAAATAAAATTAAAGTGAGTATGGAAAAACAAAAACGAAACAAATAACGGCTGTTTAGCAGCGAGCACATAAACGAACAGCTTTGAACTATTTGTTTACAAAAAGAAAAAATCCTATCATATCACGAATGATCATTTCAACTGTGGAGTTTGCAGAGGAAGGATGTGATATTTGGAAATTTAGTGAGGCTGAACTTGTTATTTATAATACAATAGGAACAAAGTTGGTGACTATTTCAAAAGTGAATTTTGCAGAAGAGGAAGTGGGGTTTATTTACTAAACAAAGATTTGAATTTTTCAAGGTAGTTTCAAAATCTATCCATAAAGAAAAAAAATTTTTACAATTATGATCTGCCTATTTGGCTAGGTATTATGGACAAGTCTTGAAAAGATATTGAATTGATAAAAAAAACTAACCAGTATAGATGAAGACCTGTCTGGATCGCATTCTGATGCAAGTGTTACCTAACTATGCGAAAGCGAGAAGAAATTAGGAACGTGAACAACAAAACTGAAGATTCTGATGACAGTGGTGATGAAAATCTTTGTAACATATGTCGCAAAAGAAAAAGGATGCGTACAATTTCAGATCCTGAGAGCCAAAGTGACATAGAAGCTGCTGATACCTGTAGTAATGAAGACAATTCGATTGAACGTTCTCTTGATGGAACTTTACGGAAAAAATTAGAACAAGGTAGAGGTTTTGGTATATTACCAGCTTATAGTATGTTCAAAGATGTGCCAGGACCAACTGCGTACGCAAAAAAACATTATGTTTGGCAATGTAAGTAGCGCATTTGAACTGATAATTGATGAAGGTATGATTGAGTATATCAAAATATGTACTGAAATGGAGGCGCGTAAAGTTTTGGAAAAAGATTCGGTGGTTATAAAATCACAATTACGAGCTTTTCTAGCAATTTTGTATGCCCGAGGGGAGTATGAAGCAAAGAACTTGAAGACTTCATATTTATGGTGTAGGAAATGGGGACCTAGCTTCTTTTCACAAACAATGTCTAGAGATAGGTTCAGTGAAATTCTTCGATTCATACATTCCGACAAAAAGCATGAACGAAGTTGGAGGTTCAAAACGGACAAATTTGCGCTGATTTCTGTTATATGGGACAGATTTATCCAAAATAGTCAGGCTTGTTATAAGCCTGCCGCGAACATTACAATCGATGAAATATTGTTCCCAACCAAAATTAGATGCCGATTTACACAATACATGCCAAATAAGCCCGATTCGATATAAAGTTTTGGTCGTCATCGGGCGTTACAAGCAAATATCTTATAAATGGCTTCCCATATTTAGGGAAAGACAAAATACGACCATCAAATATACCTTTGAGCGAATTCGTCATGCTCAAGCTTGCTGAACCATATTTAGGCCGTGGAAAAAACATTACTACTGACAACTTTTTCACAAGCACTTCCCTTGAAAAAAAGTTGCTTGCAAAAAAAAACAACTCTTGTGGGGACTATACGTGCAAACAGAAGAGAATTTCCAAACATTGCAAAGGCTAAGAAGGATAATACAATCTGATTTTCCACAATACTTTATAAATCAGATGAGTACGTTCTCACAGTTTACAAATCAAAGCCAAAAAAGGGGTATTATTGTTCAGTTCTAAACATAAAAATATCAAAATAGAAGGTAAGGCTAAACGTGTCCCCGAAACAATCACATTTTACAACAAAACCAAGTTTGGGGTGGATGTTGTAATCCAAATGGCCAGCAAATATAGCGTGAAAGCGAGGTCCCGTAGATGGTCCTTTCAAATGTTTTATAACATTTTAGATTTGGAAGCCATCAATGCCTGGATATTGTATAAAGAGACCACTGGAGTAGACACGTCTAGAAAGAATTTTATTTTTCAACTTGCTGAAGAACTAGCCAGTGATCTTCGCAACGAACAAAATACTAGTTCCAATTCATTGCCAATTATACAAAATCTTAACGTACGAAAGTCTTGCCAAATCGGATTATGTAAGAAAAATATGTCTAATAATATTTGTATTGAGTGTAACAAGTATGTGTACGGAAAATGTACATTCGAAATGGAGTTTATATGTAAAAAATATACTGAATAAAACTGTTAATAAAAATCTATTGATTTAAGATAAAAAGATTTACAAAAAGTTGCATTTTAATTTACCCATCAAAAAGACGGATTCAGTAAAAGTAGGTATAGAGTCGATACCCGTAAATCTAGTGTTAATATTATTTTAAAGTGTATTTTCGGTCTGTATTTTGGTAACATCGACTTAAGTTTTATCATTAATTTTACTTCAAATTGGGCCATTGAATTAAAGATGGTAAAGAAGCAAATAAAAGCAATTTTTTGTATGAGTTGAAAACTGGTGATAAAGTAGCAAAAACTGCTCGTAAACTAGACTATGCTTTTGGTGTGGGTACTGTTAACACGTTGGTGACCGGGAACGAGAATTCTCGTTTTCATGTGACATACGTTGGCGACCGGAAACGAGATTTCCCGTTTTAGGTGATGTGCATGATTTCTTGATTGTTTTACAGCTAACGGTATTTTTTGCTTTCGAAAATTATCAATCCTGTTACTGGGGATATTTTTAGTTTGATTTTTGACTTCGAAAGGACCGGCAAATACACAAAAGTGTTCAAATAATTATAGTAAAAATTGTTTTACAATTTCATACCTTCATAATGGATAAGGAAGATATTTTTGCGGAGGGATTTTGTGAATATTTTTCAGATGTACCGAGCAGTAGTAAAATTATTACAGTTTTGTTACACACTTTCCGAATATAATAACTGTACATGTCTAAAATCGCCGGTCCCATAGAAAATTTTAACAAAACATTAGTGGCCGGCAATGTGTTAAGGAACGCACGGCGCAGTGGTGGTTTCAAAAATTTCGCACTGGGGACGAGAACCTTGAAGATGAAGAAGGTCGCGGGCATCCTTCTTCAGTCCATAACGACCAACTGAAGACGTTAGTTGAATCAGAACCACGGACAACAATTCGAGAGCTTGCACAAAAGTTGAGCGTTAGTCATCTAACAGTTCTGCATCACTTAAAACGACTTAAATTAAAAAATGTATATGACCTTGATGATCATAAACCGTCATTATTTTTCTACCAACCTAATATGAAATTAGCACAGAATTATTTAATCATCAATAATATTGATAAACAGTGAAATCCGCTTATTATGATCAATTTGGGACTTGCAATATTTGATAACAACAACCGGCTGATAACATTAAACAGAGGATAAAAATTTTCATTATTGAACTCAAAATTTATTACAACAATTATGACATTTGTACAATTTATATTTATCACAAACTGTGCACTTAATACAACATTACATTTTTATGTATGTTACATTTCTTATAAAGAACCGTTTTTGAACACAACATAATTTTTTTTTAAAGAACTTTTCAAGTGTTGTCTGTTGTTGGTCTCTACCGACTGATTATGATAACAATAACTGATACGTGATTATAATAACCGGATTCCACTGTAGTTTGAAAGCTAATAAGATATACTATTATGCAATACAATCGACGTTTCATTATGTTTGATTTAATGCCTTATTCGCACGAGCGTTAAAAAAACGTTGCGTTCAGAGCTAGAGTTAGCGATTTTAAAACGCTCGCAGATATAGTGTCCATATGATCGTTTAAAAATCACTTCTTTTCATCATCTTCGGACGCATGAATTCAGAAGAGGTGTTGGCAATAGCTGTATGTATTTTAAAAAGGCGAAAAAAAATGAAAAAGTGCTGTGTGCATCCTCTGAATGGTCGACGATACTCGAAAGGACAGTTTGTGGCTATTTATGAAGATTGAAGGTTGTATCCGAATGTTTTTCAGCTACTCCAGTATGAAAATTGAAACATTTAATGAATTATTGAGAACTGTTATGAACGGTATTTTCCCAATTTGGGATTATTTTTGAAGTGACTTCCATCTACGTGTCCTCCTTCAAAATTTGTTTGAATAATTTGTTAAATCTTTGTTATATAACAACGATATCGATTCCACCTCCAAAATAAAACGTTCAGTATCAAATACCGCTATTTTCGTAAACGCTGCCTGCCGTTATCTCTTGTACTTGTAATCATTACCAACGTGCAAGCATGAATGCCTGACAAATTCGGCGTCATTCAGCGCTTTTTAAACACCTATGCGAATGAAAACACCCTCTTCCATATGTTCTATTTACTTGAACGCAAAACGCTCGGTGTTAGAAATGGATCAAGTTCTATATTTTTTACAGCGTTTTAAATAAGCGCCGGCATGTGAAAAGAAACACTGAGTTTCATATGTTTTATTGAAAAGATGAAAAAAAGCGCGCGTTGATGCGTTTTTTAATGCATGTGCGAATAAGGCCTTATTGTTTCTTCTATTTCAACTGATAGAAACTATTTTAGAAAATATGTGCAACATGAAAAATCGATAGATGTCAATAGACATATTTCATTATTGAATTTAAAGTACTTTTAAAAAAATATGTTAGAAATTCTCTTTGTTATAAGAGACAATATCTTATTCGTTGTAACAAATAAAATTTCTCAAGTATTTTTTTAAAAACTAAATAACGATAAATGAATTAAGGTCCAAAATTACTTAAACTCGAATGACGTGTTTTATTATGTTGGTTTGTTTCCTTTGTTGATTTACCACTCTGAAAACCCCTGAGTTTCATATGTTTTATTGAAAAGATGAAAAAAAGTGTGCGTTGATACGTTTTTTTAACGATCGTACGAATAAGGTCTGAGCCCTTATTCATTTTTTGGAGGTGCAATCGAGGTCTTCGTTATATAACAAGGGTTTACCAAATTATTCAAACAGAATTTTAAAGGAGGACACGTGAATGGAAGTCACTTCAAAAATAATCCCAAATTGGGAAAATATCATTGATAACAGTTCTCAATAATTCATTGAATGTTTCCATTTTCATACTGGAGTAGCTGAAAAACATCCGGATACAACCTTCATTCTTCATAAATAGCCACAAACTGTCCTTTCGAGTATCGTCGACCATTCAGAGGATGCACCCAGAAATTTTTCATCTTTTTTTTCGCCTTCTTAAAATACATACAGCTATTGCCAACAACTCTTCTGAATTCATGCGTCCGGAGACGATGAAAAGGAGTGATTTTTAAACGCTCATATCAACACTATATCTGTGAGCGTTTTAAAATCGCTAACTCTAGCTCTGAACGCAACGTTTTTTTAACGCTCGTGCGAATAAGGCCTTACTTCATATGAAATATATATATAAAGTGTAAAACAAAGTATATGAATACTTTTTTGACCCACTGTACGAATGTATGAATATGAAGATGTGTACAAAGCGATAATTTGTACAAAACTGGAGAATAATACCAGATTAAATAAAAATTATATAGTTAAATTTAATTGAAGGTAATTAGAAAAAAATGTCGTATGACTCATACATGATGAATGAAATTTACGTATAACCTACAATTACATTAGATGATTCTAAACTTCCTAGTAATTATTTTTGCTAAAGTACATTAATGGACGATTATTTATACGAGTCTAAAGCAACAATAGAATATTTCATGTCACACATATATACATACATATATATA
>CM068317.1:13051754-13061754 GCA_034766995.1 Acanthacorydalis orientalis | reverse complement strand
AACTGAAAGCGTTAATTAAATCAGAACTACGCTCAAGAAGAGCTTGCACAGAAGTTAGACGTTAGTCATCCAACAGTTCGGAGTATTTAAAACGACTAGGAAAATCAAATGTATATGAATTTGAAGTTCATAAACCACGATTATTTTTCTACCAACGTAATATTTTCAGATTTAAGTTCTTTTAAATTCTGATATTTGTATTGTGATTATTAGAATTAATTTGTACACTGATCGAAATAAGTATCGGTACAGTAAATATTAAGTTGGTAGGAAAGTAATTGCGGTTTTTGTTTTCTGAATTCTAACCTTAATTGTTTTTCAATGAAAGCGCCGTTTCATCGTGTTCATGTTAATATAATTTTAAAGTGCATTTTTCGATCTGTATTTTGCTAAACATCGACTTGGTTTTTATTATTAATTTTGCTTTAAATTGAGCTTTGAATTAAAGATAGAAAAGAATCAAATAAGAGCAATTTTTTGTATGAGTTGAAAACTGGTGATTAAGTAGCAAAAACTGCTCGTAAACTAAACTATGCTTTTGGTGTGGGTACTTGTTAAGGAACTTACGATGCAATAGTGGTTCCAAAAATTATGTACTATTAACATTATGTACGTTATACTTTATTGTTTAGTGCATATAACACTAATGTACAGTATGATCATATATATATATATATATATATATATATATATATATATATATATATATATATATATATATATATATATATGTCGCACAGAAAATAAATAAAAGCACAAATAAAAATTTGATATACATATATGAAACATATTTTATTAGGTTCGTAGAAAAATAATTGCGGTTTCTGACCTTCAAGTTAATACAAATTTTTCACAGTTAGCTGTTTTAAGTGGTCTAGAATTGTTGGATGATTAACATCTAACTTTTGTGTAAGTTCTCGAATTGTTGTGCGTGGTTCTGATTCAACTTACGTCTTTAGTTGGTCGTTATGAGATGAAAATAACACCCGCTACCTTCTTCATCTCTAAGGTTTTCGTGCCCAGCACATAACTATATATCTATGTCCATATATATACGAGGTCAGACAATTAAGTAATGCGACAAAATTCAAAAATCGAGTATATTTAAAAATTAAGGTACATCGCTGCGATCCCCTTCAAAGTAGTCCCCTCCCGCATCTATACACTTATTCCAGCGAGTTTTCCAGTTTTCGTAACAATTCTGGAACACTTCTTGTGGGACCTCTCCGAGTACCCTCGTCACCGATTCTTGGGTATCTTCAACGGAGTCAAAATGTCGACCTTTGACGAATTTTTTCATATGGGGGAATAGGAAAAAGTCGCAGGGTGACATGTCCGGTGAATAGGGCGGTTGTGGTAACGTTGCGATGCCCTTAGACGCCAAAAACTGAGAGACACTGAACGCACTGTCACAGGGAGCATTGTCGTGATGCAGAACCCAAGTCTTCGCGATCTCTGGACGCACTCTGAGCACCCTTTTTCGTAATTTTTCGAGCACATTGCGGTAGAATACTTGATTTACGGTTTGTCCAAGTGGTACGAACTCTTTGTGAACCACCCCTTTGCTGTCGAAGAAGCAAATCAACATGGTTTTCACTTTGGACTTGTTCATTCTCGCCTTCTTTGGCCTTGGTGCTCCAGGGGACAGCCACTGTTGGCTTTGTCGTTTAGTTTCGGGGTCATATTGAAAGAACCAACTTTCATCGCCAGTAATAACTCGATCGAGAAGAGTAGGATCACTTTCAACCTGCTCGAGACAAATTTCTCTGTTCCATTTTCGTGACATGCACTACTCGCGCGTTGTTACAAAACACTAAACAGCTGGCGAAGAAATGATCGTACGAGGGTGGTCAAGGTCTCAATCGAGAGAGTAGGGATCTGCTATTACGGTGGCGGAGTTACAGGTTCGCAGTGTTACCACAGGCCGAGAAAAAATTGATCGCATTACTTAATTGTCTGACCTCGTATGATTTTCAGAACAGACCTCGATTGTAACCGTTCATTATTTTAAGAAGACTATAAATCGTAATTTGCATATATATTAACACTAATTCTCTACTCTTGCAGGATGTGTAAACAGCATACGTTTGCCACGTCATTCATCGCGAACGATGTTCATCTCTAAATGCAAATACGTCGTCAAGAATTGCCTGTACAGTTCCTAGAATATATCAGATCTTATCGCATCCCCTGTAATGTTATTCATTGTACTCTAATTGTAGATGAGACGGTACGTTTCGTTTCCGTTTTTTTTTCATCTAATTGCATCCGAACAAATGTACTTTGGTGAATAATGTATTGTATGATGCCATTTTTATATATAAATATTATATGTTGTTTGCTCATGTTGTGGAAATGTAGACAGATAAAAATCACGACCAAGTTTCATACCTGACTTGGTCATTTATCTCTTATTAAGATGCTTGAGAAAATTTAATAGCCGTTTAATATTAAAACTTCAGAGTGATTATAATTTTAAAAGACGATTTTTGAAGTTCAAGTGCAATTTTATGCGATGTCTTTGTACGTATAAACATGATTTAACATTAAGTTGAGTCATAAGTCATGCTATTAGCAAGACAAAAATTCAAACTATCTTATTTGAAATTTAATATTTTTTTAATTACCTACATTCATTTCATATTTTAATATTCCTATTAGTTTATGTATATTTTTAATATATTTTTAACAAAAAAGTCGAGATTTGGAAAGAAAAATTACCACTGGTATACATTTTTACAGATAAATTTTCAGACCAAAAATCATAAAAAATATTTCTCAGTCAAATAATTGAATTTTGATATTTGTATTGTGGTTATTAGAATTGATTTGTACACTGATCGAAATAAGTACTGGCACAGTAAATATTAAGTTGGTAGAAAAATAATTGCGGTTTTTGTTTTCTGAATTCTAACTTCAATTTTTTTTTACTGAAAGTGTCATTTCATCGTGTCCATGCTAATATTAAAATCAAAATTAATATTATTTTCAAGTAAATTTTTCGGTCTGTACTTTGATTTTACTATTAATTTTGCTCCCAAATGGGCTATTGAATTAAAGATGGAAAAGAAGCAAATAGGAACATTTTTGTATGAGCTCAAAACGGGTAGTAAATCAGTAGAAACTGCTTCTAAATTACTGATGATCTTGATGTAGGTACTGTTAAGGAACGTACGTAAATATTAAAATGGTTTCTCCTTTCCAGGAACTCTAGAACTATATGAATGCTACTTGAAACAATTTTTATTTTATTTTTTTAAACACTTTGTATATTTTTTTAACACTGTATGCCCAGTTCACAGATATCCGAAACTTTATTTTCATTTTTTTGGCTTTAATGATTGGAACTTTTTTCCCCTTTTCAGAAACTCTAGAACTATATAAATACTACTTGAAACAATTTTTATTTGATTTGTTTTAAGCACTTTGTATATATTTTTTAAACGCTGTATGCCAAATTCACAGATATCCCAAACTTTATTTTTATTTTTTTGGCCTTTAACGACCGGAACTTTTTTTCCCCTTTTCAAGAACTCTATAAATATATGAATGCTGCTTGTGACCATTTTTATTTTATTTTTTTAAACACTTTGTATGTCAACTTCACAGACATGAATTTGCTGCTTCTATTTTGCACAAAACACTCTCACTCTCTCTCTCTCTCTATATATATATAATTTATTAATAAAAAGAATTAAATATTTCATTATAGTTTGTTTTGTTTTTACAATTTAATCGATCGATTTACTATTTTTTTTTTTTACTATTTAATGCTACTGTATGAATACGTATGTCAGATACTGAAGATATTTGCAAAAAGATTGAATTGGATGGAGACAAGAATTCAAATTAAAAATCTGGACAAATATAAAACTAAATTGTTTAAAAAATCAGGTTAATAAGAAATCGTGTTACAAACGAAATATTTACTATATTAAGAAAGGAATAATATAATTGCTAAATACTTAAAATGACAGATAATACAATAGTGAAAGAAAGAAATCGTAAGATTCAAGAAGACAACGAATCCAGAGCATCGAATATAAATAATCAGTTATACTTTTCATAACAATGACTAGAAGAACATAAAAAATATAAATCCATGTACAACAGGAGAGAAAGGTGTCTTGTTCAAAAGAGGAAATAAAATTTAAGAGAATAAGATGAATGTATTACATGGATGAGAAATATTGTTAACAGAATTTAGTTCCCGGAAAACTTTTTAATTCAGTAGCAATGTAATAATAAAATTTAGTGATTATATCTACATCTAATTAGTGCATATTTAAATACGTTATATATATATATATATATATATACGAGGTCAGACAATTAAGTAATGCGACCGATTTTTTTTCTCCGCCTGTGGTAACACTACGAACCTGTAACTCTGCCACCGTAATAGCAGATCCCTACTCTCTCGATTGAGACCTTGACCACCCTCGTACGATCATTTCTTCGCCAGCTGTTTAGTGTTTTGTAACAACGCGCGAGTAGTGCATGTCACGAAAATGGAACAGAGAATCATCGCTCAAGATTGTCTCGAGCAGGTTGAAAGTGATCCTACTCTTCTCGATCGAGTTATTACTGGTGATGAAAGTTGGTTCTTTCAATATGACCCCGAAACTAAACGACAAAGCCAACAGTGGCTGTCCCCTGGAGCACCAAGGCCAAAGAAGGCGAGAATGAGCAAGTCCAAAGTGAAAACCATGTTGATTTGCTTCTTCGACAGCAAAGGGGTGGTTCACAAAGAGTTCGTACCACCTGGACAAACCGTAAATCAAGTATTCTACCGCAATGTGCTCGAAAAATTACGAAAAAGGGTGCTCAGAGTGCGTCCAGAGATCGCGAAGACTTGGGTTCTGCATCACGACAATGCTCCCTGTCACAGTGCGTTCAGTGTCTCTCAGTTTTTGGCGTCTAAAGGCATCGCAACGTTACCACAACCGCCCTATTCACCGGACATGTCACCCTGCGACTTTTTCCTATTTCCCCATATGAAAAAATTCGTCAAAGGTCGACATTTTGACTCCGTTGAAGATATCCAAGAATCTGTGACGAGGGTACTCGGAGAGGTCTCACAAGAAGTGTTCCAGAATTGTTACGAAAACTGGAAAACTCGCTGGAATAAGTGTATAGATGCAGGAGGGGACTACTTTGAAGGGGATCGCAGCGATGTACCTTAACTTTTAAATATACTCGATTTTTGAATTTTGTCGCATTACTTAATTGTCTGACCTCGTATACATATATATATATATATATATATATATATATATATATATATATATATATATATATATATATATATATATTTAAATATATCAGCGTTATCTTTATTCAGATCTAAATCATATTCAATTAATTTGTTTAATTGAATTGACCATCACATTTTCAGTAAATCTTCAAAACCAAATCCTGCGCATACATAAGCATAAATAAATCATCATTCAGCTTTCACTAAATTTAATTACAAACAAATCATGCTAGTTTATCTAATTCGAGATATAAAACGTAACCTTGTAAACAATTAAACGTAACATAAACATGTGTAGAGATGTATACTATTCGTACATGTGTGTGTGTGTTTATACAAATTTGCATGAATTTGTAACGACACGTTAGAAACACAACAATGGAACCAAATGGCGAGCAAACGTACGACCTATATTTCGTGTTGTGGTCTGCGGTTACGTCACCGCAACGGTGTTGTCATAGCGACAACAACAAGATGGCGTCACGTTACTTAAGCTCGATAATTATTGTCATCACGAACGGTTAAATATCGCAGGGTGACCTTCGTGAATGCAACGATACGTTAATTCACCAAAATTGCATATGTTATATATATATATATATATATATATATATATATATAAATATATATATATATATATATATATATATATATATATATATACAAACATAACATTTCCAATAAAGAACAGCTATAAATACCTTTGGAAGAGTGGAGAAAAAAAATAGCTGAATAGACACAGAATTTAGTTAAATCTCTGCCAAAACCACTTCTAACTGTAATTAATGCTAATGGAAATCCTACAAAATATTAATTTAAAAATTACATTATATTTTGACGATTATTTATTATTATTTTTTGAATACTTGTGCATTTAATATTTTTTAGTTTCCTAGAAAAGGATATTAATGAAAATTAAATTTATAATTATAAGTGAAATATAGTAAGTTTAAGAAAAATAATATTGTGAAAATTCTAAAATAACGCCTTTAATTTAAATAGAAAATTAGTATTTTGTTTCAAATTGCCAACTGTTTGTATAAATTTTAATATATATATATATATGTAGTACCGCTCATATGTACTCAGGTACCCCAATAAATTGGGATAATTCGGTGAAACTTAGTTATGTATCTTACTAATGTGCTTAATTATTGTCTGTAGAGTATTTTCCATTGTTTAAATAATCAATTACTAGAAACATAGGAAACTGAATAAAGCGAGACTTTTCATAAAGAGGTGGTTCCGAAAAATTTCAGCGGTAAAATAAAGAATAGATGTTGTCTAGGTTTTTTTCAGATAATTAATATACGAGGTCAGACAATTAAGTAATGCGACAAAATTCAAAAATCGAGTATATTTAAAAATTAAGGTACATCGCTGCGATCCCCTTCAAAGTAGTCCCCTCCCGCATCTATACACTTATTCCAGCGAGTTTTCCAGTTTTCGTAACAATTCTGGAACACTTCTTGTGGGACCTCTCCGAGTACCCTCGTCACAGATTCTTGGATATCTTCAACGGAGTCAAAATGTCGACCTTTGACGAATTTTTTCATATGGGGGAATAGGAAAAAGTCGCAGGGTGACATGTCCGGTGAATAGGGCGGTTGTGGTAACGTTGCGATGCCTTTAGACGCCAAAAACTGAGAGACACTGAACGCACTGTGCCAGGGAGCATTGTCGTGATGCAGAACCCAAGTCTTCGCGATCTCTGGACGCACTCTGAGCACCCTTTTTCGTAATTTTTCGAGCACATTGCGGTAGAATACTTGATTTACGGTTTGTCCAGGTGGTACGAACTCTTTGTGCACCACCCCTTTGCTGTCGAAGAAGCAAATTAACATGGTTTTCACTTTGGACTTGCTCTTTCTCGCCTTCTCTGGCCTTGGTGCTCCAGGGGACAGCCACTGTTCGCTTTGTCGTTTAGTTTCGGGGTCATATTGAAAGGACCAACTTTCATCACCAGTAATTACTCGATCAAGAAGAGTAGGATCACTTTCAACCTCGTTGCTCTAAATTTCTCTGTTCCATTTTCGTGACATGCACTACTCGCGCGTTGTTACAAAACACTAAACAGCTGGCGAAGAAATGATCGTACGAGAATGGTCAAGATCTCAATCGAGAGAGTAGGGATCTGCTATTACGGTGGCGGAGTTACAGGTTCGCAGTGTTACCACAGGCCGAGAAAAAAAATCGGTCGCATTACTTAATTGTCTGACCTCGTATTATTGTAGATTTTGTGGTAGGAGAAGTATTTCTTGGGTTTACTTTGTAGTGTACAATCATTCAATCTTGACAGGAACAAGTAATAAGATCAAAATAAGTGCAGCGTCTTAAATAATTGAAGATTGGAATTTTGCTACTGATTTTTTTATTAAAATTGTTAAAATGTAGGAACATTCATTAGAAACTCGGTGTATGATAATCTCACAACATAAGTTAGTACAAAGTAACCGTTAAACACCAAAAAAATACATATTGTAAGACAGTAGACAGCATAGTTAAAAAATATTAAGACTGTAAGAGTATTGTAAAAAAATGAACCGAGCTCCCAATAATAATAAAAACGTTAGAAAATCACAGATTAGTGACAATGAGCAAACGTTATCGACATTTAAAAACACCAGAAATAACATTACAAGTTAATGACAATAGTCTCAACTGTTAAATGAAAATTAAATGAGGTTGGCTTGTATGGAAGTATAGATGTAAGGAAACTTTTACTTCGACCAATAAATATCAAGAAAAGGCTTGAATGGGCAAAATAACACAAAAACTGAACCGCCACTGATTGGAAAAATGTTCTATGGAGTGACGTATTAAAATTTGAAGTTTTTGGTTTAAGAAGACATATTTTTATCCGCAGATCAGCTAGAGATCAGGTGTCAAATCAATGTGTAATTACGTCCTTGAAACATGACGGGGAATCTGTGGTGCTGTGGGGCTGTTTTGTGGACACTGGTTTAGAGTAGCTTGTTAGTATCGAAGAGAAACTAAACAAGGAGTACTACAAGGATATATTAAAGAAGCATGATTTGTCTTCTAAATCAAGAATTGTTTGGAAATGATTCATTTTCATCAGGACAATGATTCCAAACACACGTCCAGGTTGTGTATTAGCTTCTTAAAGTAAATGGAAATAAAAAAATACTTTAAAATGATGGTTCGTCCTTCTCAGTCACCCGATGTCAATCCTATAGAGCTCTTTTGGGATGAGCTTCACAAAAATTTTCGAAATACGTGTCCAATATTACAGCAGAATCTTTGGAAAATACT
The DNA here is from genome assembly GCA_034766995.1 of Acanthacorydalis orientalis. Taxonomy (NCBI): domain Eukaryota; kingdom Metazoa; phylum Arthropoda; class Insecta; order Megaloptera; family Corydalidae; genus Acanthacorydalis; species Acanthacorydalis orientalis. The sequence goes on along the minus strand of CM068317.1, from coordinate 13,053,221 downwards.
ACAGAAAGAATGGAGAAAATAAAGTCGGAAATATTAGAAAAAAATATAAATAGAATGTCCCGAGTATACCAAGTAATCAAAATAACGGTGGTCACATTGATGAGTCTAATATATAGTAAAAAAATAGTTTTTATGTTTCTTTTTCTATAATATGTATTTTAACATTACAATAAACGTATATAAATATATATATATATATATATATATATATATATATATATATATATATATATGAAGGTTTTTCCAACAGAGACGCAATTTTTTAACAGGTTCTATTTCACAAATGTTAAACTGACACCTGTATTTTTTTGACATTTGTTATGTTTACACAATGCCATTTTTAGCTATGGCTTCGTATACAACAAAAAAACGTATAAAAATAATATAATTGTATTATGAAAATGATTGTTTTATAAAAAAATGCATTTTATAAATTACGCAATATTTATTCTTGAGATAGTCATCCATCTGAATCAACAATTCTTTGATAAGTGAATAAATCTGAATGGACTGGCTCGGTTAAAGATAAAGAAACACAAACATGTGTTCGTAGTGCTCATTCTGAATAAAATATTGATTTGGTTCGCGAAAGTGTGTAGGAAGAGCCAGGAATGTCAATTCCACGACGCTCACAGCAATTTGGCCTTTCACAGATGATCATATGGCATATTTTGGATAAGGATTTATTGCTTAAGGCTTATACGGTTCAATTAACATAAGAATGGAAGCCAGTATATCATTTAGTACATCGAAGACTTATTAATCGGATACTGGAACAACACGGTTTTTCTGCAAAAGTCATCTTTAGCGATGAAGCACATTTCGAAATCTCTGGCTACGTCAACAAGCAAAACTGTCAAATATTGGGTGAAGAACAACCGAGGTTGATCGTTGAGAAACCAGTGAATTGAAAAAGAGTGACTCTTCGATGCACACTTCGGTCCGATGAAGTCATTGGTTTTTTGAGAATCAGACTGATAAAGCGATTACTGTGAATGAGAAATATGCCGAAACATGATAATCAATTTTTATGTCCAGAATTTTATGATATTAAACTCGTAGATATGTGTATCTAGCAGGATAATGTAACAAGCAACATACGAGGGTGGTCCCAGAAGTACCCGACCCAACAAAGAATACACAAAAATTTTGGAAAAAAATATATTTATTTTTCAACATAATCTCCTTTCAGCTCTATACACTTTTCCCAGCCATGTTCAATAAGTTAGATACCCTTTTTATAATAAGAACTGTCTTGCTCCTCAAAATACCCATTAATTGCCGACATCACTTCTTCATCGTTGGGAAATCTTTGACCACTGAGACATTTTTTCAAGTTTGGGAACAAAAAATAATCCGAAGGGGCTAAATCTGGCGAATAGGTGGTTCAAAATTAAATTCAAAATTTGCACCTAAACCAGCTATAAATATGGTTAAACAACAAATTAATAACAAAATCATCCAATT
>CM068317.1:13044254-13046754 GCA_034766995.1 Acanthacorydalis orientalis | reverse complement strand
GTGTTATGCACTCGTAAAGAATGAATGCGACAAGAAAAAACAAATGAGTGAGAGAGGTTCGAAGCCCGATTTATTGGTAGCGCCGGCTAGTGGCACTTGCATTCCCTAGCTTGAAAAATGTATTGGCAGTAAAGTGAGTTCCATAGACCTGCTCGTAATTCAAGACCGTTCAAAGCCCAAATCATAAGAGCAGTTCTAATTTCAGTCATCAAAGAAATCTGTCACAATCAATCACAAATAGAATAGTTTTATTTATAAAATAATACCGTATTTGTGAAGGTACGGCGTGAAATGAATAAAAAGGACTTCATTTAATGTTCATACGGCTGTTTACTTCGGTTCTATTCATTTCTGTTGTATATTTAAAATATTTAGTATTTTTAATATCTTTTGGTTTACATTGACCATTGGAAGCATGGTATAAGTCAAATTGTAACATGAATTAGAGGAATAAATTAAAGAAGTGATATACTCTGGTCCGATCTATTGGTAGCGCCGTCTGGTGGCATTTATATTCCCTAGCCAGAGAAATGTATTGACAATATAACCGACTATCATAGATCTGGTTAGGTATGAAGATAGAGCGTCGGCGAACGGGGAGCCAATCCCTCCGTGGATAGACAAGTACAGCGAGCAGCGGGCGGACGCCCTTGTTTTTAATCAAATTTAGCATACGCTTGTTTGTTAAATGAACTGATGAGTATGTTTATAGCGTTAAAAGTATTACATATAATATTTAAAGTATATATTTATTAGTTATTTAATCTGTTAACTACGAGCCAAAATGTATAAGATTGTATTAACCGCTTGCCTTATGATTTAATTCGCGACAGCGAGTGTCATAATCAATATAAAAGTCGCTGGAGTGATGAGACTAAAAAACATCTAGCCATATGCTCGATCTCCCTTAATCGATCATGTAGAAGCCAACGGTACAATAATGAGAGCTTTATACATTAATTATTTTATAAAGCGTAAAATGCAGTTACAGTTTTAAGGATATATATTTTTTCATAAACTTCTGTTGAGACATATTGCAAATTAATATTCTAATGAATAAAAATATTTGTAACAAATAGTCGTGTAGGTATATATTTTAAAATTCTTTCTTTCAAATGCAAGAACTTGTAATGTGTTCCTTTTAAGGTCAGAAGGAATTTAATTTGAAAAAAATTTAAGGTAAAAACATGGACCAAAATAAAAAATAGTCATTTGAAGAAAAAATGTACGCAGATAGCTATGAAAATTGATTTACCCGACTTTATATACCTTCTGGTACAATTAATAAAATTATTAAATGAATTAAATATGGTTATTTTCCACAAAAATATATGGGAAAAAATAAATTTAGAGTAAAATATTCATATAATGCAAGATAAGGAAAGTAAATAAAAAGGCAACGTGTTTATTTTTTAATTAAAATTATTTGTTTGTAATTTTTGTCTCTAATGATTTTTTTTTAATTATACTGGAGACATGTAAAATATGTCTATGCACTGTCTGGTCTCAGTGACTCGTTATCCTATGGACAAAAAGGGCTTTGCCCAGAAACAGAAGCACCCGAAGCGAAGCAACAGAAGCGCCCCAAACGAATCTTTTATAAACTCATTACTGTAGTAAGAATATTGAAATTTAAATTTGGCGCCATATCCGGGCACTACTAACTCAATACATACTAATTCAAATTAATGTATTATTTATGAATTTTTCTTATGAATTACATTTCATTGTTGATTAATGTCATATATATAATTTTGTTTTACTTTTAAATGAAATTTTATTTAACATTGTTCTTAAGTTTCTATTTGCATGGGCAATGTTGAATCCAAGAGGATACTGGGGGATTCTCCCCTCAAAAATTCATTGAAGATTCAACACTTTATATAGGGCCCCCTAATTCAAATTTTCCTAGACCCCATGAAGCTATAACGCGCCACTGGTTTAACTGATTAATATTAAAATCAATACATACAAATAATTAAATTATAAAATTATTTATTTATAATTATAACCATAATTATAAACAAATAATTTAATAATAGTTATTCAATACTTAGATGTAAATTTCTTAAGAGTGAAATTTCATTGGTGGTGAATTAAAATATTTCCCAGTATTTATATAAAATGGTTCATAACCTAATGATCAGTCATATATCTTTTTGAGTGTGAAAATTCTTCCAACAATTCTAATAATTAAATGTAAGAGAATATTAAACAAATAATACATTTCATGTCATAAAAATGTTAAAAATATGATCAATAAGTAATAATAGATTAAATCATATTAATGACTTTAAAATAATGGTAACATTGCAATAATCGTTATTATTTTACAGAAAATCAACTTACATCTCGGTTCGACAATCTCCGTTATGATAGAAGTCACTGATCCGCCGCGATTGTCGTAAGCATGCGATATGATTGGTGGTGGAGGTGGCCGGTGCTGTCCTCGATGATCAGAATTGTAACTGTTCGACGGTCCAACCGCTGGCGCCATCTC
>CM068317.1:13006754-13041754 GCA_034766995.1 Acanthacorydalis orientalis | reverse complement strand
ATTACATTTCATGCTGAGTTGCATTTATTTATTGATTACAGTACGCGATTATTTGTGGATCACTGTCCGAAATATTCGAAATATACAGATTTTTTTATCTTTTTTTTACTTGTTTATTTCTATATGTACTGTAGACATTCTATGTCTCATTTTCAAGAAGTTTGAGTACATTTTAAAAAAATTTGTTAAATTTTTATTCTGCCACACATCACAATGAAGATTCCTATTAAAAATATTAATTAATTAATTATTAATAATTTTTGACTGTGTCTTATGAAAATTTTGATAGCAATGTTATTATCTTCATAGCGATAATACTTTAGTGTTCTCAGATGATTACATAGTGAAATAACGACAATCACATTTTCAAATAGTTTTAATGATTTCGATGAGGTCCCTATAGTCTCATTATAAAACTATGATGATTAATCATGATCATATTTATAATGAATTCTTGTTTCTATTCGATAAAAGTAACTTAATTTTAATGAAATAACACGAAATATGCATATAATATCCGATATTTAGTGAAATAATCACTAAACACACCTTTTTTCCGCTGAAAATAACGATATTTTGTCATATTTTCAATATTGTATCGATTTTAACATCTGAAACTCGATATTTATCATGAATTCTTGTTTCTATTCGATAAAAGTAACTCAATTTTAATGAAATAACACGAAATATGCATATAATATCCGATATTTAGTGAAATAATCACTAAAACCGCGTTTTTTTCTCACTGAAAATAGCGATATTTTGTCATATTTTCAATATTCTATCGATTTTAACATGCGATTCTCGATATTTATCATGAATTCTTGTTTCTATTCGATAAAAGTAACTCAATTTTAATAAAATAACACGAAATATGTATATAATATCCGATATTTAGTGAAATAATCACTAAAAACACGTTTTTCTCACTGAAAATAGCGATATTTGTCATATTTTCAATATTCTATCAATTTTAACATGCGATACTCGATATTTATCGTGAATTCTTGTTTCTATTCGATAAAAGTAACTTACTTTTAATGAAATAACACGAAATATGCATATAATATCCGATATTTAGTGAAATAATCACTAAAAACACGTTTTTCTCACTGAAAATAGCGATATTTGTCATATTTTCAATATTCTATCCATTTTAACATGCGATACTCGATATTTATCGTGAATTCTTGTTTCTATTCGATAAAAGTAACTCAATTTTAATGAAATAACACGAAATATGCATATAATATCCGATATTTAGTGAAATAATCACTAAAAACACGTTTTTTTCACTGAAAATAGGGATATTTTGTCATATTTTCAATATTCTATCGATTTTAACATGCGAAACTCGATATTTATCATGAATTCTTGTTTCTATTCGATAAAAGTAACTTACTTTTAATGAAATAACACGAAATATGCATACAATATATAAATATTTGGTGAAATTATTATTTCTTTTACCAAGTTATCATCTATTATTATTCAAATGAGAACAAAAACATATAATTGAAGTATATGTAAGAAGCTTTTTTTGTTTAAATTAAAAAGCATTCACAGCGAAAAATTACAAAGTAACAAACCTATATAGCAATAAATATGGTTTTATTAAACAATAGACTACTGAAAATTTATAAGCTAAAACTTGATAACGATATTTAACAGAAATACTCAAATAATCAAGTGAATGAGTAGAAAACAAAATTTTAAATAGGTGAAAATAACTGGAAGCCCAAATTATAGAGAAGTTCATATAAACATAGACCTTGAATCACTCAGGCAAACATTAATTTTTATCATTTAATTTTTTTTAGTTTCTATTTTCAATGATTTGATATTGTTGTGTGCTTTGTATTCCCTCTTAAACTATATTTGTTTATTTCTTCTTATAATAATAAATTTATTTATTCTGATTACAATTTTATTGTTACACTTGACATAGTCCATTTTGAAGGGCGTTAATAGTAGTACAAATATTTTTTTTACTGTAAACTTAATTTGCCATGTAAAATTAAATAGATATAAAAGTGGCCAGATATTTTTTAAATATCTGTCTGTCTATATCTCTCTTTATATATATATATATATATATATATATGTAATTAAATTTTTGTTTGTTTGTTTTATTTATAAATAGAACAAAATTATTACAGTAGATAGTTTTTATGACTCATGAATAAGATTTGATGAGAATTATATTCGAATATTACTTAAGTTTCTTATTTTTAGTTATTTAAATTTATTGAAACGATTGTCCTTGAGAAATAATTAAAATATTATGTAAATATTTCATGTTATTTTAGTACCGTTTCTGATAAAAATACTTCTTTCTCATTGACTAACAGAAGTCAGAAAATAATATTCAACAATTTATTATTAGGTTGGTAGAAAAATAATTGCGGCTTATGACATTCAAATTTATAACAAAAACTGCAATTATTTTCCTATCGGCCTAATATATAATTACTTAAGTTAACGATTAACATAGATAAATAAATGTGTTGCAAGTACGTTTTCACTATCCTAGTAATAATAGAGCAAATGTACCTTAATATATATTTTTTTCAAATTTACTGCAGGATCATAACTTAGGCAAGCTGTACGACTTTTTTCAACACGTTAGAAAATGTCAACGCCTAAAATCACAGACACTTAAGGTCTGTTCGATATGTACCCTGAACTTACTCTTGAATTTTATGACTTTACTCTCAACTTGTTTTCATCGAACAACATAGAGTAAGGTTAGAGTAAATTATATGAATACTGACAAGTTTTGGTGATTTGTTTATTCGATAACGATTATCATAGATAAAGACTCCCGAGTTAGACAAAGATGCTCGCGTTACTCTAACAAAAAACTAGAGTAAGTTCAGAGTAACAAATCCCCTGTTCTGAACTTACTCTAAACTGTTCGACGAAAATTCCGAGTAAGTTCAAAGTACATATCGAACAGACAAGTGTAAAATTCCTTACTTCGAGTAAGTTCAGTGTACATATCGAACAGACTTTTTATATGTTATCATGAACCTATTGGTGCAAATCACTTTCAATTTTATTTGTTAGCAAAATCCTAACGAAATATGAATAGAAGGGATATAAAGTTTCAAAAGTTAAATTTTTGATATATTTATATATGTATATATATATATATATATATATATATGTATGTATATTTATATGTGTATATATATATATATTTATATATATATATATTTATATGTGTACATATATATATATATATACGTATATATATATATATATATATGTATATATATATTTATATACATATATATATATATATATGTATATATATTTATATATGTATATATACATGTATATATATTTATATATGTATATATATATATATATATGTATATATATATATATATATACATATATATATATATATATATATATATATACATATATGAATATATATACATATATATATATATATATATACATATATATATATATACGTATATACATATATATATATATGTATATATATATATACATGTATATATATATATATATATATATATATATGTATTGGATGTTGAAATTAATTCGTAACGTTTTCTATATGAAAAAAGTTGGTTTATTTTAAATGAAATTGAAAAAACCTATCATTCAAAGTATTGTCCATTGTTAGCCACTACTTTTTCGCATCTTTCGGGCAGGAGATGAATACCACGTCGGAAGAACGCCTCGTCTTTAGATGCAATCCACGAATCGACCCATTTTTTGCAATCTTCATAAGAAGTGAGCTTCTGCTTAGACAGGCCATGACTCATCGATCGAAACAAGTGGTAATCAGAAGAAGCAATATCTGAAGAATACGGCGGGTGGGGTAGGACTTCTCATTTGAGCGTTTCTAAGTATGTTTTCACTAGTTTTGCGACGTGCGGACGAGCATTGTCGTGTTGAAACATCACTTTGTCGTGTCTTTCAAAGTATTCCGGCCGTTTTTCCTTCAATCCACGGCTCAAGCGTATTAATTGTAGTCGCTAGCGATCCCTAGTTATGGTTCCATTCGGTTTGAGCAGCTTATAGTAGATCACACCCTTATGATCCTTTCAAATACAGACCATGAGCTTGGATCCATGGATATTTGGCCTCGCCGCTCGTGTTGATGGTTAGTCGGGTATAACCCGTGACTTTCTGCGCTTGGGATTGTCGTAATTGATCCACTTTTCATCGCCCGTGACAATTCGATGCAAACATCTCTTCCTTTTCTCCCGTTGAAGCAGCAGTTCACAGGTTGAAAAACGCCTTTCAACGTCCCTCGGTTTCAATTCGTATGGGACTCAGTTTCCTTGCTTTTGGATCATTCCCACGGCTTTAAGGCGTTTTCCTACCGGTGACAACTCCCAACGATTCAGATAATTCTTGACGTGTTTGATATGGGTCTTCATTAAGAAATGCCTCCAATTCTTCATCGTCGAACTTTGTCAGCTGTCCAGGTCGTTCCTTGTCTTCCAAGTCGAAATCGCCACTTTTAAAACGTGCAAACCATTTCCGACAAGTTTGCTCAGCTTATATCAGTTATATATAAAATACACACACACACATATATATATATATATATATATATATATATATATATATATTTATATATATATATATATATATATATATATATATATATATATATAATCATCATCATCTTCAGCTCCTGTTGATCTACTGCTGGATAAAGGTCTCTTCCATGATTTTCCATTTTGTATGTATATATATATATATATATATATATGCATAAAATGTGTAATCGATTTTTAATATATAAAAATATTTATTAATCAATGAATGTATATTCAATAATGCAATTATAACTTGTCATTGTTCTATAAATACTAGAAGAAATTTATAAAACTATAAAAGAAGTGTTACTCGTCTGTTGACTTTTTAAAACAATGACTTTTATAATGAGAATATAAATAAAAATATTCAATTATAATCTGCAATTCCAAAATATATTCAAATTTAACATTAAATCTGTACACTGAAAATTTCAATTTGAATTTTTACTTTGAATACAAACGTATTTTTGTATTATATGACCATGAATTAGTATCTATTTAATTTCAATGTTAGAATTACAATACAATGATATAAGATATTTAAAAAATGTAATCTGATGAGATTTTATAATTTAAGTTGTTGTTTCATTTCAAATGTACGAGGTATGATAAAAAGAAACCAGATTGTACCAATACAACATCCATTTCTGAAAAATTACACGATTCAAACTGTTATCATTTTTCATCAAATTCAGTGGGAAGTTGAAAGACTTTCCAGTCTTTCATCGTCTTTGATTTGAAGTTTTGAGTCAGTTCCTTAAAACTCATAAGCCATTGTAATCAAAACTGTTTCCCGTTTACTTGAAAGCATTTATCCGTTCTCTTCTCACATTTTAAAATATGTCTGGAAGTCTTTTTCGGAAATACTTTTTAATCGCTCTTTTGTACACCTTTTAATTTTTTCGAGATCATCAAATGGGGTCCTTTCAATGAATTTTTCAATCTTAGAAACAGAAAAATGTCAGAACATGAGAGATTTGTCGAATAGTATGGGTATTCAATCATTCCGATTTTGTTTTGAATTAAAATTTGTTTCACTGATAAGTAAAGTGTTTTACACAAACCAGTGTTTAACACCAACACCATTTTCTTGATTTCAATGTGTGAGCAGCTATTAGAATTAGATCGCAGATTTACTGTGCTGAGGAATATGGACGGAGAGAGGGCTACTGTAGGTAGCATTATCACGCGTCACAAATATACAAGGACTCTACATTATAATCCGTGATAATGTAGCCAGATTTTATCATGGTCGACAGGCGACAACTTCAATGTGCTCTCTACAAGAGTAATTTCGTAGATTATCTGTTAATCGACGGGTGATAATAAAGAATGTGTTACTAGACTTCATCCGCAGCAGGAGAGGATTGTCAATTTCTTCTTTAAATAGTCAAAGTCTTCGCGCTCACTTAGCCGATCTGACTGACACAGTTATTCAGCAGTCAAACATATTGTTTCTTTCTGAGACTTGGCTAACGAATGAGGATCTAATCGATATCCCTAACTTTAATTGTGTTGTTCAATATGAACGTCCAACAGTTCGATCTGGAGGAGTGGCGATTTATCACAAATCTAGTGACACAGTTAATGTTGTTTACTCCCCACATGGATTGCAAATTTCAACGAACACAATCGATAGGAGTAACAACAACAGCTGTTGGAGATATATGTGATGCTCAATGTGTTGCGGAAAATGGAATGATCATCTTGATGGTCGCCATCTACTTTTCACCAAATTAGAAAATAGAAGACATCATCAAATTCATACACAGTACTTTATTAATCTATACCGTCGAGGGAGCAAATCTAGTCGATATCTATTATGACAAAATTCCGATGGTTTTGAGAAGAGACTTCACGTTAACTTTTCTTCTGATACTCCGTTACCATTAATTAAATTTCTCCGCGCAAAATTGAATTTAAATATTGTAAATAGCCCTAGTAAAGCAACTACGAGATCACGAACTACAATCGATGCAGTATTCTCGAGATTTCTCGATAAATTAGAGTCGAATCTTTTTATATCATATTTTAGTTATCATAAACCGATTGTGTCATTGGCTCGGGGCGCGAGAGAAGCTCGCTACCCACGACCCACAGCCCGAGCCGTGACAAGTTCTTGTCAGATCAGAGGGAGGTCTGCCCATCACAACGCCAGTAGTTTTGGTCGCCTGTAGCGGTACCACGCGTTGGATGGGTCGTAGGCGCCGAAGGTGTTGATCAGGACGTTCTGGTTGGATACGGACCGGCCGTACAAAGTGCGAGCTTGATAACGCACAAACTTGCACAGTGTAGGGATCCGATGAATGAGATGGTAAAATACGAACAAATTGAATCGGAATAAAATTATGTTTTTCACCATAACATGTCTTCCTTATATTATTGAACATGTAATTTATAGCAATGCACCCTTCCGTATTTAATTATAGCATGTCTTATGTATATTATTGAACCTGTATTTTACAACAATCCTCCCTTCCCTACATCTACATAAAAATACTGAAGTTTCACTTCTATCGTTTGTTCATGAGCACAAACACCTGTTTTTTTTAATTATATTTATTTATTCGCTTGTAATACACAAGTTCTGTTGATACTAATCGGTGGTATAAGGATTGATTTTGATGTTCACCTAATTAAAAATCCTTCTATTCGTTCATAAATAGTAATTTTTATAAAAAAATATTAGCTGTAAACTGTATTTACTACATTGGTACAGAGAGTTCTAAATGGCGCCGTACTGGAAGAGTTAAGAATGTATGTAATATTTACACATTAAAATTTCTTATCTTCTTCGAGATAACTAGGCACAGAGTATAAATCAAATATATATATATATATATATATTTATATATATATATATATATATATATATATATATATATATATTTATATATATATATATATATATATATATATATATATATTTATATATATTTATATATATTTATATATATTTATATATATATATATATACATACATACATATACACACACTTTGTACAATAAAAGTAATCAGAAAATATTATAAAAAATTAGAAAATAAACGAAAAATATATTAAATAGCGATTATTGGAATTGTTTAGGGAAGTTCTGAATTATTTTCATCTAAAATATATTCGTTTTCATTTGAAAAACACTCAATTTATATGCGAAAATCTAATATGCTTAATAAGATACTAGTTAGATAAAAATAATTACCTCCTCCATAATTGCTCGGTTTGAAACTCGGTCTTGGTTCCGGTCCATCGTAAGGTCTATTAAAATTGGGATTATTGCTTGTATCGTATCCATTTTGCGGAGTTCCACTTCCATAACTAGGTCTATCTGGACGATTACTATACAGGCCGCTATCCGACCCAGGTTCCAAATATCCATAATCTCTGTACGGTCTTCCAGGTGCATATCCTTTATTTCCATCTTGTTGATCGTACGGATTCTCAAAAGGACGTGGTCGATTTATATTTGGATTGTCGTAATAAGGTTTACTAGGTTTCGAATCATAATCTTTTTGATTGTACGGATCATTTCCTGAATTTAGTCCATATTCGTTATACGGCCGTCCCGGTGCATATCCAGATAGTCTGCGATCATCATCGTATGGTCCTCTGAAAGGTCTCGATCCTAAACCAACTCCTGGTCTGTAGTAAGGTCTGTCGTTAAATGGTCGTTCAGGACGATAATCTGGTCCATCGTATGGTCCATGACTCGAAGAAGGACGTTCATCGGGATATTGAGATCCTGATGGGCCGTACCCAGAATTAATATTATCATTGTCGTAGGGACTGAAACTTGGACCGGGTCTTTTCTCCGGATATGGTCTTTCTGGACCATACCCTGGCTTCCTTACATCATCGTATCCCGGCTTCGGATCATTACTTCCATATCCAGGATTTCTATTATCATTTTCATAAGGTCGATAATCTGGTTTTCTTCCATCATCATAACCTGGTTTGGGATCATTAGATCCGTATCCTGTATTTGGATTATCGTTTTCAGACGGTCGGTATCCCGGCTTCGGATCATTATTCCCATATCCAGGATTTCTATTATCATTTTCATAAGGTCGATAATCTGGTTTTCTCCTATCATCATAACCTGGTTTGGGGTCACTAGATCCGTATCCTGTATTTGGATTATCGTTTTCAGACGGTCGGTATCCCGGCTTCGGATCATTACTACCATATCCAGGATTTCTATTATCGTTTTCGTAAGGTCGATACTCTGGTTTTCTTCCATCATCGTAGCCTGGTTTGGAATCACTAGATCCGTATCCTGTATTTGGATTATCGTTTACAGACGGTCGGTATCCCGGTTTTGGATCATTATTCCCATATCCAGGATTTCTATTATCGTTTTCGTAAGGTCGATAATCTGGTTTTCTTCCATCATCGTAACCCGGCTTGGGGTCACTAGATCCGTACCCTGTATTTGGATTATCGTTTTCAAACGGTCGGTATCCTGGTTTAGGTCTGTCTGAATAAGATGGCGTGTTTGAACCATATTCTGGCTTTCTACGATTGTCGTCGTACGGTCTGTCCGATCCAATACTATTTGCGTATGGATCTTCATAAGCAGGTTTCACACTCGGTTTACTGTCATACTGCGGGCGTCCTGAATCCGGCGCGTTGCTTGGATTATTATCAGGTCTCGATACACCATAAACATTCAGATTTGGATTGTACGGATCTGACGGCCTGTCTTCATTCTTATTATAACTGGGATTCGGATTTTTGTATTCGTAACCGTGATCAGTTTGTTCGTTCGACGATTCTGACATGCAGTTCATTTTCTTCACATAAAGATCGAAATCCGGATCTCTTTCCGTGTCACGTGTTCGAATGTTTTGGCTCGTTTGACGTGTACGTGAAAGCAGACATGTCGAGTTACCCTTCGAACCAATTCTGAAATTTTTAAAATAATTTTATTAGTTGATATAAAATAAATAAAAAAACACGATTGAATTCTTTATGTCATGAATATTTTTTTATATTTTGAGCTTATTTAATGATCGGTGTAATAATTAAGGGATTTATATATTATTTAAACGGTTTTTATACATGGATACTTTGTTGATTTGGTCTAAAGAAGTATCTATAAAAAATAAGATATCAATCATATATGAAGAAAAATTTATCATTTTTTTATACAGATATATTAGAGGTACTCATAAGTAATGTCGTTTTTTCAGATTGAATAAACATTTGTTCAATTGTTGACTATTCAATCTGTTCGTTGAATAAACATCTTGTTCATGGACGTGATTTATTATTATAATTATTACATTATTCATTATTATTACATAACCTATATATACTAATCATATTTGTTGACATTTAGTGTGCTTATTGTGAAATTTTGAAAGAATTTGAGTTAAGAATGGAGGGCGAAAGTGTGGATAAGGTGCATATTAGATATTCGATGCTTCACAAGTTTCGAAAGAGTAGCAATGCCGTTAGTGCCACAAGTGCTATTAATCTATTTATCCTAGTGCTTTGGATATCAGAACGTGTCATCGTTGGTTTAAAAAAATTAAAAATTCGATCTTTCCGACGGATCAAAATTTGGAAGACCCATTGAATTTCTCAGGGATCTTGTGTTGGACGAAATTGAAGATGATCCTAAGAAAACCATTCAAGAATTAGCAACAGAGCTTAAAAAATCATGGTCAACTTTGTAACGGTACTTGAAACAACTGAACAAGGTGCAAAGAGAAGAAATGTGAGTTCCACATCAACTTTCAGTTAAGGAAAAACTTCAGCGTGTGACTAGCTGCAGTTCACGTTTGTCCAGGTTAGGAAGAGATTCCATTTCTTCAAAAAATCGTTACTGGGGATGAGAATTGGATTCTATACACCAATCCATATAAGAAAAACAATGGTTAACATCAAGATAACCATCAATGCCTCCAACGAAAGCAGATCTTCATCATAAAAAAGTGTTCTTGTTAGTTTAGTGGAATTTCACATGAATTATCCACTGTGAGGTTTTGAATCCCAATGAAACTATTACTGCTGAATATTATTGTACACAGCTTGATCGATTAAACATCTCTTTGCTTCAAAAACGTCCAAGGGTGATTAATCGAAAGTGTGTCATTATTCAGTATGATAATGTAAGACCTCATAGCACCAGAATCAGTCAAGAAAATATTGATAAGTTGGTTTGGAGAATCCTGGCTCACCCGCCATATTTTCCAGAAGCTGCTTCTTCCAACTTCTACCTCTTCGGATCAATGGAGCATTTTTCCAGCGAGAAAATCTTTTCTACTGTGGCAGCCATCAAAACTGCATTCGAAGAATATTTTATCACGAAATTACCCTTATTCTACAAGAACGAAATTTAAAATCTGACAGAAAGATGGAAGAAGGTTATCAATAATGATAGGGATTAAATTATAGATTAGTCTGTAGTAAATGTGAAATAAAATAAAATTTTGTATAAGTATCAAAAGACGGCATCACTTATTGGTATCCCTAATATTAAAAGTTTGATATTTTAACGAAATTTAAAATAATTGGAATAAACTATTTTAGTAAAAAGAAGATATAATATTATTTTGTTTCTTCAAAAATCATTTAATGGGTATCAAATATGAGAACAAGTTAATTAAAAATTAGTTACTAACTCTTCGTAAATATGAAAAAATACATGTACAGGGTGTTTGAATGAACTTCGGTCGATTTTGTTTTGCAGCCATTTTTTTTTTTGGTTGTGTAGCTGTCAGTTGTCATTTAACAGTGGTAGAGTTTGGATCCAGGCAATTTATTATGATGAATTTAATGTCATTGAAAATAGAGTAATAAGGTTTAATAGATCAATATAGAAGATCCCATTTTTTCAGAATTTAATCATGAATGATAAAGTTCATTTCGACATAAAACAAATTAAACAGCCATTATTGAGAATCTGGTAACTCAAATATGATCCATCAACGATCTCTTCATCCTCGTAGAGTTACTGCTTGGTGTGCAATTTGAGCTGGTGGGATTGGACCATTTTTTTAGACGATTTTAATAGAAATGTTGTTACGATCACAGCTGAACAATGCTGTACGATGCAGGAAAACTTCTTTGTGCCTAAAATTAATGAATCCTATACACTCTATTAGCTATGCTATGAGGACACTCATCATATATTCCAAAAATCCACTGGCTTCGCCATAGGAACATACGCAGTTATTGGGTGTTATTGCTTTTTAAGAAACTCAATTTAGTAGAAGCGGAAATTGTTCTTTCGAGCTAATAGAAATATCTGTTATCAGTTGATACATTCTCTATAAAACTGTAAGACATAACAAAATCGAGACTCCACTGACACACTTGAAATATCGAAAACTCTTAAGTGATCAACTAATAGAAAATTTTTACCGGGATGGAACAAGAACTTCTACTTCCATCTCTGAAACTATTAAATGAACAGCTTCACATAATGATAAAAGGTGAAAAGAGAGATTAGGTTGTATATTCCAAGAGAAAAGGAAAGTGTGGGAGACGTCAATCGAGTTATTACTGCTATACATGTCTAAATAAACCCAGAATGTATATGGGAGACTGTTTCCAGAGATACAATACTATGGCGAATTACAGAATGTAAAATACAAGCTTTATTTACATTAGAACATGGCCTACTTACAAAATAGATAAATTCATAAGCACTTTTAATTTTTCCTTTCACAACAAAATTTCTCTTTCCCAAAAACTTTATTGCAAAAGAGTGCCGGAGTTGATGGTCGATAGTATTAAGAAATGTTTAGAGTGCAAAGGGTTAAAAGATCTACAGCACATGTGGTTTCAATAGGGCGATGCCACATCGCACACAGCTCGCGTAACGATGCAAATTTCACTGCAAAATTTGATCACATCGATTGGCCACCTTATTCACCAGATTTGACTGCACCAGATTTTTTTCTTTGGATATGCTTAAAGGAAAGAATATACTTTAACAAGCCAGTAACAATTTAACAGCTTAAGTACAACATTCAACTAGAAATGGCTTACCACCAGAAATATACTTAAAGTTATGAAAAATGTAAAAGATGTAACACCTTATTTATCCATTTTTAACAGCATTAAACTGCCTATAATGTAGTGTAGTTCATCCAAAGTACACTATTATAAAATTATAACTAACTGCAACTCAACAAACAAAAATGGCGGTAAAAAAATATACAATATATGCATATACAATACAGTTCTGATATTGTGATCAAATTTTTTTCTACGAATGAATTATTATTTCATCTTGAAAATGTTTTTAATCTTAATTGTTTTAATTAAAAATGTTTAACACATTATTAATCATTGTTAATTGTTCACATTAAAATGATGTTGAGGCATCATTATAAGAGCGCTGAGGTAAAGAAAAAAATTTGAAATCATTTTTCTGTGGATTAGTGCTCAATAATCATTTATTGTACAATTTTGATTAGAAAATTTTTCGATTTATGAAATGAGAGAAAAATTAGTTTGCGAAAATCTATATATACAACGTTGATGGATAAGGCAACTGCGGCCGTATTATGCTTTAAGTACTCCAGGGACAAAACGGTTGCAGCCGCTCTCGTTATACGTCTTATAATATTGAATCATGGTATTGTGTCCCACAATGAGCCACTGTTTTCTTTTCAGTGTCCCAGGAAATAGATAATAAATTTCAATTATTAACAAAATGTTGCTGAGGTGTGTGTATAGGCATTGTAGTCAGTGTTCGATTATTTCAATAAAAATATGTCAGCACATTACTACTTTTAAATAGTTAAATGAATTAACTATTGTATATTCATGTGCGTTTTGTAGAAGAAATCATTAGGCGTCTGCAATCGTCTTGTCCCAGGTTGTAGAATTAAGTGGACTGCAGGAACATGACGGCTCTGGCATTCCAATGTTTTTTTACAAAAAAATATAGATATGCTAATTGATATGAGGGATACAATTTACATACAGGGATTGAAATTTTGTCTAGTTTCCTGAAACCTTTATTAGTTTCTACGTACGACTTCAATCTAATAAGAGGTTGAATTAAAAGCTGCTGTTCTTTTTGTGTTTTTGACCATTTATTTCAATAACAAAATGTGTGAATACATTGACCAAAGAATTTGCCTTTGGAAGCTATGATTTTCTTCACTTTTCTGGCAGAAGTTGAAATCCGCGACGAAAGAATGGTCTGTCTTTTGAGCCAATCCATTTAGCAAACCAATTTTCGACTTCTCTGTAGTTATGGAAATGTGTATCTTTCGAAACGTGTATCATCGATCGGAACAGAAGGTAATCTCTTGAGGCCAGGGCTAGAGAATACGCTGGGTGTGGGAGAACCTCCCATTCGAGCTCCATCAGTGTTTGTTTCATGGTTATAGCAACATGAGGTCGAGGGTTGTCATGGAGAAGAATCACTTTTCGGCGATTTAATGCAATTGATGGTCGTTTTTGTATCAAATTATCATTCAAACGCTCCAATTGTTGTCGAAAACATTCGCCGGTGAATGTTTCCTTTGATTTCAACAGTTAACACTCTCCATATCTCACCAAATAGAGAGCATTGTTTTGTGTCCGTGGATGTTTCGATTTGGTTTCGACGTTGATGGCTGGCCAGGATCAACCCATGATAGATAGATAGATAGATTATGTTTGAGGGAGGAGGAAGCTACCTTGCCTCCCGGCACTTAGACTCGAAGTCCATTATGCCTTCCCACGGCTGATCAAAACTACTCGGGAAGTCTCGCTTCCTTCCAGAAGCCTTTCAGCCTGCCCGAGTTTATAGACCCTAGTTCGGCCGCGGTGAGGAGAAACTCATTTAACCATCGTCGCCTTAAATTGACCCATGCCGAACATACCGCGAAGAGGTGAATAGGGGTCTCGTTGCTCCCCCACACTATCTACACTCCCCGTCTGTTCTTCTGCCTTGTATATGTTCGTGGTAGCTTAGTCTCCCGTTTCCTGTAACAATTCGCACCAGGATCCAGGAGAAGGATCTGCCACTTGTATACATTCTCTTGGTCCAGTCCTTATTTGGGGCCTGGCCTAAGAGTACCCTGGATTGACGGCAACCGTCAATCTTTAGCCACTATTCTGAGTGTTCTGACTCGACTCATTCCCGAATGGCGCCCTTGGCACAGCATCTCGCTAGCCCTACAAAGGACTCTGGCCCCTCCACTGGGTTCCTGGCTCCTAATGAGCCCAGTCTGTCCGCTATTTCGTTCCCCCGTATGCCCGAATGACCCGGAACCCACAGAAGGTGAATCTCGTTCTGGAAAGCCAGTCTGCCGAGAGCTATCCTTGCATTCCAAAACCAACCTATCAACCCATGATACGCCACAAGAAACTCTTCTTTTTATCCCTTTCAAGCAAAGAAATCGAGATATTTAAACGATTAGTAATGGCATGTTCGGTCAATTCGCGTGGCAGCCATCTCCTTTCTCTCTGGATCTTTTCCATAGCTTATAAATGTTGTTAAATGATTAACTTATCAACTGTAAGCTGTTGAGCCAATTCTTTGAGTGTTTGAGTAGGGGTTTGTTCCAACAGAGCTTCGAGTTGTCCATCTTCGAACTTTTTCAATTTACCTGGCCGTTATTTATCGCGAACGTACGTCACAATCGCCACTTTTGAATCATAGGAACCCATCTCTATATACTGTTTCCGATGGAGCAGATTCACTATAAGTTTTCGCAAGCAATCGATGAGCTTCAGCTGCACTTTTTTTAAATCAAAGTAGTATAGAATTACACATCGGAAAAACAACTTATCGCGTTCAATTTTAATTCGGTGATAGAAAAGCACTTTTGTGAACAAAGGATGGCGTCTGATGACTGAATTTTAGTGGGACATGTTCATACTTCCAAATGACATAAGAGACATCTGTTACTGCCCACAAAATATGCACTCTAGAGTCATCCACACATGAACAACGGTTTTTAATGCAACCTCTTAATAATAGTGTGTCCATGAATGCGTTAAAGTAAAAAAAATATATAATAAAGTACGTAAAAACTAGATCATTATTTTTGTTGTATATTTTTCAAGAACATAAGCGCGTACAATCTGAAAAGTCATGTTCTACGAGGTCAGACAATTAAGTAATGCGACCGATTTTTTTTCTCGGCCTGTGGTAACACTGCGAACCTGTAACTCCGCCACCGTAATAGCAGATCCCTACTCTCTCGATTGAGACCTTGACCACCCTCGTACGATCATTTTTTCGCCAGCTGTTTAGTGTTTTGTAACAACGCGCGAGTAGTGCATGTCACGAATGTCACCGAATGAACATCGCTCAAGATTGTCTCGACCAGGTTGAAAGTGATCCTACTCTTCTCGATCGAGTTATTACTGGTGATGAAAGTTGGTTCTTTCAATATGACCCCGAAACTAAACGACAAAGCCAACAGTGGCTGTCCCCTGGAGCACCAAGGCCAAAGAAGGCGAGAATGAGCAAGTCCAAAGTGAAAACCATGTTGATTTGCTTCTTCGACAGCAAAGGGGTGGTTTACAAAGAGTTCGTACCACCTGGACAAACCGTAAATCAAGTATTCTACCGCAATGTGCTCGAAAAATTACGAAAAAGCGTGCTCAGAGTCCGTCCAGAGATCGCGAAGACTTGGGTTCTGCATCACGACAATGCTCCCTGTCACAGTGCGTTCAGTGTCTCTCAGTTTTTGGCGTCTAAAGGCATCGCAACGTTACCACAACCGCCCTGTTCACCGGACATGTCACCCTGCGACTTTTTCCTATTCCCCCATATGAAAAAAATCGTCAAAGGTCGACATTTTGACTCCGTTGAAGATATCCAAGAATCTGTGACGAGGGTACTCGGAGAGGTCCCACAAGAAGTGTTCCAGAATTGTTACAAAAACTGGAAAACTCGCTGGAATAAGTGTATAGATGCGGGAGGGGCTACTTTGAAGGGGATCGCAGCGATGTACCTTAATTTTTAAATATACTCGATTTTTGAATTTTGTCGTATTACTTAATTGTCTGACCTCGTATGTTCCAAGAGGAGCAGCTATCACTGAACTGGCATTAAATGCAACGCACAATGTAAAAAACGGTTGATTTGGATATAGTTTTACATAAAAAAATATCTTGAATTTAAACTTTATTTTAGATGAACTGAAAGTAATAATAGCTCCAAAATATTTTGTTATAGAAAAAGTATTTATAGAATACATTCACAACGAAAGTAGTATAAAAATTCAGCATATATTTTATGAAAATTCTTACCCAAAACTTAAAGAAGTACAATCTG
Organism: Acanthacorydalis orientalis; assembly: GCA_034766995.1. Classification (NCBI taxonomy): domain Eukaryota; kingdom Metazoa; phylum Arthropoda; class Insecta; order Megaloptera; family Corydalidae; genus Acanthacorydalis; species Acanthacorydalis orientalis. Next base: position 13,024,925 of record CM068317.1, on the reverse strand, counting down.
CAGCTGCACGAGAGCATTCATTCTGACAGTCGGTTACTGTAGCAATATCCAATAACATTCTACTAATGTCATGATCCAGAAATTTCTCTCCAATGGCAATTCGTTCGTAGCAATCTGAAAGCATATTAAATACATAATTGAATAAAAAGATGAAAACTATTATCATGATATTAATTTTTACATCAATTATGTTTGTGTGTATATATATATAAATATATATATATATATATATATATATATATATATATATGTATATATGTATATATATATATATATATATATATATACATATATATCCATATATATATATATATATATATATATATGGATATATATGTATATATATATATATATATAAATATATATATATATATATATATAGATGTATATATATATATATATATTTATATGTATATATATATATATACACACATATATATATATACATATATATATATATATATACATATATATATATATATATATACACATATATATATATATATATATATATATATATATATATATATATATATATATATATATATATATATATATATATATATATATATATATATATATATATATATATATATATATATATATATATATATATATATATATATATATACGTTTATATATATATATATATATAGATATGTATGTATATATATATATATATATATATATATATATATATAATGTGTAAAAATTAATTCAGTACCTTTATATTGAATCAGTTATAACTCTGTTTTAAATTAAAATATTTTCTCTTAGTGTTAGGATTTAAAGTACTAGTCTTATCATTTAAAAACATTACAAAGGTCGTTTGATAAATTTTATAAATTCCAATGAGATGGATCCACCATTCATTTGGTAACGTCACGGCTATCAAGTGTTATTTTTCAAACTAGTATAGGCGAAATTTCACCCAGATTCTACAGATGTTTGAAGCGAGCATTATTGCAGGTGCATAATGAAATAAAATAGAAAAAAACTAACAAACATTTTGCATCGATTCATCACAGTGGATGAAACATGGATCCACCACTATACACCTGAGTCGAAGCAGCAGTCAAAGCAGTGGGCAACGGCTGGTGAAAGTGCGCCGAAGAAAGCGAAGACCGTTTTGTCGCACTGGGAAGGCGATGGACACTTTTTTTTGGGATTCCAAAGAAATCATCTTCATCGATTACTTAATGAAGGGGAAAACGATAACAGGAGCTTATTATGTAACATTACTGGACCGTTTGAAAGAAGAGCAGAAACAAAAACGTCCAAGATTGGCGCACAAAAAATACTCTTCTACCAGGACAACGCCTCGTCTTAAAAATCGATCGTCGCAATGGAAAAATTGCACGAATTAAAATTCGAATTGATTCCTTATCCACCTTTTACTTTGGACTTGGCCCCGTGTGACTTCTTTTTCTCAACATTGAAAATTTGGCTCGATGGGAAGAATTTCTCGTCGAATGAGGTTATCATCGCCGCCGATAATGAAAAAAATTGCAGAATTTGAGAAAATATACTTTTCCAACAGTATAAAAAACTTGGAAACTCATTGGACCAAGTGTATAACCCTCAACGGAGACTATGTTGAGAAATAAAGTCGATTTTTTCCAAAAAACAGTGTTCAACTTGTTTTTTTATTATACTTATCAAACGACCCTCGTATATACTATAAACTGGCCAAATCAGTTAGCATAACCACACAAAAAAAGTATTCAACACAATTGCGACCGAAAAGCAGCAAATTATGCATTGCATACTTTTTGCATTCCAGTTCAAAAAGTGTTACCGAACCGCCAGAATGATTTTTTCAACTTTGAACGAAAGTGCTGTAATAAATAAAACATGCAAAAAATAGTTTCAGTAATTTTTGAATTTTTGTAAATTCATTAAAGAAAAACTAAATGTCAAAACTAAATGAGTTATTTTCTTATATAACTGAAAGACCCTTTCTTGGTTGATAATTTTTTTTGGATGAGTTTTTCTCTTGTCTTCGGCTCGCAGACTCTCTTAAACTGCATTTGGTGGTGCGCGTTCATATATGCATTGAACACCACTGTCTTAAACCATTCAAAAGTTATGAGCTGTTGACAGATCTTTTAATTCGCGATTTATACTTTTAGGTTATATCAATCTTTTTATTTGTATTGTATTGTTGTTTACTCATCCAGACTTATATTGCATTTATTTATATAATTATTTAGACATTTTTAATTTGAGATTAATTTTCATACATAACAAGTTTAAAAAATCAAAATTTATGGTTACATAATTAAATTGTGCTCTATAAATGAACACCGTTCAATCAATACACACAAATTAATAGATCTGGATATTAAAAAATCTAAAATTATACTTGTCCACCTAAAACAGTATTAAAATAAAACTTATTTCAATTACAAATCAATAAAAAAAGGTATAAAATCGTTTGATTTTATAAAAATACTAAGGGGCTTCGCCCCATACTTGCTTTGCTCGTCAATCCCCAGACTTGTTGCGTTCGCCCACTGCCAATTATAAGCATGTACACGTAACCGAATGAAACAATAAACATATTTGTGTATCAAAGAAGCCTCGTTCCAAATAAATAATTCTACGTCATGGATTGTTTTTACATTTTGTGGATAATTTTGATTTTATACATAAAGAGAGGATAAACATATTTGGGTACCATAGAAACCTTGTCCTAAATAAATAAGTCGATATTATGGAATTTTTATTTTTAGTGGATAATTTTGATTTTATATATATATATATATATATATAGAGAGAGAGAGAGAGATATTGTTATGACCCGAGTGTGTGTGATCGGGGTCAGAAATTTGTATTCAACAATTAAAACAGTAGACAGTCTGGCCGCTACCTATAAAGGCATATTGCATTGTTATAGCAGGCTAGTCTTGTAGACACGGGTTTTGAGGAGTCTTTTTCGTGCTATCAACAAAAGCAGTTCACTTTGAAATTTGATTATAAGGAATGCAAAGGACATAGAAGTTCACGGGTTTTGTGGCGCTATCGAAAAGGCATATGGGGCATGCATTTATGTACGTTCAGTTGATAATAATAACAAAATCATGACAAATTTGTTATGCTCTAAAAATCGTGTCGTCCCATTAAAATCAGTATCCTTGCCTAAACTAGAGTTATGCGGAGCACTTTTATTATCGCGATTAATCAAGGTCGTATTACAATCATTGTGTAAAAAGATTGACAATATCTATTTATGGTCAGATTCAACTACGAGGGTGGTCCCAGAAGTACCCGACCCACCAAAGAAAACACAAAAATTTTGGAAAAGATATATTTATTTTTCAACATAATCTCCTTTCAGCTCTGTACACTTTTCCCAGCGATGTTCAATAAGTTCGATACCCTTTTTATAATAATAACTGTCTTGCTCCTCAAAATACCCATTAACTGCCGACTACTTTTCTTCATCGTTGGGAAATCTTTGACCACTGAGCCATTTTTTCAAGTTTGGGAACAGAAAATAATCCGAGGGGGTTAAATCTGGCGAATAGGGAGCATGAGGTAACAATTCAAACTTTATTTCATTAATTTTGGCCATTGCAATAACGGATTTGTGAGCTGGTGCATTGTCTTGATGAAACAGCACTTTCTTCTTAGCCAAATGCGGCCGTTTTTGCTTGATTTCTTCGCTCAAACGTTGCAATAAGTTCGCATAATACTCGCCGTTGATAGTTTTTCCTTTTTCAAGATAGTCAATGAAAATTATCCCACGCGCATCCCAAAAAACCGACGCCATGACCTTGCCTGCAGATGAAACGGTCTTCGCCTTCTTTGGAGCCGGTTCTCCCTTTTCAGTCCATTGTTTCGATTGTTCTTTTGTCTCGGGTGTGAAGTGATGGACCCATGTTTCATCCATGGTTATGAAACGGCGCAAAAATTCTGCTTTGTTGCTGTGAAACTTCGCTAAACACTCAATTGAAACATCTTCACGACACTGTTTTTGCTCGAGTGTGAGCAAACGCGGCACCCGTCTTGCACACAGCTTTCTCATGTCCAAATTTTCAGATAATATGCGATGTACCGCACTTTTTGAAATGCCTACTATGTCTGCTAGCTCGCGCACTTTCAGTCGACGATTGTCCAGTACCGCTTTGTGGATTTTCTTCACCATTTCTGGAGTCGTCACCTCATTTGGTCGAGCACTGCGATGCTCGCCTTGGCAGCTCGTACGGCCTCGTTTAAACTCTGCTACCCAACATTTCACTGTTGTAAACGAAGGAGCAGACTAACCCAGAATAGAATCCAGTTCAGCTTTTATATTGGTTGGGCTGAGGCCTTTCAAATAAAAGTATTGTATCACGTAACGACGACCAATTTTCTCCATTTTCACAAATTCACTGAAAACGTTCACTATTGATGGCTGCCAAACAAATACTAAAAACGTGGCGCCCTCAAACTTGAAACATATGCTTTATAGATTGTGTACTTTCTAATACAGTGATATTTTTCAAACAACTACCGTCATCTCTAGGTCAGGCCGGGTACTTCTGGGACCACCCTCTTATAACTTTACAATGGATTCACACGCAACCTCATTTATTGAAGACATTTGTTGCAGAGTGTCCGAAATGAGAAATATTTGCAATGGTACATTGTGTGATCGGCGTCAGAAATTTGTATTCAACAATTAAAACAGTAGACAGTCTGTGGCCGGTGCCTACGAAGGCATATTGCATTGTTATAGCAGGCTAGTGTTGTAGACACGGGTTTTGAGGAGTCTTTTTCGTGCTATCAACAAAAGCAGTTCACTTTGAAATTTGAGTCAGTCCGCAATAGAACACAGCACAATTCAGAATCGGATCTGCATTGATCAATTACTTTTAAAATAAAATGCACTTATTATTAAATTAATAAGTGCGTGCAGTTTTGACATTAGAGAAGGTCTGCATATGTTTGCTGCACTAACTCGAACTCGTACAGATATTATAAAATTGAAACATGTATTCAACAATGATTTCAATATTAAATAATATTCAGTTTAATAAAACAAATGTCATTGGATAATGATCTCATATTTAAAAATACTTAAAACTTTTTATATTGTAAAATGTTAAAATTGAAATACTTGCGTCATCGTTAGCAATTTCTAACAAAAACGGATCATAAAACAACATTGTGACTAAAATTACCGAATATAAAATAAGAGAAATATAAAATGCCACGAAAATAAATATACAACATGTAATATTCTAATAATGAGCCTGTATTAGTACTGTCATAGGACTTGATGATGATGATGGTATCATCATAAAGGATTCAAGTAGCTTTATTTGCTTTTTATTTAATTATAGTATGTATTTAGATGATTTTTGAAATTTTAAATATTTACCTTATTCCATTATTCTTTTCTTTACAACGTGTGAATATTTTTTTCGATTTAATTTAATATAATTTATGAACATTGTAAAGAGAACGGCAATGAAGTTTCGAATTGTTAAATAAATTAAATGATTATATTTTCTTTAATTTTATATATAATATAATAATTTATATTACATTAGTTACTAGATTTAACAATAGAAACTCTATAATATACTTCAGCGTCCTGCAACAAATCTTCCTTAATATTATTATTCGAATCTCATGCGCAGACGTCTTCTGATTTTATAATATTTTTATTATATTTCAGCTTTGACATGTTTATTTATTTTCTTATAATCAATGAACTCTGCCCCAACTAGTATAATTAAATATGAAATGACCGAGAATTCTTATAGAAATTTTCAAAAATAAAACTTAAAATAATAATTCAATAAAAAATTTAGTTTTTAAGCTTTCAATAAATCATTTATTTTTTAAGCTTTTCATATTCAAATTTTGAATATCTAAAGATAATAAAATAGTCATTGATATGCGCATGAGCATCAATAAAAAAATACCATAATGATTTATTGAATACTGTTGACAAAAAAAAAAATTTATGGTTTGTGAGATGAAAAAAAAATGTTTTGAAATTTAAATCTCTTCCTTATTTGGTTCGTCAAAATATTTTAAACCATTTAATAGTTATGAGTACTTACATAATTTTTGCATAATTTAAATAAATGTAAAAAAATTAAAGAATAAATGTCATAAAGCTAAATAACTATTTATAAATATTGTTGTTAATGTATTTTTATTGGCTAAAGATAAATAAAAGTGACATTTAACAATGTTTGAGTTAGTTTAGAAAAAATTAAAACATTAAAAAAACATAATTTTTTTATGAATCAACAATGGAATATTGTGAAATGTTTGAGGACTCTTGTAGAAATTTTTCAAAATAACACTAGAAATAATAATTGAATAAAATAATTGGTTTTTAAGCTTCAATAAGTCATTATTTATTTTTTAAGCTTTTACATTCAGATTTTTAAAATCTGAAGGTAATGAAATCATCATCTAAATTCGCATGAGCATCAATAAAAAAATTATCATTAATGATTTATTGAATACTGCTGACAAGAAAAATGTTTTATGGTTTGTGATGAAAAAAATAATTTTTGAAACTTTCATTTGTTCTTTTCTTTATTTATTTTCTCAATATTATGTTTGACTGTACTTCAAAAACATAAATGTCTATATCAACTGTGAACAAACTGTGGCTCGCAAGCAGCACGCGGCTCCCGAAACAATAATTTTGGGTTTGGTTACCATTTTTTTTAAACTTTTATATTAATAATCTATAGTAGTATTATTTAAACTATTAAATGTAAAAATGAAAACAATGAAAGTCTTCAACCGGTAGAGATTAAACATATTTTGCTTTGATGAGTAGAACTAGTATATAGTTGTATATTTTATTATTTATAAATATAATTTTATAATAATATTAGTTAAAAAAGTTCTGTCATTATAACGTACAATAATTCCAAGAATTATTTACACTTATTATCAGATAAAATTCCAAGAATTGTTTATCAGTTATATTGACATGTGTTTTATTATTAATTGTTGAATGAATCGAACTGTTAACTTTAATTTAAAAAATAATTCTAACCTTAATAAATGTCTGTGAAAAATAGTGTAATGCGTGCATGTTTGCTTTATGAATTTAAACTTGCGACTAACGCTACAGAAACTGCAAAAAAATTGTACTGCGTTTGGAGAAAAGACAATTACATGAAAAACGGCCCAGAGATAGTTTAAAAAAATTTCTGCCAGTAATGAATCCATTAAGGGCGAGGTCAGATCAGACAAACCATTAAATTTGAAAATCGACGAATTAAAGATAATAATTGAAACAAATTCCACTTTAACGTATCAACAGCTTGCATAATTGTTCAAAGTGACGAAACAATACAGAAGCATGTACACAAAATAGGAAAGAGTTGGAAATTTAGTAAATGAGTAGCACACGAATTAACTCCCAATAACAAATTACAGTGTCTTACAATCTGTACATCTCTTATTTCACGACTAAAATCGTAGAACTTTTTGGATCAAATTTTGACCACTGATGAAAAATGGATTATGTATTCTAACTACAAACGTATTCACCACTGGCTTTCATTAGGTGATCCTGTCCCACAAAGTTCTAAAGGAAAGTTAACTCCACGAAAACTTCTCTGTGTTTGGTGGACTTCAAAAGGAATTATTCACCATGAATATCTACGAGTGGGTCAAACCCTAGTGGCAAACATTTATAGTGAACAACTCAAACAAGTACACGATTCATTAAAACAAAAACAGACAGCACTTGTAAATCGTAAAAAAGTTTTATTTTTGCAAAATAACACACGGCCACACGTTTCTGTACAGATCAGAACAGAAATTACGAATTTAGGGTCGGAGATCCTCCCCCATCCCCCGTATTCCCCAAATATATCTCAATCAGATTATCACCTATTTTTATTTTTGCACAATCATATGAGTGGTAAACAGTTTAATAACGAAGAAGAGTTAAAAATGGAGGTGTCTACATTTTTTGTAAATAAAAATAATCAGTTTTATAAAAATCGAATTTATAAATTATCTTCTCGCTGGGTAATGGCTGTTCAATGCGAAGGTGGATATTTTGATGAATAAAGTTATTTTATGTAAAAATACACAAGTGTTTTTTCTCAATTCAAAAACGACAGAACTTTCATGGTTACCTGATATTTTCTATGACTTTTGAACATTAAAAAACTATACGAAAATTATTATATATGGCTCTTATTATTGAAGAAGTTGCCCACCACTGGTCTATATAATTGATAAAAAATGCTTTATGGCTTAATATTTTTCACTACCTTTATTTTTCATAATAAATAGTGAGATATGAAAAATGATTTTTTATAAATGTACCATTTGGAATACATACATAGGTATATATATATATATATATATATATATATATATATATATATACTTGTGTGTGTGTTTGTGTATTTATGAGTACGTATGAGAGAGGTGTTTATGTGCTTGTGTCCTTGTATATAAAAAATAGCAGAAAAAATTACATATTTTATCTTTAGTGGAAACAATTTTAATTTTCTATCTTCGTATTAAATAATAATCTTTTTCTAGGAATAAACAGGTATATGAAAATAAAATATTTATATGAACTATTTTAAAATTCTTAGAAGACATCTATTGATCAATCTATTTTTATCTTTTTATATATATATATATATATATATATATATATATATGTATATATATATATAAACATATGTTAGAAGACATTTTATTATTCTAAATTATAGACCAATTTCCATTAATTAATATTTATTATATGTGTAATTTTGAACTTGAAAATTATCGTTTTTTTTGTGTGTAAAACCAAAACGTTTGTAATAATCCTTTAAAATATATGATTTTGATTATTGTTAACCCTTAAACTACACGTTGGGGTCGAGGTGACCCCAACAACAGTGTGTTTCGTATGTTTCATACAGGTAGTGTGTAGTTTAAGGGTTAAAATAGTTCATATCTCTAATTCTCATCTTCAACGAAGATACATTTAAAATATGTTAAATAAAAAGAAATTAAAATGGTCATATTAAAATAAATAATTAAACCAGTGTTTCAATAAACCACAATCTTTCACAAATCTGATGATGGTAAACATGCCGTTTCAGTCACACCTCGTATAATGGATGTGCGGATGTAAGACATACAAATAAAATCGGTGCCTTTTTTTATAAAAAAATGAATGTTTAGGGAAAAATAAAATACATTTCAATCCTTCAAATATCTGCACATTACTTTATATAATTTTTCTCCATCGATCGAGTAACTGAAGAATCTCTTGTCGAAAAAAAGATAGGGTTGAGTCTATGAAATCGTAATCCATTTTCAGAACTCTTCTAATGTTTTCACATTTTTTGTATGTTTTTTACATCACAACACCTTCTCACAAAGCTGAAGAAATCATTCCCTCGTCTCTTATAGCATTTTTATCAACTGGTATGTGAAAAGTATGCAATGCCAAATATGCTGCTTTTCTGACACCATCCTGTTGACTACTGTCTTGTGAGGTTATGGTAACTGCTTGGTCAATATATATATATATATATATATATATATATATATACATATATGTGTGTGAGTGTGTATATACATATATATATATATATATATATATATGTATATATATACATATATATATAAATATGTGTGTATATACATATATATATATATATATATATATATATATATATATATTATATTTTTAAATATTAACGTTGGCACTTTCAAGTCCTAAAACAACGAGAAAACATCTTAATTTAAGAGTTATGATTAATTGAATCTAAAGGCACCGAATTAATTTTTACACCTTATATATCAATCATATAGCTCAACAATTTCAGATATATTACTCAATTAGTACATATTATAGATAATATAAAATAATGTATTTTTTTGAAAAATATCCATTCTGAAAACTATAATAATAGAATTAATACAATTTTGGAAAAGAAAGAGGTGTTGTGTGTTCTATAGCAAAATTGAGATATGTTATAAGATAAAATCAAAAAGCTCACATTGTATGCAATTGTGAAAATACCTGAACAAACTTTTGATTGAAATGACTATGAGAAATATTAAATATTCTCATTTCAACCGGCAGTAATGCTGCTAAACGCAAGCTAACATTCTACTCCAGCCGGCAGTACTGCTGCCAGAATATTTGCGTTTTAGAAGTGTTTTATTTTGCTGTTAACCAACCTTGATCAAACTTTTTTCTTCTAGAAACATCTGCAGTCATTTTCAAGTAATTTGATCAATTTTATAATACTTATTTCAAACGTTTTTCCTGATATATTATAGTTTATACAAAAAGCCGTATTATACAAAAATGAATATAGAAACAGGCTGTAGCGATGACGAGTTTTATGTTGAAGACTTCCAAAGTGATAGAAGTAATGATGAGGATAGTAGCAGTAGTGAAATCTTACAAAATAAGTATATAAAAATGATTTACATATAACAATCAAAAATAATATAATAATGACATGAATAGGTCATGTGTTTTGTATTTTTAAGCGAATTACATTGAAAAATCGTTTTGAAAATTGCTAACATAATATTTAAGAAAAAAATATAAAAAGTAGTAAAATATAAATTCAATTCATTACTTTTGCATTTGGTATTTGTGCTTATATATCATTTATAAATATTCTTACTAATAAACAACTACTTTATAAAAATTATCATCTATTCTTAACAAACTTATTCTTAAAATTTACAAAATTTTTTTGGAGTTGGCTAACATATATGCTATAATATTCTTAGAGTGACAAGGGTTAACTATAGGTCATTACCAAGTGGACACTAGTTTAATACTTCTATAGTATTGGATTTTTAAAGTATACCAGTTTAAATGTTAAGCAGTGTATATGAAATGATTGCAAATGTTAAATTATATATGTGAATAATAAATTTAAATAAGAAGAACTCTTACTTCTGATCATTACTATTATATATATATATATATATATATATATATATATATATATATATATATGTATATATATATATATATACACATGTGCAAAATTTGTTACTAATCAAAATTCTCACGAGTTACTTGAACCGTGAACTTGATTTATACAAGTTGATAAAAAATAAATTGCATGTTTGTATGAATTATGTATTTAAAAAACTTAACTCATCGATTACTGCACACGTTAATTAGTTGTATTTATATCTGTTCAAATGTGATGTAGATGTATTCATTTTATTATACATATACATATATGTTTTTACATATACATATATATATATATATATATATATATATATATATATATAGAGAGAGAGAGAGAGAGAGAGAGAGATTTTTTTGGAAATTTATAAAGAACTTGTATTTAAGAATTTCAAAGTTATTTACAAATGATTTAATTAACTACAGATTTAAATACTTTAATTGACCGATATTAATTGAAGTTCAAATTCAAAATAAAGAGCAAAAATATCACAAAACACATAAAGTTAAATAGAAGGTTGGTATAAAAATAATTGCGGTTTATGACTCTCAAATTCATGTACGTTTTTTAATTTAAGTGGTCGTAAATGGTCCAGAACTGTTGGATGACTAACGGCTAACTTTTGTGCAAGTACTCGAATTATTATGTGTGGTTCTGATTAAACTAACACCTTCAGTCGATCGTTATAAACTGAAGAAGGACAACCGTGACTTTCTTCATCTTTAAGCCTCTCGTTCTCAGCACGAAATTTTGGAACCGCTAATTCACCGTACGTTTCTTAAAAGTACCCTCACTGAGAGCATTGTTTACTTTATTATCAGTCTCTACTGATTTACCACTCGTTTTGAACTCATACAAAAAAAAATGCTCTTATTTGCTTCTTTTCCATTTTTAATTCAATAGCCCAATTTGAAGCAAAAGTTAATTATGAAACCGAAATACAGACCGATTTACAAAGTAGGTGTTACCAAAATACAGACCAAAAAATCCACTTTAGAATGATATTAACATGAACACAATGGAAAATTTGTTAAACCCCGACTTAACGTGATTTAACTGGTTTTGAATGTTTATATAAAAAGGTTTTTTTTTGTATTTACTGCTCTTTTATTACTGAGTAAAAAACACCAATAGTTCAAATATAATTGCTGTATTTATTTATAAATATGAGGAAATAATGTAGTTACAGTATGATTATAATTATCGAAAGAATACAAGTTGAAAATTAAACTAAGTGATACAAATGTGCTTCGTTTTTCGATGTTTATACAACTCGACCGGTTCGTTCGAGCTGTTCGATGCGACTGTCTACCGAGAATATTTATTTATCGTTGCTACAGTGTACTTCAGTATACTGAATTAAGTTTAACAATCAATGTTCAAATTACCGAAATATTTGCAATAATGAAAGTAACGAAAACATACAAAATGGTTTAGAAAATCGACAATTAAACATTTCAATACACAACACAACAATTAAAAATATTGTACATAAAATATACAACACTGTTTTTACATTGTCGGGTTTGACGGTATATTAAATAAAATAAAACGATCGAACGAAATATTTGGTGTATTCAAGATTGAATCAATATCATCTCTACCCTTTGCTACGAAACACACAATATATATATATATATATATATATATATATATATATATATGTGTGTGTGTTCATGTGCGCATATATATATATATATATATATATATATATATATATATATATATATATATATATATATATATGTGTGTGTGTGTGTGTGTGTGTGTGTGTGTGCTCAATGAAAGTGTAATGACACTTTCATTGAAAAAATTAAGGTTAGAATTCAGAAAACAAAAACCGCAATTCTTTCCTACCGACCTAATACATTATCATAATTGAACTCCTTTATTGACCTCAAAATGATTGTGGTCAAAGTGATCAAAATGATCACTTTAGTGACATTTTAATTTGTATTTACATATACAGTAGACCCTCGCCGAAAGACTACCCCAACGAACGATCGATCACACAACGACCGGGATTCACAAATTCCGGTCGCAATAAAGGAAGAATCCGGTTAAGCTGGATATAATCCCATGAAAAACAGATTAAGATCGTTGCTAGAGACTAATACATCTGGCGAATTCAAATTAAAGCATATTCTCTTCTCGTGTATCATTCACAGACTCCACGTTTTTTAAACAGCACAAAATGATAAAAAGTACATTGGAAGCGCAAGTGACTTCAACAGTTGGTAGAAATGATTGAGGAGGAGAAAGATAGTGAGAAGAAGAAAATTGAAGAAGATATACATATTATGAGTAGTGACGAATTAACAAGCTTGTTAAGTAGATAGGCAACTGTTAAAATTAAAATGAAATTCAATCCGGAAATTGACACGAATGAAGTTTATTTGTACCAGTTTGAGGATAATATAATTGCCTACTTTTACAAATTGAAAAGAAATAGGGATAAACAGTCCACTTTGGATAGATTTTTCACAAAAAGCATCAATTTCCTTCCAATCTAGTGCCACTACCACAAAGAGTACTAGATTTGATTCCCCTTCTAGTGGCGAATTACCATAAATCTTCATGGACGATGATTTTTCTTCTAAAGATCAGTATTGGTAAATTGATGGCGTTAGCCACCATCGAATAAAAACAAATTATTAGGAACAAAAGGAAAAGAAAATTAATTTATTTTCATTTCTTATACGTATCTTTATAATTACATTTTCTAATGTACGGTTAAGATGATGGTGTCTTTGCACCAATTAGAAGATAGGAGGGACAGTACACCACACAAGAATGACATTGCAAATAATGATCATCGCAGAGAATCAGTGTCTATACACAAAGACTCTCAGAATTTCAATAGTTTTAAGGGGTTAGGTACACTTGTGATTTTGATTTTTAAAAATTTTTTTTTACATTTTCTGAAAGTATAATATTTCAAATATATTGTGTCAAAATTTCAAATAAATCGGAGCTTAACTTACGGAGATATATGACTTTAACCGAAAGCATCTCGAGCGGCCTTGCAGCAAATTTTTATATACGTGTAACTCGTACCCAAAACTTTAAACGCGTTTTTCTCGAAACAACGTTTTCAAAGTCGGTGCGTAGAAAATCCCATCCTGCTTTCACGCTATATTTTCTAGCCATTTGGTCTACAACATTCACCCGAAACTTGGTTTTGTTGTAAAATATGATTGTTTCAGGGACACGTTTAGCATTAACTTCTATTTCGACATTTTTATGTTTAGAACTGAGCAATTATACTTTTTTTTTGGCTTAGACTTGTAAACTGTGAGAATGTACTCATCTGATTTATAAAGTAATGTGGAAAATCGGATCGTATTATCCTTCTTAGCCTTTGCAATTTTTGGCAATTCTCTTCTGTTTGCACATATCGTCCCCAGAAGAGGAAATGCTTGTTTCAAGGCAAATGCTTGTGAAAAAGTTGTCAGTAGTAATGTTTTTTCCACCGCCTAAATATGGTTCAGCAAGCTTGAGCACAACGAATTCGCTCAAAGGTATATTTGATGGTCGTATTTTGTCTTTCCCTAAACATGAGAAGCCATTTATAAGATATTTGCTTGTAACGTCCGATGCCGACCAAAACTAATGCCGAATTTATCGGGCTTATTTGGCATGTACTGTGCAAATCGGCATCTAGCTTTAGTTGTGAACAATTGTTCATCGATTGTATTGTTCATGGCAGGATTATACCAAGCCTGACTATTTTGGATAAATCTGTCCCAAATTACAGAAATCAACGTTTGTTCGGTAACACTTGCATCAGAATCCGATCCAGATAAGTGTTCATCTATACTGGTTAGTTTTTTTATCAATTCAATATCTTTTCGAGACTTGTCCATAATACTCAGCCAAGTAAGCAGAACATAAATGTAAAAAAATATTTCTTTATGGATAGATTTTCAAACTACCGTGAAAAATTCAAATCTTTGTCTAGCAAATAAACTCCCCTTCCTTTTCTGCAAAATTCACTTTTGAAATAATCACTCGCTTTGCTCCAATTGTATTATAAATAACACGTTCAGCCTCACTAAATTTCCAAATATCACATCGTTTCTCTGCAAACTGCACAGTAGAGATGATCATCCGTGATATGATAAGGTTTGCTCTTCTTGTAAACAAATAGTTCAAAGCTGTTCGTTTACATACTCGCTGCTAAACAGCCGTTATTTATTTTATTTTTCCTTAAACATTCTCATTTTTATTATTCCGCAACAATTTAACCGATTGATTGTAAATTAAGTAACCCGTCAATTTGACGGATTTTCGTACAAATAGATGTACAACATATAGAAATAAGAAAATATAGGTCTTTCGGATAAAATGAATGGAGATATATGTTCAGTACATTATATCATTAAAAATCAATATATAATATATGAAAATAATATTTACATGTTCGAAATTTTTGGAGATTAAATCAGAAACCCGTCAAATTGACGGGTTCCGTAAATCTAGTGTTAACTAAAAAAAAATCGGCACCAAACATAAAATGAGAAAAATCGCAATTATTTTTGCACTCACCCAATATATATATATATATATATATATATATAAGAGAGAGAGAGACATTTTTTTGGAAATTTATAAGGAACTTATATTTAATAATTTAAAGGTATTTACAAATATTTTAATGAACTACAAATTTAAATAGTTTCAACCGATATTAACTGAAGTTCAAAGTGAAAATAAAAAGTTATAAATGACATAAAACTCACTACTTTCTCCGCCTCAAGTCGATACGGTCTCAGAAAGACTTATTTCACTCCGAATTCCATTTATGCAAATTCGGCGTTTACGACACGTGCATGTGCAATACGGAATTTTAAGACAAATAATAATTGTTCTGATTGAATGTGATGTGGATATGTAATTGTTCTGATGATGAAGCAGAAGCTACAGCATAAAATTTATATTTCTACTAAACACATAAATAGAGTATTGTTTCTTGGTAAAATAGAGGTTGCCAGGAAAGAAAATATTTAGAAAATAAATTATTCTCTATTTACAGCTCGGATGTTTTACTTCGTACACACACATATTTTTTTTTAAAATATTGCAGACGAGTTAAGACCAGAGTGCGCCAGTGGAACGGGAAATTTTAAAATCAGGCTTATTGACTCACCGTTGAAATGGGAGAGTCAAAATAAGTGATACATTGTAAGTTATTCATGGTCATTTAGTAAAAATAGAACAGTGGTGCATATCAAGTTTGCTGTGAAATCGTTTCACAAAAATGGCGAATGGTACAACTGTACAATAGCTATTTCACTATCATTATAACATTACTCGTCGTGGTCAGGTACCGACCGCTCATGCCATCAATTTGCGGATTCAGAAGTTTAAAGAAACTGGTTTCATATTAAATTTGAAGGGTCAAGTGTCGAGAAGAACAGTAAGAACACCAGCAAACATTGACCGTGTTAGAGTTACCTGTACGTCGAATGTTAGATAAAGATTTCAATTTTAATCCGTACAAAATTCAAATCGTTTGGGATTGAAAAGATACTGTTTGCATGGATTCTTATCAAGATACGCTAGTGCGTTTGGATGAAGATAAAAAACGTGATTCACAATTGATTCATGTCAGATGAACATCATTTTCATTCAAACGGCTATGTGGATAAGCAGAATAGTCGATTTTGAAGTGAGAACCCACTTGAATCACGAGTTATATATTCACATAATTCAGGTAAAGTCTATGAGAAGCTGACATAGGCAATGCCCATCAATAATAACTAATAAACATCCAGGCTAGACATCATCCGAGTTCTGTAAAAAGCTGAATCGACAGTTCTCATCGAATAGCGACAGACACGAACATCCGGACTGGACAACCCCATGGGAAGCTGAATGGACAGTTCCCATCAAATAATAATATCGGAAAAGTATACAAACAGATACAAATTTAGACTTAAGCAGATTCACCGGAACCATCGCCTCTCTACGATCGACGAGTTTGTCCGCCGATAGGCCCGCCGTTTGTACGGGCGTGCGAAGTCCAGTGAAAACGCTCTGGTTCGAGGACTAGGCACTAACGACTTCGTCGCTGAATACTGAACTTATCAGCGGTCTAGCCTGCTGAAGGCTTAGTGTGAGGCGATTGACGGTCACCGACCTGGCACACGCCATTCATAAGAGTCAGTAAGAGGTTTGCCTTCGCTGGCCGACCTGGAGCTCCGCTGACTCGTCACCGAGAGGCGGCCCCATGGAGGGGGCCACGGAAAATGCTCCACAACTTTGTGATGAATCTCCCTTATCAAGCAACGCCCAAGGGATATGAGCGACTCGAGTCGTGAGCGCATACGCTCGGAATCAAGTAACGCAAGGGCCCTTCTAGCCCGTGCTACAACGATGGTGACTTAAGTAGATTTGTTATAATTACATTAATAGAGTAACATCTATGTAGTTTTATAATAAACTCCGTTTGTGTTTTTAAAACGAAGTTTCTGTAACACCAAAAACAAAACTCACGTAAAAAGCCACTTCATAGTCCAAAAGTTATTGCATGGTGTGCACATTCATCATTCGATATTAACAGGTGGGCTGAAAAGTTCGTAGGCTGACACATAGATGGCGCTACTAGTATCAAATCCATATGATTTTTAGTTAGCTCTAACCTTCAAAAGACGCGTATATAAATTTGACAGCTGTTGCACTATTAGTATCTGAGTTATAGCATTTTTAGTGAAAGAACTTTTGTTACTTTGAAAAAATAGATAAAAAGGAATTTCATGTGTTAATAAAGCATTGCTTTTTGGCGAAAAAAAATACTGTTGAAACCAAGGCTTGGCTTAATAAACATTATTCGGACTCTGCACCAGGAAAATCAACCGTAGAGAAGTGGTTTGCTAAATTTAAACGAGGCGAAATGAGCACCGAGGACGATGCACGCAGTGGACGCCCCAAAGAGGCTGTTACCGACGAAAACATCAAAAAAGTCCACAAAATAATTTTTGATAACCGTAAAGTGAAGTTGATTGAGATAGCTGAGACCCTAAAGATATCAAAGGAACGTGTTGGTCATATCGTGCATGAATATTTGGATATGCGAAAGCTCTGTTCAAAGTGGGTGCCGCGCGAGCTCACAATCGACCAAAAACAACAACGAATCGATGATTCTAAGGAGTGTTTGGAGCTGTTCAATCGTAATAAATCCGAATTTTTGCGTCGATATGTGACGATGGATGAAACATGGCTCCATCATTTCACA
>CM068317.1:12999254-13001754 GCA_034766995.1 Acanthacorydalis orientalis | reverse complement strand
CGCGAATGAAAGATTATTTGAGTAACAAGAATTTTTGAAACTCAGAAATAACGACCTACTACAAGCGCCGCCACATTAAGTCCACAGATATTTTCCATGACCGCGAAGCGAGGAGCATAGGCGTGGTAACAACTACCCTCCCGCCATTTTCTAAATATTTGGATTTTAGTTGTCAACTGAGATTTCTATAAAAATCGATTGAAAATATAAATCTGGTTCAAGATTGTTATTCCAAGTCACTTATATTATTATTCACATATAAATACTTACCATTTTTGGTAATAATTAATTGGTTATCAATAGTAATAGCATTTACTAAACCAAGAAACGCAAGTCCGGCACTCATTATCAACACAATAATACTGCAAAATGTCATTTTGACTTATTAACACAATTTTTTATGCTTAAATTGTTCTGCTATTCTCTTTAAAGTTTACGTTATACACATGATTAATTTAAGAATTAATTATATATTAAAAAACTGAAAAAATAATAAATTAAGGTATATATATATACACATATGTATATATATATATATATATATATATATATATATATATATATATATATATATATATATATATATATATATATATATATAATATATAAGATCTATAAATAAAATATTATTATCTTTATAACACTTCCTAAAAATTACATTATGCTTTTTTTATGAGGATTGTTATGTTATTAATATTGTTTTAATTATTAAAACGCATTTTTTTATCCAAAGAGACTATTAAATTGTGATTAAACGATATTTACTGCTGTTTACATTGATTTCTTTTATTAGTTTATTTTATGTAATGTTTAAACATTTTATTTTTGAAATTATAAAACAAGGTCAGTTTTAAATCTCAAAAAAGACTTAAGTAAGTTTCATTTCTATTCAGTTTTCAATTAGTTAGTTAGTTATTGGGGATTTAGGGCGCATCGACAACTGAGTTTATTAGCGCCCGAACACAAATTATAATTTAAAAACACACCCCGTCTGCGCACTTGCGTTCGAATCACCCCTCAATTCAAAACGTTAATGTATGTGTGCCAAACGCTTAAAAATATTTCATTAAAACAATATTTTTCTAAACGAGAGATAAAGATAAAACAAAATATGTGTGAACGAACTGGACTGTAAAAGTACCTAATCTTGATTGGACAATACGTATAAATATAAAAAGAAGAGATGAACTCTTGAGGACAGTAAAACATTTAAAACACTGTGATCCGATATTACGATTCACAAGGTTTTTCGTGAAGAACACTTTAAAAAAACGAGGGCTTTACATGTATGACGACATAATTTGTTAAAATATATCAAGATTGGAAAACACTGAATCATGCTAAAAAGTCCAGTCAGTTTTCATATTTCATATCAGAGTAAAGATTCAAATTTGTGTATGTCTGATATATGCCGAAAAATCATTTTGATAAATAGTTTTTAATGGATATGAGATAGAAATATATCTCTTACGTCAGTGGTGTTAAATACAAGACTTTGGACCGCATGCGGCCCGCAAAACTCTAGAATGCGGCCCGCGGTTCAATGCTCGAAGTCGATTTTATTAAGATAATAAAATGGAATTTAACAAAATATAAAATACGTTTTTAAAAGTTTCCAAATTATAAAAATATATTCCAAGCAACACCGTTGTATGGTCACTGGTATATTTGCCGTTGATAAAATAGTTTCTGCCAAAAGATGACAAGTTTCTAGTAAAAAAATTTGTTGCAACATTTGATAATAATATCTAAAATTAATGTAAAGTGAAATTATGTGTTGAAGAGTAAAATATAAGATGTTATGTAAAAAATATTGTGTTTAGTGGAATTTTAGATTTTATTGAAAAAGAATAATAATTATTTGAGAATAAAAATGTGGTTTAGTTTTTGTATGGTACAGATAACGCAATTATTTTTTTCCCACTTTTGCGTCGACATTCGACCTAGTAAGTAGTGTGTGATGCCGCTTGTATGACGACATTCGATTGCAAAGGGTTAAGAATTATAAGACTTCACACAGGTCAAGGTTGACAAATGAACATTTAATATCTATAGTAAAAATATTATCACAAGAAAAAACACCCGATATTGATAAAATAGTTTCTGCCAAAAGATGTCATTTCTATTAAAAAATATATTTTTTAATTTCTCTAATTTAAAATTTTGTTGCAACATTTCATAATAATATCTAAAATTAATGTAAAGTGAAATTATGTTCTGAAGAGTAAAATATAAGATATTAAGTAAAAAATATTGTGTTTAGTGAAATTTAGATTTTATTGAAGAAAAATAATAAGAATTATTTGAGAACAAAAATGTGGTTTAGTTTTTGTATGGTACAGTAACGAAATTATTTTTTTTTACTTTTGCGGCCACAATCGACCTAGTAAGTAGTGCGTGATGCCGCTCGTATGACGATATTCGATTGCAAAGAGTTAAGACTTCTAAGACTTCACACAGATCAAAATTGACAAATGAACATTTAATATCTATAGTATAA
>CM068317.1:12991754-12996754 GCA_034766995.1 Acanthacorydalis orientalis | reverse complement strand
GTTGCACGGGAACAATTTAGGAAAATACGGTGGATGAGGAATCAATTCAGTCTTTCACTTTTTTAAATGAAAATGTTTTATCACTGCCGTGACCAAATGAATGCTGCTGCCAGTTCGTAGATATTTACCAAATTTATCACATGACCCTCGTATTATATATATATATATATATATATGTAACTGTTGTATTCATAAAATCAAATAATTAGTTTTTCAAATAGTTCATGTAAATTTTGTTTCATTTATTAGTTGAGATTTTCAAACATTGAAAAATATCATATTATGTAGCAGAGTGTTATCATTTCATTAAATTTTATTCATAGATATCACCAATATAAGATGTTACTATATTTATAGTTTTAGTACTGTGATTCAATTCAAAATCAACAAATAAATATTCACTCCCTCCATAAACAACATCAAATTATTCTGATCGTAAATGTTCAATAATTAATGATTAATCACTTTGATTATTTCTTAAGCGGATTTTAATGATGATAGTGCGCTTCCCAAAGCGTCAATGTATAAAAAGTCTTTCAAAAAAGTTGAGTATAGAAAGATTTTTTTCTATATTAGCACGCTGAAGGTAACGATATCGCTAGTGAAATTAGCATAAGAAATTATAAAAATAATCAATCGTTTTAAAAATTTATATTTCTTAAATAAATCTCATTGCATCTCTATATAATTTTTAAAAATTAAATATGGGAAAATTGTCTGCATCGAACTGATACTCAAAATTGTACTTGAATTTTTATATAAATATGTGTATCTGGGTGAACTTCCCCGCCCCCGTGCATTTTACGAGCGCGCTCATCATCTCGTGTAGGATCACGGCCACATCTCTAAAATTTCAGGACGTCTCGTGAATCGAGTGCTACTGATAAAATATGGAATATTTATCATAGCTCTTTCACGAGGCTACTTCGGAAATTTCAGCTATCAGAGTTCCAAAGTTATAAAAGTTATCTTTAAAAATCTAATATACTGAAAATACGAGGGTGGTCCCAGAAGTACCCGGCAGTTGTTGACCCAGTAGTTGTTTGTAAAATATCACTGTATTAGAAAGTGCACAATCTATTAAGCATATGTTTCAAGTTTAAGGAGGCCACGTTGTTTAGTATTTGTTTGGCAGCCATCAATAGTGAACGTTTTCAGTAAATTTGTGAAAATGGAGAAAATTGGTCATCGTTACGTGATACAATACTTTTATTTGAAAGGCCTCAGCCCAACCAATATAAAAGCTGAACTGGATTCTACTCTGGGTGAGTCTGCTCCTTCGTTTACAACAGTGAAGTATTGGGTAGCAGAGTTTAAACGAGGCCGTACGAGCTGCCAAGACGAGCATCGCAGTGGTCGACCAAATGAGGTGACGACTCCAGAAATGGTGAATAAAATCCACAAAGCGGTACTGGATGATCGTCGACTGAAAGTGCGCGAGCTAGCAGACATAGTAGGCATTTCAAAAAGTGCGGTACATCGCATATTATCTGAAAATTTGGACATGAGAAAGCTGTGTGCAAGATGCGTGCCGCGTTTGCTCACACTCGAGCAAAAACAGTGTCGTGAAGATGTTTAGCGAAGTTTCACAGCAACAAAGCAGACTTTTTGCGCCGTTTCATAACCATGGATGAAACATGGGTTCATCACTTCACACCCGAGACAAACAAACAATGGAATGAAAAGGGAGAACCGGCTCCAAAGAAGGCGAAGACCGTTTCATCTGCAGGCAAGGTCATGGCGTCGGTTTTTTGGGATGCGCGTGGGATAATTTTCATTGACTATCTTGAAAAAGGAAAAACTATCAACGGCGAGTATTATGCGAACTTATTGCAACGTTTGAGCGAAGAAATCAAGCAAAAACGGCCGCATTTAGCTAAGAAGAAAGTGTTGTTTCATCAAGACAATGCACCAGCTCACAAATCCGTTATTGCAATGGCCAAAATTAATGAATTAAAGTTTGAATTGCTACCTCATGCTCCCTATTCGCCAGATTTAGCCCCCTCGGATTATTTTCTGTTCCCAAACTTGAAAAAATGGCTCAGTGGTCAAAGATTTCCCAACGATGAAGAAGTGATGTCGGCAGTTAATAGGTATTTTGAGGAGCAAGACAGTTCTTATTATAAAAAGGGTATCGAACTTATTGAACATCGCTGGGAAAGGTGTATAGAGCTGAAAGGAGATTATGTTGAAAAATAAATATATTTTTTTCCAAAATTTTTGTGTTTTCTTTGTTGGGTCGGGTACTTCTGGGACCACCCTCGTATTAACATTTTTAATTATTTTTTTCATCTTACCGCTTCATCTTACAGCAACGGAAAATGATCAATGGTCAATTATTGAACATTTTTGATCAAAGATAAAGAATATAGTTTGCAGAATGAATAAAATATCCATTTATAAAAGTGAATTTAGAAAAAATCTAGTGTTATATTGTGGCACATATTAATTTTAGTTCAAGTTAGTGTTCAACTCTTACAGTGATTTTAAGTTTAGCACTTCGGAAAATATGCTACGAACTTCAAACATTGTCATATACAGAAGGGCACAAAAATTTATACAGACTTTAATAGAGGTTATCTATGGACTTTCTTCTTTGTTGAATTGCATTACGACTACAATATCTAGTATGATATTTTCTGAAAATATGTCGTTAATCACAAGAATGCTAGAGCCACCATGCGACCGGCAGGACAGTCAAACAAAATTGAAGAGGAAAACTTGTCATTCAAGCAAAGTAAGACCGTTTTTTAGTGACGTTTTAAATTTGAGAATGTGTACGAAGTACAACGACAATGGTGGCTCGAGTGTTCACACCCTCAACTCTTACATGCTTGAAAATTGCACGCATTCGTGATAAATTTTATTAAACCGATTGTATCGTAAAAGATGTACACAAAAGAAGATCTGGGAGGTGTCGCACAGCAAGAAGTCCTGCTTCCTCGTCTCTAGTGTTAGAAGAGTTTACACACTCGTTACAAAAGTCCGCCAAAGAATGTACACGTGAGATAGGAGTCAACAGATCAAGCATACAGCACATTCTTAAGAGAGTGAAAGGGAAAGTTTACCTCCCAAGAGTGTTACAAACCATAAATGAAAGCGATCATGAACAAAAAATGCAGTATTGTGAGCGGTTGGGGTTTGATGAAAATTGAAATATTGTGCGCAACGATCACAGTGGGTTCTTTGGCCAATGTTGCTCGTGCAGTAGTTCACTTAAACCAGAAGTTCTGAATGCTAATAGTAATCAATTTGACCACCTGTTATGATTGTAGAATCAAACCTATCTCACAGCCATTTCTTTGATGTCTGTATATTTTTAGTAATAAATCTTTTACACAGATATTTTGTACGTTGGAATCTGTATAAATTTTTCGGACCACTCTGTATATAGAAATTATAAAACTAAATATTCACCATATTTAAAAATTATATACATATTTTTTTATTCATATTTCAATACCACTAAATTATGAGTATCAATAAAATAACATAATTTAAATTAAAAATAAAGATTTAGCTTCATTTAAATAAGTCCTTATTTAATTTCGAATATGATGTCATGATAAATAATAATAGATAAAAAATGAAGTCGAAATTATCATGATAAAAACAAAAAATCCTAAACTCATATTTAAATTTCTGGTTATTGCACATGTAACAACTTCTTTTACTATTTACAAAGCGCATATATTTGCCAATTTTAAAATTTGGATCTTTTTGTCATATATTGATATTATAAGTAATTATTAATGACAAAATATTGATCGATATTGATTATATATAAATTCAATATATCTCTAACAGGTGTAACATTGTTAACTCTCCCGTATATATACATATATATATATATATATATATATATATATATATATATATATATATATGTATATATATATACCTATATATATATATATATATACACATATATACATACATACATATACATACATATATATATATATATATACATATATATGTACATATACATATATATATATATATATATATATGTATATATATATATATACATATATACATATATACATATATATATATATATATATATAATGTACATATATATGTATATATATACACAAATTTATATATATACATATATGTGTGTGTGTGTGTGTACATGTATATGCATACACAGACACATAAGAAGAGATATTTAAGATCAGTTAGAACTTCTTAACACTGATAAAAAAGATGCATCATCACGATGATTAATGATTCTACATACCGGCACGGATTAATGGTAACTGTATTAACCGATTTTAAATATCGTTATTGACTTTTTAATTTTTGCACAGACGATTATATCACGCACACAAACGTACATATATTTGTGTATATATATATATATATATATATATATATATATAGAGAGAGAGAGAGAGAAAGAGAGAGACGGTTTGTGTGTGTATGTAAATGTAATAAACCAATATTGGAATTTAATCCCAAACACCAAATGAGTTTTAGATAGGCGTTAAACCATATTTATAAAAGAATTATAATTAAATATTTGTGTTTTTTTGTTAAGTGATATTCATGTACAGCAGTGGTGTCAAACACGCGGCCCGAGGCCTAAGCGGCTTAAAATAATAAAATGGAATTTAAAAAAATATAAAATACATTCTTAAAACATTGCAAATTATAGAAGTATATTGTAAAGAACACGCAGGAAAACACAGGTTTTATGCTCACTGGTATATTCGTCGTTGGTAAAATTTTCTGCCAAATGATGCCAAGTTTCTAGTAAAAAATATTATTTTTTTTTAATTTCTCTAATTTAATTTTTGTTGTAATATTTGATAATAATCGCTAAAGTTAATGTATTTTTTAAATTTTATAAATTCATTAATGAAATATAATTGCAAAATTTGAATGAGTTTTTTTCGAATATACATAGAAGACCTTTTTTCGTCGCTCGCTAAATTATCTTTCGGTGATGAACTGCAATGAAAGATGAAACACTGCAATCTTCATTGGAAGAA
>CM068317.1:12969254-12986754 GCA_034766995.1 Acanthacorydalis orientalis | reverse complement strand
TATATATATATATATATGTATTGTGGCTTGACCAATAACTATTGTCGGACCTTTTCATAAAAGATCATTTCTTCTATTTTTAAAATAAAAGACATTTCCTAACCTATAAAACGCATGTACCATCTAAAAGCTGAAACATTAACATGTAATTTTTTTAAAAAAAATCATATTTAAAATATTAAAACATTATATATAAATTATTAAATCACTATATTTAAGTTATTTTTTTAGTACTTCTTTTGATCTAAAGATGAACAACGAGAAGATGTATTTTCGTGCAATTATTCTTTTTTATTTCCGTAAAGGTAAAAATGCGGTATAAATAGCAAAAAAGATTCCCGATGTGTACGATGACCGTGCTATGAATTAAAGAATGGTGCAAAGTTGGTTCAAAAAATTTCGTAGCGGAGAATTTAGTCACATCGATGTGAAACACTCTGGCAGTCTTATCGAGACTGATAACGATCAAATCTCTTATCTAATTGAAAATAATCCACTTTATATCACATGAGAGATTTCACAGAAAATGTCGGGAATATCGAATATTACACAACATATGTTTTCTATATATTAAAAATCATAAGTTGGTTTCTCTTCTTTGTTATTTTCGTTGATTGATTTAGTAGACACATTAATAATAGTACACAAATATCAAATTTAACAATGGCGAAATATACAATAATAATATAGTTTAAAAACACAGAGATGAATGGCATTTATATGAAATACATAAAAATGCAATATATATATATATATATATATATATATATATATATATATATATATATATATATATATATATATGTATGTACATATATATATGTATAAAAATTCAATATATATATATATATATATATATATTTATGTGTCTGTCAAATCTTGTATTTGTGTTTGTTATTATATACAAAAATAATATAATAATTTAATTGCGGGCCCCCAATGGAACTGTATCTAGACTTGAATGTGGTAGACGACCTATCATGTCCAGGTATATGCACTGTAATTTTGCAAAGTGATTCTGCACAGATTCTCCCCACCGATTACTACAGTGAAAAAAATTGTATGGTTTGTATTTACTCAACGAGATTATATCTTGTTTCTATTTTACAACTCCGAACATGTTTCTTATATAAATTAACGATCAAAACGGTATAAAACACTTTGAATAAATTTTGCTAGTATGTACAGGTGTCCTTCATGTCTTATCCAAATATTAATCCGTTGATATATTACATTTTTCTGAAAATATTCTTTATGTGTTTGTTCCTTTCTACCTATATTTGTGTTTAGAGTGTTTTCTTTATTTATTTTTAAATGTGGGGAACATATCATATTTTAAATAACAAGGATGTGTTGCCCATTAGATAAGAAAGTGGAATTTGTGATGGTCGACAGAAAAGTAATGAAAGTGTATAAATTATTTTTTTACAGCAATAATAATTTCTTCAGATATCTTTAAATGTGGTATGTGTACGAAAGAAGATTATAATTGGTTACATTCACTAAAGACAGATGATATTTTACTTATTCATTCTAACTCTTCACTTAACTTCATTTATTCTAACTTTTCAACTTATTGATTTTACTTATTCATTCTAATTGTGTTGTAAAATTTTAATTATTCAGATGTTGTCAAATTAGAAAATAGAGTATAGTTATTTTGTAGTGTCATAATAACTACATAAATAGTTATTTAATAAATAGATTCGAACAAGAAAAATAAAAAAAAATATCTGTTTTGGTACTCTGATTAAATTCGGATTCACAGATGAATTTTTCACTTTCCCGCAAACTTATATTTCTAATTATAAATGTTTAATGTTTGATTATTAATCATTGATAATAGATCACAATGTCGAATAGATAACGATGTCGAGTATATGACTCGAAAAATCATTCAAGAGTATCGTACATGGGGTTTGGAGGTAAACATCGACAAAACTCAATATATGTGCATAGGAGGTACACAACAAGATTTAACGCTAAATACGGGACAAGCTATAAAACGATGCGAAGAATATAAGTACCTAGGAATGAACATAACAAGAGACGGAACTATAGATAAAGCCATCAAAGAAAGATGTACACAAGGCAGAAAAGCTATTTCCTCATTGAACAGTGTACTATGGGACCAGAGCATCTCAAAAGACAATAAAAAGAGAATCTATAACACCATAGTAAAGAGCATAGTGACATACAGCAGTGAGATATGGCCGCTAGAGAAAAGATCAGAGAACATGCTATTGACAACGGAAATGGATTTCTGGAGAAGATCGGCAGGAAGATCAAGAAAAGAACGGATTAGAAATGAGAAAATTAGAGAAATCATGAACGTTGACACCACCATAGTGGAAGACATTAGAACTAATCAATTGAGATGGTGCGGGCATGTTCGACGGATGCAAAAAGAGAGACTTGCAAGACAATTGCTCTTATGGAACCCCCAAGGTAGAAAAAGACAGGGAAGACCAAGAAGAAGTTGGTCAGAAGGACTTCGAGAAGACATGAGAGAAAGGGATCTAAAAGAAGATCAATGTAATGACAGACGGCAATGGAGAATGGATATCGGAATACGTCGAGAACGTTATAAACCGAAAATTAAAAAAAAAGAATAATAGATCACAAAATAATTTTGGTTAATGGAGGAGATAAGCATTAATTTGTGAAGGAGGAGTAAAGTATTCAGTTAAGTATTGACAAATAAATGAATACCGGTAAAAAAATATAGTAAAATGTTTCATATTTTCGAAATATTTTTCAAGAATAATTTTCCAAAAATTATGTTAGATTAGCAATTGAATAAATGGGATGATTTTAGAACGTTAATTGAAACAAACATCGTTACCATAAATTAAATCAATTCCTTAATATGAATATTAGGTTGGTAGAAAAATAATTGCGATTTTTGTTCTCTGAATTCTAATCTAAATTTTTTTCAATGAAAGTGTCATTTCATTGTGTTCATGTTAACACTTTTACGGCGGGCGTCACGTATGTGTGACTGTCTGCCAGCGGTTTTCGGCGGGCGTTAGACATGTCCATGATATCGTTCTTGTGACAATATATACCGAACATGATATATTATGTTTATTTAAAGTACAGGGCGAGATAAAAATGAATAACTCAATCGATAGTGCTAAGTATAATCCTTCTACAGCATAACAAATAAAAGGAAAGGTTGAGATGATATAAATAATATAGAAATAAAAAAATGTTGGCCTTATCATTCTAACGGGTTTTGTGAAAAAGTCTGAGAAAGATGATCGCTGACCCACAGATTCTTTACTTTATACACCGATCTTCAGCGATACAATGAGTACAGTGTCAAGAAAAAATTCAAACATTACCACAAACCAGAAAAATAATTGTCTCTTGGCGGAAGCATCATTACAATCATTGCAGAATACATTCTGCAAATACAACTGATGTTACAAATTCCAAAAGGAACAAAAACGAGCAGACAAGTCCAGTAGACTGCAATAAACATATGAAAGGTGTAAATTGTGCCGAAGAATACCTTTTCAATTATGAAATTTTTCGAAAAACCATAAAATGGAGTAAAAGCAGTTATCATAAATACGTTTTAGGACAGTTTCTGCCGCCTGAGCGACTGCAAAAAGTACCCGAGGATAACGAAAGTCCCGCTACTGAAGTGTTAGTATCATTTTAAAGTGCATTTTTCGGTATGTATTTTGATAACATCGACTTTGGTTTTATTATTAATTTTGCGTCTTATTGGACTATTGAATTAAAGATGAAAAAGAAACAAATACGAGCAATTTTTTCTATGAAATCAAAACGAGTGGTAAAGCAGCAGAAACTACTCGTCAACTAAACGATACTTTTGGTGTGGGTACTGTTAAGGAACGTAATGTGCAATGGTGTTTCCAAAATTACGATAAACTGAAGGCGTTAATTGACTCAGAACCATACGTAACAATTCGACAGCTTGCACAAAAGTAAGGCGTTAATCATTTGACACTTCTGGACTACTTAAGACAACTAGGAAAATCAAATATGAAAAAAATTGTATGAATTTGAAGGTCATAAATATCAATTATTTCTCTACCAACCTAATAATTTATATAAAATTGAGTTCTTTTTTTTATAAAAAAAACATAATTTATAAATAAAGTAAATTAATGAACAAATTATCTTTCAACACATTTTAGAGCAGCGGATTTTTGATAAACATATTTATTTAAAAGAATATACATATACTTATATATATATATATATATATATATATATATATATATATATACATATATATATATATATATATATATATATATTAATATATGTATATGTATATATATGTATATATATATGTATGTATATATGTATATATATTATATATTCATATATGTATATATATTCATATTCCTTGGTTCCCACTCAATAATTTCTCGATGGACAAGAGAAATTATTGAGTGGGAACCAAGGAATATGAAAAGACCGAGAAAGAGACCAATGAACAGATGGGATAAGGATATTAAAAACTTTATTGGAAAACTGTGGAAAAGAGAGGCACTGAATCGAACAAAATGGAAAATCATGGAAGAGGCCTTTATCCAGCAGTGGATTGACAGGGGCTGAAGATGATGATATATATATATATATATATATATGTATACATATGTATATATATATATATATATATATATATATATATATATATGTATATATGTATATATATATGTATATATATATATATATATATATATATATATATATATGAATATATATATACATATATATATATATATATATATATATATATACATACATATATATACATACATACATACATATATATATATATATATATATATATATATATATATGTATATATATATATATATATGTATATATATATATATATATATATATATATATGTGTATATATATATATATATATATATATATATGTATGTATATATATATATATATATGTAGGTCGTTTAATAAGTTTGGTAAATTTCTCTGATAGGGCTCCACCACTCATTTGGTACTGTCACAGTTACCAAGCTATCAAGTGTCACTTTTCAAACTATCATAGGCGAAATTTCACCCAGATTCCACAGATGTTTGGAGCGAGCATTGTAGCATTTACCGTAAAAATGGAAAAAAAACGAACAGGTCTTTTTGCGTTGATTTGTCACCGTAGATGGAATATTGATCCACCACTACACACCTGAGTCGAAGCAGCATTCAAAGTAGTGGACAATGACTGGTGAAAGTGCGTCGAAGAAAGCGAAGACCGTTTTGTCGGCTGAGAAGGTGATGGCCACTGTCTTTTGGGTTTCTTGAGGAATTATTCTGATCGACTACTTAACGAAGGAAAAAACGATAGTAGGAGTCGATTATGCAACATTATTAGATCGTTTGAAAGAGGAGCTACAACAAAAACGGCCAAGATTGGTGCACAAAAAAGTACTTTCACCAGAACAAGCCCTCCCCCCACGACACAAATTGACATTCTCAGTGGTAAAATTGCACGAATTAACCTTCGAATTGATTCCCCATCCACCCTATTCTCCAGATCTGGCCCCGTGAAATTTCTTCCCCTTCACAAACTGAAAAATTTGGCTCGATGAGAAACAATTCTCGTCGAATGAGGATGTCATCGCCGCCGTCAATGCGTATTCTGCAGGCTCACTGGACCAAGTGTATATCCCTTAATGGAGACTATGTTGAGAAATAAAATCTTTTTTTTCAAAAAAACGGTATTTTACTTGTTTTTTATCATGTTTATCAAACGATACACGTATGTATATACATATACATATATATATATATATATATATATATATATATATATATATATATACTGTTATATATTAATAGTATTATTTAATAATAGTCTTACATTCCATTAATTAACAAGTAGTTATAATCAAAATCAATTTATTTTATAAAAATACTCCTATTACATTATTCACATGGCTGTTAACTCGAGAATATGTTTTTTTTTATAAATTCATAAGATATTTTCTATACTTTCATTCTTTTTACTGTCGATGTGCATAAATTTCTGTTCTACTATATCTACTCGCTTGTCAATTCTGTAAATGAATATTAGCAATAATAATAATAACACCAACATCCGTTACAAACTGAACAAAAAATAGATATTGTATCAGCTTGAATAAATTCCCTGAGTTTAATTATGTACATTACTCTGACGACCGAGTGAAGGCCAACTTCTTATCGACAAGAAAACTGGTCTTATAACCGCACTTTTAATGATAATAATAATCAATGCTATTTGGGATTACATATCCAGAAGAACTCTTGATAATTTTAATAACACATCATTTTATTTATTTAGTTAAAATTATTTACATGAATTTTAATTATATATATATATATATATATATATATATATATATATATATATATATATATATATATATATATATATATATATATATATATATAATATAACCTTTTTAAGTGGTTTAAAACATGTTTTAATCATTTTGAACCACGAATTTAGTTCATTTGATTTTAAATAATTCTTATGTTATTAATACAATAAAAGATTATTCTAATAACCTAAAATATTCAACCCCTCCTGTCGTCACTCCTGGCGTTGTGTTTTAGCGCCATAGCAAGAATATATTTTTCTATATGTTTTCCATGTCGCATATTTGATTTTTAGTTTAGTTGACAGAAAGAGACGATCATTATATATATATATATATATATATATATATATATATATATATATATATATAAAATAGAATAAATTAAATACATAAAATTAAATAATTCCTATTATGTTGTACATATTTTAAACAGTGTACGAAGGTATTTATGATATTTAAAATAAAAATTATTTTATTATATAAGTGGATTACCATCTTTTTTTTAAATAAATCTAAGAATAAAATTCATACTTTATTGTTTTGTTTTTTGTTTGTCATTTTATTGATACATTTCAAAACGATGTTCTTTAACACTAAACCTAATACTACCGGCCAAATTGACCGTTTACAAACTTTTGTACAACTTACACATATTTAAACGTTATCATATCGCTATCAAACTTTAAGACTTTTCTTAAAATATGCATACAATAGATTCTTCAGTATTTACTTCTACTTTCTTTTTGTTTTTTCTAAGAGATATATGTAGTCTGTCCTGCCTACCGCGGCCGGTCTATTTGACCGGTCGAGAAAATATTTTATTTACTCTACTAAATCTATACAATCAGTACAAACTAAAGGCTATCTCAAGGTCGCATGATAACTGAAAATAGTAATACTAAATAGTAACAACAGTACAGAGTACAAACAATGAGCAGAAATGAGTTTAATGAAATCATGAGGTTTGTACGAATTGATAAGAAGAGTGAAAGAAGCCAGCGTTGATATCTGCAATATGGGACCGATTTATTTGAGAATGCCCAAAATTGTTATAAATCAGGTGCATACATTATTCTTGATGAGCAGTTGTTTCAATCGAAGACTGGGTGTAGATTTACACAGTATTTGCCGAAAAAACCAGACATGTTTGGCATAAAATTCTGGTTAGCGTGTGACGTCACTAACAAGTTTGTAATAAATGGATTTCCCTATTTGGGAAAGGATGAGAGAAGAGAATATTCAATTCCACTTGGAGAGTTCGTTGTTCTAAAGCGGATGGAACCATTCACAGGATGCGGAAGGAATGTAACAACAGATAATTTTTCTACGAGCGTTTCACTGGCCACAAAACTACCATTGTTGGAATAATCCGTGTAAATAAACGAGAATTATATAAATTAGCCAAACAACGGAAAGACAGAATGACACACTATTTTCAAACAAACTGTATAAATCAAATCATATTTCTCTAACAGTGTATAAAAGCAAACTAACAAAAAAATGGTTGTGCTAAGTTCCATGCATAAATCAATAGAAATAGAAAAAAGTAACAAACGTATACCAGAAACGATTAGATTTTATAATAATAGAAAATGTGGTGTAGACGTGACAGACCAAATGGTAAAGAAATACAGTGTGAAGTCGAAATTTTGTAGGTGGCCCCTCCAGGTGTTTTTCAATATTCTGAATGTAACTGGAATAAATGCCTGGGTTTTGTATAAAGAAACAACGGGTGAAAAAATTTCAAGGCAGGAATTTTTATTCTAGTTAGCTACAGAATTTGGCGCTGCGTATAAAGAATCGCGGGAAGAAAAAAATGTACCAAAACCATCAACAAGTTCAGATTCGTACGTACGAAGAACTTGTCAAGTAAAATATCGTGGAGATTACAAAACTACGAAAATCTGTTCGAGATGCGGAAAATATTCGTGCGGCAAATGTACATTTGAGAACGAAATAATTTGTAAAAAATGCAGTGAAGCTGAATAAGGTATATATTAATTATATATTTAGAGATAACGTGTACGTACGTATACCTACATATATCCTGTATGGGACTATGAATATATAAATACCGTTCATGTATTTTTCTCTTTTCAAGTTTATAATTGAAATTATATGAAAATAAATTTGGGTTGCCGTTTTATGAACGTTGCTCATTTTATATAAATTCAGTAATAAATTAACTATTATCTACGTTCAATCATAAAAACAATAACTTTTTTAATCACCGGTCATTTTGACCGGGCGCGGTAGGAATAGGTATACAAGAAGTGTCAGTGGTTCAGTGTTAATATAACAGAAATCTTTCACAAATACAATTTTAATTCATCCCACAAACGAAAAAAAAATCCGACTATTCGAAAATTCAATGAATTTATTCGAACATATCTTTTCTCAAGCAATAATAAAGTTGAATTATTTTTTAAACACATTTTTATATCAATAAAGTGTAAAATATTTTCAATTAATTGGAATTTACATAAACCTCCATTCTTATTTATTTAAATGTCTTGTATGTGATTGTTAAATCTCTTATTTTAGTCAATATATTATCATTTTTTGAAATACTTAAACAATTGTTGACTTATACTGAAATCACATTGTGATTACTTCTCCTATCACGATATAATTTTGTAATCATGGGCAAGATCTTCAAAAACTTCTGCCGAAAGTGCATTTAGAGATTTTATCAACTCCAAAATTCCAGAATTTTATACCACCGGAACAAATAAACTTGTAATTAATTGGCAAAAATGTGTCGATTCAAATTCGGTGCTTATTTTGATTAATAAATTTGATTATTAGCTGAGAAAAATGAATATGAATTTGAAGGTCGTAAACCGCAATTATTTTTCTACCAACCTTATACTAAAGTCTAAAATAGTTCAATGGTCTTAAAAAAGGTTTCATCATTAGATTTGAAATTAATTTTTAAACATAATTTATTATACTGATTACCTCTTTTATCTTTTGTCATTTAATAAAATAAGTAAAACATCTTCTTTCTTAAACATAATGAAGGACATAACCTTGGCTTAACAAAAAATCTACATTAAATTATTCTCATATATATATATATATATATATATATATATATATATATATATATATATGCGTATGTGCTTATATTTAAATATGTCAATATACGAAATGTGTTTTACATATTTAACTTGTCACACATTGTTAACTTGTACTTTGCACTATAATGAAAGTGAAAATCGTGTACGACAACTTAATAATCATGCGAGTATGATACATTTCGCACTCATACAAACGAAACTGAAATCTGAAAAATCTCAGCCGGACCGCATGATTATAACGCATTACGAAAAAAAAATGTTCTCAGAATAGTATTTGTCTAACTACCCGTAAAAATTAATTCGGAAGTAAATATTATGGCTATAAAAGTTCATTTTATATACGAAACAATAGAATATTTTGTATTCTGACTCGGTACAAAACTATTTGTATTCGTCACTTTATTACTTCAAATTATATATATATATACATACATAAATATATATATATATATATATATATATATATATATACATACATACATACATATATATATATATATATATATATATATATATATATAAATCTATCTATTAGGTTGGTAAGAAAATAATTACGGCATTATACATGAATTTGAATGTTATAAACCGCAATTATTTTTCTACCAATCTAATAATTTCAATCATTTTTCATTTATGTCCATGTAATATATTATTTTTTAAGTAACCCAGTACAATGTCCTAAACTGTGATAAATGATTATTATTAGATAATTTAAATAGTATGAATTCATATTCTGAACACTTTTTAATTTATATTTTAATGAAAAAAGTGATGTAGAATTAATAATTTGGTGTCTTACTCGTGATAATTTAAATTGAAGGCACATGAATTATAATTGATTTATGTAATTATACTTAAACACAAATACACACACACACATACACACATATATATATGTATATATATATATATATATATATATATATATATATATATATATATATAAATATATATGTATATATATATATATATATATGTGTATATATATATATGTATATATATATATATATATATATATATATATATATATATACACACACACACAAGTTGAGGTCAAAAATTTCGTGGAAAAGAAGACAAATAAAAGTCTGATTGAGGTGATTTTTTTTTAATTTCTCAGTATAGTCCCTCTTAATATTAATATATTTTTCACAACGCTCAATGTGCTTTTTAGCACATTCAAAAAATATTCTTTTGTTTTTTTTAAAAAAAAAATGCTCTGAAATATCCGACTTCACTTCTTCATCATCTTTATCAGATTTTAGAATAAAAAGTTGTCACTCGGGACCAGATCTGGACTATATGGTGGATGGCTGAGTTCTTGGAAGCCACACTCAGTTACAGCACCCATCGCCATCTAATTTTGGTGTACCGGAGGATTGTCTTTCAAAAGAAGAACAACTTTTGATAATTTTCCACGTTTTTTTTCTTTAATAGCTTCTTGAATTCGGCGAATACTCGACGTGTAACTCTCTCCGGTTATGCTGACACCTTCTTCTTTGTATTCAATTAACAGTATGCTTTCTGTATTCCAAAATACATTCGTCATATTTTTTCTCACTGACTACGACACCTTGGATTTCTTTGGTGGAGGTACCTCGTTTTTCAGCCACTGGATGGATTTTTTTTTTGGTCTTAAGTTGATATTAATAGACCTAAGCCTCATCTCAGGCAACAATTCTGTCGAAAATCGTCGCCACGCACTTCCAAAAACTCCCGGCTGTGCAAAATTCGTTGCCTCTTTTGCACTGGTGTAATCATTGTCAAAATCCATCTTGTACTCACCTTAGTCATGACAAGATGATCATGCAAGATTCTGAGCATGGTGGTATCGGATAGTCCAATCATTTGAGCGAGTTGTTTCTTCTTCAGTCGACCATCTTCCGACAAAAGAATTTTGATTTTTCAATAATGTCTGAGGTGGTTGCTTCGACCGGGCGTCCAGAGCGGTAATCGTCTTCCAAGTCTTCTCTTCCTTGTTTAAAAAGAGAATGCCATTTATAAACCATGCTGTTTCCTGGTGATCGATCCCCGTAAACGGCAGACATCTCTTCCACGATGACTTTTACGGTTTTCTCTTACTTAGTAAGGAATTTAATAACAGCGCGCAGTTCAATTTCCTCCATGATTTAGTAATTATTCCGAATTTAGTTGTTTTTTCAGCGACAGCGTGATGAGTATTGATGATAACACAATAATACTTCACTTTTACACTAATTCCGAGTTCTATTTCGACCGTAACTTATGAAAAGTGCCTCCGGACCTCTCTTCCCCCCTTTCCACGAATTTTTGGACCTTCACTCGTGGATATATATATATATATATATATATATATATATATATATATATCGTACATATATATATATATATTTATTGTGTATATATATATATATATATATATATATATATATAAACATATATACATAAAATACATACAATTATTTAAACAAATATTGATCTTTGATTGGAAATGTTTTAAATTCAACTTATTAGTCAAATATTGGACTAATAAGTCAAATATTTTTTGACTAATAAGTCAAATTTGTCATAAAGGTGATTAATTTTTTTTGTATATTTAAACCATACAGTCATTACACTATGGCTAATCTTACTTCCACAGATTCTTTTTTCAGACCACAAATCATAAAAATTCTGCTAAAAAATTTTCTGGTAAAAATGAAAAAAATTGATTCTTACTTATTATCATTTCGATGATAATGTCATTGCAGAATGCTAAAGTCAAAAATAATCAATAATAATGGTTTATTAAATATTTTTGACCGAAAAAAAGTGTTTTCGTTTGTGGTATGAAGAAATAATTAATGTGTGTGAACGTTTAACCGATTTTACCCAAAATTATGTTCCGATAAATTCATCTGAATGATTTTTATAATTTTATTTTAATCCTTTTCATGTTAAGAATTTAAATGAAACAGTCATGAATAAACGGTGCACCCATAGTACACAAGAATAGTAATACACAAGATGATGAATCGATTAATGAACAAATTATTTATTGGGCACCGGATAGGACAACCTTAAGCTATTTCTGAAAGAAGCCGCCGTAATGATTAGCTGACGAGTACAAGAATGTGGTGATGAGAATAGGTGAGATAAATTCCTAAATTATGTATGCACCACAAAATGTGGTACAATCGTAGCCATAATATACGTGGGCTGATAGTTTCAATATAACATTCAAATAAAATTTCAAAAAATAAAAAATTCAAGAAACCTGCAACACTTTGGAGTGAAACTTCTATGGGCGCGTTATCGAGGGGTAAAATCATACGGAGTGTCGCAAAAAACGTTACAATGAACATATCCGCGAACGAGAGAAATGGAGCGAATATGATTTCATGAGTGCTAGAGAGAGAGAGAGGAGAGAGACTACGGTCTTTAGAATACGGTCGGAGAGAAGAAAAACCACAGTCACTGTATAGCAGTTATTTTACGTAGCATTGTCTATCACCCGTCACAAGCATACAAGGACTCTATATTTTAACCCGTGGTAATGTAGCCGGGTTTTATCACGGTCGACGGGCGGCAACTTCAATGCGCTCTCTACAGGAGTAATTTCGTAGATTATCTGTTAATCGACTGATGATAATAGAGAATGTGTTACTAGACTTCATCCGCAGCAAGAGAGGATTGTCAATTTCCCCTCTAAATTGTCAAAGTCTTCCCGCTCACTCAGCCGATCTCACTGACACAGTCATTCAGCAGTCAAATATATTGTTTCTTTCTGAGACTTGGATAAAGAATGAGGATCGAATCGATATCCCTAACTGCAATTGTGTTGTTCAACATAAACGTCCAACCGTTCGATTTAGAGGAGCGGCAATTTATCACAAATCTAGTGACACAGTTAATGTTGCTTACTCCCCACATGGATTGCAAATTTCAACAAACACAATCGATAGGAGTAACAACAACAGCTGTTGGAGATATATGTGATGCTCAATGTGTTGCGGAAAATGGAATGGTCATCTTGATGGTCGCCATCTACATTTCACCAAATCAGAAAATCGAAGACATCATCAAATTCATACACAGTACTTTATTAATCTATACCGTCATGGCAGCAAATCTAGTCGATTTCAATTATGACAAAATTCCGATGGTTTTGAGAGGAGACTTTAACGTTAACTTTTCTTCTGATGCTTCTCTACCGTTAATTGGATTTCTCCGTGCAAAATTGAATTTAAGTATTGTAAATAACCCTAATGAAGCAACTACGAGATCAGGAACTAAAATCGATGCAGTATTCTCGAGATTTCTCTATAAATTTCAGTCGAATCTTTTCATATCATATTTTAGTTATCATAAACCGATTGTGTTATTTTCAGAATACGAACAAATCGAATCAGAATAAAATTATGTTTTTCAGTATAACATGTCTTCTTTATATCATTAAACATGATTTATAGCAATGCACCCTTCCCTATTTAATTATAAAATGTCTTATTTATATTATTGAACCTGTTATTTAAAACAATCCTCTCTTCCCTATAAAAATACTGAAGTTTCTGTCGTGTGTACATGAGCACACACATCCGTTTTTTTATGTAGATCTATCGCCTTTAATGTGTAATCTAGATGACCGGAAATATAAAAATGAAATGTAGTGTTCATGAATAATGAACCGTCCTTATTAGATGTTTAATAAAAATATCAATTGGTACATGTAAGAGAAATGAAAACAAGTTAATTTTGAATTAGTAAATGAATTGAGAGCAGCCGTTAAAAAAATTCTACCAAATACCAAATCAAAGCATTCGTTCTGTTTGCGATTCGATTGCTCCATGTTATTAGCAGTGCTTGGACCAGAACAGTCATCAATTTGAGTACTTGGGATAACTAAAACAAATCTATATTTCTTCCTCAATTCTATAGCAAGATAGTAGGTGGTAAAGAAATATCGCATATGATATTTCGGCCTTTTAGGTTTGTTTTACTAAATCAAGTACTACTCTCTGTCATTGATTTCGTTCTGGTGCCTCGTCTGGTCATTTCCCATATACACTTGCATGTTCCAGGCAACATTTGTTCTGCTATCACATAGAGCCTCAATTTTTATTCCATACTTTGCAAACTGGCATATACTGCATAAATGGACATCGACCTCGAAAAGTGGCCAGCTGCTCATCTACAGTGATATGTTCATATTGAGTATACAAGTGAGGAAGGTTATCTACACAGTTATTCCATAAATCACGGCCAATTTGTCGTGAGCTCGGGGTTGTTGTCGATCTCTTTTATCATCAAAACGAATAACTCTAGTGACTTTTTCAAAATATTTCTTGAACATAGTGACTTGAAATACTGGTCAACTCTTCTTTTATCCCATAAGTTATCAGTAGATTCTCCACGAGATTTATAGACACTGGCTAAAATGAGTATTCCAATATATGCTTGAATTGTAATACGATCCATGTCTTTTCAATTTTCACCAAATACTCACCGACCATCTATATTTGTATTGTCAATAACGATCTTTTGTATAAACGTTGTTACAACCAAAAAGTACATAATTAAACCAAAAAAAATAAAATTAACTATCTAAATCAACCTGATGATGAGACTTGGGCTGCAATTAGTCGTAAAAGACAGAAATTAAAATAGTGCAAAAATACAAAGACAACTAGGATGTATATATATATATATATATATATATATATATATATATATATATATAATCATTCGGCTTAAGTTCCATTCTGGAAACATACCGCCTCAATTAAACTTCTCCAACAGACTCTGTTTGTGGATGTTCGCATAGCTTCATTCTACGACCAGCCAGCATTGTTGAGCTCATTTATTACTGTTCGATATCAGGTGTATCGGGGTCTTGAAAAGTTTTCACCAGATTTTCCAATACGTTTCTTCGATTTCTTTTGAGGTTTAAGCTTCGGATAAACAGATGATTGGTCTACTGTTTCCTATCTGAGTTATTAAGGCTGCTAGCATTGCGAGCCAGCTCCTTCCTCGTTTGCCATGAACTGAAATACATCACTAGGGTTGGAAATCTGATCTTTGGGATATCTCATGTTTTCATCACCCACCGAAGGGCTAATCTGACGAAGAGCTAAGGATAGGAGATAGAGTAGTAGAGGCTAATGTTACGTTCAACCATAATGTATTGCGCATGCTACTCTTTGACTGGCATATATATATATATATATATATATATATATATATATATATATATATATTTATATGTGTGTGTGTCTGTGCGTGTGTGTATATTAGGTCGTAACATATCAAGTTGCTGAATTTCAGTCAGTCAGGGATCGACCGCGATTGAGAAAGGTTCTGTGCAATATTTTACAGGTTCAGCTATTTGGAATTGACTAATGTACTTTACCCTTCAATTGTTTTTAAATATAGAGTTATTGTTGTTATTTTTATTTTATTTTTATACATTTTAACAGGATGGTGTCTACAAAAGATTTGCGTCTACTTTTTTTATATGAGTTCAAGTTGGGACACAATACAGCGATAGCAGGTAGAAATATCAATGGAGCTTTCAAAGAGGGGTCCACTAGTCAGAGAACAATTCAATTGTGGTTCAAAAAATTTCGTTCCGGTAATATGAATCTCGACAATGAGCCTCGAGGAAGGCCCAAAACAATTATGAACGAAGAACATTTTAGAGCCATGGTGGAAGCTAATCCATATACAACAGTTCGAGCTCTCGCATATGATTTAAGTGTTAGTGTTATGACTGTTTCTCGTCACCTCACTGCAGCAGGAAAGGTAAAAAAGTTGGATAAGTGTGTGCCGCACCAATTGACAGACGGTCAGAAACTGATTCGCTTAGAGGTGTGTTCTTCATTGATGATTCGAAATGATAAAACGCTATTTTTAAATCGAATCATTACTTGTGATGAGAAGTGGATTCTGTATGATAACAGAAAAAGATCTGGACAATGGTTTAATGCAAATGAAGCTCTAGGACATGCACCCAAGCCATCATTACACCAAAAAAAAAAATTATGGTCACTGTGTGCTGGACAAATAAAGGAATAAGCTCCATTATTTTTTTTAAAAACCAGGTGAAGCAATTACGGCTGATTCATATTGTCGCGAAATCGGAAATATGAATGAAAAATTAAACACAAAACAGACAATGCTAATCATTAGATATGGGCCAATCCTATTGCAAGACAATACTCGACCACACACATCTTGAAACACAATTTCCAAATGAAATTCATTAAATTATGAAATTTTACCGCATCCTCCTTATTCACCAGATCTTTCACCGACAGACCATTATCTTTTTCGCCACTTGGAATATTATTTAAGAAATAAAAAAATCCTAAATCAAACAGAAGTGATTCATAGATTCGAAGACTTCATAAGCTCTAAAAATATCGATTTTAGTAAAAATGGGATAAACGATCTAATTTGTCGTTGGCAAAGATCATTGAATTTGATGGAGCTTATTTTGATTAATTTATTTTCTTTTGTTAAAAATATTGCGTTTTAATTCTCACCTACAAATTCCTCAATTTCATATGTTTCACACTTTTATAAACATATATATATATATATATATATATATATATATATATATATATATATATGTATATATATATATATATATATATATGTATATATATATATATATATATATATATATATATATATATATATATACATATATATATATATATATATATATGTATATATATATATATATATATATACATATATATATATATATATATATATATGTATATATATATATATATATATATATATATATATATATATATATATTTAAATATATATATATATATATATATAATTATATGTACATATGTATATATATATATATATATATGTATATATATATATATATATATATATATATATATATATATACATATATATATATATATATATATATGTATATATATATATATATACATATATATATATATATACATATATATATATATATATGTATATATATATATATATATATATATATATATATATATATATATATATAGAGAGAGAGAGAGAAATCAT
>CM068317.1:12956754-12961754 GCA_034766995.1 Acanthacorydalis orientalis | reverse complement strand
GTCGTCAACCACTAGTGATTTATCGTCTAGTCTAGTCAAAAGACTGTCTCTCATAGCCTGTGATTTTTAGACAATGTATAAACATCCTTGTCAACTCTTAGTGATTTTTCGTCCTTGTCGAAAGATTTTCATTGCCGGTGATTTTTAGATAATGTCTAAAAATCGTTAAAAAGTAATAACTTTCCAGCCTCCTCAAAATATTGTGTATCATCGCCTGTGATTTTCAGACAATATCCAAAGATCGTCATCAAGAAGTAGTGATATTTCGGCCTCGTCAAAGTATTGTCTGCCATCGCCTGTGATTTTAAACAATGTCTAAAAATCCTTGTCAACTCTTAGTGATTTTTTAGCCTCGTCGAAATATTGTTTGTCATTACCGGTGATTTTTAGATAATGTCTAAAAATCGTTAAAAAGTAATAAATTTTCAGCCTCCTCAAAATATTGTGTATCATCGCCTGTGATTTTCAGACAATATCCAAAGATCGTCGTCAAAAAGTAGTGATATTTCGACCTCGTCAAAGTATTGTCCGCCATCGCCTGTGATTTTAAGACAATGTCTAAAAATCCTTGTCAACTCTTAGTGATTTTTTAGCCTCGTCGAAAGATTGCCATTGCCGGTGATTTTTAGATAATGTCTAAAAATCGTTAAAAATTAATAAATTTTCAAACTCCTTAAAATATTGTGTATCATCGCCTGTGATTTTCAGACAATATCCAAAGATCGTCGTCAAGAAGTAGTGATATTTCGGCCTCGTCAAAGTATTGTCTGCCATCGCCTGTGATTTTAAGACAATGTCTAAAAATCCTTGTCAACTCTTAGTGATTTTTTAGCCTCGTCGAAACATTGTTTCTCATTGCCGGTGATTTATAGATAATGTCTAAAAATCGTTAAAAATTAATAAATTTTCAAACTCCTCAAAATATTGTATATCATCGCCTGTGATTTTCAGACAATAACTAGAGATCGTCGTCAAGAAGTAGTGATTTTTCGGCCTCGTCAAAAGATTGTCATTGCTGGTAATCTTTAATCAATATCTAAAAATCGCCAAGAAAAAATAAAATTTCAACCTCTTTAAGATATTGTGTATCATCGCCTATGATTTTCAGACAATATCTAAAGATCGTCGTCAAGAAGTAGTGATATTTCGGCCTCGTCAAAGGATTGTCTGCCATCGCCTGTGATTTTAAGACAATGTCTAAAAATCCTTGTCAACTCTTAGTGATTCTTTGGCCTCGTCGAAAGATTGTTTGTCATTGCCGGTGATTTTTAATGTCTAAAAATCGTTAAAAAGTAATAAATTTTCAGCCTCCTCAAAATATTATGTATCATCGCCTATGATTTTCAGACAATATCTAAAGATCGTCGTCAAGAAGTAGTGATATTTCGGCCTCGTCAAAGGATTGTCTGCCATCGCCTGTAATTTTAAGAGAATAGTTCTAAAAGTCGTCGTCCAGGACCAGTAATTTTTTATCCTCGTCAAAAGATAATTTATCGTCAAAAAATTGTTTGCCATCACCTTTAGTTT
The DNA here is from genome assembly GCA_034766995.1 of Acanthacorydalis orientalis. Taxonomy (NCBI): domain Eukaryota; kingdom Metazoa; phylum Arthropoda; class Insecta; order Megaloptera; family Corydalidae; genus Acanthacorydalis; species Acanthacorydalis orientalis. The sequence goes on along the minus strand of CM068317.1, from coordinate 12,960,227 downwards.
AGACAATGTCTAAAAAAAGTCATGAGGCCCTAGTTATTTTTTGGTCTCGTCAAAAGATTGTCTATCCATACCCTCTGATATTTAGATAATATATAAAATTCTTCATCAAGCACAAGTGATTTATCGGCCTCCTCAAAAGATTATCATCGCATGTGATTTTTAGACAATGTCGTGAAATCGTCGTCATGCCCTAGTGATTTTCGGTTTGTCAAAAGATTGTCTGTCATCGCCTGCGAGTTTAAGCTATGTCTAAAAAAAAAAGACAATAGGAACTAGTGATTTTTCGGTACTGTCAAAAAATTATCTATCATAGTGAGTTTTATACAATGTCTGAAAATCGTCGACAAGAACTAGTGAATTTTCTGCCTCGTCAAAGATTATCATATATTGTGATCTTCAGATAGTGTCTAAAAATCATCATTAAGCACAAGTGATATTTCGGTCTCGTCAAAAAATTGTTTATCGTGGCCTGTGATTTTTTTGATAATGTCTTAAAATCGTCGCCAGGAACTAATAATATTTAGGCCTAGTAAGGAGATTGCGTATCATTGCTTGTGATTTTCAGACAACATCTAAAGATAGATGTCAAGAAGTAGTGATATTTTTGACCCGTCAAAGGATTGTTTATCACAGCCTGTGATTTTTAGACAATATTTGAAAATCATCGTTAAGTGCGAGTGATATTTCGGTCTCGTCAAAAGATTGCGTATCATCGCCTGTGATTTTTAGACAATTTCTAAAAACCTTCTGTAAACTCAAATGATTTTTAGATAATTTTAAAAATCGTAAGAAACAAGTGATTTTTAGATAATGTCAAAAAATATATAATTTTAAAAATTGTCGCTGAAAACGAGTGAAACTTATACAATATCAAAAAATCATTTTTAACCAGAGTGATGTTTAGACAACGTCCAAAAATCATCGTTAAACCCGAATGCTTTTTAGGAAACGTCAAAAAATTATCGTTAAACTCTGATGTTGTTTAAACAAAGTCAAAAATCGTCGTTGAACCAGAGTAATTTTAAGACCATGTCCAAAAAACGTCGTTAAACGCGAGTTATTTTGAGACAATGTCCAAAAATCACGAACACATCCGCACACACACACAAACATCCGCTATATCCACAATATCCGCAAAATAAGCAATATCCTCAATATCTGCATTAATCGTAATATCCGCAATATCCACCATATCGCCGAGTATCTCTCCTCCCTTCACGCGATCTGTGTGTGTGTGCGTCTCTGTCTGTGTGTGTGTGTCTGTCTGTGTGTGTGTGTGTCTGTACTGTGTGTCTGTGTGTGTGTGTCTGTGTGTGTGTCTCTGTGTGTGTGTGTCTGTGTGTGTGTGTGTCTGTGTGTGTGTGTCTGTGTGTGTGTCTGTGTGTGTCTGTGTGTGTGTGTCTGTGTGTGTGTGTCTGTGTGTGTGTGTCTGTGTGCGTGTGTCTGTGTGCGTGTGTCTGTGTCTGTGTGTGTGTCTCTCTGTGTGTGTGTCTGTGTGTGTGTGTCTGTGTGTGTGTCTATGTGTGTGTGTGTGTCTGTGTGTGTGTGTCTGTGTGCGTGTGTCTGTGTGTGTGTCTCTGTGTGTGTGTGTGTGTGTCAGACAAACACCCACAGACACACCCACAGTCACACCCACAGACACACACCCACAGACACACCCACAGACACACCCACAGACACACACCCACAGACACACACCCACAGTCATAGGCCCACACACACAGACACAGATTCACAAACACAGACCCACAGACTCCGACACAGACCTACAAACTCAGACACAGACCCACAGACTCCGACACAGACCTACAAACTCAGACACAGACCCACAGACTCCGACACAGACCTACAAACTCAGACACAGACCCACAGATAAAGACCCGCAAGCACAGATCCACAAACCCACAGGCAGACCCTTAGACACAGACCCATAGAAACAGACCCATAGACAGACCATAAGACACAGACGCACCAACAGACACACCCACAGACACACACTCATAGACACACCACCAGACACACACCCACAAAGTGAAACTGAAATACACACACCGACAGGCATACACCAAAAGACACTCACCGACAGACACACACACAGACATTCACCCATCGACACACACCAACAGACACACCCACAAATTTAAACTGACACACACACCGACATACACACACCCACAGACACACACCCACATATACACATTTATAGACTCAGACACACAGACCTACAGACACAAACCAACTACACAGACATAGGCCCACAGACACAGACCTACAGACACAGACCCACAGACACAGACCCACAGACACAGACCCACAGACACAGACCCACAGACACAGACCCATAGACACAGACCCACAGACACACAGAAACCGATCCACAGACACAGTGCCACAGACCCAGACACAGTGCCACAGACTCAGTCACAGACTCACAGACATAGACCCATAGATACAGACCCACAGACAGACTCAGACCTACAGACTCAGAGCCACAGACACAGACTCACAGACACAGACCCACAGACACAGACCTACTGACACAGACACAAAGACACAGACACAGAAAAAAGAGACAGACCCACATACAAAGACACAGATCCACAGACACAGACTCACAGATACAGACCTACAGACAGATCCACAGCCACAGATTCACAGACACAGATCAACAGAGACAGACCCATAGACACAGTCCCATTGACACAGACCCACAGACCCAGATCCACAGACACAGACCCACAGACACAGACTCACAGACACAGACCCACAGACACAGACCCACAGACACAGACCCACAGACACAGACCCACAGACACAGACTCACAGATACAGACCTACAGACAGATCCACAGCCACAGATTCACAGACACAGATCAACAGAGACAGACCCATAGACACAGTCCCATTGACCCAGAACCACAGACCCAGATCCACAGACCCACAGACACAGACCCACATACACAGACCCACAGACACACAGACACAGACCCACAGACAGACTCACAGACACAGACCCACATACACAGACCCACAGACACAGACCCACAGACAGACCCACAGACACAGACCCACAGACACAGACCCACAGACACAGACCCACAGACACAGACCCACAGACACAGACCCACAGACACAGACCCACAGACACAGACCCACAAACACATACCCACAGACAAAGACACAGATTCACAGACAAAGACACAGAGACACAGATACAGACCCACAGACACAGACGTACAGGCACATAGACCAAGACCCACAAAGTAAATCACTGACAGACACACACACACATACCCACAGTACAGACTAACTCAGACAGACAGATAGTCTGCGGGTATGTGTGTCTGGGTCTATGGGAGTTTGTCTGTGGTGAATATCTGTCTGTAAGTACAGACACAGACACAAATCTACTACACACAGACAGTACCTTTCTCTGTGCGTGTGTGTCTGTGGGTGTGCATCTGTGATTGTGG
>CM068317.1:12946754-12951754 GCA_034766995.1 Acanthacorydalis orientalis | reverse complement strand
TTGTATGGGTACTTGGTGCATCCATAATACAGTATGCATGAATACATTACACATGAACTTGTATATTACTTGTATATTATAAGTTCAATACACACCTCAGTGGACATTATAATGTTATTTTAGAATATGACTATACATGAACTTGCAGTATACTTGTAACATGGATCTCTGAAATACATACAAATACATTTAAGAAATAAATACTCATATATAATGTTGTTATATTTATTGCTATCAAATATATACATTCTACAGGTATAATATTTATACATATATATAAATATATATATTTAAATGGTATTGTGAAGTCTTTCCAGAAACACCATTATATGAAGACAACAGCAGCAGCTTACTGATAGATAGATATTCTCTAAACCTGACCTCTAACCTAAACCCTTTGGAAATTGTCTAAAATTATCTCGGTTCTGACGACGATTTTTGGACATTGTCTAAAATTCACTCGGTTCAACCGACGATTTTTGGACATTGTCTAATAATGACTCGACTGTATCGACGATTTTTGGACATTGTCTAGAATTGACGCGGGTTTATCGAAGATTTTTAGAAATTGTCTAAAAATTTCTCCACTTGAACAACGATTTTTGGACATTGTCTAAAAATGACTTAAGATTTAGCACGATTTTTGGACATTGTCTAATAATGACTCGACTGTATCGACGATTTTTGGACATTGTCTAAAAATGTCTCGAGTCTAACGATGATTTTTGGACATTGTCTAAAATGACTCAGATTTATCGACGATTTTTGGACATTGTCCAAAAATGACTCGGGATTATTGACGATTTTTGGACATTGTCTAATAATGACTCGACTGTATCGACGATTTTTGGACATTGTCTAAAAATGACTCCGATTTATCGACGATTTTTGGACATTGTCTAAAAATAACTCCGATTTATCGACGATTTTTGGACATTGTCTAGAAATGACTCGGGTTTATTGACGATTTTAGGACATTGTCTAAAAATGACTCCGATTTATCGACGATTTTTGGACATTGACTAAAAATAACTCCGATTTATCGACGATTTTTGGACATTGTCTAGAAATGACTCGGGTTTATTGACGATTTTTGGACATTGTCTAAAAATGACTTAAGATTTACCACGATTTTTGGACATTGTCTAAAAATGACTCGAGTTTATTGACGATTTTTGGACAATGTCTAATAATGACTCGACTGTATCGACGATTTTTGGACATTGTCTAAAAATGACTCGGGTGAATTGACGATTTTTGGACAATGTCTAAAATTGACTCGGATATGTGGACAATTTTTGGACAATGTCTAAAAATGACTCGGGTTTATTGACGACTTTTGGACATTGTCTAAAAATGACTCGGGTTTAACGATGATTTTTGGACATTGTCTAAAAATGACTCGAGTTTATCGACGATATTTGGACATTATCTAAAAATGACTCGGGTTTATTGACGATTTTTGGAAATTGTCTAAAAATGACTCGGGTTTATTGACGATTTTTGGACATTGTCTAATAATGACTCGACTGTATCGACGATTTTTGGACATTGTCTAAAAATGACTCGTGTTTAACGATGATTTTTGGACATTGTCTAAAAATGACTTAAGATTTAGCACGATTTTTGGACATTGTCTAATAATGACTCGACTGTATCGCCGATTTTTGGACATTGTCTAAAAATGACTCGAGTCTAACGATGATTTTTGGACATTGTCTAAAATGACTCAGATTTATCGACGATTTTTGGACATTGTCCAAAAATGACTCGGGATTATTGACGATTTTTGGACATTGTCTAATAATGACTCGACTATATCGACGATTTTTGGACATTGTCTAAAAATGACTCCGATTTATCGACGATTTTTGGACATTGTCTAAAAATAACTCCGATTTATCGACGATTTTTGGACATTGTCTAGAAATGACTCGGGTTTATTGACGATTTTAGGACATTGTCTAAAAATGACTCCGATTTATCGACGATTTTTGGACATTGACTAAAAATAACTCCGATTTATAGACGATTTTTGGACATTGTCTAAAAATGACTGGGGTTTATTGACGATTTTTGGACATTGTCTAAAAATGACTTTAGATTTACCACGATTTTTGGACATTGTCTAAAAATGACTCGAGTCTATTGACGATTTTTGGACAATGTCTAATAATGACTCGACTGTATCGACGATTTTTGGACATTGTCTAAAAATGACTCGGGTGAATTGACGATTTTTGGACAATGTCTAAAATTGACTCGGATATGTGGACAATTTTTGGGCAATGTCTAAAAATGACTCGGGTTTATTGACGACTTTTGGACATTGTCTAAAAATGACTCGGGTTTATCGACGATATTTGGACATTATCTAAAAATGACTCGGGTTTATTGACGATTTTTGGAAATTGTCTAAAAATGACTCGGGTTTATTGACGATTTTTGGACATTGTCTAATAATGACTCGACTGTATCGACGATTTTTGGACATTGTCTAAAAATGACTCGGGTTTAACGATGATTTTGGACATTTTCTAAAAATGACTCGGGTTTATTGACGACTTTTGGACATTGTCTAAAAATGACTTAAGATTTACTAAGATTTTTGGACATTGTCTAAAAATGACTCGGGTTTAACGATGATTTTTGGACATTGTCTAAAAATGACTCGAGTTTATCGACGATTTTTGGACATTATCTAAAAATGACTCGGGTTTATTGACGATTTTTGGAAATTGTCTAAAAATTACTTAAGATTTACTAAGATTTTTGGACATTGTCTAAAAATGACTCGAGTTTATCGACGATTTTTGGACATTTCTAAAAATAACTCCGATTTATCGACGATTTTTGGACATTGTCTAAAAATGACTTAAGATTTACCACGATTTTTGGACATTGTCTAAAAATGACTCGAGTTTAGCGACGATTTTTGGACATTGTCTAGAAATGACTCGGGTTTATTGACGATTTTTGGACATTGTCTAAAAATGACTTGGGTGAATTGACGATTTTTGGACAATGTCTAAAATTGACTCGGAACTGACGACGATTTTTGGACAATGTCTAAAATTTACTCGGATATGTTAACGATTTTTGGACAATGTCTACAATTGACTCGGACATGTCGACGACTTTTGGACAATGTCTAAAATTGACTCGGATATGTTTGCGATTTTTGGACAATGTCTAAAATTGACTCGGATATGTTTGCGATTTTTGGACAATGTCTAAAATTGACTCGAAAGTGTTGACGATTTTTGGACAATGTCTAAAAATGACTCCGATTTACCGACGATTTTTGGACATTGTCTAAATATGACACGGTTTATTGACAATTTGTGGAAATTGTCTAAAAATGACTCGGGTTTATTTACGATTTTTGGACATTATCTAAAAATGACTCGGGTTTATTGACGATTTTTGAACTTGTCTAAAAATTACTTAAGATTTACTAAGATTTTTGGTCATTGTCTAAAAATGACACGAGTTTATCGACGATATTTGGACATTATCTAAAAATGACTCCGATTTGTCGACGATTTTTGGACATTGTCTAAAAATGACTCGGGTTTATTGACGATTTTTGGACATTATCTAAAAATGACTCGGGTTTATTGACGATGTTTGGACATTGTCTAAAAATGACTCGGGTGAATTGACGATTTTTGGACAATGTCTAAAATAGACTCTGATATTTGGACGATTTTTGGACAATGTCTAAAATTGACTCGGATATGTCGACGATTTTTGGACAATGTCTAAAATTGACTCGGATATGTTTGCGATTTTGGACAATGTCTTAAATTGACTCGAAATTGTTGACGATTTTTGGACAATGTCTAAAAATGACTCCGATTTACCGACGATTTTTGGACATTGTCTAAAAATATGACACGGGTTTATTGACGATTTTTGGACATTATCTAAAAATGACTCGGGTTTATTGACGATGTTTGGACGTTGTCTAAAAATGACTCGGGTGAATTGACGATTTTTGGACAATGTCTAAAATAGACTCTGATATTTGGACGATTTTTGGACAATGTCTAAAATTGACTCGGATATGTCGACGATTTTTGGACAATGTCTAAAAATGACTCGGGTTTATTGACGATTTTTGGACATTATCTAAAAATGACTCGGGTTTATTGACGATGTTTGGACATTGTCTAAAAATGACTCGGGTAAATTGACGATTTTTGGACAATGTCTAAAATAGACTCTGATATTTGGACGATTTTTGGACAATGTCTAAAATTGACTCGGATATGTCGACGATTTTTGGACAATGTCTAAAATTGACTCGGATATGTTTGCGATTTTTGGACAATGTCTAAAATTGACTCGAAATTGTTGACGATTTTTGGACAATGTCTAAAAATGACGCCGATTTTCCGACGATTTTTGGACATTGTCTAAATATGACACGGGTTTATTGACGATTTGTGGAAATTGTCTAAAAATGACTCGGGTTTATTTACGATTTTTGGACATTATCTAAAAATGACTCGGGTTTATTGACGATTTTTGAAATTGTCTAAGAATTACTTAAGATTTACTAAGATTTTTGGACATTGTCTAAAAATGACTCGAGTTTATCGACGATATTTGGACATTACCTAAAAATTACTCCGATTTGTCGACGATTTTTGGACATTGTCTAAAAATGACTCGGGTTTATTGACGATTTTTGGACATTATCTAAAAATGACTCGGGTTTATTGACGATTTTCGGAAATTGTCTAAAAATGACTTAAGATTTACCACGATTTTTGGACATTGTCTAAAAATGACTCGGGTTTATTGACGATTTTTGGACAATGCCTAATAATTACTCGACTGTATCGACGATTTTTGGACAATGTCTAAAATTGATTCTGATATGTGGACGATTTTTGGACAATGTCTAAAATTGACTCGAAATTGTTGACGATTTTTGGACAATGTCTAAAATTGACTCGGATGTGAAGACGATTTTTGGACAATGTCTAAAA
>CM068317.1:12909254-12944254 GCA_034766995.1 Acanthacorydalis orientalis | reverse complement strand
GGTCAGTGTGTCTATCTGGGTCTGTGTGGGTCTGTGTGTGTCTGTGTGGGTCTGTGTGACTCTGTGTGGGTCTGTGTGTGTCTGTGTGAGTCTGTGTGGCTCTGTGTGTCTGTGTTTTGTGTGGGTCTGTGTGTCTGTGTTGGTCTGTGTGTATGTGTGAGTCTGTGTGTCTGTGTGGGTCTGTGTGTCTGTGTGGGTCTGTGTGTCTCTGTGGGTTTGTGTATCTGTATGGGTCTATGTGTCTCTATGGGTCTGTGTGTCTGTGTGAATCTGTGTGGGTGTGTGTCTGTGTGAATCTGTGTGGGTCTCTGTGGGTCTCTGTGGGTCTTTGGGTCTGTGTGTCTGTGTGCGTCTGTGTCTGTATTGGTCTGTGTCTGTGTGGGTCTGTGTCGGTATGTGTCTGTGTGGGTCTGTGTCGGTATGTATCTGAGTCGTTCTGTGTCTGTGTCGGTTTGTGTCTGTGTGGGTCTGTGTGGGTCTGTGTCGGTATGTGTCTGTGTGTGTGCTGTGTCGTTATGTGTCTGTGTGGGTCTGTGTCTGTGTGTCTGTGTGCGTCTGTGTCGGTATGTGTCTGTGTGTTTCTGTGTCGGTATGTGTCTATGTGTGTGCTGTGTCGGTATGTGTCTGTGTGGGTCTGTGTCTATGTCGGTATGTGTTTGTGTGGGTCTGTGTCTGTGTAGGTCTGTGTCGGTTTGAGTCTGTGTCTGTGTGAGCCTGTGTCTGTATCTGCGGGTCTGTGTCTGAGCCTGAATCTGCGGGTCTCTGTCTGAATCTGGGGGTCTTCGTCTGAGTCTGCGGGTCTGTGTCTCAGTCTGCGGGTCTGTGTCTCAGTCTGCGGGTCTGTGTCTCAGTCTGCGTGTTTGTGTCTCAGTCTGCGGGTCTGTGTCTCAGTCTGCGGGTCTATGTCTGAGTCTGTCAGTCGTGTGTCTGTGGGTCTGTGTCTGTGGGTATGTGTCTATGGACCTGGTCTGTGTGTATGAGTCTATAGGCTTGCTCTGTGGGTGTGTTTATTTTTCTGTGTTTGTGTGTCTATCGGTGTGTGAGCGTTTTTTCCGTATCTATGTTTGTATGTGTGTGTAATACATGATACAAAAGACCAATAAACACACAGGCACAGATACAAACAACGCACAAACAGACACACAAACATTTTGTGATGACAATTTCTAAAAATCCCAAATGATTCACTAATGCTTTAAACTAGATAAACGCGTTTTTCAATACATTTTTCGTTATTTTTTTGACTTTATCGGTATTTATTATTGACCTATGTGATTCTTTTTCTAATATTTGATAAAGAGCATTAAAATACGCAACAAACAGTACAAAACAGTTGTCATCATGATAAAAAATTGAATTTCTAAGCAAGAAAAACGCATTTTTTACTATTTAATCGCGTTTTTTGGACTTTTTCTATATCCGATATGGACTGATGTTAATTTTGTATGTGATATAGTATAGTAACAATACGCATCGGACAATATGAAATAGTTGCTATTTTTATAAAATGTTTCTTTTTGCTTTGTTTTGTCTTTTTCGATATCTATTATGGACCGAATTAAATTTTGTATAGGATATGATATAGAACGTTACAATACGCATTGATCAGTATGAAATAGTTGCCATATTTATAACAATTTGTCACTTTTAAGAAAGAAAAACAAGTTTTCTGCGTTTCTTTTGACATTTTCGGTATTCGTTATGAACCGATGTCATTTTTTTATAAAATATGATATAGAATATTAAAATACGAATCGAACAATATGAAACAATTGTCACTTTTATCACATTTTGGATATTTTAAGCTAGAAAAACGTGTTTTTCTGGCGGTTTTGGTGACTTTCGACATCCATCATCCACCTAGTTTAATTTTGTCTTAGTTATGATATAGAATATTAAAATACGAATCGAACAGTATGAAACAATTGCCACTTTTATCACATTTTGGATATTTTAAGCAGGAAAAACTTGTTTCTTTAGCGGTTTTTGAGACTTTTTCGACATCTATCATCCACCTAGATTAATTTTGTCTTAGATGTGATATAGAATATTAAAATACGAATCGAATAGTATGTAACAATTATCACTTTTATCACATTTTGGATATTTAAAGCAAGGAAGACTTGTTTTCTTTCCGGTTTTTGTGACTTTTTCAACATCTATTATGAACCGATGTTAATTTTGACTCAGATATTATATAGAATATTAAAATACGAATCGAAAAGTATGAAAGAATTGTCACTTTTATCACATTTTGGATATTTTAAGCAAGAAAAACTTGTTTTCTTGACGGTTTTTGTGACTTTTTTGGCATTTATCATTCACCAAGGTTAATTTTGTCTTAGATATGATATAGAATATTAAAATGCGAATCGAACAGTATGAAACAATTGCCACTTTTATCACATTTTGGATATTTTAAGCAACAAAAACGTGTTTTTTTGGTGGTTTTTGTGACTTTTTCTGCATATATCATTCATCTATGTTAATTTTGTCTTAGATATGATATAGAATATTAAAATACGAATCGGACTGTATGAAACAATTGTCACTTTTATCATATTTTGGATGTTTTTAGTAAGAAAAACGTGTTTTTTTGGCGGTTTTTGTGACTTTTTCTGCATATATCATTCATCTATGTTAATTTTGTCTTAGATATGATATAGAATATTAAAATACGAATCGAACAGTATGAAACAATTGCCACTTTTATCACATTTTGGATATTTTAAGCAAGGAAAACGTGTTTTTTTGGCGGTTTTTGTGACTTTTTCTGCATATATCATTGCATATATCATCTGCATTCATCTATGTTAATTTTGTATTAGATATGATATAGAATATTAAAATACGAATCGAACAATATGAAACAATTGTCACTTTTATCACATTTTGGATATTTTAAGCTAGAAAAACATGTTTTTCTGGCGGTTTTGGTGACTTTTTCGACATCCATCATCCACCTAGTTTAATTTTGTCTTAGTTATGATATAGAATATTAAAATACGAATCGAACAGTATGAAACAATTGCCACTTTTCTCACATTTTGGATATTTTAAGCAGGAAAAGCGTGTTTTTTTGGCGGTTTTTGTGACTTGTTCGGCATCTATCACTAAGCTATGTTAATTTAGTCTTAGATATGATATAGAATATTAAAATACGAATCGAACAGTATGAAACAATTGCCACTTTTATCACATTTTGGATATTTTAAGCAAGAAAAACTTGTTTTTTTGGCGGTTTTTGTGACTTTTTCTGCATATATCATTCATCTATGTTAATTTTGTCTTAGATATGATATAGAATATTAAAATACGAATCGAACAGTATGAAACAATTGCCACTTTTATCACATTTTGGATATTTTAAGCAGGAAAAGCGTGTTTTTTGGCGGTTTTTGTGACTTTTTCGGCATCCATCATTCATCTATGTTAATTTTGTCTTAGATATGATATAGAATATTAAAATACGAATCGAACAGTATAAAACAATTGCCACTTTTATCACATTTTAGATATTTTAAGCAAGGAAAACCAGTTTTTTTGCGGGTTTTTGTGACTTTTTCGGCATCTATCATCAACCTATGATAATTTTGTCTTAGATATGATATAGAATATTAAAATACGAATCGAACAGTATGAAACAATTGCCACTTTTATTACATTTTGGATATTTTAAGCAAGAAAAACCTGAATTTTTGTGCGTTTTTCGCGGTTTTTGTGACTTTTTCGGCGTCTATCTTTCACCTAGGTTAATTTTGTTTTAGATATAATATAAAATATTAAAATACGAATTGAACAGTATGAAACAATTGCCACTTGTATCACATTTTGGCAAGGTGAAATAGCTGGATATGTGGGTCTTGCACGAATTGACAGATGGTCGGAAATTAAGACGCTTAAATGTGTGTTCTTCATTGATAATTCGAAAGTACAGAACGCCATTCTTAAATCGAATCATTACTTCTGATGAGAAGTGGATTCTGTATAATAACATAAAAAGATCTGGACAATAGTTTAATTCAAATGAAGATCTAGGACACGCGCCCAAGCCGTCATTACACCAAAAAATACTTATGGTTACTTTGTGGTGGACAAATAAAAGAATAATCCCTTATTCTTTTTTAAAACCAGGCGAAGCAATTACGGATGATTCATATTGTCTTGAAATCGACAATATGAATGAAAAATTAAAAACAATTCAGCCAATGCTAATCATTAGATATAGGCCAATACTATTGCAAGACAATGATCGGTCACACACATCTCGAAACAATTTCCAATTGAAATTCATTAAATTATGAAAGTTTACCGCATCCTTCTTATTCACAGGATCTTTCACCGACAGACTCTCATGTTTTTCGCCAATTGGAAATTATTTAATTAATATAAAATTCCGAAATCTAACCGAAGTGATCCAAGGATTCAAAGACGTAATAAACTCTAAAAATGCTGATTTTTATAAAAATGGGATAAACAATCTAATTTCTCGTTGGCAAAAGTTCATTGAAGCTAATGGAGTTCATTTTTATTAAATATATTTTGTTTTGTTACAAGTATTGCGTTTTAATTCTCACCTACAAATTCGAAAATTTCACATGTTACATCCTAATATCAAGAAATTTATAAAAAATTAAATATTTTAAATATAAAACCGAAACGAATAGAACCGAAGTAAACAGCTGTATGAACAATCATAAAGTCGTTTTTACTCATTCAGGCCGTATCGTCACAAATACGGTCTTATTTTATAAATAAGACTATTCTATTTATGATTGATTGAGACAGTTTTTCTTTTTTAATGACAAATTATATTGGGGTTTTGAACGGTCTCGAATTAAGACTATGAATTCGGCCAATGCACTTTGCCCACAATAAGTGAATTAAAGTGAATTAGGTTGCATAGAGCAGCAGTCGGTATATATTTTACAATAATAACAGTAGGGCATATCTAAAAAGTATTTTTCCTATTATAAAATATAGTTTTTACAGCAAACAGTAAAATATAAATACATATGAACACTGTCTAAATCATATATTAAAATAATTTTAGCATAATAATGCTTATTAACATATATTGTAAATATTTTAATATTATGGAAATAATTTGATTTCATTAGAAAGGTATACAAAAATTTGGTTGGTAGTGTCGGAGTCACTACCGCTAAGGTTTTTGACAGAAAACGTCTTAGTCACTTCGATAATGGTTCGTAAATCATTATTGTCTATATTTAAAGGACGTCCACGACCCTCATCATCAAGGCTTTCATTTCTATTGCGAAATTTTTAGAACCAGTGTTGAGCTGCACATTCACTAATTGACTATTTGCTAAAAACAGATTTGATAATTCGAACATTTTCTGTTGTTTTACATCTTTATTTAAACTAATACAAAAAATTGCATGAATTTGCTTTTTTCATGACTAATTTAAGGGGTTATGTCCAACAATACTAAAAAATAAAAACAATAGACATAAACTGAAATCAGCAGTGCTAATTTTATTGTTTAAAATGATGTATCACATTTCAATAACAAAAGATAACGGTAACTAGAAAAATCAGCGCCAAACTTGAAATAGTAAAGACCGCAATTATTTTTGCATCAATTTAACTAATATTAACAAAATCAAAATGTCCAATTTGTCACCTATATTTATATAAAAATATATTTTTAATTAAATAACCTACCAATCCTTTTAACACTATAGCAAAATTTGTAAATAAGTGATTTTCCACTATACACAAGATACTTCTGTCTAATCAAAATATCGAATAATTAGAAAATTATTGAACATCTCCATTAAAATAAATGATTGTGGGGCATGGAAAGTAAACTACATTTGTTCTAGACTAGGGCTGGGGAACCTGTGGCCTTCTAGAACTTTAAGGGGACCCGGTGGTCTAGAATTTTCGAAAAATCGATTTTTTTTTCGAAAGTATAGTATCTTAAAAATATACTGTTAAAATTTGATGACGAAGTTCAGAGTATTTCAGGATCTACAGCCCATTAGAAGGTCAGGTAGGTAGAAGAATATATACTTGCTTGAAACTTTAAACGCGTTTATCTCGAAACTACTTTTTTTCGTCTTGCGGGGGCCAGAAAAAAAAAACTACTTGACCGATTTGTCTGAAATTTTAATATGTTAAATTTTTTAAAAACTATTAGTTTTAATTGTTAAAACTAATAGTTTCCGTAAAATATTTATATTTTTTTTATTAACAAAACATTCAAAAATACTGGTCGTTTTCAAACTTATACTTTTGACTACGCGCCATTTTGTCAAATTTTTTTTTTTTTGATTCTACTTCCTGCGATAGCTATACTTATACTAATTAAAAATTCGTCAATTGTTTTATTTCAGATCAGATGGAGAGATAAATCATCCTTCACCACGCAATTCCATTTTTTTAGAGAAGGAGACTTCAGCATCATTTTTCTAATTTAAGAAAAAATTTTTTTTTGTCTTTATTTTCATTTTTGTGTAGTTTATTAGTAATAAAATAAGTGTAAAAAAATTTGAAAGCATTATTCATTACCCTCATATAGAAAAAAATTTTTTAAAATAGCTTAAATTTTAGGCCGCTAGACCACCGGGTCCTCTTAAGTGCGGCCTTTTAACTGAATCCAAATTTTGCAGACAAATCCTTTTTCTGAAGTAAAACTTCTTTTTAAATCATTGTGTGGTACGAAACCCGAGCTGTAATTTCGTTCATGACGAACGTACAACGGAACTGAAGCACAACAAGGAGAAGAAAACGCAAAAGCCAAACGGTAATTTTGTTCGTGATGGACGTGCAACGAAACTGGCACACAACGAGGAAGGGTGAACGACGTGAGAAAAAACTAAGTCTATATATGATATGTGACAAAAAAAATTAATAATTTCGAAAAAAATATATTTTTTCGAAATGCTTCTTTTCAAAATGAAATTTCGGATGAATATTTTCCCCAGTTAGTAAAGGTCATTGATGATTAGGATGATATATTGTTGTAGTAAAACATTTAAATGTTCTTTTTGTATGTTTTATAGTTAATAACGCTGTCTCCTGTTATTTTTTACTTAGTTGCTAGCATAGATAAAGACTATGTTGTTAGGGTTGCTAACTATGATTATCTTGATAAGATAAAAATAAGATACACTGCCGTGCCGATGTCTGGCATCAATGTAATATTCATTCGATCTGTTCTCGGTTATGTAGATGCTAAATATTTAATAAATTGTTTTCATGTTAATGAATTTGTTCAGTTAATTTATACGCCTGCAATTCATCAACATATATGGAATCATTTGAAGAATATGCAACTGTAATAAATCTATAATAACTAGAGAGAATATAATAAAACATTCACTGACTTTGAGAATCATGTCATCACACTCAAATTATCAGTTCATCCTCGACTAGTTAATGTCACCAAGGCATATAAAGAACTGCAGATGGAATTGATTGAGCTCTCAGTAGATGACATTTTAAAGTCATTGTTTGATGCTAAGAAAGATCGAATTGAAATATGAAAAATGCAGTAGAAAAATGCTTTCTTGATTTTAAATCACTTATTGTTGCTAATCTTCATTCTCCTATCTAACTCAAAGTCAAGACCTCCTAAGATCACAAATGACAGATACCTATCTACAGCAGGGGTGTCAAACTGGCGGCCTCCGAGGTAATTTTTTGTGGCCCACGATGCTCTGAAATAAAATGGAAACAGAACAATATGTTACGACAATAAAAAACGAAATATTGATGACAAGGGAAGAAAATTTCAAGAAAGGTGAGAGCTGAACTATTTTTGTGTGGAAGTGAACAATAAAATTACGTGCTTAATTTGCAAAAAATTAATATTAGTGTCCACCAAAGAATACAACTTTAAGCGGCATTATAGCACTAATCACGAAGAACAATTTTCGTGTTTCGAAGGAAAAATAAGAGAAGAAAAATTAAAAACAATGAAGAATTCACTTAATAGCCAGAAAAGAGTGTTTACAAAATTCATGAAAAGTAATGAATCAGTAACAAGAGCTAGTTACGAAATAAGCTATCTATTAGTAAAACATTCAAAATCATTCACCGTTGGTTCTTTAATCAAGGAATGTATGATAAAAGCTGTCGAATTCGTCTGTCCAGAAAAGGTACAGTTATTTCGAAATATATCATTATCAAGAAATACGGTGGTAGACAGAATTACTGAAATGGCAGATAACGTTAGTTCACAACTACAGGAAATATCTACTTAATTCCAATTCTTTTCAACTGCGATTGATGAGAGCACGGATGTGAGAGATGTTGCATAAGTTGCTGTTTTAATTTCGTGATTGCGATAATAATATGAGGATCACTGAAGAATTGTTGGAAATTATCCCTCTTTATGGAACTGCGACTGGTGAAGATATTTTTTGATGCTGTATCGAGCATTATAGGAAAATTTAATCTTCCTCTTGACAGACTTGTTTCCGTAACAGCTGACGGCGCTAAATCGATGACGGATGAAACTAAAGGATTTGTGTCAAGACTGACAGGAAAATTACAAGACGAATATCCAGATAAACCGAAAATCAGGACTTTCCATTGCCTTATTCCCAACAAGTTATCTGTTTAAAAATATTAAAAAAGGACGAAGTACTCAAAGCAGTAACAAATACAGTCAACTTTATTCGATCGAGAGCACTTAACCATCGCCAATTTACTTCGTTCCTTAAAGATTTAAATCCGAATTCGAAGATCTTTCTTATTACACAGAAGTTCGTTGGTTGTCCTGCCACCAAGTCCTGAAGAGCTTCTATCTACTTTGGGAGGAAATAATTGTATTTCTTGAAATGAAAGATGAAAAAAAACGAAAATATATCGATTATAAAAGATCCTTTGTGGATAAAAGATCTGACATTTTTAACAGATATTACAGGTAATCTGAATAATCTTAATATTACATTGCAAGGCAAAAATCAATTAATAACGAATATGTACGATCCAATAGCAAGTTTTGTACAAAAACTGACTTTGTTTAAAAATCATCTACAAAAAAACGTTATGACGTATTTTCCTACGTGTGAGCAGTTAAAAGCACAAAATCAAAGTTGCTCATTTTCACAGTTTCGTGGTAAAATTGAAGAAATCAAAAACGAATTCGATAAACGTTATAATGATTTCAAAGAGTTACAAAAATTTTTTCACTCTTTTTATTGGGCCTATTTCCTTTGAAGTGGAAAATGCTCCCACTTCGATACAACTGGAATTAATTGATTTCCAGAATGATTCGGTTTTAAAAGACAAATATCGGAGAAGTAGGAATTCCCAAAATATATTCTTATTTAAGTAAAAAATACCTGGAAATTAAGTTTGCTGCACAAATTTTATGCTATTTTAAGAGTACGTACTTGTGTGAGCAACTGTTTTCGTCCATTAAATTAAATAAAATGACCTGCAGATCAAGATTAACTGATAAACATCTATCTGCCATAATGAAGATTGTCTGTTCTCAGTCTTTGAACCCAGATATTGGAAAACTAGTAGGAGGAAAGCGCTGGCAAGTTTTCGGTAAAAAAATTCAGTTTAGTTTTATAAATACATTAAATTAAATAAATGTTTAAATAAAAGCAATTATATAGCAATATTATAAATTATTACCCTAAATTCACTTAATTACATAATGTGTTTTTTAATTACCCTATCCATATTCCTGAATCCTTACTTCAAAATATAATTTTAAGAAAATTTGTAAATGTGATGTGGCTCGCGTGAATCTTACCGGTTGCATTAAATGGCCCGTGTTTTAATTAAGTTTGACACATCTGATATAGAGGATTAACTGAAACTACTGACCTCCATGCTGCAACCAGACATTCAAATTCTTTTGAGTAAAAAGCAGAAACAGCAAAGTTATTAAAATATAAATTGACTTTAAAATTAACAAATAGTTTTCATTTTTGAAATTATTAAGTACATAGTAAAAAGTAAGAGAGTAGTTTAATAAAAAGTAAGTTAGATTTGAACAAAAAAATGCATATTTTTAAGTATATCTAATTGAAGTTTCTTGAATGGGGCCTTATTTGATTACAACTAAATAAATTCGAACTTCCAGCATGAAAAATTCCACACCTCTGTTCTAGACACTAATAAGTCAATTTTTCATAAAAAAAAATTTAAAACAAGATCGTCGCATTACTGTCTTTCATATATTTTTATCTTCTCATATTACAATTGAAAATATGTTTGTGTCTGTCCTTGTTTTTAAAATGAAATACGATATATTAAATACTTTGAAACAATTTGGGTTGATATTAATTATTTTTATAATTATTTATAAATATAAAACGAAAAAGAATTGTTCGTCCTAAATTTATTTCGCACTCATTACTTGTTTTTTGTATCATTAGCATATATACCGAAAAAGTCTACGTTATTAATATAAAATATCATAAAACAGTTCTAACACAAGCTAAATTCATTTAGATAAATGACTTCATTTTTCAATCCACAAATCACACGATAATTGTTCGATCAAAATATTTAAAATAACAAAACAATTCATAAAAATATTCAATAAATTATTATTGATTATTTTTAACTGCCTTTTGTGCACATTTCGATGAAAACGCCATCATCCTCAGAGCACAAAGATGTTAATTAAATCTGATTTAGATTGATGATATTAGAATTTAATTTATCTTGGTTCTCTGAGAATGATGGCGTTTGCATTGAAATATGCATAAGAGACAATTTGAAATAATCAGTAATAATTTATTTAATATCTTTGATCGAAAAATGTTGATTTTTGCGAAGTGAAAAAATAATTCATTTGTAAAAATATAAAAAAAAAAATTTTAGTATGCAACCTAACTGACGCTCATGAATTAATGCCTGCAATCGAGTCTATTGATCGAATTCATAGTCGTATTGCAAGCCCGTCCATGGCTCAAATTATCTTAAGACCAGTTATAAATTTCATAGTTGCAAACAAGACAGTTTTATTTGCAAACTAAGACCGTATTTATCAACGTAGGATCAGAGATAAGTTAGAATGGTCTTATTTGTTGTTCATATAGCCGTTTACTTCGATTCTATTTTATCTGTTGCCTATTTCGAATATTCAGTTTGTTATATATTTTCCTGCTTCTTTACACTGAGCATTGAACGCATGAGTAATATATTCAAACTTATATATGTATCTATCCTATTTATATATATATATATATATATATATATATATATATATATATATATATATATCGTCCAGATAGTACTAGCTGTCGTACTGCAACAACTCGGAAACCCTGTTGTGGTGCTAGAGGGAACTATTTGTATAATAGAAAAGTCCATTTAAAGCGCTCCGGAAAGAGCGTAGCAATTCGTTATTCGGTGTCCCTTTGTTGACAGGTTAATATGTATGCTATGTGGAACGGAGAAGACATCATTGCATTACCGAAAGTTATGGGACGACATATTGCACAGGAAGTAGCCAAACCCCGAGAATAGGAAGAAATATAGAAATAAAAAAAAGCTATTTATTGGTTATTACAACAAAACATATTTAAATATACAGAATACTCAAGAACGAAACGAAATGAATTAAACTTGAAACATATCCATTGTGAAAATTTCCTCATACACCACATTCTCTAGATGACATTCTCTAGGCCACGTTGAGGACAAAGTGACGAAAAATGTGGGTTTTTATTATTAAGTGATTACACTAATAATTATATAAATAATTTAAAAGAATGGTACATTTTTGGCGTTGTAGAGCACAACATTAACTGTATGTCCATTGGAGGGGAAAGAGATGATATGCTGTGACGAATTTAAAAAAAATAATTTTTTTTCTTAAGTTTTTTCTGTACTAATCGGTGTATACGAGCAAAAATAAGGAAAATATGGAAAAGTATGTAAGGAAAATTTATGGTTCAGATGTTATTAGTCTTAAACAAGGAAAAAAATAGGTTTAACAATTTTGGTGGGATATGGAGGATGTCGTGTATTATGAGTTGTTGAAACCGAAAAAAACAATCACGGCCGAATGTTATAGACAACAATTGGAGCATTTTAAAGATAATTTGATGCAAAAACGACTATCAATTGGATCAAATCGCCAAAAAGTGATTCTTTTTCATGACAACGCTCGGCCCCATGTTGCTATTACCGTGAAACAAACACTGATGGAGCTCGAATGGGAGGTTCTCCTGCACCCAGCGTATTCTCCGAACCTGGCCCCAAACGATTTCCAATGTGTTCCGGTCGATGCACGTTTTGAAGATACACATTTCCATAACTACGGAGAAGTTGAAAATTCGGTTGCTGAATGGATTGTCTCAGAAGACAGGCAATTTTTTCGTCGCGGAATTCAATTTCTTCCAGAAAAATGGGAAAAAGTCATAGCTTCCGAAGGAAAACACTTTAATTAATGTATTCACACATTTTGTTATTGAAATTAATGCTCAAAGAACATAAAAAACAGTGACTTTCAATGCAAGCAATACGGAGGAACGATATTATGTGTGAAACATTTGAAATCCAATTTTCTAGCGCAAGCATAGATGGATGACACAGCGAGAGGACTATTTTTTTATAAGAAAATATTTCTAATTACCTGTTTATTACTAAATATTAGGTTGTTAGAAAAATAATTGCGGTTTATGACCTTCAAATTTATATACATTTTTTAATTTAAATGGTTTTAAGTGGTTCAGAACGATTGGATGACTAACGGCTAACTTTTGTGTAAGTTCTCGAATCGTTGTGTGTGATTTTGATTCAACTAACGCCTTCAGTTTGTCGATATGAACCGAATAAGGACCCCCGCGACATTCTTGATCGTCAAGGCTCTCTTTCTCGGCATGAAATACTTGGAACCATCATTGTACCGTACGTCCCTGGACAGTACCCACACCAAAAGCACCGTTCAGTTCACGAGTAGTTTCTGCTGCTTTACCATTCGTTTTGATCCCATGCAAAAAAATGCTCTTATTTGCTTCTTTTTCATCTCTAATTCAATAGTCCAATTTAAAGCAGAATTACAATAAAACTAAAGTCGATGTTACCAAAATACAGACTGAATAAAATTATATTAACATAAACACGATGAAATGACACTTTCATTGAAAAAATTAATGTTATTATTGAGAATATAAAAACCGCAATTATTTTCCTACCAACCTAGTACATTTATTCGCTGGTAACTACTTGGTGGAGAATTTTACCTAACCATTATTATATTTAGTGTAATCTTATAATCATTGTTATTCATATATTTTCATTCAAAATCCCTTTTGAATTCTAATAATTAGATAAAAGTTAGATTTTTCCACATATTAGAAATATAATAAATCCTTACTAAATACCTTTTATTTTGGACGAATTAAATTTCCTTTTAAATTATTTTTTCCCGATTTAAATTTTATTGATCTTTTTTTTATTTCAGAATAAAACTAGAATTGTTTATTTGTAAAATGTATAGAAATACAAACAAAACTTTTTCGTTCAGTTGATTTGAAAATAATTCCGTACATAATTGTCTCAGTACAAAAACCGTATTGCAAAAAATTCACACAGTTCAAATGAACCGTTACTCTTATAAGATATAAAGCTTGTCGAATGATGAAACAATTTGAATTAAAATATTCATATTTTTATTCATAAATAACAGAAGATTCAAACAGTAATTGTGTATAGTAACACGCAATCAATTTAATAAGATTGTAAGTTCATTCACCGTTCAGTGTTTAAATACACTTTGCGACGACCTTTGTGTTTTGCGTCAAGTTAGATGCTCGACAATGTATTGAGACCTTGAATAAAATTGCACAAGGCTGAGTTCATGTTCGAATAATCTTGCCACTGATTTATTTTATTTGTACATAAAGGGATATATATATGTGTGTGTACATATATATATATATATACGTTTATATATATATATATATATATATATATATATATATATATGTTCGTAAAAAGTATATAAAGAAAGAAGATTAAAGAAATAATATACTCAGAAGTGTTAAAGATAAAAATGTTAGGAAGTTATTAAGTTAAAGAAAATTGTTTTGACACTTAAATAAATAAATTTCAATCAATAATATTGCTAATTTTCAAATATTTAAGGTATTTATATATATATATATATATATATATATATATATGTTAGGTTGGTGCAAAAATAATGGCGGTTTTTACATGGTTTTAATTGATAAAAACCGCCATAATTTTTGCACCATCCTAACATATATATATATATATATATATATATATATATATATATATAATAATTATGTATATACATATTAATGGATGTGTGTAAATAATAATACATATTAATGTATGTGTGTATATATATATATATATATATATATATATATATATATATATATGTTTGTAAAAAATATATAAGGAAAGAAGAGTAAGGAAACAATATTCTTAGAAGTATTAAAGATAAAAATGTTTAAGAGTTATTAAGTTAAAGAAAATTGTTTTGGCATTTAAATAAATAAATTTCAATTAATAATATTGCTAATTTTCAAATATTTAAACTATATATATATATATATATATATATATATATATATATATATATATATATATATATATATGTTAGTTTGGTACAAAAATAATGGCGGTTTTTATCAAGTAAAACCATGCAAAAACCATAATTATTAATGTATGTGTGTATATGTGTGTAAATAATAATACATATTAATGTACGTGGGTATATGTATATATAGATATATGTTTGTAAAAAGTATATAAGGAAAGAAGAGTAAAGAAACAAGATTCTTAGAAGTATTAAAGATAAAAATGTTAAAGAGTTATTAAGTTAAAGAAAATTGTTTTGGCATTTAAATAAATAAATTTCAATTAATAATATTGGTAATTTTCAAATATTTAAGCTATATATATATATATATATATATATATATATATATATATATATATATGTTAGTTTAGTACAAAAATAATGGCGGTTTTTATCAATTAAAACCATGCAAAAACCATAATTATTAATATATGTGTGTATATGTGTGTAAATAATAATACATATTAATGTATGTGTGTATATGTATATATATATATATATATATGTTTGTAAAAAGTATATAAGGAAAGAAGAGTAAAGAAACAAGATTCTTAGAAGTATTAAAGATAAAAATGTTAAAGAGTTATTAAGTTAAAGAAAATTGTTTTGGCATTTAAATAAATAAATTTCAATTAATAATATTGGTAATTTTCAAATATTTAAGCTATATATATATATATATATATATATATATATATATATATATATATATATGTTAGTTTAGTACAAAAATAATGGCGGTTTTTATCAATTAAAACCATGCAAAAACCATAATTATTAATATATGTGTGTATATGTGTGTAAATAATAATACATATTAATGTATGTGTGTATATGTATATATATATATATATATATATATATATATATATATATGTTTGTAAAAAGTATATAAGGAAAGAAGAGTAAAGAAACAAGATTCTTAGAAGTATTAAAGATAAAAATGTTAAAGAGTTATTAAGTTAAAGAAAATTGTTTTGGCATTTAAATAAATAAATTTCAATTAATAATATTGGTAATTTTCAAATATTTAAGCTATATATATATATATATATATATATATATATATATATATATATATATATATATATATGTTAGTTTAGTACAAAAATAATGGCGGTTTTTATCAATTAAAACCATGCAAAAACCATAATTATTAATGTATGTGTGTATATGTGTGTAAATAATAATACATATTAATGTATGTGTGTATATGTATATATATATATATATATGTTTGTAAAAAGTATATAAGGAAAGAAGAGTAAAGAAACAAGATTCTTAGAAGTATTAAAGATAAAAATGTTAGAGTTATTAAGTTAAAGAAAATTGTTTTGGCATTTAAATAAATAAATTTCAATTAATGATATTGCTAATTTTCAAATATTTAAGCTATATATATATATATATATAACTATCTATCTATCTATCTATCTATATATATATATATATATATATATATATATATATATATATATATGTATATATATGTTGTGTCATCCTGTAAGTAATGCGGTTTCTTCATCATAAGTTTTGAAACTGCGAAAAAAATTGATGTTTTAATTTTGTTCTAAAATATATTTTCCGTTATTATCTAGAACTTTTTTCCATTAATCTTAAGTTGTCAATACCCTGACGATAATGTTTTTGTGCTTTACGTTAATACAAGGTTCGAGTTCACTTCGGACATCACTATCTGTATTAAGTCGTTTTCCATTGATATGATTTTAAAGATTTCGGGACAGATAATAATTCGGTGGTAATAGGTCAGAGTGTATGGTGGATGTGTCATAACTTCCCATTCAAACTGCCTCAGTTTTTGGAAAGTTTCGTGTGCCATGTGATGTCGGGCACCATCATGATAGAATATTATACCTTTTCTGTTGGCTAATGTTGGTAAAGATTTGGATAATAGCTCTTAATAGATAATTCCTTCCATATCCCACCAAATAGACAACATTACCTTTTTCGGATGAGGCCCTCTTTCGCAGTTGAAGGTAGTGTTTTGTTGCGGTCAACTTTTTGTCTTTTATGTTCAATGTTGTCATAAACAACTCGTTTTTCCTTACTGGTAATAATTATATTTATAAACGAATCATTTTGGTATCAGTATAGATGAAAAGTGTAAATGTCTACAAGTTGTTCCAAATTAACGTCCAATAACTCATGCGGAAAACATTGACCCAGCTTAGAAATCGTACCAATTATTGTTAAGTGCCGATGAATATTTGAATACATCGATTTGAGCTCCTTTATGATCGCAGGATCTCTTCATAAAACTCTTGAGGATGTTCTGACCTGCCTTCAACTTCAAAGCTGTAGTTCCCGGTTAGAAATCTTTGAACTCATTTTTATCCTTGTTTAAGACTAATAACATCTGAAACATAAATTTCACACAATTTTTTCACTATAGTTGGAGCGTTGTTGCCCTGACGAAACTTCCGAAACAAAATATGCCCAATATGCTCTTTTGACACTTTCATGATAACTAATATTTTTTCTTGTAAATTTGAGTGATCGATGTTAATCTTCCTCAATAAGACTGAAAAAACATTACGTACCATTGAGCAGGATATGCATCCGATACGTCATTACTATAATTGCAAAGTATTGGACCATCCATTTTCACCTACATGAAAACACCGCATTACTTATGGTTGATCCAATATAAATATTTTCAAGATTATGGATACCTCGTCGGAATTAAGAATTTATATATAATTTGTGTTCTACAGTTTCCTTATTTTTGCTCGTATACACCGATTAGTATAGATAAAAAATAAAGAGGTGAATAATATATTTTTTTCTAAATTTTCCACTGCATATTAACCTCCTCCCCCTCCCGTGGACATGCAATTACTGTTGTGCTCTACAACGCCAAAAATCTACCATTTTTTCACTTTATTAATATAATTACTAGTGTAATCTCTTAATAATAAAAACCCACATTTTTCGTCACTTTGTCCTCAACACGGCCGTTTTCCGTCATCTAGAGAATGTGGTGTATATGGAAATTTCCACAATTAATATGTTTCAAGTTTAATTCATTTAGTTTCGTTCTTAGGTATTTTTTTGTTCAAATATGTTTTGTTGCAATAACCAATAAACAGTTTTTTTTATATTTATATTTCTTCCTATTTTCGGGGTTCGACCCTGGCTACTTCCTGTGCAATCTGTCGTCGCATAAATTTTCGTAGTGCAACGATGTCTTCTCCTCTGCTCTATATAGCATACGTATTAACACAACAAAAAAGGACACCGATTAATGAATTGGTACACTCTTGCCGGATCGCTTTAAATGGGCGTTTCTATTATACAAATCGTTCCTTCTAGCACCACAACAGGAATTCCGAGGTGTTGCAATACGACAGCGAGCACTAAATTGAGCATTAAACGTATTAGTAGAATATCCAAACTAGTATATATATATATATATATATATATATATATATATATATATATATATAGATAGATAGATAGATAGATAGATAGATATTAGAGTGTAACATATGAAATTGCGGAATTTGTAGGTGAGAATTAAAACGCAATATTTTTAATAAAACAAAATAAGCTCCATCATCTTCAATGGTCTTTTGCCAACAAGAAATTAGATTGTTTATCCCATTTTCAGTAAAAACGACATTTTTAGAGCTTATAAAGTCTTCGAGTCCTTGAACCATTTCTGTTTGGGTTCGAATTTTTTTATTTCTTAAATAATATTCCAAGTAGCGAAAAAGATGATAGTCTGTCGGTGAAAGATCTGGTGAATAAGGAGGACGCGGTAAAATTTCATAATTTAATGAATTTCTATTGGAAATTGTGATTCGAGATGTGTGTGGTCGAGCATTGTCTTGCAATAGTATTGGCCCATGTCCATTGATTAGCACTGGCTGTTTTGTTTTTAATTTTTCATTAATATTGTCGATTTCGCGACGATATGAATCAGCTGTAATTGCTTCGCCTGGTTTTTTAAAAAAAATAATGGAGATTATTCCTTTATTTGTCCACCACACTGTAACCATAAGTATTTTTTGGTGTAATGAAGGGTTGGGTGCGTGTCCTGGAGCTTCATTTGAATTAAACCATTGTCGAGATCTTTTTCTGTTATCATACAGAATCCACTTCTCATCGCAAGTAATAATTCGATTTAAAAATGGCATTTTATCAATTTGAATCATCAATGAAGAACATACCACTATGCGTCTCAGTTTCTGACCATCTGTCAATTCGTGCGGCACTCACTTATCCAGCATTTTCACTTTTCCTATTGCAGCGAGGTGACGAAAAACAGCTAGAGCTCGAACTGTTGTTTATGGATTAGTTTCCACCATGGCTTTCAAAAGTTCTTCGTTCTCAATGGTTTCGAGCCTTCCTCGAAGCTCATTATTGAGATTCATATAACCGGAACAAATTTTTTTTGAACCATGATTGAATTGTTCTCTGTCTATCCGACCTTTCTCCGAAAGCTCCATTGATATTTTTACCTGCTGTCGCTGAATTTTGTCCCAACTTGAATGCATATAAAAAAAGTAGACACCATCCTGTTAAAGTGTATAAAAAAATAAAAATAATAACAATAACTCCATATTGAAAAACAATTGAAGGGTACATTAGCCAATTTGAAATAGCTGCACTTGTAGAATATTACACAGAACCTTTCTAAATCGCGGTAGATTTCTGATTGAATGAAATTCGGCAACTTGATGTGTTACAACCAAATATATATATATATATATATATATATATATATATATATATATATACTAGTATGAACATATTACTCATACATTCAATGCTCAATATAAAGGAGCAGGAAAATATATAACCAACTGAATATTATAATAGACAACAGAGACAAAATAGAATCGAAATCAACGGCTGTATGAACAAAAAAATAAGACCGTTTCAACTTATCTCTGATAATCCTATCTTCATAAACACGGTCTTATTTTGCAAATAAAACTGTTTCGTTTGCGATTCGTTAAGACTGTCTTGTTTGCAACTATGAAAGTATAACTGGTCTTAAGATAATTTGAGCCATGAACTGTCTTGAATTACGACTATGAGTTCGAGCAACAGGCTCGATATCTGGTACGAATTTAAATATTTTTTGATCAATATTCGTATCTAAAATTGAACTGAGAATGATTTAAAGTGTCAAACTGTGATATAGATATAAACTCTAATGATTCAAGAGGACGAGTACCATGCAGACAATATACGAAAGGAACAAGTATAAAACCAAACACTTATAAATTATTTTTTCGCATCTTTAAGTTCATAGTTGAAATCAATTCAGTGAGTGATAAATTCAACAAGTAGGTTCTAACATCATCATTGGCGTTAAAACAACAGTGCTATAGCAATGATTTTTTTATTTTTTTTAAAAAAAAACATGTATTTATGTATTATATCCATTAATATGATTTTCTTCAGTAGTTAATTGCTTAAATAAATCCGACGGGACTGAACAATCATCGAACATCACAAAGATATGAATTCTATACACACTTAACCTTTACTGAAAATAATACACATCCGTAAATAAAATCAACAACGCTATAACTCATCGTTCTATAGTATCATAAAGATCGAGTGTGCGCCGCAGCAAAAAAATAGCGAAACGGCAATAAAAATCAATATGTAATCAAAATAATGTAAATGTAATTACCGCAATTAGTGAAACTGTAGTAATTTATTTGTTTTTCAACATTTGTATTATTTGGTTTCGTTATGAAGATATTCGGAGTTGTCAAGCGAAAGAAAAAAAACTCGAATGTATAATTGAGTCTCTTTTAAAGTTAATTTACGATGGATTTTTTTTTCGTTAACTTGATGGCATTAAATAGCTCGTTTAATTAAATTACTTCAAGAATAACGTGTTTACATTTATCATACTTGTTCGTTTCGTTTTGATATTTATTTTAAAATGATAGGATATATTTTAATAGCTACAATTTGAATTATTTGTATTAACAAATAACTATTATATTGAAAAATTATTATAATATGCAAGACTGTGTAAACAAATTTGTTTTTGTCAATTTATTTTATTCAAACTATATGAAAATTATTAACATTTAAATCCGCGTTATCAACTTTTCTTCAATTCAAAAAAGTCAATGAAAGTATAAAATAATGTATTAGGTGTGGAATTGATTCGTAGCGTTTTACAAGAGATGGCGTAGGTAGTACATTCTTCCATTGTTCCCTGTAACCAAATATTCCCAGTAAAACAGCTGTCCTTAGGCGTCAGTTTCTGTATATGTCATTTGGTTGAAGCGTAAATAACAACACTTTGTACTTTATCGAATATGTCGAATTTCGTGCCGGATAAATTGTTTTTGCAGGAAGTTTTACTTCATTACTTTAACATAAAAAAAAGTGCTACCGAAAGTCATCATATTTTAGTGGAAATTTATGGTGATCATACTCTAGCTGAGCAAACGTGTAGGAAGTGGTTTGCACGTTTTAAAAGTGCTGAATTCGACTCGGAAGACAAGGAACGACCTGGAGAGCCGAAAAAATCAACGATGAAGAATTGGAGGCATTGCTTAAATGCAGACCCATGTCAAACACTTTAAGATTGTCTGAATCGTTGGGAGT
The DNA here is from genome assembly GCA_034766995.1 of Acanthacorydalis orientalis. Taxonomy (NCBI): domain Eukaryota; kingdom Metazoa; phylum Arthropoda; class Insecta; order Megaloptera; family Corydalidae; genus Acanthacorydalis; species Acanthacorydalis orientalis. Next base: position 12,923,085 of record CM068317.1, on the reverse strand, counting down.
TGACTTGTCAACGGTAGGAAAACGCCTTAAAGCCATGGGAATGATCTAGAACCAAGAGAATTGGGTCCCATACGAATTGAGACCGAGGGACGTTTAAAGGCGTTTTTCTACCTGTGAACTGATGCTTCAACGGGAGAAAAGGAAGAGAATTTTGCATCGAATTGTCACGGGCGATGAAAAGTAGATCAATTACGACAATCCCAAGCGCAGAAAGTCACGGGTTAAGCCCGGCCAAACATCAACACCAGCGGCGAAGCCAAATATCCATGGATCCAAGCTCATGCTCTGTATTTGGTGGGATCATAAGGGTGTGATCTACTATGAACTGCTCATACCGAATGAAACCATCACTGGGGATCGGTTCCGACTACAATTGATGCGCTTGAGCCGTGCATTAAAGGAAAAACGGCCGGAATACTTTGAAAGACATGACAAAGTGATTTTGCAGCACGACAATGCTCGTCCGCACGTCGCAAAACCGGTCAAAACATACTTGGAAACGCACAAATGGGAAGTCTTACCCCACCCGCCGTATTCTCCAGATATTGCTCTCTCTGCTCACCACTTGTTTCGATCGATGAGTTATGGCCTCTGGGCAGAAGCTCACTTCTTATGAAGATTACAAAAAATGGGTCGAATCGTGGATTGCATCTAAAGACGAGGCGTTCTTCCGACGTAGTATTCGTCTCCTGCCCGAAAGATGGGAAAAAGTAGTGACTAACGATGGTCAATACTTTGAATGATATGTTTTTTCAGTTTCATTTAAAATAAACGATCTTTATATATATATATATATATATATATATATATATATATATATATAATATATATATATAAAACGATGTTGAACGAATATATGCAATACGAGTGAAGCGATTCAGAGGTGCGAACGAAACGAGCGGGAGCGGAGCCCTCCGGGCGTCATCGAGCTTAGAGAGTATTGAACAGAGCTCCTTGATACTTAAAATAATTAATTTTTGTATGGAATCTTTAAAAACGGAATTAATAAAAATATTTTAATTTAATAATGTGTATACACTTTTTAAATAATTATCTTGTAAATAAGTAACTAGAAGTGTGTGTGTGTATATATATATATATATAGGATTAACCGGTTAAATTTTATATATATATATATATATATATATATATATATATATATATATATATATATATATATATATATATATATATATATTAGGTAAACAAGAAAGTTCTGCCGTTGTTATAACGTACAATTTGTTTACGCTTGTTATAGGACAAAATTCCAAGAATTGTTTATTAGTAATATTAGCACGTGTCATTAATGAATCTCGAACTGTTCACTTTAATTTAAAAAATAATTCTAACCCTTAAAAATGTCCGTGAAAAATACTACAGTATTACATGTACTTACTACAGTAAGTGCATGTTTGCTTTATGAATTTTAAGTTTGGACTAACGCTACAGAAACTGCTAAAAAAAATTTGTACTGCGTTTGGAGAAAATACAGTTACATCAAGAACGGCCCAGAGATGGTTAAAAAAAAAATTCTTCCAAGGATGAATCCATTAAAGATGAGACCAGATCAGGTAGACCATCAAATTTAAATATCGACGAATCGGAGACAATGATTGAAACAAAATCCAGTTGAACGTGTCAACAGCTTGCGGAATTGTTCAAAGTAAGTGACGACACAATACGGAAGCATTTACACAAAATAGGAAAGAGGCGGAAATTAAGTAAATGGTTGTCACACGAATTAACTCTCAATAACAAGTTACAGCGTCTTACAATCTAGACATCTCTCATTTCACGACTAAAATCAGAGAACTTTTTGAATCAAATTTTGACTACTGATGAAAAATGGATTATATATTCAAACTACAAACGTATTCACCACTGGATTTCATTAATGATCCTGTCCTCCAAAGTCTTAAAGGAAAGTTAACATTACTTCTTGTGAAGTGAAAACTTCTTCTCTGTATTTGATGGACTTCAAAAGGAATTATTTACCATGAATATCTACGAGTGGGTCAACCCATCACGGCAAACATTTACAGTGAACAACTTCAACGAGTACACGATGCATTAAAACGAAAACAGCCAGCACTTGTAAATCGTAAAAAAGTATTATTTTTACAAAACAATGCACGACCACACGCGTTGCAGTAGAGATCAGAGCAAAAATCATGAATTCGGGATGGGAGATCCTCCCCCATGTCCAGTATTCCCCAGACATATCTCCATCAGATTCTCGCCTATTTTTATCTTTGGACAATTGTATGCGTGGTAAACAATTTAATAACGAAGAAGAATTAAAAATGGAGGTGTCTACATTTTTTGAAAATAAAAATTAGCAGTTTTATAAAAATGGAATTTATAAATTAGCTTTTCGCAGGGAAACGGTTGTTTAATGCGAAGGTGGATATTTTAATGAATAAAATTATTTTATTTAAAAATACACAAGTGTTCTTTTCTTGATTCAGAAACGACAGACCTTTCTTGATTACCTGATATATATATATATATATATATATATATATATATATATATATATATGTATATATATATATACATAACAACTACGTTGCAATATATCTGCGAGAATAATTATATAGACATACTACTACTATATATATATATAACGATGTTGAGCAAATATATGCGATAGGATTAATGCCATTCAGAGGTGCGAACGAAACGAACGGGAGCGAGCCCTCCGGGTGTCGGTGAGCATAGCGAGTATTGAATAGAGCCCCCTGATACTTAAAATAATTAATTTTTATATGAAATCTTTAAAAACTGAATTAATAAAAATGTTTGAATTTAATGATGTGTATATACTTTTTAAATAATTATTATATTGTAAATATGTAACTAGAAGTGTATATATATATATATATATATATATATATATATATATAGATAATATATATATATATTTATATATATATATAAGTATGTATACATATATAAATCAAACATTATTTTTTGATTCGAGCCCTAATGACCTTAGTTGTCGATGCACGCCTGAACCCCAAATAGCCAACCTTATTCTTCGTCTATTGTAGCGGTGGGAAACTTGTGGCCTTCTAAGGCCTTAAGGAGACCCGGTGGTCTAGAATTTTCGAAAAATCGATTTTTTTTTCGAAAGTATAGTATCTTAAAAATATACTGTTAAAATTTGATGACGAAATTCAGAGTATTTCAGGATCTACAGCCCATTAGAAGGTCAGGTAGGTAGAAGAATATATACTTGCTTGAAACTTTAAACGCGTTTATCTCGAAACTACTTTTTTTCGTCTTGCGGGGGCCAGAAAAAAAAACTACTTGACCGATTTGTCTGAAATTTTAATATGTTATTCTGAATAGTTCTAGCTCTCGCTGGAAGTAAAACTAATAGTTTCCGTAAAATATTTATATTTTTTTTATTAACAAAACATTCAAAAATACTGGTCGTTTTCAAACTTGTACTTTTGACTACGCGTCAATTTTTTTTTATTCTACTTCCTGCGATAGCTATACTTATACTAATTAAAAATTCGTCAATTGTTTTATTTCAGATCAGAGGGAGAGATAAATCATCATTCACCACGCAATTCCATTTTTTTAGAGAGGGAGACTTCAGCATCATTTTCCTAATTTAAAAAAAATTTTTTTTTTGTCTTTATTTTCATTTTTGTGTAGTTTATTAGTAATAAAATAAGTGTAAAAAAATTTGAAAACATTATTCATTACCCTCATATAGAAAAAAAATTTTTAAAATAGCTTAAATTTTAGGCCGCTAGACCACCGGGTCCTCTTAAGTGCGGTCTTTTGACTAAATCCAGAGTCATTAAAAGGCTTGCAAACTTTAAAATTAACAAATGGTTTTCATTTTTTGAAATTATTAGATACATAGTAGTTAGATTTTTACAAAATCTTGTACATTTTTAAGTATATCTAACTGAAGTTTTTTGAATCCGGCCTTATTTAATTACAGTTAAATAAATGCGGACTCCCAACATGAAAACGTTCCCTACCCTTGTCTGTTGTAAAATAAATATTTTTTTCAAATCGTGGCAGTTTGCAGATCTAGTGCTCTATTTTTCAACATATTTTTAATATATTTCCTGATAAATTACCTATTAAAAAATCTTTCTAGACCTTCATATAAATATAAGTGTGTATATGTGTATTTATATATATATATATACATATATATATATATATATATATATATATATATATATATATATATATATACAGTTTATGGCTGCAATAAATATTTATTAATAAAACATTCCTCATATATAATTATTTAAATATTAACTCGTGTCCGAAAACGTATCATCTCTAACCTCAATTTAACATTTGTGTACACACGCCGAATATAGTATTCTTGCGAAAAAAAAATACATAACATATATTTGCGAATGTCGAAATGCACAAGTGATTATCGTCGATTATGAGGAAAATCTCTGTTGACAGTAAAAATAGTTCGTTCTCTATTTGGCTTGTGAAGAATTGTGGCCGTTGATATATAGCATCGCACTTAAATGTGAAGGTTATGTACGGTAGCTGTAGAAATGAGGAGCAGCGGCAATAAAAACTAATGCAGTCAATCACAAAACAAATAACATATGTTGAGTTTCTGTTCAAAATAAAAATAACTACTGAATTCTTCAACAGAATTATGTATATATATATATATATATATATATATATATATATATATATATATACACATATACATATCTATATACATATATATATATATATATATATATATATACATATATATATATATATATATATACATATATAAGCATATATTTCAGTAGAGTATGTTTTTTCTTTTTCCTAAATTACTAAATTATACTTTAGGCCTATATCATATTGGTTTTGTTCACGTGCGTAGATCATTATATATTTCGAAACCCATGATTAGATCAGTCAATAAGAATATCTCATAATAGAGAATACACATTTCAAAATATATCTTTATATATATGTATATATATATATAAAATATATATATGTATATATATATATAAAAAATATATATATATATATATATATATATATAATATAATATATATATATATACACATATATATATATATATATATATATATATATATATATATATATATATATATATAATATACATTATAGTGTTAAAAAGGAACGGAAATAGAAGTTACAAAATATGTCTATATAGGCCAGCTTATCAACAGAGATGGATCATTCACTAAAGAAGTAAAGAGGAGAATAAAAATGGGATGGAGCTCTTTGAACGAAACGCCTCGATATTTAAATCAACAATCTCACTCTGTTTAAAGAAAAAAGTATTTGATCAGTGTATACTACCGGTCCTTACCTACGGCAGCGAAACATGGGTGCTTAACGCCAAAATAGTTTAAAGACTCCAAACAACACAACGAAGTATGGAAAGATGCATGTTGGGAATAACAAGAAGAGATAGAAAGAGAATAGAATGGATACGAAAACAAACAGGAGTCACAGATATAATAAGAAGAGTAAAGAGTCTGAAATGGAAATGGGCGGGACATGTCGCAAGAAGAGAAGACAACCGATGGACAAGAGAAATTATTGACTGGGAACCAAGGAATATGAAAAGACCGAGAAAGAGACCAATGAACAGGTGGGATAAGGATATCAAAAAATTTCTTGGAAATCAGTGGAAAAGAGAGGCATTGAATCGAACAAAATGGAAAATCATGGAAGACGTCTTCGTCCAGCAATGGATTAACAGTGGCTGTTAATATATATATATACATATATATATATATATATATATATATATATATATATGTATATATATTTATAAAATAGTATTTAGCTATAAAAATTAAAATGTTGCAAAACTAATCTACTGCCATGTTTATATAGACATACTAATTCACACAACCCCCCCCCCACCTCCCCCCCATATATATATATATATATAAAATAGAATTTAGCTATAAAAAACTAAAAGGTTCCAAAACTAATCCACTGCCATGTTTATATAGACATTCTAATTCATACACACACACATATATACACATATATATATATATATATATATATATATATATATATATATATATGTATATAGATAGATAGATATGTATATATAACGATTACGTTGCTCTATATCTGATAATAATTACTTAGACATAATGAGTTTAAAAAAATATGTTTATTGTTTCATTCGGTCGAATGTGCAGGCTTTTAATTGAGAAGTGGGCGAGGGTTGCGAGCCCAGGGTTTGATGTGCGAACGATGTGCCACGAGCGTGAGGCGAATAGCATAGGTGTGGCCTACACTACGTACATTGGTAGTACCTATTGCGCAAGCGCGTGACATGTACGAGATATAAAGAGCAGTAACGTTTCCCCCTGCGATTATCTACGGAGAGATAGGAAGATGGCAAAACATAACATGATTCTAGCTGTTGTCGGGACTCTATCCCTCTAGGGACGGCCACCAATATCCAGATATCTGCATCATAAGAAGACATAAATCAACTCAAATTCGTGCAAAAAAATCGCCCGTTTCCCCCTCACTCCACTCAAGGCTTTTTGCTGGGGAAGCACTTTCACTTTTCGTCTCGCCCAAGCAACATTATCGCCAAATTGTAGTGTAATATTATCGATTCACCGTGCGGAAAAATTAATGCAGCTCAAGAGTTCGTACGCGCAGGATGTTGTTTGAGGTATCGTTTAACAGAGCTGGATAAGTACTATAAAATTAAATACTAACGGTGACAATATTGAAAGCAATTGAAAAGATATACACTGATAAAGTGTTGAACCTGGATTAATTTTTTCCAAAATTATAAAAATATCCAAATATCTACAAAACGAGAAGATAAATAAGTATCGTAAACGGTTACAAAGTAAAATAAGACTAAATGAGGAATCCAAAAAGGCCCCTATGACAGCAGCAGAACGAATGCGAAAGATGAGGCAGCGTTGACAAGTTGAGGCGAACAACAGTCACGCGAACGCTGCACCGCCTGATGCAAGGTCACAGGGAATAAATGTCGACAGTGAGATGTAACCGATGGAATGTGATGAAACAGTAGCAGATTAAACGTTTAAGAATCGATATTTAGTGTTTAAAACCCATTGGCATCTGGCGACGGAGCACTTTAAAGACATTTTATGGCAAAATGTTGAATTCTGTTTGTGGAGTTTGTGACCGCATATGGTTCCAAAATAATTTAAAACGGCCAAATGCAGATATGTGACAATTCTTACAACAGGAATTTACAGAGGCAGACGTTAACAGTTCATGTTGTGCTCAAACTACTTTGCATTTGTAAAGCAAAGAAAGTTGCTAACTTTGAGTAAAATTAACGTTTTCGCGTATCCGCTGAAGCCAACACACTTGCCACTCAATTATATCGAGATCTTTCTTCTTCAACTAATACTTTACTACACAGATCATGTCATAATAATAGTTAGTGACTGGCCCTGCGATCACAACATACCGCTTCTGCTCGCCGAAAACTGTAATATTGATGCGTCGAACCCGTTTGAAACAATTTCTGAACGACAAGTTTAGATTGGTCTTGGCCACGGATTCAACTGACTTCACAACTTTAAAGAACACACATACATTACAATAATTAAAATATATATTTATCAACAATCAATTTATACGTAACAGGTGGGCTGAAAAGTTCGTAGGATGACATATAAATGGCGCTACTAGTATCAAATCCATATGATTTTTAGTTAGCCCTAACCTTCAAAAGACGCGTGTATAAATTTGACAGCTGTTGCACTATTAGTATCTGAGTTATAGCATTTTTAGTGAAAGAACTTTTGTTACCTTGAAAAAATGGATAAAAAGGAATTTCGTGTGTTAATAAAGCATTTCTTTTTGGCGAAAAAAAATACTGTTGAAACCAAGGCTTGGCTTAATAAACATTATTCGGACTCTGCACCAGGAAAATCAACCGTAGAGAAGTGGTTTGCTAAATTTAAACGAGGCGAAATGAGCACCGAGGACGATGCACGCAGTGGACGCCCCAAAGAGGCTGTTACCGGCGAAAACATCAAAAAAGTCCACAAAATAATGTTTGATAACCGTGAAGTGAAGTTGATTGAGATAGCTGAGACCCTAAAGATATCAAAGGAACGTGTCGGTCATATCGTGTATGAATATTTGGATATGCGAAAGCTCTGTTCAAAGTGGGTGCCGCGCGAGCTCACAATCGATCAAAAACAACAACGAATCGATGATTCTAAGGAGTGTTTGGAGCTGTTCAATCGTAATAAATCCGAATTTTTGCGTCGATATGTGACGATGGATGAAACATGGCTCCATCATTTCACACCGGAGTCCAATCGACAGTCAGCCGAGTGGACTGCACGTGATGAACCGACTCCAAAGCGTGGAAAGACGCAAAAGTCGGCTGGCAAGGTTCTGGCATCAGTATTCTGGGATACTCATGGTATAATATTCATTGACTATCTTAAAAAGGGAAAAACCATAAACAGCGACTATTACGTAGCGTTATTGGAGCGTTTAAAAGACGAAATCGCGAAAAAGCGGCCTCATTTGAAGAAGAAGAAAGTGCTGTTTCATCAAGACAATGCACCGTGTCACAAATCAATGAAATCGATGGCGAAATTGCAAGAATTGGGCTTCGAATTGCTTCCGCATCCACCGTACTCTCCAGATCTAGCCCCCAGCGACTTTTTTCTGTTCTCAGATCTCAAGAGGATGCTCGCTGGACGGAAATTTTGCTCCGATGAAGAGGTAATCGCCGAAACTGAAGCCTATTTTGAGGCTAAAGACAAATCGTATTATAAAAATGGTATCGAAAAATTGTATGACCGCTATAATCGTTGTATCGCCCTCGAAGGGAACTATATTGAATAATAAAATCAAATTCTATCAAAAAAAAATTTTTTTCTATGCAAGCCTACGAACTTTTCAGCCCACCTGTTAGACAATGTTCTCTAGAGATTACGTGTAAAATGTAAGTCTTACATATTGTACTATTCAAATCACTGTCCTATCTTTAACAAAATTTTACAAATTATTGAGCATTGTGAGAAATAAATAAAGACACACAAGTTTATTGTGCTCATTTCTTTCTTACCAAGCCTACAAACAACACGCCCCGACAACACCGTTTAGGTAAGACGTTTTCTATCAAAAACCTCAGCGGTAGTGACTCCGACACTACCTACCAATTTTTTTGATCATAAATGTTTAGTAATTTACTATTAATGCTTTTTGATTACTGTTTATGTACTATTCGATTGCATATAATGAGAATCAATGCGCCAAGATATAGAAAAAAATTGTTTTGTTTCTATAGTAGTAGTTTAATGTTTGCTATATTTTTCTTTATATAGAATTGTTGAACTATAAATAAATGATAAATAAGAGAATATATAAATCAATAATTCGGCTGAGTGAATAAAGCACTTAAACTGTTATCTTTTTTAGTTCGAATATGTGCACTAATGAAATGTTTCAAAAATAATATTTAAATTAATTATTTAATTACAATTTTAAACTATTAAATGAAGTATGACATTTATATGTATGCGCGTGGCAAGTGTTGAGATCAAAATTATTTATAGACAAAAATTATCTAACAAAAATAGAATCTATAGATTTCAAAGAAAACGTTGATATCGAAAAAAAGCATCTTACAATAAGTATAATTACGTTTACAAAACCGTACTTTACACCCGGATTAATGAAAGAAACAATTCTGAAAAAATGCATTGCCAAGTCGCAGATGTCAACACACGTGAACACTGCAAATGTACAAATATATGATTTCATAGCAGTGGATATATTTATTCGCATACGTGCACTGTTTTGTTCGCATGCCGTGTTGTTTGCATGCGTTGAACAATGAAAACGATATATTATTCGAATTGTTTTAACAATACGTCCGTCGCATACTGATCAGTCGACGTATTCCCCAACAATCATCGCATAGTTATTCTTGAAATGTTCTCGTGAAACAGTTAAGTTGTTTATGTCAATGTCAACGAAGGAAAAAGATCAAGAACGAACCGATTACCTTCTTTTTTGTTTCACCGTATGTGTTGTGTTGTTTTTTTTTTTCACAGATGTTCAATAAATTAGAAAATCAGTGTTTCCAACCATCTAACACTCATTTGCATTTCTAATTAAAATACAATTAAATATTTATAAACATCCGATTGTTCGACACTTTTTTTTTACTAGAAATAAAATATCACTTTAGGTACTAATTTTCATTCCTGATATTTCCTATTAGACACACAGAGACTATGATTCTTATGAAATTAGAAAAGTTTATTAATTTATTTAGATGTTATTGTTTAACTCAATGATCAGTATGTAAATTACAAGAATTTTATTCTTAACTGCAAGTATGGTTCAATTGTATCTCACATATGTCGGTGTTTTTTTGTCATATAAATACACAATGACTCAGCTTGAACAATGCATTTATGTAAAATTTTAATGACATAAGACTGAGTAATAAGCGTATAGAATTGGTAAGAATTTTATACAAAAATGTCAGTAATTTCGAAAGCATGAAAATAAAGAAATGTTATATTTTTATGCTAACATTTAATACGAGGGTGATTTGAAAAAATCGTGGTATAACGTATAAGTGGCGGTAGTATTTTAAATATTTATGACGTATTACAAACCGATATCTATTTTATATCTAACGTCAAAGACTATAGTTACGAGGGTGGTCCCAGAAGTACCCGACCCAACAAAGAAAACACAAAAATTTTGGAAAAAAATATATTTATTTTTCAACATAATCTCCTTTCAGCTCTATACACTTTTCCCAGCGATGTTCAATAAGTTCGATACCCTTTTTATAATAAGAACTATCTTGCTCCTCAAAATACCCATTAACTGCCGACATCACTTCTTCATCGTTGCGAAATCTTTGACCACTGAGCCATTTTTTCAAGTTTGAGATCAGAAAATAATCCAAGGGGGCTAAATCTGGCGAATAGGGTGCATGAGGTAGTAATTCAAACTTTAATTCATTAATTTTGGCCATTGCAATAACGGATTTGTGAGCTGGTGCATTGTCTTGATGAAACAACACTTTCTTCTTAGCCAAATGCGGCCGTTTTTTCTTGATTTATTCGCTCAAACGTTGCAATTAGTTCGCATAATACTCGCCGTCGATAGTTTTTCCTTTTTCAAGATAATCAATGAAAATTATTCCACGCGCATCCCAAAAAACCGACGCCATGACCTTGCCTGCAGATGAAACGGTCTTCGCCTTCTTTGGAGCTGGTTCTCCCATTTCAGTCCATTGTTTTGATTGTTCTTTTGTCTCGGGTGTGAAGTGATGGGCCCATGTTTCATCCATGTTTATGAAACGGCGCAAAAATTCTGCTTTGTTGCTGTGAAACTTCGCTAAACACTCAATTGAAACATCTTCACGACACTGTTTTTGATCGAGTGTGAGCAAACGCGGCACCCATCTTGCATACAGCTTTCTCATGTCCAAATTTTCAGATAATATGCGATGTACCGCACTTTTTGAAATGCCTACTATGTCTGCTAGATCGCGCACTTTCAGTCGATGATCATCCAGTACCGCTTTGTGGATTTTCTTCACCATTTCTGGAGTCGTCACCTCATTTGGTCGACCACTGCGATGCTCGTCTTGGCAGATCGTACGGCCTCGTTTCAACTCTGCTACCCAATATTTCACTGTTGTAAACGAAGGAGCAGACTCACCCAAAGTAGAATCCAGTTCAGCTTTTATATCGGTTGGGCTGTGGCCTTTCAAATAAAAGTATTGTATCACGTAACGATGACCAATTTTCTCCATTTTCACAAATTCACTGAAAACGTTCACTATTGATGGCTGCCAAACAAATACTGAACAACGTGCCGTCCTCAAACTTGAAACATATGCTTTATAGGTTGTGTACTTTCTAATACAGTGATATTTTTCAAAAAAACAACCGCCATCTCTAGGTCAGGCCGGGTACTTCTGGGACCACCCTAATGTGTCAAGCAGTTTGATGCAAACATCAGTTTAAATAAAGTGTTTTTTGGGTCGTCGTTGAAATGAATCAAGTTGAATATCGTGCGGTAATACAGTTTTTTTGTCAAAAAAGGTTTGACGTCGACAGAACTCTTTAATGAGCTTAAAAATATACTGGGTAATAGTGCATCTTCGTAACAACCGTTCAAATGTGGCCCTGCAAGTTTAGAAGAGAACCTGCGTTGTGGAAGTCCGAAAACTGCAACGATAGGAGAAATCGTTCACTAAGTGCACTATAGTGTCTTGCAGGATCGGCTATTGAATGTGTCCGAAATTGACAAGGATGTGGGAGTTTCAGATTAGCCCGTGTATCATTATCATAACTGAGGAGTTAGGTATGAAAAAGCTATGATGAAAAGATGCGTTCAGCATTTGCTGACAATTGATCAAAAACATATACGAGTACAAGTTTCCCAAGACTGTTTGAATCGATTTAAGAAGGGATACTACTGACTTTATCGGTCGATTTGTAACTATATATGAGACTTGGATTCACCATTACACTTTAGAGTCAAAATAACAATCAAAGCAATGGAAGCAAAATCAGATTTATCCGCTGAAAAAGTTGTTGCTACAATTTTTTGTGATGCTAAAGAGATCCTGATAATATACTACCTTCCAAAGAATCAAAAAATAACGGGAGAGTATTATGCTAAACTTTTGGATAGACTCAATCAAACAATTCGTGAGAAAAGACCAGGTTTATAAAAGAAAAAAAAACATTTTCCATCAGGACAATGCACGTCCCCATAAAAGTATTGTATCCATAGTAAAAATTATTGAATAAAAGTACGACTTGCTCCCCCTTCCATCCTATTCTCCAGATTTGACCTCCTCAGATTTCCATCTGTTTCCAAAATTTAAAAAAATTCTTAGTAGTTGGCGATTTTTGTCAAATGAACTGATAGCAACACGACTATTTTGAGGAACTCCAAGAAAACGATTTCTGGGACGGTATAAAATCACTGGATGAAGTGTATTGACGTTCGGGGGAACTATATTGAAAAATAAAAGTAATTTGAAAACACAAATTACATTTTTTCATAGTAAGGCCGTGAACTTTTCAAATTTCCTTTGTATTAAAAAAAGAAAAAGAATGAAACATTTTTTATTCCAAGATAATTTCATAGTTTACACGATACACAACGAAAAAATGAAATTCTATTCATCTTTTCCTTCTCTTCTTATTTTCAGTACTTTATTGGAGCTTTTTTTGTTTCATTGTTTTTTATCTTGTTTGGCATAGGCCCGTCCAATTCGAATATAAACTAGATTATATGAGGTTTGATCAAAAAATACTTGGATAAGCGTCGCAAGCCTTTCATTATAAAAAAAGAATTTAAATTAGAATTATCCTTTTCTAAATAGTTTCCTATAGTAGCCTTTCTCACTTCTGGATGCATTCCTTGTAGGTACTTGCAAGAATAACTCTTAGATAATCTTTTATTTTTTTTTGTTATTTCTTTAAACGTTCAAAAACAACGTCTTTTTAACAAGTTTAGTTTTAGAAACAGAAAGTAGTTACACAAGGTTAAGTCAGATGAGTACGGTGCGCTGAAAACAAGAATAAATTTTTATTCTCGAAAAACTTCAGAACCAGAAGGAAAGCTCTAGGTAATGTGTTGCAGAAACACAACCCATGCGCAAAGTGTTAATACTCGACATTAAACAAAAAAATCCATTTTTTTATGACGAGCATACTGAACATAAACGCTTAAGTGGTCAACAGTACCCACACCAAAGCATCGTTTAGTTTACACAAGCAGTTTCTACTGTTCACCACCCGTTTTGAACTCATGCAAAAGT
>CM068317.1:12861754-12906754 GCA_034766995.1 Acanthacorydalis orientalis | reverse complement strand
AAAATAATTCTAACTTTAAAAAATGTCTGCGAAAAATATTGTAATAGGTGCGTGTTTGCTTTATGAATTTAAACTTGCGGATAACGGTACAGAAACTGCAAAAAAAATTGTACTGCGTTTGTAGAAAAGACAATTACATCAAGAACGGCCCAGAGATGGTTTCAAAAAATTCTGCCAGGGATGAATCCATTAAAGACGAGACCAGATCAGGCAGATCATCAAATTTAAATATCGACGAATCGGAGACAATGATTGAAACAAATTCCAGTTTAACGTGTCAACAGCGTCAACAAGAAATAATTAGGACGTTTTATAATTTTTGGAGTATTTATTCAGTTTTAAAAGTGAATTTGAACACAGTATCAAACTATAAATATGAAAAATCAGGAAAAATAATTGCTTCTGTTTGTATATTAGATTGGTAGGGAAATAATTGCGGTTTATATTTTCTGAATTTTAACCTTAATTTCTTTCAATGAGAGTGTTATTTCATCGTGTTCATGTTAATGTCATTTTAAAGTGCATTTTTCAGTCAGTATTTTGGTAATATCGACTTTGGTTTTATTATTAATTTTGTTTTAAATTGGGCCATTGAATTAAAGATAGAAAAGAAGTAAATAAGAGCAATTTTATACGAGTTCAAAACAAGTGGTAAAGAAACAGGAACTGCTCATAAACTAAACGATGTTTTTGGTGTTGGTACTGTTAAGAAACATACGATGCAATGGCGATTCCAATAATTTAATACTAGGGACGAGAGTCTTGAACATGGAAAAGGTCACGGGCGTCCTTCTTCAGTTCATAAAGACCAACTGAAGACGTTAATTGAATCAAAACCACATATAACAATTCGAGAGCTTTCATAAAAGTTAAGCGTCAGTCATCCAACAGTTCTGGACCACAGATGGAAAAACATATATGAATTTGAAGGTCATAAACCGCAATTATTTTTCTACCAACCTAATACTATAGAATTTTTGATTGAAGTAAATTAATATGCAAAATGCCATAACTTAGCCCTGTTGTTCAATTACCATACTGAACTTTTTATAAGCTTTAAAAAAACTAAGGGTATTATTTAAAACAGAAATTTATTTAATTTAATTTATCATTTTACTATCAATAATTGTTTAACACTTTTTAACAACTCTAATTTATTAAACAACTCTTATTTGCTTCTTTTCCATCTTTAATTCAGTAGCCCAGTTTGAAGTAAAATTAATAATAAAACCAGTCTAAACCAATAATGAAGTCGATGTTACTAGAATACAGACCGAAAGATCCACTTTAAAATGATATTATTTAAAACATATTTTTTAAAAATATAGAAAAAGACTCCAAAATGTAAAGACAAAGAAAGAAAGATGTTAAAGGCGTCAAAAAAATCAATTGAAAAAATATATATATATAAAAGAAAGGTATTGAATTAAAGTCTTTTTCCAGCAATGGATTACTAGAGATTAAGGTTTATATATATATATATGTGTGTGTGTGTGTATGTATTTATATATACTTACTCCATACAAAAAATTAAACAAAACATCGCTCAATATATTTTACATATCAAATTATTATCATATTCTGTTCATAATTCAATAAGAAAAAAAACAAGAAAACTTGTATTTTAATTCGGTTTAAAAAAAGTGACATTGAATAAAATTTTAAATTCATGAGTCGATTGAATGAAAGAACGAATTAGAGAGGAAGATATTAACTGAAGATTTCTTATCGAATCACAATCCGGTGAATATATTATTCCGTTTTTAATATTGTTCGTACTTAAAATCCGATCAAAATTTTACAACTTTGATGATTTAAGTACGTCCTCAAAATTGTGTACACTGATAATAAATTTAATACATCACTCACACACACACACACACACACACACATATATATATACATATATATATATATATATATATATATATATATATATATATATATATATATATATATATATATATTAAAAAAATACCATTAATATCTTTTAATTAAATACTTGCACATTTAAAAATATTTTTAATACTTAGCAATACTCGTATAGTATTTAACCTCGTTTTTAACAACTTTTTTTCATTTATTATTGATTTTTTATTACATGGAATTAAATATAAATTTGTAGTTTTATAAAAATGTACAAATTCTAATGTGATGTAATCGACCAGTACATTTCCACTTTTCTGTGGATTAAAATGTCATTTTGTTAATGAATTTGGCTTCATAAAATTAAAAAAAAACTTACCATCCATTTCTTTAGACGATTAGGTTTGTAATAAAATAATTGAGGGTTTTATTTCCTGAATTTTAACCTTACTTTTTTTCAATGAAATTGTCATTGATCGTGTTCATGTTAATATCATTTTAAAGTGCATTTTTCGGTCTCCATTTTGATAACATAAGTTTTGATTTTATTATTAATTTCGGTTCAAATTGGCCTAATGAATTAAAGATGGGAAAGAAGCAAATAAGAGTATTTTTTGCAGCAGGAGAATCTGCTTGTAAACTAAACGATGCTTTTAGTGTGGGTACTGTTAAGAAATGTGCTGTATAACGGTGGTTTCAAAAATTTAACGCTGAGGACGAGAGTCTTGAAGAAGAAGAAGGTCGCGGGCATTCTTCTTCAGTTGATAACGATCAACTGAAGGCGTTAGTTGAATTGTAACCACTTACAACAATTCGAGAGCCTGTACAAAAGTCAGACGTTAGTCATCCAACATTTCTGGACCACTTAAAACCATTTAAATTAAAAAATCTATAGGAATTTGAAAGTCATAAAACGCAAGTATTTTTCTAACAACCTAATATTTCACTGCAGCATAAAATATTTTCTTTATTGTGTTATAAAATCAATACCGCTTATTTAGTTATAACTGAATATTTTTTTCAACTCATAAAATTTTTCCTGGTTAAAAATGTTCAATAAATCATTATTGATCATTTTTGATTGTTGCTTATGCTCATTTCGATTACAATATGAATATCCTCGCCAAAGTGCATTAAAATCTAGATACAAAAAATACAGAAATAAGGTAAAGATTTTTCTGTTCCTTGATATTCTGAAGATTACATATTGACATCGAAATGCGCATAAGCACCAATCAAAAATGATAATAATTTATTGAACATTTTTGATCACAATACGTTTTTTTATAGTTCATAGGATCAATAAGAAATTCAATTGTATAAGTGAATTTAGTCATACTATTAGAATTGTATTGCAACTTATTATATACTTAGTTAAGGGGACCCGGTGGTCTAGAATTTTCGAAAAATCGATTTTTTTTTCGAAAGTATAGTATCTTAAAAATATAATGTTAAAATTTGATGACGAAATTCAGAGTATTTCAGGATCTACAGCCCATTAGAAGGTCAGGTAGGTAGAAGAATAAGTGGAGCAGTTGAAACTTTAAACGCGTTTATCTCGAAACTACTTTTTTTCGTCTTGCGGGGGCCAGAAAAAAAAACTACTTGACCGATTTGTCTGAAATTTTAATATGTTATACTAATAGTTTCCGTAAACTAATAGTTTACTAAACTAATAGTTTCCGTAAAATATTTATATTTTTTTTATTAACAAAACATTCAAAAATACTGGTCGTTTTCAAACTTGTACTTTTGACTACGCGCCATTTTGTCAATTTTTTTTTTTTATTCTACTTCCTGCGATAGCTATACTTATACTAATTAAAAATTCGTCAATTGTTTTATTTCAGATCAGAGGGAGAGATAAATCATCATTCACCACGCAATTCCATTTTTTTAGAGGGAGACTTCAGCATCATTTTTCTAATTAAAAAAAAATTTTTTTTTGTCTTTATTTTCATTTTTGTGTAGTTTATTAGTAATAAAATAAGTGTAAAAAAATTTGAAAGCATTATTCATTACCCTCATATAGAAAAATTTTTTTTAAAATAGAGTAAATTTTAGGCCGCTAGACCACCGGGTCCCCTTAAAAATGTGATAATACTGAGTATCTTATGTATAAAAACTCATGTTTCTTGAGATTTTTCTATACCTTTGCACTCTGAAAATTATGATATTAATATCGAAATGCACACAAGCACCAATCAAAAATGATAATAATTTATTGAACATTTTTGATCATAAAACTTTTTTTATGGTTCATGGGGCCAAACAATTCGTTTGTGAAAGTGAATTTAGTTAATTAGTGAGATTAGTGAGCAAAAAATATTTGTGGTTCGTAGAATGAAAAAAGAATTAATTTGTGAAAATGAATGTATTCAGTGTCAGAACTGATTTGCAATTTTATTCAGTTGTATAAGAATAGCATGCCTATGACATTCGCTTATACTGTCAATACATTTCTCTGGTTAGGGAATGTAAATGCCATAAGGTAGCGCTACCAATAAAATATAAGTTTAGATCCAGATTGAATTTTATTTTGTAGTAGGACTTATTCGTCGCACTTATTCTTCACGTACACATTATTTTTTCTTCAAAGTGGACAATCAGCACAGGAGACACCGAGCACTTCTGAGAATTTCTAAATTCGCACTCAGAAGTACCGACCCACTACTAGCGCCACCACATTAATAGTTTACAGACAAGTTGTACTTTACAATTATTATGTATATAAATCATGAGATAAAATATTTACTAAATAAAAATAAATTTTTAATTATTATTCTTCATGATAGTGCCAATCATACAATAAGTTTTTGACATGAATATAAAATATTCATTTTATTATTGTGATTACTATCAAATATGTTTTAAAAAACGATTCACCACACAGTTATTTTTGATTATTTTTAATTTTTTTTAAAAAAAAACGTTATGGAACTAAAAATACACAATATGAGATATTAATAAAATTCCTTTTTTTTGATACTTTTAAGTTTGTACAAAGATTCTGGTAAATCTTGAATAAGGAGTTCTTTTTCTTGTCTTTGACGCTATTATCCTTTGTTTTTGTTTTTCCATTATCGGTTTCGACATCTTCAGATGTATACGAGTACTCATCTGAAGATATAGAAAGACGAAACCGGCAATGGAAAAGCAGAAACAAGAACAGAATAAGAGCCAAGAACAACCATTCGAGAGCCTGCACAAAAGTTAGGTGCTAGTCATTCAACAGTTCTAGACCACTTAAAACAACTATGGAAGTCAGAAAAGCTGTAAATGTATATGAATTTGAAGGTCATGAACCGCAATTATTTTTCTACCAACACTAATATTATCAAATAAATACTATTTTAAAATTATGCATACTCTTTACAGTTATTATGTATATAAATCATGAGATAAAATATTTACTAAATAACAATCAACTTTTAATTATTATTTTTCATGACAGTGCCAATCATACAATACGTTTTTGACATGAATATAAAATATTCATTTTATTATTGTGATTACTATCAAATATGTTTTAAAAAATGATTCACCATATAGTTTTTCTAGATTTTTATTTTTCTTAAAAAAAAAAAACGTTATAGAACTAAGAATATTTAATATGAAGGAATAAAAAAATTATTATTTTTTTGGATAATTTTACGTTTGTAAGAAGATTTAGCAAATCTTGAATAAGGAGTTCTTTTTTTGTCTTTGACGTTACTATCCTTTGCTTTTTTTCCATTATCGGTTTCGACATCTTCAGATATATTCGAGTATTCATCTGAGATATAAAAAGAAGAAACCGGCAATGGAAAAGTAGAACCAAGAACAGAATTAGAGTCAAGAACAATCATTCGGGAGCCTGCACAAAAGTTAGGTGCTAGTCATTCAATAATTCTAGACCACTTAAAATAACTATGGAAGTCAGAAAAGCTGTAAATGTATATGAATTTGAAGGTGATGAACCGCAATTATTTTTCTATCAACCTAATATTATCAAATAAATACTATTTTAAAATTATGCACACTCTTTACAGTTATTATGAATGTAAATCATCAGATAAAATATTTACTAAATAAAAATAAATTTTTAATTATTATTCTTCATAACAGTGGAAATCATACAATAAGTTTTTGACATGAATATAAAATTTTCATTTTATTATTGTGGTTACTATCAAATATGTTTTAAAAAACGATTCACCACACAGTTATTCTTGATTATTTTTAATTTTTTTTAAAAAAAACGTTATGGAACTAAAAATACACAATATGAGATAATAATAAAACTACTTTTTTTTGATACTTTTACGTTTGTAAAAAGATTCTGGTAAATCTTGAATAAGGAGTTCTTTGTCTTTGACGCTATTATCCTTTGTTTTTGTTTTTCCATTATCGGTTTCGACATCTTCAGATATATTCGAGTATTCATCTGAGATATAGAAAAACGAAACCGGTAATGGAAAATCAGAAACAAGAACAGAATTAGAGTCAAGAATAACCATTCGGGAGCCTGCACAAAAGTTAGGTGCTGGTTATTCAATAATTCTAGACCACTTAAAACAACTATGGAAGTCAGAAAAGCTGTAAATGTATATGAATTTGAAGGTGATGAACCGCAATTATTTTTCTACCAACCTAATATTATTAAATAAATACTATTTTAAAATTATGCACAATCTTTACAGTTATTGTGTATATAAATCATGAGATAAAATATTTACTAAATAGCAATCAACTTAATTATTATTCTTCATGACAGTGCCAATCATACAATAAGTTTTTGACATAAATATAAAATATTCATTTTATTATTGTGATTACTATCAAATTTATTTTAAAAAATGATTCACCACATAGTTTTTCTATTTTATTTTTATTTTTTTTTAAAAAAAAGTACGTTATAGAGCTAAGAATATTTAATTTGAAAGAATAAAAAAAATATTTTTTTTTCGATAATTTTACGTTTGTAAGAAGATTCAGGCACATCTTGAATAAGGAGTTCTTTTTCTTGTCTTTGACGCTACTATCCTTTGTTTTTGTTTTTCCATTATCGGTTTCGACATCTTCAGATATATTCGAATATTCATCTGAGATATAGAAGAACGAAACCGGAAATGGAAAATCAGAAACAAGAACAGAATTAGAGTCAAGAACAACCATTCGGGAGCCTGCACAAAAGTTAGGTGCTGGTCATTCAATAATTCTAGACCACTTAAAACAACTATGGAAGTCAGAAAAGCTGTAAATGTATATGAATTTGAAGGTGACGAACCGCAATTATTTATCTACCAACCTAATATTATCAAATAAATACTATTTTAAAATTATGCACACTCTTTACAGTTATTATGTATATAAATCATGAGATAAAATATTTACTAAATAGCAATCAACTTAATTATTATTCTTCA
Source organism: Acanthacorydalis orientalis (assembly GCA_034766995.1). Classification (NCBI taxonomy): domain Eukaryota; kingdom Metazoa; phylum Arthropoda; class Insecta; order Megaloptera; family Corydalidae; genus Acanthacorydalis; species Acanthacorydalis orientalis. The sequence goes on along the minus strand of CM068317.1, from coordinate 12,899,480 downwards.
TGACAGTGGCAATCATACAATAAGTTTTTGATATGAATATAAAATATTCATTTTATTATTATAATTACTATCAAATATGTTTTAAAAATGATTCACCATATAGTTTTTCTAGATTTTTATTTTTCTCTTAAAAAAAACGTTATAGAACTAAGAATATTTCATTTGAAGGAATAAAAAAATTATTTTTCTTCGATAATTTTACGTTTGTAAGAAGATTCAGGCAAATCTTGAATAACGAGTTCTTTTTCTTGTCTTTGACGCTACTATCCTTTGTTTTTGTCTTTCCATTATCGGTTTCGACATATTCAGATATATTCGAGTATTCATCTGAGATATAGAAAGACGGAACCGGCAATGGAAAAGTAGAAACAAGAACAGAATTAGAGTCAAGAACAACCATTCGAGAGCCTGCACAAAAGTTAGGTGCTAGTCATTCAATAATTCTAGACCACTTAAAATAACTATGGAAGTCAGAAAAGCTGTAAATGTATATGAATTTGAAGGTGATGAACCGCAATTATTTTTCTACCAACACTAATATTATCAAATAAATACTATTTTAAAATTATGCACACTCTTTACAATTATTATGTATATAAATCATGAGATAAAATATTTACTAAATAAAAATAAATTTTTAATTATTATTCTTCATGATAGTGCCAATCATACAATAAGTTTTTGACATGAATATAAAATATTCATTTTATTATTGTGATTACTATCAAATATGTTTTAAAAAACGATTCACCACACAGTTATTCTTGATTATTTTTATTTTTTTTTTAAAGAACGTTATGGAACTAAAAATACACAATATGAGATAGTAATAAAACTACTTTTTTTGATACTTTTATGTTTGTAAGAAGATTCAGGCAAATCTTGAATAAGGAGTACTTTTCTTATCTTTGACGCTATTATCCTTTGTTTTTGTTTTTCCATTATCGGTTTCGACATCTTCAGTTGTATACGTATAGTACTCATCTGAAGATATAGAAAGACGAAACCGGCATTGGAAAAGCAGAAACAGGAAGAGAATAAGAGCCAATAACAACCATTTGAGAGTCTGCACAAAAGTTTGGTGTTAGTCATTCAACAGTTCTAGACCACTTAAAACAACTATGAAAATCAGAAAAGCTGTAAACGTAACAGGTGGGTTGAAAAGTTCGTAGGCTGACACATAGATGGCGCTACTAGTATCAAATCCATATGATTTTTAGTTAGCCCTAACCTTCAAAAGACGCGTGTATAAATTTGACAGCTGTTGCACTATTAGTATCTGAGTTATAGCATTTTTAGTGAAAGAACTTTTGTTACCTTGAAAAAATGGATAAAAAGGAATTTCGTGTGTTAATAAAGCATTGCTTTTTGACGAAAAAAAATACTGTTGAAACCAAGGCTTGGCTTAATGAACATTATTCGGACTCTGCACCAGGAAAATCAACCGTAGAGAAGTGGTTTGCTAAATTTGAACGAGGCGAAATGAGCACCGAGGACGATGCACGCAGTGGACGCCCCAAAGAGGCTGTTACCGACGAAAACATCAAAAAAGTCCACAAAATAATTTTTGATAACCGTAAAGTGAAGTTGATTGAGATAGCTGAGACCCTAAAGATATCAAAGGAACGTGTTGGTCATATCGTGCATGAATATTTGGATATGCGAAAGCTCTGTTCAAAGTGGGTGCCGCGCGAGCTCACAATCGACCAAAAACAACAACGAATCGATGATTCTAAGGAGTGTTTGGAGCTGTTCAATCGTAATAAATCCGAATTTTTGCGTCGATATGTGACGATGGATGAAACATGGCTCCATCATTTCACACCGGAGTCCAATCGACAGTCAGCCGAGTGGACTGCACGTGATGAACCGACTCCAAAGCGTGGAAAGATGCAAAAGTCGGCTGGCAAGGTTCTGGCATCAGTATTCTGGGATACTCATGGTATAATATTCATTGACTATCTTAAAAAGGGAAAAACCATAAACAGCGACTATTACGTAGCGTTATTGGAGCGTTTAAAAGACGAAATCGCGAAAAAGCGGCCTCATTTGAAGAAAAAGAAAGTGCTGTTTCATCAAGACAATACACCGTGTCACAAATCGATGAAATCGATGGCGAAATTACAAGAATTGGGCTTCGAATTGCTTCCGCATCCACCGTACTCTCCAGATCTGGCCCCCAGCGACTTTTTTCTGTTCTCAGACCTCAAGAGGATGCTCGCTGGACGGAAATTTTGATCCGATGAAGAGGTAATCGCCGAAACTGAAGCCTATTTTGACGCTAAAGGCAAATCGTATTATAAAAATGGTATCGAAAAATTGTATGACCGCTATAATCGTTGTATCGCCCTCGAAGGGAACTATATTGAATAATAAAATCAAATTCTATCAAAAAAAAATTTTTTTCTATGCAAGCCTACGAACTTTTCAGCCCACCTGTTATATGAATTTGAAGGTGATGAACCGCAATTATTTTTCTACTAACCTAATATAAGTGACCCTTGTATTCTGACGAGTCTATCGTTATTTCTTATTTCTTATTCCTAATTCATCACACATGCAAAAAATACCTGTATTTTTGATAAATACATATTGAATGTACAACTTAAATTTCATTAAACCAACATGTGATCAGAAGTCTATACGTAAGAGTAGACAGTAATTGAATAGATTAAAATCTACTGTCTCTCACAGATCAACGATTCTTAGAGAGAATCTTTTCGTTATGTCTTCGATTTTCTTGAAAAGAATGTATTCCTATTTGCAAATATAACATCTACCGATAACTGTTTAATAATGAATTTTATAGAAATATTGAAATGTTAACACAATAATACGATAATTACATCGACAAGAATTTTACCGATAATTGATGATCCTGTTAAAAATATTCGAATGTAAAAATCACATTTATAATATTAATTTCACTTTTGAATTTGAATATTATGATTCTTTACATAACGTTACAAGCATTTTTTTTTAATAGAATGTATTCTTTATTTTAAATTGTAAAATTTTGTATATATATATATATATAAGTATTAAATTTTAAAATATTATATAATATTTTTAAATTAAATATGATTTTTTAATATCGAATGTGTATGTTTTTCAATAAATAAAAAAACAATATAAGTAACTAAAAATGATGAAGTTAATTAATTATGCAAAAATAAAGTTATGATTCACTGAATGTAAAAAAATACTTGGGTTTGACTTTCAGATGAAAAAATATCCATCACTGATTTATCAGTCAACAGTTGACGTTTTTTTTTAATAAATACAGTTTTAGATAAAATTCGAAGACAGTTTAATATATTTAAACTAGTGGTGTCGAACACGTGACCCTCAGGCTGCATGCGGTCCGCAAGACCTTAGAATGCGGTTCGCGAGCCAAAGCTTGAAGCTGATTTTATTGAAATGATAAAATGGAATTTAAAAAAATATTTAATACATTTTAAAATAATTTAAATTTTAGAAGTATATTGTAAGGGATATCGTTTTATAGTCAATTCCGATTTAGTTCATTTTCCTACTTGCAAAAATTATCAAGAATTATATTACGGTTATGATTTTAGCAAATATGTATCAAATGTTCAAGAATTATTATTTGAATTTGAAAACCGATTTGAATGATTCAAGAAATTTGAAAATGATTTTTTACTACCTAGTGCTTCGTTTTCTTTTAACACTGAAGAAACATAAAGTAACATGCAAAAGGAATTGATTGAAATTCAGTGCAACACGGTGCTAAATGAAAAATATAATGAGGTTGGTATTCCAGATTTTTATTTGTACTCGTAGGAATATTTTATTAAAATGGGTATGTTTGCAACAAGAATCTTGGAAATTTTTGGTAGCGCATACCAATATGAACAATTATTTTCTTTTTTAAAGGCTAATAACATTTCACACAGATCAAGAATGACAAATGAACATTTTACATTCGTAATAAAAATATCATTGTTACAAAAAATGACACCCGATATTGATAAAATATTTTCTACCAAAAGATGTGAAGTTTTAGTAAAAAAATATGATTTTTTTAATTTCTCTAATTTAAAATTTTGTTGAAATGAATTGTCTTAAAATGAATTTGGTGGCACATATTTATATATGAGTTTAATACCACTGTATTTTACCAATAAAATATTTTTAATTGAATCAGACAGTAATTTACTTCATCCCTCCATCAACTGATTATTCAATAAACTTTTTCGTATTTGGATTCAATATAGAAAAATATAATAAAAATATTCAATAATTCGCATAAGTTTGAAATTCAGATTTTTATTTGTACTTGTAGGAATATTTTATTGAAATGCGTATGCTTGCAAGAAGAATCTTGAAAATTTTTGCCAATACATACCAATATGAACAATTGTATTCTCTTTTAAATACTAATAGCATTTCACACAGGTCAAGATTAACAAATAAACATTTAATATCTATGGTAAAAATATCATTACCACAAAAAATTACATCAAACATTGATAAAATAGTTTCTTCCAAATATGCCGTTTCTAGGAAAAGATATGAATTTTTTAATTTCTCTAATTTAAAATTTTCTTGTAACATGTGATAAATAATATCTAAAATTAACGCATTTTTTAATTTTTATAAATTCATTAAATAAAAAATAAATTTAAAATTTAAATGAGTTATTTTCGAATATAAATAAAAGACCTTTTTACGCTCCCAAATTTCTTTTCGAGTGATTTTTTTCTTATCAGCAGCCCGCAGACTCTCTTAAACTGTATTTGGTCTCCCATGTTTATATATGAGTTTGATACCAATGTATTCGATCAATAAAATATTTTTAATTGAATCAGACAGTAATTTATTTCGTCCCTCCATCGATTGATTATTCAACAAACTTTTTCGTATTTGGATTGCATATAGAAAAATTATAATAAAAAAATTCAATAATTTGCATAAGTTTGAAATTCAGATTTTTATTTGTACTTGTCAGAACATTTTATTGAGATGCGTATGTTTGCAACAAGAATCTCAGTAATGTTTGGTAGTTATACCTTTGTGAACAACTATTTTCTCTTTTTTAAAGACTAATAACGTTTCACACAGGTCAAGCTTGAGAAATAAACATTGAACATCTATAGTAAAAATATCATTATCAAAAAAAATTGCACCCGAAATTCACAAAATTGTATCTGCCAAAAGATGTGAAGTTTCTAGTAAAAAATATGATTTTTTTTAATTTCTCTAATTTAAAATTTTGTTGTAACATTTGATAACAATATCTAAAATTAATGTATTTTTTAAATTTTTATAAATTCGTTAAATAAAAAATAAATGTAAAATTTAAATGAATTATTTTCGAATATAAATAAAAGACCTTTTTTCGCTCGCAAATTTCTTTTCGCGTGACTTTTTTTTATCAGCGGCCCGCAGACTCTCTTAAACTGTATTTGGTCGCCCATGTTTATATATGAGTTTGATACCAATGTATTCGATCAATAAAATATTTTTAATTGAATCAGACAGTAATTTATTTCGTCCCTCCATCGATTTATTATTCAACAAACTTTGTCGTATTTGGATTGAATATAGAAAAATATAATGAAAACATTCAATAATTCGCATAAGTTTGAAATTTAGATTTCTATTTGTACTTGTCAGAACATTTTATTGAAGTGCGTATGTTTGCAACAAGAATCTTGGAAATTTTTGGCAGTTCATACCAATATGAACAACTATTTTCTCTTTTAAAGACTAATAATATTTCACACAGATCAAGAATGACAAATGAACATTTTACATTCGTAGTAAAAATATCATTTTTACAAAAAATTACACCCGATACTGATAAAATATTTTCTACCAAAAGATATGAACTTTCTAGTAAAAAATATGATTTTTTTAATTTCTCTAATTTAAAATTTTGTTCTAACATTTGATAATAATATCTAAAATTAATGTATTTTTTTAATTTTTATAAATTCGTTAAATAAAAATGAAATGTAAAATTTAAATGAATTATTTTCGAATATAAATAAAAGACCTTTTTTCGCTCGCTAAATTTCTTTTCGCGTGACTTTTTTGTCAGCGACCCGCAGACTCTCTTAAAATGAATTTCGCGGCCCATGTTTAGATATGAGTTTGATACCACTGTATTCGACCATTAAAATATTTTTAATTGAATCAGATGGATTGAATATAGAAAAATATAATAAATACATTCAATAATTCGCATAAGTTTGAAATTCAGATTTTTATTTGTACTTGTCAGAACTTTTAATTGAAATGCGTTTGTTTTCAACAAGAATCTTAGCAATGTTTGGTAGTCATACCTTTGTGAAGAATTATTTTCTCTTTTAAAGACTAATAACGTTTCACACAGTTCAAAATTGATAAATGAACATTGAACATCTATAGTAAAAATATCATTATCAAAAAAAATTGCACCCGAAATTCACAAAATTGTATCTGCCAAAAGATGTGAAGTTTCTAGTAAAAGATACTATTTTTTTAATTTCTCTAATTTAAAATTTTGTTGTAACATTTGATAATAATATCTAAAATTAATGTACTGTTTCAATTTTTATAAATTCGTTAAATAAAAAAGAAATGTAAAATTTAAATGACATATTTTCAAATATAAATAAAAGACCTTTTTTCGCTCGCTAAATTTCTTTTCGCGTGATTTTTTTTATCAGCGGCCCGCAGACTCTCTTTAAATGGATTTGGTGGCCTATGTTTATATATGAGTTTGATACCACTGTATTAGATACCACTGATAAAATATAGTGGAACCTTTTCTACAGTTCATTGTTAAGGTATACAATAATTCCGAAAAAATGGAATAATAGACATAATACTACTATTTACTTTTCTCTATTTGTTAGTGTAGTTTTATTTGTAACTTAAATTTTTTATGTAGTATTAATTAAATTTAGTTTTTCAGTGAAAAAATGTATAGAATTTTCATAACTAATTTTTACACATTTGGTACCACTGTACTATTATTAACATTTGATAATAATACATGAAATTATTGTATTTTTTATAAATTAATTAAATAAATCTAAAATTTTAAATAAAAGTTATCTTCGAATATAAATAAAAGACCTTTTTCGGTCGCTAAATTTTTTTTGGTGATTCATTTTTGTCTACGGCCCTCAAACTCTCTGAAACTGAATTTGGTGGTCCGTGTTCACATATAAGTTTGACACCATTGATTAAAACAATCGTCGAAAAATATTCTTATATTAGATTGGTGCAAAAATAAGTGTGGTCTTTATTGATTTTAGTTTGGCGCCGATTGTTCTAGTAACCGTTATCTTTTGTTATAGTCATGTGATACATGATTGTAAACAATGAAATTAGCACTACTGATTTCAGCTTATGTCTATTGTTTTCATTCTTTAGTACTGTTGGATATAACCTCTTAAATTAGTCATGGAAAAAAGTAAATTCGCGCGATTTTGTTGTATGAGTTTAAATTGGGTCTTAAAGCAACAAAAACTGCTCGAAATATCAAATTTGGTTTTGGTGAATAGTCAATCAATAAACGTACAGCTCAATACTCGCTCCAAAAATTTCATAATCGAAACGAAAGACTTGATGATGAGGAGGTTTGAGGTTCTTGGAAGTCCTTCAGCTATAGACAATAATGATTTAAGAAACATTATTGAAGCGGACCCACCTCAAACAACTCTAGAAATGGGAGAAGAACTCAATGTTGATCATTCAAAATTTGTTCGACATTGGAGCCTAATTGGAATAACAAAAAAACCTAGATAAATGGATGTCGTGTGAACCAAACGAACATGAAGCAATTCGGCGATACGAAATCTACTCTGCGCTTCCTTTTCGTATCAAAAATGATCCCTTTCTTGATCGTATTGTCGCATATGATGAAAAGTGGATTCTCTACAACAACTGGAAACGTTCATTATAGTGGATAGACCGAGAAGAAGCACCAAAACAATTTCTTAAACTAAAGCTTTATGAAAAAAAGATTATGGCCACTGTTTGTTGGTCGGCAAGTGGCATCATTCACTACAATTTATTAAATCCTGATGAAACAATAACAGCAGAAAAATATACTCAGGAAATTGAAAAAATGCATGAGAAGTGGCATCGTTTACAGTCAACATTAGTCAATCGAAGATGACCAATTCTTCTTCATGACAACGCCCGACCACACGTCTCACAAATGATTTTAAAAAAATTAAATGAACTGGGTTATGAAATCTTATCCCATCCACCTTATTCTTCGGACTTGTCTCCAACAGATTATCTTCTTTTTAAACATTTGGGTAATTTCGTACTAGAGAAGGTTTTTACAGATCAAGCATCAGCTCAAAGCGCTTTTGACGGATTCGTTATTTCCAGGACTCTATAATTCTATCTTGTATGAATAAAGAAACTTATCTCCTGTTGGGAGAAATGTGTACAGGCCAATGGGCTTTATTTTGGTTAATAAATATAATTTTTAACTGATATATGCGTCTTTATGCTCGATATACAAATACTGCAATTATTTTTGCACCAACCTAATATTTTTAATACAATAATTTCATCAGTTATGTTGAAAAGAGATAAAGAATATTTAACATTTTTATATACTCGAAAGCAATGATAATCTTACATTATAAGAAATCCATTAAAATCTAATTATTTACTTTTTTATTAGTATATTTTTTATTAGTATACATCTATATTAACAGCGCCATAAATCAAACTATACAATAACGGATTCCTATTGATTTTTTGTTCACAAAAAACACACACAGATTTTATGATTAACAAATCCGCGTGTTCATTAAATTCAAATACACAGAATCTCTTCATATCTGGCGAATTTCTGTGCCGGCGCACGGACTCTGAGCGAGCCGTGACCGAAACATCTTGTCGAATTAAAAATTGGAAAAACAAGCAAATTATATTACTTTTAAATCGAACAATAAATTCCGAATATGCGAACGGCGGAGCGCTGTTAGAAACAGGATCCCAAAATTGATATTTTTATTTAGAAGGTCGTCTACCGTTTAATTATAAATATTACACAATACTGAAGAATTTCAAAAAATTTGGAATTCAAATAGTTGTTTTCTATTTTTTTTTTATTTTTATTTTATGAACATGAGCGATGCTGCGGTGTATGGTATTTGTTTATGTAACGACGTGGGTGTTTTTATTGGACGATATACACTTCTATGGAATGACATTATCGTGCCAATACATTAAATGCAAATATTTTTATGTTATCTTTTTATTTGCGACAGAGAAATAGGTGATTATTTTTTATGGCCGTTATCGATGCGATTAATTAATTTTAAACAAACAATGTAACACACAGTCAAACACATACACACATTATATATATATATATATATATATATATATATATATATATATGTATGTATATATATATATATATATATATATATGTATATATATATATATATAAGCCAACGTAATTCTTCTACACAAGAAAGGAGATAAAGAAGATTTGAAGAATTATCGGCCGATTAGTTTACTACCTACGATATATAAAATCTTTACTAAAATAATTTCGAAACGTCTACAAGTGCAACTAGATTTCGCCCAACCAAGGGAACAAGCAGGATTTAGAACCGGATTTAGTACAATGGATCATATTCAAGTAGTGAGAGAAGTAATAAGCCGGTCAAATGAATACCAAATACCAGTGTGTCTTGGATTTATAGACTACGAGAAGGCTTTTGACTCCATCACCACCTTGTCGGTAATATCTGCACTGAAGAACCAGGGCATAGAGGGCACATATATCGAGCTGCTAGATAACATCTATAAAAAAGCAACGATGTCGGTGAAGCTACATGAAGAAACAAGAAAGATAAAAATCGAGAAAGGTGTAAGACAGGGAGATGCAATTTCTCCGAAATTGTTTACTGCGGCCTTAGAAGAAGTGTTCAAATCTCTCGACTGGGAGGACAAAGGAATCGAGATAAAGGGCGAAAGATTAAGCCATCTCCGGTTTGCCGATGATATAGTTATTTTCGCAAATACTCCGGAAGAGTTGCAAAAGAGAATAGAAGAACTAAACGATGCCAGTCAAAAAATCGGCCTCAACATGAATCATACAAAGACAAAAGTACTGTTCAATGCGTTTGTATGTCCGAAGAAAATTGAAATAAAAGGAACGGAAATAGAAGAAGTCACGAAATATGTTTATCTAGGCCAGCTTATCAACAGAGATGGATCATTCACGGAAGAAGTAAATAGGAGAATAAAAATGGGATGGAGCTCTTTCGGACGAAACGCCTCAATATTTAAATCAACAATCCCACTCTGTTTAAAGAAAAAAGTATTCGATCAGTGTATACTACCGGTCCTTACCTACGGCAGCGAAACATGGGTGCTTAACGCCAAAATAGTTCAAAGACTCCAAACAACACAACGAAGTATGGAACGATGCATGTTGGGAATAACAAGAAGAGATAGAAAGAGAATAGAATGGATACGAAAACAAACAGGAGTCACAGATATAATAAGAAGAGTAAAGAGTCTGAAATGGAAATGGGCGGGACATGTCGCAAGAAGAGAAGACAACCGATGGACAAGAGAAATTATTGACTGGGAACCAAGGAATATGAAAAGACCGAGAAAGAGACCAATGAACAGATGGGATAAGGATATTAAAAACTTTCTTGGAAAACTGTGGAAAAGAGAGGCAATGAATCGAACAAGATGGAAAATCATGGAAGAGGTTTTTATCCATCAGTGGATTAACAGGGGCTGAAGATGATGATGATGATATATACTCGATGTCCCGAAAGATTGCCCCAATGACCATGTATTGTGTTTTCTTGGCGTTAATTTACAGCCCCCAGATTTCGAATTCCTCTATTAATTTCCTCATCATATACTCTACAAGGTCAGACAATTAAGTAATGCGACAAAATTCAAAAATCGAGTATATTTAAAAATTAAGGTACATCGCTGCGATCCCCTTCAAAGTAGTCCCCTCCCGCATCTATACACTTATTCCAGCGAGTTTTCCAGTTTTCGTAACAATTCTGGAACACTTCTTGTGGGACCTCTCCGAGTACCCTCGTCACAGATTCTTGGATATCTTCAACGGAGTCAAAATGTCGACCTTTGTCGAATTTTTTCATATGGGGGAATAGGAAAAAGTCGCAGGGTGACATGTCCGGTGAATAGCGCGGTTGTGGTAACGTTGCGATGCCTTTAGACGCCAAAAACTGAGAGACACTGAACGCACTGTGACAGGGAGCATTGTCGTGATGCAGAACCCAAGTCTTCGCGATCTCTGGACGCACTCTGAGCACCCTTTTTCGTAATTTTTCGAGCACATTGCGGTAGAATACTTGATTTACGGTTTGTCCAGGTGGTACGAACTCTTTGTGAACCACCCCTTTGCTGTCGAAGAAGCAAATCAACATGGTTTTCACTTTGGACTTGCTCATTCTCGCCTTCTTTGGCCTTGGTGCTCCAGGGGACAGCCACTGTTGGCTTTGTCGTTTAGTTTCGGGGTCATATTGAAAGAACCAACTTTCATCACCAGTAATAACTCGATCGAGAAGAGTAGGATCACTTTCAACCTGCTCGAGACAATCTCGCGCACCGTTGCTCTAAATTTCTCTGTTCCATTTTCGTGACATGCACTACTCGAGCGTTGTTACAAAACACTAAACAGCTGGCGAAGAAATAATCGTACGAGGGTGGTCAAGGTCTCAATCGAGAGAGTAGGGATCTGCTATTACGGTGGCGGAGTTACAGGTTCGCAGTGTTACCACAGGCCGAGAAAAAAAATCGGTCGCATTACTTAATTGTCTGACCTCGTATATCCTAGGTATCCTCTGCCATTACCACTTGGACGTTCTTTGTACAGTAATTTTACTGCATTGATATATGTGTTAGCAATTCCGTTTTCTTCAAGTGCGGTCCATAATTTGTTTAGAGGCACACTACCAAAGGCCTTTTTTAGATCCATGAAAACCATGTGAAGTTCGCTGTATAGGCTATACTTTTTTCCACCAATTGTTTAATGCAAAATATATTGTCAATGGTGGACCTTCCAGCTCTAAAGCCACTTCGCTCCTCCATATTCTGAAATTGGTTTCCTAGTCTATGTGCTAGGATACGTCCGTACAGTCTACCAATTGAGGATATAACGCTAATACCTCTGTAGCTATCACAGTTTTTCTTGTCTCCTTTTTTATGAATGGAACTTATATAACTTAAGTTCCAATCGGGCGGTATTTCGCCTCCGTTTAGACATTCGTTCAAGAGTGATGACAGAGTCTATTATTACATTGGGGGTGTTTTTTAGTAGCTCTATGGGTGAACCTCCTGAAGCGAGAGCTTTATTATTTTTCATGGCCTTTACTCCCAGTCTACCTTCCTTGTGTGTCACTTCGTCTATTTTGTCCCATTCCTACGGTTTCAGTTCGTAGTCAATTTCTTTAAAAAGGGATCTGTTTTTCGTCAGGAGCTCTTGATAGTGCTGGTGCCCATTTTCTAAACCTATGGGATCGATTTTCCATTGCAACCTTGTATCCGTTTGCATATTATTTAGCAATTTCCATGCTGTCCTTGAACGAGAGCTTCCTAAATATCTATTAACTTCATCACATTTTTTGTTCCAGAATGTATCTTTCGCATTTTTTATTTGCTTCTTGACCATATAATTATACTGCATATACATTTTCCTATCCTCTGCATCTTTCGTTGCTAACCATCTCAGGTATAGCTTATTTTTTTCTTTTATTATTTCCTCGGCTTCATCGTTGAACCAGTATTGTTTCTTTCTTTCATCATCCGGTATTATTGTTCCTAGAGCCTCGTATGCAGATTGATGAAACTGATATTTCAGGACGTCGTATTGGTGTTCCGGATTGCATCCTGGGATATTTCTTAGCTTATCGGCTAGTCTCATTTTAAATTTGTATTCTATATTTATTATAAAAAAAATAAATTTATTATCCATCATTTGGTTTAAGGGGACCCGGTGGTCTAGAATTTTCGAAAAATCGATTTTTTTTTTCGAAAGTATAGTATCTTAAAAATATACTGTTAAAATTTGATGACGAAATTCAGAGTATTTCAGGATCTACAGCACATTAGAAGGTCAGGTAGGTAGAAGAATTAGTGGAGCCGGCTGAAACTTAAAAAGCGTTTATCTCGAAACTACTTTTTTTCGTCTTGCGGGGGCCAGAAAAAAAAACTACTTGACCGATTTGTCTGAAATTTTAATATGTTATTCTGAATAGTTCTAGCTCTCTTCTGGAAGTAAAACTAATATTTTCAGTAAAATATTTATATTTTTTTTATTAACAAAACTTTCAAAAATACTGGTCGTTTTCAAACTTGTACTTTTGACTACGCGCCATTTTGTCAAATTTTTTTTTTGTTTATTCTACTTCCTGCGATAGCTATACTTATACTAATTAAAAATTCGTCAATTGTTTTATTTCAGATCAGAGGGAGAGATAAATCATCATTCACCACGCAATTCCATTTTTTTAGAGAGGGAGACTTCAGCATCATTTTTCTAATTTAAAAAAAAAAATTTTTTGTCTTTATTTTCATTTTTGTGTAGTTTATTAGTAATAAAATAAGTGTAAAAAAATTTGAAAGTATTATTCATTACCCTCATATAGAAAAAAATTTTTTAAAATAGCTTAAATTTTAGGCCGCTAGACCACCGGGTCCCCTTAAATTATAGTAGTTATTCAAGATAACACTTTTGGTTTTTGATGGATTTATTACACTAAAATGAAAAAAAATGAATATAAACGATATATGAATTCAAAAACTTAGAATAAAAGTAAAAATTAATTAAAATAATTTCATTTATATCTAAATAACATAGTGTTTCCTTAATAATATTCAACATGTTAAATAACATAATATGTAAATCTGTATGTCTGAATCGTCTTAACAAATATTCAGTGACAAAATATTATATTTTGTGACACGACCGTACACGGAATCAAAATATCGTTCCTACTTATTTAAAATGTTTGCCACATTATTAAATTATTTTGTGTTGTAACTGATAAGTATTACACTTAAATAAACAGTTATTAGACTAAATCTAAATAATATATTCGTATAAGAGAAAGAATTCCTTTTTTCATGACTCTGAAGATCTATTAGTTTGTAATATATCAAGTTGCTGAATTTCAGCCAATCAGAGGTGGATTGTGATTGAAAGAGGTTATAGGGACTAATGTACTGTGTCCTTTAATTTTTTTTAAAAACGGACATTTTGTTATTATTTTTATTTTTTTTATACTCTTTAACAGGATGGTGTCCAAATAAGATTTGCGCCTACTTTTTTATATGAGTTCAAATTGGAACACAATGCAGCGGTAGTAGGTAGAAATATCAATGGAGCTTTCGGAGAAGGGTCAGCTAGCTAGAGAATAATTCAGTTATGGTTCAAAACTTTTCGTTCCGGTAATATGAATCTCGACAATGAGCCTAGGGGAAGGTCTAAAACCATTGTGAACGAATAACGTTTGAGAGCCATGGTGGAGGCTAATCCACATACAACAGTATTCGAGCTCTCGCATGTGATTTAAGTGTTAGTGTTATGACTGTTTCTCGTCACCTCGCTGCAGTACAAAAGGTGAAAAAGCTGGATAAGTGGGTGCCGCACGAATTGACAGATGGTCAGAAACTGAGACGCTTAGAGGTGTGTTCTTCATTGATGATTCGAAATGATAAAACGCCATTTTTAAATCGAATCATTACTTATGGAGTAAGTTATATAATAAATGCCCATAAATCTAGCGTTAATAATAAGCTATGATTTATACAAAATAATAAAAACAAAAACAAAATTAAATTTGGAGATTTTTAGTCGGACCATAGAAAAGTAAAAGCGATTTTTGTTTTCTAAATTCTAACCTCAATTTTTTTCAATGAAAATGTCATTTCATTGTATTTATGTTCATATCATTTGAAATTGCATTTTTAGGAGTGTATTTTGGTAACAATAACTTTGGTTTCATTATTAATTCTGGTTCAAATTGGGCTATCGAATTAAAGATGGAAAAGAATTAAAGAGCAATTTTTTGTATGAGTTGGAAACGGGTGGTAAAGCAGAAAAAACTGCTTATAATCTAAACAATGCTTTTGGTGTGAGTACTTTTAAAGAACTTTTAAAGTTCTTTAAAGGTACTCACACCAAAAGTTAAATGTTCCGAAAAGTTCTAAATCCAAGAACTAAAGGTTATGAAGCTAAAGGACCAAAAGCTGAATGTTTCAGAAAGTTCTAAAGTGAAGAACTAAGGTTATAAAGCTAAGGGACTAAGAGCTAAATGTTTGAAAAATTTCTAGAGCCAAGAACTAAAGGTTATAAAGCTAAAGGACCAAAATCTAAAGGTTGTAAAAAGTTTTAAATCCAAAAACTAAACGTTATAAAGCTAAAGAAACAAAAGCTAAAGGTTCCAAAATGTTCTAAAGCCAAGATCAAAAGGTTATAAAGCTAAAGGACCAAAAGCTGAATGTTCCAAAATGTTCTAAGGCCAAGAACTAAAGATTATAAAGCTGAAGGACCAAAAACTTTTGTTTCAAAAAGTTCTAAAGTGAAGAATTAAAGTTATAAAGCTAAAGGACCAAAAGCTAAATGTTCCAAAAAGTTCTTAATCCAAGAACTAAATGTTATAAAGCTAAAGACTCAAAGTAAAAGGATCCAAAAAGTTCTACAGCCAAGAACTAACGGTTATAAAGCTAAAGGACCAAAATCTAAAGGTTCTAAAAAGTTTTAAATCCAAAAACTAACCGTTAGAAAGCTAAAGAAACAAAAGCTAAAGGTTCCAAAATGTTCTAAATCCAAGAACTAAAGGTTATAAAGCTGAAGGACCAAAAACTGAATGTTTCAAAAAATTCTAAAGTGAAGAACTAAGGTTATAAAGCTAAAGGATCAAAAGCTAAATGTTCCAAAAAGTTCTTAATCCAAGAACTAAATGTTATAAAGCTAAAGACTCAAAGTAAAAGGATCCAAAAAGTTCTACAGCCAAGAACTAAAGGTTATAAATCTAAAGGACCGAAAGCAAAAGGTTCCAAAAAGTTCTAAGGCCAAGAACTAAAGGTTATAAAGCTAAAAGATCAAAAGTTAAAGGTTCCAAAAAGGTCTACAGCCAAGAACTAAAGGTTATAAAGCTAAAGAACCAAAAGTTGAAGGTCCCAAAAAGTTCTAAAGCCTAAAGGTTTTAAAAAGTTCGACAATGTTTCAAAAATTAGCGTTGAAGACGAACAAGGTCGCAAGTGTCCTTCTTCAGTTCATTATGACCGACTGAAGGCGTCAGTTGACTCTAGATCACGCACAACAATTCGAGAGCTTGCACAAAACTTAGCTGTAAGTCATCCAACAGTTCTCGACTGTTGAAAACAGCTAGGAAAATCAAACAATCTGCAAATGTATATGAATTTCAAGGTCATAAACCACAATTACTTTTCTGGCAACCTAATATTTCTGCTAAATGTTTGTCGATGTTGATTCGAAATATCCTACACGCATATATTTAAAAACTGAAGGAATATTTCAATAAATAAACACATCTACATAAAATGACATCCGATTTAAGAGAACCGGACAAACGACTCGAAATATTAACAATCAATAAATAATCCGTACACGGTATTATACGATGATGAGATAGAAAATATTCTAGCACGATTTGTGATCGCAAAAGGTTAAATCAGTTCGATCGGCCATTAAAGATATAAAAAATATAAATAAGACGAGTGTATAACACACGTATGTGTGTGTGTGTGTGTGTGCAAATCTTCAATGTGGATTATTTATATGGCGTCAAGATTATGTTTATGATGTAAGGTTGTAAATTGTGTAGGAGGATACTGTGTATGCGTATAAGTCAAAAAGCGCATAATGTAATGTCAGAGAGACATTGTTATTGCCGTGTATTATAATTGAAAAACCGAATAGGATGTCTGGGAACAGGATCTTCAAGAAACACGTCGTCGTTTAGGTGCGTTTTTTTTTTTTTTTTTGTTGTATTGTTTCACGTTTAATGGAAACGTATTCGCGTACTGTAACATGATTGGCGCAATTACTGAATTTCATCGATTGTTTATTACTATTTATTTTTTTGTGTATTTCGATACGACACAAGATGTTTCTAAAAAGTGCACGGAGAATTTCAGACATAAATTATTCCGTTTCAGGATTTAGTGCCGTGCGTCCGGTTTACAGTAAGAATGTTGTTTTCTTTTTTCCCGTCTCAAGATACGACGACATATAATAAGATTATTTAAAAATATCTCATTGGCGGTTTAGAGACGAGATTTAAATAGAATAGACGAACGATGATTTAATGAAAAAATAAAAATAAATGAAAGACAATATCAAGATTAACTATAAGAAATATCTCTTGAATTATTATAACAAGTTCACATTTAAGTTCCTTTCTCTTATATATATATATATATATATATATATATATATATATATATATATATATATATATATATATATAGGTATTCATTCTGATTTATTAGTACATACATATATATATATAGATTTGCTTAAAAAGTAAAACTACAATAGCTTCATCATTACATTAATTTACCAACAACACTATAACAAATTTATTTTTTTTACCATAAAATCATTTCAGTTTTTATTATACGGGGATCGTTTGATAAGTTTGGTAAATTTCTATGATGTGACACCACCATTCATGTGGTAATATCACGGCTATCATGTGTTGTTATCATTATTCATAATATCTGTTATATATATATATATATATATATATATATATATATATATATATGTGTGTGTGTGTGTGTATATCAAACCCTCGATTTACACGGTATTAGATTGCTTCCCCAAAAGTACCGTGTAAATCGAAATCATGCAATTCAGATCCACATCAATCCACAGACAACTTGTTTTCGTGTGTGTTCAGTAAACGATTAAATCAGAGAATCTATGTTAATTCTTTATTTAGTTTCAAAGAACATCTCTGCTATCAGATCTAATTTACTTTCAGCAGGTTTATTATTATTATTTATAATGTCTGATATATATATATATATATATATATACATATATATATACATATATATATATATATATATCTGTATGTATCAAACCCTCGATTTACACGGTAGATTGGTTCCCCAAAAATACCGTGTAAATCGAAATCGTGCAATTCGAATCCACATCAATCCACAGACAGTCTATTTTTGTGTGTGTTCAGTAACCGATTAAATCAGAGAATCTCTGTTCGTTCTTTATTTAGTTCAAAGGGCATCTCTGCTATCAAATCTAATTTACTCTCAGCAGGTTTATTATCATTATTTATAATATGTTATATATATATATATATGTGTGTGTGTGTGTGTATGTATCAAACCATCGATTAACACGGTAGATTGGTCCCCAAAAGTACCGTGTAAGTCGAAATCGTGCAATTCGAATCCATACCAATCCACAGAAAATCTATTTTTGTGTGTGTTCAGTAAAGATTAGATCAGTGAATCTCTGTTAGTTCTTTATTTAGTTCAAAGAGCATCTCTGCTATCAAATCTAATTTCCCCTCATCAGGTTTATTATCATTATTTATAATATCTGTTATATATATATATATATATATATTTGTGTGTGTGTGTGCGTGTGTGTATGCCTGTGTATCAAACCCTCGATTTACATGGTAGATTTGATTCCCAAAAGTACCGCGTAAATCGAAATTGTGCAATTTGAATCCACGTCAATCCACAGGAAATATATTTTTGTGTGTGTTTAGTAAACGATTAAATCGAAGAATCTCTGTTAGTCCTTTATTTAGTTCAAAGAGCATCTCTGCTATCAAATCTAATTTACTCTCAGCAGGTTTATTATTATTATTTATAATATTTGTTACATATATATATATATATATATATATATATATATATATATATATATATATATATGTGTGTGTGTGTGTGTGTGTGCGTGTCTGTGTATCAAACTGTTGATTTACACGGTAGATTTGTTCTCCAAAAGTACCGTGTAGATCGAAATCGTGCATTCGAATCCGCATCAATCCTCAGACAATCTATTTTTGTGCGTTCAGTAACCGATTAAATCAGGGAATCTCTATTAGTTCTTTATTTAGTTCAAAGAGCATCTCTGCTATCAAATCTAATTTACTCTCAGCAGGTTAATTATTATTATTTATAATATCTGTTATATATATATATATATATATATATATATATATATATATATATATATATATATATGTATATATATTTGTGTGTGTGTATGTATATCAAACTTTCGATTAACACGGTAGATTGGTCCTCAAAAGTACCGTATAAATCGAAATCGTGTAATTCGAATCCACATCAATCCACAGACAGTCTATTTTTGTGCGTTTTCAGTAACCGATTAAATCATAGAATCTCTGTTAGTTCTTTATTTAGTTCAAAGAGCATCTCTGCTACTAAATCTAATTTACTCTCAGCAGGTTTATTATCATTGTTTATAATATCTGTTTTGTATATATATATATATATATATATATATATATATATATGTGTGTGTGTGTTTGTGTGTGTTTGTTCTGTGTATCAAACCCTCGATTCGCACGGTAGATTGGTTCCCCAAAAGTACCGTGTATATCGAAATCGTACAATTCGAATCCACACGCCATATTAAAAAAAGAGATAAGTTTTACAAATCCGCTATAATTTTTGAAAAATTCTGCCAATATACCTATTGATATATATGATTGCTCCTTATTATAAATATTTTATATATTTTACGGTTGCTCCAAAAGGATGGAATGAAGGCAATGAAAGCACGTGATTTATAATTACACAACACTTTATGTAATGTTATTCAAAGATGATTCTTTCAAGTAGAAATCCGTACTGATATTTATAGAGCCAATTTCTTTCAATTATTATTTTTTCCATAGTTAACACTATTTCCGCTGTTGTTATATCAAATTGTTACAGTTACTTCAGTACAGAAGAAAAAGTGACAAATTGAGAGTTTCTGTTATCGTTAAGATGCAAGGAAGCATGAAACCCTTTACAGTGGTGTCTGTGCTTATTATTTGGCAAGCAGTGTAAATGGAGAACTTTTTAAAATGCGCGCGAAAGTGTTTTAAAACTTTTTCTTTTTGCAATTTTGTGACAGTGTTAAACTGAAATAGTGTTGTGTAAGTGGAAGTTTTCCCGCGTTACTTCAATCGTGCTAAACCGAAACCGTGCAGTTTAAGTACCGTGTAAATCGAGAGTTCGAGAAAGCTATGTACGTAGGACATTTGATAAGTTGGTAAATTTCTACGATGTGGCGCCATCATCATTTGGAAACGTCACGACTATCAAGTATCACTCTTCAAAGTAGTATAGGCGAAATTTCAGCCAGAAGCGACGCGTTGTTCACGTTCTACAGATGTTTTAAGCGAGCATTGTAGTAGTTTCCATAAAAGTGGGAAAAAACTTTTTGCATCGATTTGTCATCGTTGATGAAACTTGGATACACCTCTACACATCTGAGTCGAATCAATAGTCAAAGCAATGGACAACGACAGAAAGTGCACCGAAGAAGGCGAAGAACGTTTTGTCGGCTGGGAAAGTGTGATCACTGTTTTTTGGGATTCTTAATGAATCATCCTGATCGACTACTTAACGAAGGGAAAAAGGATACAAGAGTCTATTATACAACATTATTAGACCGTTTGAAAGAAGATCTGAAACAAAAACGACCAAGATTGGCGAATAAATAAATATTCTTTCACCAGGACAAGGTGCCGTCTCACAACCATCGCAATTGAAAAATTGCATGAATTAGGATTCGAATCCATTCCTTATCCTACCTATTCTCCGGACTTGACCCCATGCGACTTCTTCCTCTTCCAAAACTTGAAAACTGAGTCGAGCAGCAGTCAAAGTAATGAACAACGACGGATGAAAGTACGTCGAAAAAGACGAAGACCGTTGTGGCGAATGTGTGGTTACTGTTCTTTGTGATTATCAAGGAATCATCATGATCGACTACATAACGAAGGCAAAAGTGATAATAGGTGCCTATTATGTAATATTACTGTATCATTTGAAAGAAGATATG
The DNA here is from genome assembly GCA_034766995.1 of Acanthacorydalis orientalis. NCBI lineage: Eukaryota > Metazoa > Arthropoda > Insecta > Megaloptera > Corydalidae > Acanthacorydalis > Acanthacorydalis orientalis. Next base: position 12,878,404 of record CM068317.1, on the reverse strand, counting down.
AAATAAAAAAGGTCAAAATTGGCGTACAAAAAAGTACTCTCTCACTAGGACAACACGCCGTTCCACAAATCGACCGTCGGAATAGTAAAATTGGTCAAATTAGGGTTCGAATCGGTTCCTTACTCACACTATTCTTCGAACTTGGACCTGTACGGCTTCTTTATCTTCCCAAACATGAAAATTTGGTTCTGTGAAAAGAAATTCTCATCAAATGAGGAAGTTATCACCGCCGTTAATGCGTATTTCGCAGACTCGCCGAGACAAGTGTATAGCCCTGAATGAGACTATGTTCAGAAATAAAATCGATTTTTTTTTTCAAAAAAAAACCGGTATGAAACTTCCTTTTTTACCACACTTATCAAATGAGCTCGTAGTTTATTCATTTTTTTTTGAAGGACAAAGGACATAGATTTTTGCAATTTTTGTCTGAGAATTTAAGATTCATTCTTTAAAAAAAAATGATAAATTATATTATTTAATTTTGCAGGCTCGCCGAGACAAGTGTACAGCTTTCAATGGGGACTATGTTGAGAAATAAAATCGATAGAGTGATAAAAGTGGGTCAAAGAAGGCGAAAAACGTTTTTCTGGCTGGGAAGGTGATGACCACTGTTTTTGGGATTCTCACAGAATTATCCTGATCGAGTACTTAACGAAAGTAAAAACGATACAAGAGTCTATTTTATAACATTTTGGACCGTTTGAAAGAAGAGCTGAAACAAAAACGGTCAAGATTGGCGCACAAAAGAGTGTTCTTTCACCGAAACAACGCACCGCCCCATAACCATCTCAATGGAAAAATTGCACGAATTAGGATTCGAATTGATTCCTTATCAAACCTTTTCACCGGAATTGACCCCATGTAATTTTTTCCTCTTCCCAAACTTGAAAATTTGACTCGATGGGAAGAAATTCTCGTCGAATTTGGATGTTATCGTCACCGTTAATGCGTATTTTGCAGACTGAGAAAATCTACTTTTCCGACGGGATGATGAAATGGGAAAGTCGCTGGATCAAGTGTATAGCCCTCAACGAGACTATGTCGAGACATAAATTCGATTTTTACCAAAAACGGTGTTTAACTCGCTTTTTTTATCATACTTATCAAACGACCCTCGTAGTTTATTCTTTCATTTTTTTGAAGGACGAAGGACATAGATTTTTGTTATTTTTGTCTGAGAATTTAAGATTAATTCTTAAAAGAAAATGATAAATTTTATAAATTTTAATTTGAATCTACACACACATTAACACCTTAAGCATTATCCATGCAAATCATAAGTGGTTGAAAAACTCTATAGAGTACATTGACTGTGTCTGATTGAGACTGCAGTAACGGCCAGTACAAAAATAAAACGTGTTTTTATAAATTGTTCTAGAAATAAAAAGGATCGTCGAAATAAAAAAAATAAGTATGAAAAATAGTCGAGGTATATTGTGAAAAGTGTAATAATATCATTTTACTGTTAAATATATTTATTTTTCAATATATATATATATATGTTATTGTTAAATATAAAAGTAATATTCTGTTAAAAAGTAATCGATGCGGTTCTAAAACGTTTAATTAAATCTGTTAATAATTATATGTCGAACTTGTTTTATATCAGGTATAAAAAATAATTCGGCACCTTCACATTGAAGCAATCACATCTCTGTTTTAAATTAAAATAGTTTCTTGTCATTTTAAAAATTTTAAGTGCCGACCTTAACATTTAAAAATACTATATATCTTGTTCAAGTATTTGGTAAAAACTCATAAAACAGTAGTGAACACGATGGCGTTCGAAAATCAGCATATTAAGTAAACTTTTCGCATTCCAGTTGAAAAACATGTTGCCTTATCCACTCGAATGATTTGTTCAGCTTTGACGGAAAGTGTTGTGATGCATAAGACATGCAAAAAATATCGTTTTAAAGGTTTTGGAATAGCGCTTTTGATCTTTTTGGTCAAGAACGTTCCGAACAATCGAAAAAATTTGATAACGAGGTACTTGAGCAACTGATAAATAAAACATTCAATACAGAGAGCTCCACTAAAACTGAAAATTCAAACTCAGAGAGTTACCAACAATAGGTCATTCGTTTGAGTCACGAATTAAACAGAAATAACAGTAGAAAGTGGAAACAGTGGAATAGATCCGAAAATGCATTACGATTTCATCGATTCAAAGTCGCTATATTTTTTTCGACAAGTGATTCATCAGTCACCTGACAGATGGATTAAAGATCTAAAAAATAATGGGGGACATTTTGAGGATTGACATTTTTTTCCGTAAATATTAATTTTCTATAAAAAAGGTACCGAATTAATTTTGAACGCCTAATAAGAGATGTAGTGAAATGGTTCATACATATAAGTTGTTATTGATATTTTCTTTAATTATATTTTGTGAAAAATAATGTTAAAGTTTTACTAGACTGAGATTACGGATATCAATTGGTGGAATTAAAAGAATTATTAGATTTTGTACTACTTCTTATTACGCAGAAACTCTGTAGGATAAATTGACTGTGACTGATTGAGACTGCAGTAACGGCCAGTACAAAAATAAAACGTGTTTATATTAATTGTTATAGAAATAAAAATAATCATCGAAATTAAAAAAAAATAGTATGAAAAATAGTCGAGATATATTGTGGAAAGTGTAATAATATCATTTTACTGTTAAATATATTTAAATTAAATGCAAAATCAATACATTTTTTTTGCAAATAATATCGATTTCTTTTTATTTTTTAAGATTCTTGTTACGGCGATTTTTTTAAAAAATCATTTTTATATATATATTTGAATTGTGTAATCTTTGAAGAAAATTTCGAGTATTTGTTTACTCAGATATTCCAAATATTTATTAGGTTAATAAGTGTGAAATCCGATTTCTTTAAGTACTAAGATTGACAGCTACCATCACTGACATTTCATTGATTGACATTTCCTCTTTTTTTTTTGTGAAGGTATACATCCCCATTCTTCTGCCTTGTATTTAATTTTCAATTAATTTTTAAGGTAATTTTTTGAAACCAGAGTGAGGAACTCGTTATTTTCGAATATGAATTCCGTCATGAAACGAATACAGGGCAGACAGCTCGAAATATAAACAAAGTGTTTGGGAAGGCTGTGGTTAATAGACGCACAGTACATTAATGACATATTAAAACTGCAATAAGTCTTTAAAACGGAACAAATCTTCTATAAAATTTAATAGCGTAATTGTATATTATTTGAATGGATAAAAAATAATACTAAAACCTCTAACACATTTTATATATCTATGATTAATAACTTAATTTTTCTAATAACTTAGTATTTTTTGTATAATATGCAAAATATATTTAAATAAATATTTACTTAATGTTCAATAAATACTTATATGTTACTATTATCGAAGATATTGTATTATATATTAAGTTATTAAGTATGAAATGTCCGATTTCCACAAATACTAAGTTTGACAGCTGCCATCTTTAACATTTCACTTTAATTGACATTTCCTGTTTTTTTTTTTTTTTATTGTGAAGGTATATATCCTAATTCTTTTAAACGCAAGTTTTGGCTAGTATTTAATATTTAATTAATTTTTAGGGCAATTTTTATGAAACCACGGAATTAGTCACAAATTGGTGTTATTTAGTGGAACGAATGCAGCTTAGACAGTTCGCAATATAAACAAAGTGTTTGGAAGGATGTGGCTAATGAATGAATAGTGCACTGATATTTTGGAAAGTTCCATTCTGGTGATTTTAAACTTGAGAATAAACCACGTGGGCGACCTGAGACCAAGGTAGATAATAATAAGCTGAAAGCTGTAGTGGAAGCAAATCCATCTCAAATTACGCGTGAATTAGCAGTAAGATTTGACGTTACTATTCCAATAATATTGGACCATTTGAAGTAAATCAGCAAGGTAAAGAAATCGGATGGATGGGTTCCGCATGAATTAAACGAGCGTCAGAAGAGAAATCGTCTTGAAGCTTGGGTTTCTTTTCTGTCACTACATAAAGGAGAACCATTTCTACACCGTGTTGTTACATGTGATAAAAAATTGATTCTTTTTGACAATCTAACGCGTTCAGTACAATGGTTGGATAAAGATGAAGTGCCGAAACAATCCAAAATTGAATATTTATCAAAAAAAGATAATTATCGGCTACAGATTCATGAAACCTGGTCAATTGATTACAGAGAATGTCTACTACAATTAATTGGACGAAATTATGAAGATGCTTGCGATTAAGCAGGCGAGATTGATCAACAGAGACAGCCCAATCCTATTGCAAGACAACGCTTGATCACATGTCGCAGAAATAACGCTGCTCAAACGACACGAGCTTGACTTGGAAACTCTCTGTCATCCGCTGTATTCAGCAGATCTTGCACCAAATGACTACCACTTCTTCCAGGATTGGACAACTTCTTGCAAGAGGAAATATTCAGTTGTCAACAAGCCGTGAAAATGCCTTTCGCGATTTTCTCGCCACTCGCTCACCGGGTTTCTTCGCTGCTGGCATGAACAAGCTTCCTTTAAGATGGTAAAACCATGTCGATAGTTTAGACGAATACTTTGATTAATTGTACTGCTAATTGTTTGAGATATCATAATCTAAACTTTTGATTCGAAATCGGACATTTCATATTTAATGATCTAATACTTATCTTTTAGAGTAAAGCTGTGTCAATTAATTTCAGAGTAGATTTAAAACAATTGTAGTAGTAAGAGTGTTATGTAATAATAACAACTGCCAATTATACAAACTCTTAATGTACGAAAGTCTTTCCAAATCGGATTATGTAAGAAAAATAGGTCTAATAATATTTGTATTGAGTGTAACAAGTATGTATGCGGAAAATTTACATTCGAAATGGAGTTTATATGTAAAAAATGTACTGAATAAAACTGTTAATAAAAATCTATGGATTTAAGATAAAAAGAATTACAAAAAGATGCATTTTAATTTACTCGACAAAAAGAAGGATTTCAGTAAAAATAGGTATACAGTCGATACCCGTAAATCTAGTGTTAAAATATGCATTTTTTTTATAAATAATACGAAATGAATTACTAATTGGAAACATTTTTAAAATTGGAAAAAAAAATCTTTTTCCTCCTCACATAACATGCTGGTTTAATCAGAAATATATTTTTATATTTCTTTAAACTCAAACCATAGATTCAATTTATTTTTATGTATCGGATATGCATTTCGTATATTTTGTTTGGTTCTTTAAATATGTGTCAAAACGTTATCAGAATTATAAGGAAATGTAATCAAGAAGCAAGTATATTATTTTAGTTAATTATTTTCAACGTTATAAAAATATTACTTTCTAAATTACAATAAAAATAATATTATTGCATAAAATCAAAAAAAAAAATAACGAATACTAGTATACAGCATAAATTTGGAAGTGGTTTGTTGTCTGACATGATGCTCAAGAAATTAAAATTGTTAGCTAAGAATCTTTTTATTGGTGTTGATCGGACACAATAAAAATAACCTCCAGAATCAAAACAAAATTTTAATAGACACGATTCCATGTGTGAGTACACAGTATTTATCAATTCTAATGATTTAATAGTTTTTACTTTTATTTATTAAATCATCAATTCTATATTTTACCATGAGCTAATACAAAAATAATATGAATAAATAACGATAAACTGTCGTACAAAAATCGCTATACTAAATTAATAAGTATTAAATTAAAATATAAAGTTCACAGACTTACTTGAATTCGATGATGATTTTGATTGGAACTAAACAATTTGTAGTTCGAAACTCCAATTCAATCATGCAGATATAAACCAGGAGCGGATTTGCACTGATGAGTTTAAACTCAATATAAAATCACTGTCTGCCATCTTTTATATATTAAAAAAATCATCCCATCGATGACACATTTCTTCAAATGACCGACGTTTTATCCAATTTGTTATTTTTCTCATTTTTTTCATCCATCTGTAAATAAAGATAATAATATTTGAAGAATTTTCTAACATTTTTTATAAAAAATAATAGAAAAAAGATAATTAATTCGAGGTAGACCTAGTTACTTTATAAAGATAAATATCTTCTCTCTCTCTCTATATATATATATACATGTAAAGAGCATAAAATTTATTAACAAGTATAAAAAACGACGTTAAAAATAATCATTTTTATGCCTGTACTGAACTTTTGAAAATGATTTGTTATCTGAAGAATGCAGAATACCCAACACTCTGGGCGGTCGTGGTTTTTGCTCGATTATAGTAAAACACTTGACATATGAAAAACTATTATTTGTCAGTGGAAAGAGTATAAAATTTACTATCGAACACAATAAACCAAATATGATAATAAACATTTGTAAGCTAGTGGTGAATTTTTGAAACGGGTTTATTGTCTGACCGTTGCTGAATATAGTCAGAAGTTGTAGTCAATGGTCACAACTTATATTCGTCTTAGTGAAAATTATTATAGATGAAAACAGTTACTACACCACAATCAAAAGAAGATAAAGTTTTCTATCGGAAACAATAGATTTACTGTAAATATAATATTATCATTCGTTTCCTTATATTAATTTTCAAAATTTATTATCAGAACAATGCAAAATAAGCAAATTATCGATTGGAAGGAGTTTTTACTCTATTTGACAAAGACTATAAGAGATAAGAAAATCTACTATATGCCTATCAAAAACATAACATATATATATATATATACATACATATATATATATATATATATATATATATATATATATATATATATATATATATATATATATACAGTGGGGCCTCGTATCACAAACTTAATTCGTTCCACGGACTGGTACATGGTATGACAAGTTCATGGTAAGAAACACAATTTCCCATAGTATCTTATGGGAAATAAATTAATTGGTACCGGATCCTCCACAAAAAAAAACAACACCATTTAGATAGACTATTTATTCTTTTTCATGGTTACAGATTCATGTTGACGGGTTCTTAATATTCAGAATCTTCAAGTTCTTTAAGTTCTTTTGCCTGTTTCTGCTTTTTAGCATTGAAGAATGTAACCAGTGTTGATTGCTTTTTTCTCTTTTTTTAAGGAGGCTCCTGAAGTAGTGAAGCGCTATGTCATTGTAGAGCTCCCCCACTCTGTTCACTTCAGCCGTGTTTGAGTACCACTCTAACATCCTATTGTGAAGCTTCTTCCAGTCTTGAAGAAGCTTTTTGATAGTAGCTGAAGGGATTTGATCTTTGGTGATGTTTTCCTCTTTTTCCTCCTCTGAGGAAACATTGTTTCCGTTTTCTCAGTTCATGCAGCTCTTTTATTTTTTCCCTGGTCAGCTGCATTTCATACTCCTCTATTAACACCTCCACATCTTCTTCAACTACTTCCAAGTCTAGATCCTTAGCTGCTGCCGAAATTTCCTTCATAACTTGGGCTCCATTATCAGGTTCTTCTTCATGAACATAGACTGGCTACAGATTATCCCGATTTAACACGGGTTAGCATTTTAATGTCACAAATTATTATCCCCAGACATCTCGTGGACGTGTAAGAATTTGACTTCTTTCAATTCTTATCCGAGTGAATAATATTATATATATAATTCCAATAATATTGCCATCAATAAGCCGTCAGAAGCAATGAAGGGTCATTAGAGTGGAACGTTCGGCATATACTAAGGTAGTGGATTCATTGTTTAATCGTTATTAAAAAAATAGTATTTTTTGTAATACGAAAATACGGAAAAATAGTAAGGGAAAAGGTTAAAAACCGAGCCCATGAACCCAGGTTACTGATACGAAAAGTTAGTTAAATGGGGCGTTCGCTGTACGAGGCCTCACTGTATATATATATATATATATATATATATATATATATATATATATATATATATATGTATATATATATATATATATATGTATGTATTTATGTATGTATGTACGTATGTATTTATGTATATATGTATGTAATATCTGCCTTTCTCACAGTACTTTACATTTAACTAACTTACTTTTAACTTACTTTTAGTAACTTTATATAAGTTGGTTATATGGGGCAATCGCTGTACGAGGCCCTACTGTATATATATGTACATATATATATATATATATATATATATATATATATATATATATGTATATATATAAATATGTATATACATATATATATATATTTATATATATATATTTATATATATATATATATATATATATATATATATATGTATATATGTAAGTATTTATGTATGTATGCATGTAATATCTGCCTTCCTTACAGTACTTTACATTTTGTATTTTTATTTTAATTTTATAATATAAATTTAAAATTATAAAGTAAATTTAGGCAGTAAATTTATAGGAAGAATATTTTTATTTCACTTAAATTTCTATTCGAAAATTTTGTAATTTAATTGTTTGTTCATGGATAATATGATCGGCTGCTGCTGGACTAGTGTGTTTAAAAATAATAATTTTTTTATTATGTATTTTTCTTTTTATTGGATTCGTATATATATATAAATATATATACACACACATACATCCATATATAATATATATATATATATATATATACATATATATATATATATATACATACATATATATATATAGATATAGATATAGATATACATACATATATATTATATATATACTTATATATATATACTTATATATATATATATATATATATATATATATATATATATACATACATATATATTATATATATATATACATATATATATATATATATATATATATATATATATATATAGATAGATAAAGTTGTGTGTACCAATTGGTATAAAAATTAATTCGGTGCCTTTAAACTGAATCAATTATCTGCTCTCAAACTCTGGTTTAAATTAAAATATTTTTTCGTCATTTTGTGTTAGGAGGTTGCATTGAAAGCCACTGTTAACGTGTAGATGTATAGAATATATGTAAAATAATATATGTAAGATTATAGATATACTTATTTCTTGTGGCGTATCGTTTCTGGCGATAAAAAATGGATCTATTTCGACAACCCAAAATGCAACGCAAGAAATCATGGGTTGATCCTGACCAACCATCAACGTTGACACCAAAGCGAAACATCCACGGTTACAAAGAAATGCTCTATATTTGATGGGATATGGATTGTGTCGTGTATTATGAGCTGTTCAAACCGAAAGAGACAATCACCGCCGAACATTATTGACAACAATCGAAGCGTTTGAATAATAATTTGATGCAAAAACGATCATCAACTGCATCAAATCGCCGAAAAGTGATTCTTCTCCATGACAACGCTCAGCCCCATGTTTCTCTAGCCGTATAAAAACATTAATGGAATAGGAGTTTCTCCCACACCTATCGTATTCTCCGGGCCTGTCCCCAAGCGATTACTATCTGTTCCGAATGCAACACGCTTTGGAAGATACACATTTCCCTAACTACGGAGAAGTCGAAAATTAGGTTACTGAATCGATTGGCTCAAAAGACAGGCCATTCTTTCGTCGCGGAATTCAATTTCTACCAGAAAAGTGAGAAAAAGTCATAGCTTCCGAGGGAAAACACTTTGATTAATGTATCCACAAATTTTTTTATTGAAATAAATGCTCGAAAAAACCCACAAAAACAGCGGGTTTGAATGCAACCTCCTTATAATATTCAATGTGTCCGCGACCCACACTTTTCACAGGTCGTAGTTTATAGACCCCTGTATTAAAGTAATAAAATTTAATTGAAATAATAAAAAAAACTTAACGTTTTTTAAATAATAATTGAGGTACGTAGGTTTTAAAAATAACTTCCAGCCAAAATAATCGTTTAATTTAATATAAATGAGCACTTAACATTTTCGAGAAATTAAAAAGGCGTTAACGAGTATTTTCGCAGAAGTGCATTTAATTTATGTTCGTACATAGTTTCGAGGCATCCGTAAGCATATTTAACGTAGGCTGTATGAACACACATATAAAATAAAATAAAAAAATATAACGCTAAAGAGAAGTGAAGTCATAACTATATTACTAGTCAGTTCATTTTAATAATTATTAGTCGAAATGAAATTAAAAAAGTCATTTCGTATACAGCAACTCCTATTTCAATTAAACATATGAAAGTGAATCGGTTATTAATTTGATTAGATCGTCATATTAGTAAAAAAATATATCAACTGAGTCATCGTACAGGTATTGAGACCACGTCCTTTGCGACCAACAGCAACAAAAAATCCGTTTCAAAGGAAAAAAAGTTACAAAACAAACTCAACAACATATTACGACAAACTCGGTAACATAAAATGAGAAGATAGCAACGGAACGTTCTCGACATCCCACACGAGATGCATACGATTTGCAATTGCTATACATAGCTACACGTTACAAACCACAACAATAGGTTAGTTCAACCCAAGCTTTCATTTTCAACAACGTGAATCTGTCGCCTGAAAAAAATCGCACCGATACGCTCCGAACGAGATGAACAGAGACGGACGTTGTACGAAACACCGTCTCGAATATATTATGAATATGATATCGCATCGTCATCGAGATGGCTTAGGTGTTTCTCAAGGTCGCAGTTGGCGCGGTAACGACTCTCGTTTTTTTTTCCAACACAAAACTGAACCAGGATCTTAGTGACCTGCGAAATAACCGACGGTCATTAATAAGTCATTCGCAGTGGCGTCTGAAATTTATTAAGGGATAACAGTCGTTTCGAACTCTTTCACTTTTTTAATATTGTTGTAAAGTTTCAATACAATTGGACCTATTTATAAAGTTACATTATGACTATTTATGGATCAGTGTTTGCAGTGAGCTCATCGTTTAGAATTTAAATGAGATAATAATATTTTATGTATAATATGTAATTTATCGGCAGTAACTTTTCGATGACATTGAAATGATTTAAATTAATTGAATGTATTTATTTTCGAAATAGAATCGTTTACTATAAATCAATGAAAACGATTATCGATTTCTTTTGAACACTAGAACAATCGACGATTTATGTATGCTTACTTCTACCGGATGGATCAGAATGACTTGTTTTCGAAAATAAAAAATGACATTTAAAAAAATCGCATCGCATTTTATGCATTTTTTTATATTTTTCTGTTTTATTTAACCGAAATTTAAAATAAACTTAATAATAAATTTTTAAAATAATTACACACACATTTCAAAGACATTTTTTTAAAGGTTAAAATCATTTAAGCAGTGCATTTAGCACAGACACGTTTATAACATGTACCACAGATATTATTTGTTTTATTGTTTGTACAATATGCTATTTGAAATCGTTGACATTTCATCGGAATATGTGTCTAGTTTTTTGATGGTGTATATCAGTCGTGGCAAACCTATGACCCGCGGGTCAGACACTAACAACCCACGAAGGTTTTTTAAATAACCCACACGTTGATTTTTATAAACTTATTTTTTATATCATAAAAGAGAGAACGTACAATCGAAAATATTAAAAAATTAAAGTATAAATATTTTATGTCGAATTTATAAAAAGAAATATTTTCAAGTGGACTAAATGATTTTCTATCGTATCAATTTATTAGAAGAAATAAAGCTCTTTTCGAATGAAAAAAACAATAGTTATGACGAATTTTCAAATATAGATCGGTTAAATGATTTAATCTTCTTATGTGACATCACTCAGAATTTCAATGAACTGAATAAAAAACTTCAGGGAAATGATGATGTTTGAAAACATTAAAATATTTATGACAAAGCTTGACATCTTCACTAAAGACTTGGAAATGAAAATCATGAAATATTTTCCTCGATTACAGAACCATTTTTAAGACAAAATAATTTTTGAAAATACGCTCGACGTTCAAGAAAATGCAATTAAAAAATATTTAATCATTATACAGGAAATGAAACAAGATTTTCAGGAGAGATTTAATCAATTTAAAAGTTTGGAAAATAAATTTCACTTTATTTTACATCGATACAAAACGTAATTTGAAACAATCGAGTTAACCGAATTTATGTGGCCAGGTATCTATGATTTAGAAATGGAATTAGTTGAATTTCAAAGCAGTATAGTGTGGAAAAATAAATTTGAAAGTTGATTTTCGAAGAAGAAGGAAAAATTTCTGAAAGTAGTGCAAATAATAATGATCCCACACTAAAAATTGAAAATATTATATTAAACGTATGGGATTCTTCACCAAACAATTTTATATCAACGATGAAACTTGCTAATGCTCTTTTAACGATGTTTTGGTTGACATATTCGTGTGAAAAACTGTTTTTCTCACTGAATTTTGTAAAATCTACTAACAGAAATAAACTTGGAAATGAATTGACTGCGAAATGCGTTAAACTAACGAATACGGTATATGAACCAAATATTAAGAAACTGTCTGAAAATGAGCAATAACAGATTTCACATTAAATATATTTTTATCAACTTTATCATACATAGACATATCTTTAACTATGTTCATTAATAAAGAATATTTCATAATATATATATATATATATATATATATATATATATATATATATATATATATATATATATACGAGGTCAGACAATTAAGTAATGCGACAAAATTCAAAAATCGAGTATATTTAAAAATTAAGGTACATCGCTGCGATCCCCTTCAAAGTAGTCCCCTCCCGCATCTATACACTTATTCCAGCGAGTTTTCCAGTTTTCGTAACAATTCTGGAACACTTCTTGTGGGACCTCTCCGAGTACCCTCGTCACAGATTCTTGGATATCTTCAACGGAGTCAAAATGTCGACCTTTGACGAATTTTTTCATATGGGGGAATAGGAAAAAGTCGCAGGGTGACATGTCCGGTGAATAGGTCGGTTGTGATAACGTTGCGATGCCTTTAGACGCCAAAAACTGAGAGACACTGAACGCACTGTGACAGGGAGCATTGTCGTGATGCAGAACCCAAGTCTTCGCGATCTCTGGACGCACTCTGAGCACCCTTTTTCGTAATTTTTCGAGCACATTGCGGTAGAATACTTGATTTACCAGTTCATTGATTTGAATAAGGAAACATCAATGCTAGTTCTTTTGTGATAACGGGATTAATTGAATTATATCATCATTTATTCACATAGAGGAGATTTTTGTACACCAATTAAAATAAAAGTTAATACAGTTTAAATTCATTTTTAAGACTATGATGTATGACCAGTGCATATGTGATTGTAAGGATTTGTTTTCGGTGTATTTTCAAGTCAAGTTTTTGATATTTAGGGGCTACACCTACATAGAGGCATGAAAAAAGGTTTAAGTTCTGAATTTGTTTTCTCTGAAAATATAATTGATAATGAACTGATTTAAAAAAAAATGAAATCTACATTTATTGAAAGAATTTTGTTGAAAAAACATTCAGAAATTTTTTAAAAAAAATAAAAGAAATATGTCCGACAACAAAGGATGGCATTTTTTTTTTTGATGAGTTCGGTTGTGACCATTGTCTAGCTGAACTGACCATCCGAAATTAAAAAATTAAACAGGGATTTAAAGTTAGTTACAAATACAATAGATTAGAGGCCGATGCTTTTAAATAATTTCATTTAAAAAAATGGCACCGAGCGAAAACTGGCATAAAAACAAAGTAAAAAATAATAATAAACAGTCTGACATGCTATAGTAATATAGTTAATTGTTTACGATCTACTCCATCAGTCTTTTTTTCATTTTAATTGTAATAGATATTTATTACAGTATCACTTTATTACAAACAGAAGCAGTTTTTACATTGCTTTTTAATATTATTTTATTGCATTTAATGATCTGTATCATAAATTATCTTGAACTATAAATATATGTAATATTGGATCAGTTCAAAAGTTCGTATACGATTCAATAGGTGGTGTTAAGACAGCCGCATGGCGGCGCTCGTGATTCAAATGTATTCATGTTATATATCGTTTGAAAGGTGACAGTAACGGCTGTCATTTGAGCATCAAAAGCATTTGTTCCTATTCGATTTGTGTGTAAGAAATTTTTTTGAAAAAGGACAACGAAAAGATATTTTTTTATCATGTTATGTTGCACGAGTTTCAGAGGAGTAAGCGTTGGCGCGGCAATGAAAAATATTCGGAAGGTTTATTTCGACCATCAATTCTAACTGTGAAGAAATGGTTTACTAAATTTCGACTTGGTGATATTAACCTCGAAGATCAACCTCGCTCTGAACGGCCTACTGAGATCAAGGACGATGCTTTGCGCTTTTAGTTGACAATAACTCACGAATTTCGACGGAAGTGGTTTCAAAGATACTGAAAGTTAACAGATCGACTTCATTTCAGTATTTAAAGAAGCTGAAGTTCACGTTAAAACTTGATAAGTGCGTATCGCATTCGTTGTTTGAAAACAACTAGTTTGAACGCATCTCTTTATCAGTTTCTTTGTTTGGACGCCATAACAAAGCTTTTTTTGGATCGGTTGGTAAGTGGTGATGATAAATAGATCCTGTACAACAACTTCCGATGTTGATGAACGTGAAAATGAGCGAATAAAGGGTGAAACAAGTTGTCAAAGCTGGTTCGCACCTGATGAAGGCATTAGTGTGTGTTTGGTGGGATTGCAAAGGTGTTGTTTATTTTGAGCTGCTCTCACGGAGCGAAACGATTACTAAGGAGAAGTACTGTCAAAAACTAATCGATCTGAACGCAGAAATCAAAGAAAAGCGTCCGATTTTGTCCAATCACAAAGGAGTCATCTTCCACCACGACAACGCAAAACCACATTCAGCAAAACTGACTCTGATAAGACTGATGTAGTTGAAATAGGAAATCATGTCACATCCACCGTATTCTTCGGACATTACACCTTGCGATTGTTATCTGTTCCAATCGGTGCAGCACAGTTGATATGGTAAAAAATTTAACACCGTGAAGGCCGTCACAAACCATCACACCGCCTTTTTTGCGGAAAAACGACGGAGTTTTTACGGACGAGGATCTAGCAGCTGCCTGAGCGTTGAAAAATGATTGCAGAAAACGCATAACAAACATTTGATGAAAAATGATTGCAGAAAACGCATGGTAAACATATAGTTGATTGATAAAAGCGTTTTCTATGAAAAATAATCGCCTGAGTTTTAATTTCAAATCGTATACGAACTTTTGGACTCATCGAATATATATATACATATATATATATATATATATATATATATATATATATATATATATAACAACTATGTTGTAATATATGCAAGAATGATTTTATAGACACACACACACACACACACATATATATATATATATATATATATATATATATATATACACTTCCCCCCAAAAGTCAGTTAAAATGAAATATCATTAGATATGAAAAATTGCAAGAAAAAATAAAAATATCTTCAAACGAAACACACAAACACAGAGCATGAGCTTGGATCCATGGATATTTGGCTTCACCGCTCGTATTGATGGTTGGCCGGGCTTAACCCATGACTTCTTGCACTTGGAATTGTCGTAATTGACCCACTTTTCATCGCTCGTGACAATTCGATGTAAAAATCTCTTCATTTTCTCACGTTGAAGCAGCAGTTCACAGGTAGGAAAACCCCTTTCAACGTCCCTCGGTTTCAATTCGTATGGGACCCAATTTCCTTGCTTTTGGATCATTCCTATGGCTTTAAGGCGTTTTTTCTACCGTTGACAAGTCAACTCCCAACGATTCAGATAATTCTTGAAGTTTTTGACATGGGTCTTCATTAAGCAACACCTCCAATTCTTCATCGTCGAACATTTTCGGCTGTCCAGGTCGTTCCTTGTCTTCCGAGTCGAATTCAGCACTTTTAAAACGTGCAAACCACTTACTACACGTTTGCTCAGCTAGAGTATGGTCACCATAAACTTCCACTAAAATACGATGACTTTCGGCAGCACTTTTTTTCATGTTAAAGTAATGAAGTAAAACTCCCAGCAAAAACCATTTATCCGGCACGAAATTCGACATATTCGATAAAGTACAAAGTTGTGTTGTTATTTACGCTTCAACCAAATGACTTATACTGAAACTGACGCCTAAGGACAGCTGTTTTACGGGGAATATTTGGTTAAAAGGAACAATGGAAGAATGTACTACCTATGCCATTTTTTGTAAAACGCTACGAATTAATTCCAACATCTAATATACATATATATATATATATATATATAATATATACATATATATATATATATATATATATATTCATATTTAATAAATGAATAACTTATAAACAAATAGAATATTTTTTTATAACGAAAAAATATGTCTATACAATAATGACAAAATATAACAGAGTCATATCGTACATTGATTTATTTCGTACATTTCTTTTATATTGTAAAATGGCAGTCAATAACATCTGACTTTTCGACGAAAATTAAGAAATATTTGTATTAAGTACGCACAGAGATACTAATACTAATGAATATCTGATTCATTGAAAATGTCAGATGAACAATCTTATCTGCCTAATAAGTTATGTGACTTGTAGTTTTTTAATGATTTTAAGATTTATTTTCGCCGATTATTAAATTGAAATATCTGATTTATTGATTTAAAATGTTGAAAATTATAACCTTGTGCATGAATAAACGAATATATATATAAATATTTATATATATATATATATATATATATATATATATATGATTTTATATCCATTTATTGTAATTACAAAA
>CM068317.1:12836754-12856754 GCA_034766995.1 Acanthacorydalis orientalis | reverse complement strand
TCGTTTCGATGCTATTATCTTCAAAGCACCATAGTGCAAGAAATCTTATTTCAATCTGAATATATGTAAACTTTGTTTCAAATTGTTAACTGTTAATTAAATTTTTCACCTCCATGAAGGTTATCTTGTTCTGTCTGAAAAAGGGGTTTTTCGTTAGTCAGAAAAAGAATATCGTTATTAAAAAATATTAAATCTGATCGTTATATCCGTCAAAAGACATCTTTATAATGGTGATTTTTTTATACGACGATGCAATAAATTAATATTAATTATAAATGTTCATATAAATTAAAATTTATAAGAATATTTATTCACTATAGCTATGAACTTTAGCCAATTTTAGACGCGGAGTTCCTTGAAATGACGGGAGACGCCATACCGATCACCTACCAGTTTGGCAAACGGTGGCGGGTGACGATACCGTCGCGCGAGGAGTGGTCTTATAAGAGGGACAGCCTACCCGGCCATGGGGACGTCTGGTGTACGTCTAGGATGGGGGGGTGGAAGTCTGGAGCGGGATATTAGTGCCGCAGGGACGAGAGGTGTAAATTTATCCCTCTTGGACTGTATGCATCAGTGTTCCAATCCGAGATCACTGCTATTCTGGGATGCGTCCAGAGGCAAGAAGAACTCGGAGTCAGGGGTAGACCGATCACCATCTGCTCGGATAGTCAGGCAGCACTGAGAGCACTTGCTTCCCATGCCACCACTTCAAGGTTGGTTTTGGAATGCAAGATAGCTCTCGGCAGACTGGCTTTCCAGAACGAGGTTCACCTTCTGTGGGTGCCGGGTCATTCGGGCATATAGGGGAACGAAATAGCGGACAGACTGGCCTCATTAGGAGCCAGGTCCGCAGTGGAGGAGCCAGGCCCTTCGTAGGACTACCGAGATGCTAGTCCCAGGGCGCCATTCAGGAGTGGGTCGAGTCAGAACACTCAGAACTCAACTAACTAAAAATCACAGGAGACAGTGTTAATAACTGTGAAGATATACAGTTAACATTTAAATATTTTACTACAACAAGTTTAACGCACCGGAATGGGAAAAGTTAACGCTCTGAGAATGAAGAAATCGCCATCGAAATGCGGACAAGAAATATTCAAAAATGTTATACTGAACATATTCGACAAGAAAAAACAGTACGGCGTTTGCGATGAAGAAAAGAATGAATTTATGAAAGAGAATTTAGCCGCCGTGTCGTTGCATTGTGACTGATCCGATCTAGAAAACAAATAGTATTGCTGAAACACAATCAAACAGAAAAATCGGGTAATCAGATTGTATCATACGAACCGATGTTACATTGAACAATGAGTTACGACAATCAGGATGTTCGAATAGTTGAAAAATATGCAATCCTAAACCGCTTTGGAAACGGAAACGATTCTGTTGAATCGATGCGTGGATAGCGAAATAGAGAATGTGCGTATTAAGAAATATTCGGAGAATATAGTAACGAAAAAGCATTGGTAATTGCTGTATCGTTTAATCGCAACTAATTATTTCTTGTTAATTAGTATGTTTTTGTAAATATGAGAAATTAATCGGAAAAATAATGATTCGTTTCCAATATGTGAAGTAAATGTACGAAAACACTTCCGATTTGCAAATATTTCATAAGCTTTCTATTTCATTATTGATGATTGTATATATATATAGATATGTATATATATATATATATATATATATATATATATATATATATATAAATATTTTTATATATATATATAAATATATTTATATATATAAAAATTTTTATATATATATATTTATATAAATATATATTTATATATATACATATATATATATATATATATATTTATATATATGTACAGATATTTATATATATATATATATATATATATATATATATATATATATATTTATATATATATATGTGTATACATATATATTTATATATATATATATATATATTTATATATATATATATATATATATATATATATTTATATATATATATATATATATTTATATATATATATATATATATGTATATCTATATATATATATATATATATATATATATTTATATATATATATATATTTATATATATATATATATATATATATATATATATATATATATATATACATATATATATATATACATATATATATATATATATATATTTATATATATATATATATGTATTTATATACATATATATATATATATATATATATATATATATATATATATATATATATATAAGAAATAAATTTTGAATAAAGAAATAAGTTTTCTTTATAAAAGCAATATAACAATACTTATCGTATTTGTCATTAATAGCATCAATTAATATTATAAATATCCAAATAAATATATAAAATATATGTTTATCCGAGGGAAGTTTGAAAAGATCACGGCCTTACTATGAAAGGATAGAAAGCCTTATTCGCACGAGCGTGAAAAAAACGCATCAACGCGCGCTTTTTTTCATCTTTTCAATAAAACATATGAAACTCCAAATTTCTTTTCACATGCCGGTGTTTATTTAACGCGCGGTATAAAAAATATAGAACGTTGCGTTTTGCGTTGAAGTAAATCGAACATATGGAAGAGGGTGTTTTCATTCGAATAGGTGTTTAAAAAGCGCTGAATGACACCGAATTTGCCAGACAGTATTGCTTGCACGTTGGTACTGATTTCAAGTACAACAGATAACGGCAGACAGTGTTTACAGAAATGGCGGTATTTGATACTGAAGATTTTATTTTGGAGGTGGAATCGAGATCTTTGTTTTATAACAAATGTTTACCAAATTATTCAAACAGAATTTTGAAGGAGGACACGTAGATGAAAGTCACTTTAAAAATAATCCCAAATTGGAAAAATATCGTAGATAACAATTCTTAATAATTCATTAAATGTTTCAGTTTTAATACTGGAGTAGCTGAAAAACATCCGGATACAACGTTAAATCTTCATAAATAGCCACAAACTGCTTTTTCAAGTATTGTTGATCATTTAGAGGATGCACACAGAACTTTTTCATATTCTTTTTCGCCTTCTTAAAATACATACATCTATTGCGTACAACTCTTCTGAATTCATGCGTCCGAAGATAATGAAAAGAAGTGATTTTTAAACGCTCACATGAATATTATATCTGCGAGCGTTTTAAAACCGCTAATTCTAACTCTAAACGCAACGTTTTTTTTAACGCTCGTGCGAATAAAGCCGGACTTGTGTTTTTAAAAAACTTTTATTTATCAATATTTGTCCACTGAACTACAATGCATTTCATATAGCTCTGCTCTAGTGTTTTGTGCCGTTCCGGAAATTCTTTTCTTGGAGGTCATCAAAATAAACGATTCACTGTTGCTATCAGTTCTTCATTTAACGAAAATCGTCTACCACCAAGGAATTTTTTTAAGTTTTGGAATCAGATAGAAATCTTAAACGGTCAAATATGGAGAATAAGCTAGATACAAGGTCAGACAATTAAGTAATGCGACAAAATTCAAAAATCGAGTATATTTAAAAATTAAGGTACATCGCTGCGATCCCCTTCAAAGTAGTCCCCTCCCGCATCTATACACTTATTCCAACGAGTTTTCCAGTTTTCGTAACAATTCTGGAACACTTCTTGTGGGACCTCTCCCAGTACCCTCGTCACAGATTATTGGATATCTTCAACGGAGTCAAAATGTCGACCTTTGACGAATTTTTTCATATGGGGGAATAGGAGAAAGTCGCAGGGTGACATGTCCGGTGAATAGGGCGGTTGTGGTAACTTTGCGATGTCTTTAGACGCCAAAAACTCAGAGACACTGAACGCACTGTGACAGGGAGCATTGTCGTGATGCAGAACCCAAGTCTTCGCGATCTCTGGACGCACTCTGAGCACCCTTTTTCGTAATTTTTCGAGCACATTGCGGTAGAATACTTGATTTACGGTTTGTCCAGGTGGAACGAACTCTTTGTGAACCATCCCTTTGCTGTCGAAGAAGCAAATCAACATGGTTTACACTTTGGACTTGCTCATTCTCGCCTTCTTTGGCCTTGGTGCTCCAGGGGACAGCCACTGTTGGCTTTGTCGTTTAGTTTCGGGGTCATATTGGAAGAACCAACTTTAATCACCAGTAATAACTCGATCGAGAAGAGTAGGATCTAAATTTCTAAAGTTGCTCTAAATTTCTCTGTTCCATTTTCGTGACATGCACTACTCGCGCGTTGTTACAAAACACTAAACAGCTGGCGAAGAAATGATCGTACGAGGGTGGTCAAGGTCTCAATCGAGAGAGTAGGGATCTGCTATTACGGTGGCGGAGTTACAGGTTCGCAGTGTTACCACAGGCCGAGAAAATCGCATTACTTAATTGTCTAACCTCGTATGATAGCAATTCGTATTTCAATTCAGCGACTTTTTCCATGAATGCAAGACTTGTATGAGGACGTGTGTTGTCCTGATGGAAAATGACTTTTTTCTTTGATAAAGCTAGTCTTTTTCCACGAATCGTTTAATCAAGTCGATCCAAAAGTGTAGCATAATACTCCCCCGTCATCCGTTGATTCCATGGAAGGTAATATATTAGCAGGACATCTTCAGGATCACATAAAAATTGAAGCCATAACTTTTCCAGCAGATAAAACTGATTTTCCTTTTTTTGGTGGCGGAGAAACACCATTCTTCCATTGATTTAATTGTTATTTTGACTCTGGAGTGAAATAGTAAATTCAAGTCTCATCTGTAATCACAAATTGATGGATAAAGTCAGTCGTACCTCTCTTAACACTTTAACGACCAGGCACGCCAATTGGCGTCCTAAATAAATTACCGTTATCTACCGGGAACGCCAATCGGCGTCCTATATGAAATAATCATATTGCGATGTGTAATCATTAAAAGCGCTTAACTTACAATATTTATTCAATAAAAAAATTAAAATTATAACAGATAATTATAATTATACTGTTTGACATTTTATTGTCCGCTTTATATTTTGAATTTAAATACCGATAAAAATGGATAACGAAAACGAAAATACATTTTTAGAAGAAAATTATGCAGATAAATATCAACCACAAGTAAGCGTACCAGAAGATGATGCTGGGTTTGAGCTTCTCATAATATAAGGAAGGATAAAATATATATATGTGGAAAGTTCCTTTACATATTGATTGTTTCCCCAAATATCACACAAAGGTGAATTATTAAAATTTTGTATGCATAAATTTGATAACATTAAGTATAAATAGCATAAAAACAAACATATATTCGAATATTTTCAATAATATGTAATTTTAATAATGATGAATAAATAATGTAGAAATTATAATCAAAACCTCTTTAATATGTCCTTAAATTTTCATTTCAAAATCTAAATTACTTCAAAATACACAAGAATTTGAAGAAATCGATCAACGTTTTTTCCCATTTTATAAAAATGCCCTCAGTAACAGGTCACAGGTTCATAGCAAAACCGCCCGGTTGATAAAGTGTTAAATCGATCCAAACAGTCTTGGGAAATTTGTACTCGAATCCATTTATGATCAATTGTCGGTAAACGCTGAACGCATCTTCCCGATAACTTTTTCATACCTAACTCTTCAGTTAGGATATAATAAAAGCGTTCATCTGAGATACGCAAGTTATATCATCAACCCTGTAGTATAGTACCCAATTAAGCCTTATCTTAGAATAAGTACATACGAGAGGGGTCACAGAAGTACCCGACCCAACAAAGAAAACACAAAAATTTTGGAAAAAAAATTATTTATTTGTCAACATAATCCCCTTTCAGCTCTATACACTTTTCCCAACGATGTTCAATAAGTTCGATACCCTTTTTATAATAAGAGCTGTCTTGCTCCTCAAAATACCCATTAACTGCCAACATCTCTTCTTCATCGTTGGGAAATCTTTGACCACTGAGCCATTTTTCAAGCTTGGGAACAGAAAATAATCCAAGGGGGCTAAATCTGGCGAATAGGGTGCATGAGGTAGCAATTCAAACTTTAATTCATTAATTTTGGCCATTGCAATAACGGATTTGTGAGCTGGTGCATTGTCTTGATGCAACAACACTTCCTTCTTAGCCAAATGCGACCGTTTTTGCTTGATTTCTTCGCTCAAACGTTGCAATAAGTTCGGATAATACTCGCCGTTGATAGTTTTTCCTTTTTCAAGATAGTCAATGAAAATTATCCCACGCGCATCCCAAAAAACCGACGCCATGACTTTGCCTGCAGATGAAACGGTCTTCGCCTTCTTTGGAGCCGGTTCTCCCTTTTCAGTCCATTGTTTCGATTGTTCTTTTGTCCCGGGTGTGATGTGATGGACCCATGTTTCATCCATGGTTATGAAACGGCGCAAAAATTCTACTTTGTTGCTATGAAACTTCTCTAAACACTCAATTGAAACATCTTCACGACACTGTTTTTGCTCGAGTGTGAGCAAACGTGGCACCTATCGTGCACACAGCTTTCTCATGTCCAAATTTTCAGATAATATGCGATGTACCGCACTTTTTGAAATGCCTACTATGTCTGCTAGCTCGCGCACTTTCAGTCGACGATCATCCAGTACAGCTTTGTGGATTTTCTTCACCATTCCTGGAGTCGTCACCTCATTTGGTCGACCACTACGATGCTCGTCTCGGCAGCTCGTACGGCCTCGTTTAAACTCTGCTACCCAATATTTCACTGTTGTAAACGAAGGAGCAGACTCACCCAGAGTGGAATCCAGTTCAGCTTTTATATTGGTCGGGCTGAGGCCTTTCAAATAAACGTATTGTATCACGTAACGATGACCAATTTTCTCCATTTTCACAAATTTACTGAAAACGTTCACTATTGATGGCTGCCAAACGAATACTAAACAACGTGGCATCCTCAAACTTGAAACATATGCTTTATAGATTGTGTACTTTCCAGTACAGTGATATTTTTCAAACTACCTCCATCTCTAGGTCAGGCCGGGTACTTCTGGGACCACCCTCGTATGTTATACTAATTATAAAATGTCTAGACGATAAGGGTATTTGTAAACAAAGTCATAAATTTAATTATTGTAAATAAATTCATAAATTAGAAATACTAATTAAGACATATAACTTGTAACAGGATACAATAACTTTCCAATAATGAAAATAGATCACAATTATATCCTGTTTAGATGATAATAAATATTAAAAATACTGTAAGATTCAAACAATAAAGCAGTCAGTAACTGATCTTAAATCCAAGCAGTTCGGATCGAGTCCCATCTAGCGGTTTGTAGTTTTTTTAAAAAACCCACAAGTCGCTATAAAAAACAAAATTCTCACAACCTTATCAATTTGAGACACCGTTAATCGCCGATCCTGTAAGACAATATCGTGCACTTTGTCGATGATTTCTTTTGCCGTTTTAATTTTAGGACATCCACTACACGGATTACCTTCTAAGCTTGCAGGGCCACATTTAAATTCAGCTATACACTTCTTAACGGTTGTATACGAAGGTGTGTACTCACCCAGTACATTATAAGCTCGTTAAAAATTTCTATTGGCGTTAAGCTTTTTTTGACAAAAAAAACTTTATCACCGCACGATGTTCAACTTGATCCATTTCAACAACCGCACAAAAAGAATTTTATCTAAATTGACGTTTGCAACAAACTGCTTGAGACATTAATTATACACTTTGAGGTTATGTATAAAATAGATATCGGTTTGTAGTGCGCCATAAATATTTAAAATATCACCGCCACTTATACGTTATGCCGCGAATTTTTCTAATCACTCTCTTATTATATGTCAACGTACAAATATAATACTTTTTTATTTTCATACTTTCTAAATTACTGACATTTTTGTATAAAATAAAAGAGTTCTGTTGACGTTAAACATTTTTTGATAAAATACTTCATCACAGCACGATGTTCAGTTTTATCCATTTCAGCTTCATTTAAATTCTTGAAACAAATAGCTTGACAGATTAATTATATACTTCGAGGTATTTTATAAGACAGATATCAGTTGATATTGTAAATATTTAAATATTATGCAAATACTGCAAATATTTCAGATTTTACCTCCACTTATATGTTAGACCGTGAACTTTTCAAATCATCCCCGTATTATAATTAAAAATATTAGAAAATCGAAACAATCTGTATCTAAATCTGTCATTAAATATATTATTAGCCATTTTTTTATTACAATATTCGATTATTAAAAATAGATATTTAAAATAAATGGATAAAAACGCACGGACCGACACTGACTTCGACAAATTCATATTAATATCTATTCAATTAATCGTACATGTACATTTTGTTACAGATTATAACGTGAGACGAAACATGACTCGAGTATTATTTTTGGTCAGATTATTCGATCGATATTTCAAATTGTAATAAATCAATAACTCTAACGGTACTCACTAAATAGCTTCACGTCGAAATACTCTTATTGACATTTCGTTTTTAATGTTATTTCAAAATGTTTCACTTTCAATAAAGGTTCATGACATTCCGTGTTTTTTTAGATACGTTTCTTGGAAAAGTTCGAGAAGTTTTAAATAACAATTGTATTTATATTATACGTATACATTGTATTACACGTATATACATACATATATATAAATATATATATATATATATATATATATAAATATATATAAATATATATATGTATATATATGTATATATATGTATATATATATGTATATATATATGTATATATATATGTATATATATATGTATATATATATGTATATATATATGTATATATATATGTATATATATATATATATATATATATATATATATAATATACGAGGTCAGACAATTAAGTAATGCGACCGATTTTTTTCTCGGCCTGTGGTAACACTGCGAACCTGTAACTCCGCCACCGTAATAGCAGATCCCTACTCTCTCGATTGAGATCTTGACCACCCTCGTACGATCATTTCTTCGCCAGCTGTTTAGTGTTTTGTAACAACGCGCGAGTAGTGCATGTCACGAAGCCCACCGAATGAACATCGCTCAAGATTGTCTCGAGCAGGTTGAAGGTGATCCTACTCTTCTCGATCGAGTTATTACTGGTGATTAAACTTGGTTCTTTGAATATGACCCCGAAACTAAACGACAAAGCCAACAGTGGCTGTCCTCTGGAGCACCAAGGCCAAAGAAGGCGAGAATGAGCAAGTCCAAAGTGAAAACCATGTTGATTTGCTTCTTCGACAGCAAAGGGGTGGTTCACAAAGAGTTCGTACCACCTGGACAAACCGTAAATCAAGTATTCTACCGCAATGTGCTCGAAAAATTACGAAAAATGGTGCTCAGAGTGCGTCCAGAGATCGCGAAGACTTGGGTTCTGCATCACGACAATGCTCCCTGTCACAGTGCGTTCAGTGTCTCTCAGTTTTTGGCGTCTAAAGGCATCGCAACGTTACCACAACCGCCCTATTCACAGGACATGTCACCCTGCGACTTTTTCCTATTCCCCCATATGAAAAAATTCGTCAAAGGTCGACATTTTGACTCCGTTGAAGATATCCAAGAATCTGTGACGAGGGTACTCGGAGAGGTCCCACAAGAAGTGTTCCAGAATTGTTACGAAAACTGGAAAACTCGCTGGAATAAGTGTATAGATGCGGGAGGGGACTACTTTGAAGGGGATCGCAGCGATGTACCTTAATTTTTAAATATACTCGATTTTTGAATTTTGTCGCATTACTTAATTGTCTGACCTCGTATATATATATAT
This sequence comes from Acanthacorydalis orientalis, assembly GCA_034766995.1. Lineage (NCBI taxonomy): Eukaryota > Metazoa > Arthropoda > Insecta > Megaloptera > Corydalidae > Acanthacorydalis > Acanthacorydalis orientalis. The sequence continues at coordinate 12,847,034 of CM068317.1, read as the reverse complement.
ATATATATATATATATATATATATATATACATTATATATATATATATACATATATACATATATATACATATATACATATATACATATATACATATATATACATATATATATATACATATATATATATATATATATATATACATATATATATATATATATACATATATATATATATATATATATATACATATATATGTATATATATACATATACATATATATATACATACATATATATATATATATATATGTATATACATATATATATATGGTGTATAACAAATTTATGCGTACATCCTCATTATGTACATAGTATTTTTCTGTTAAAAAATATAAATTTCATTTTAGTTCATGCTGAATTAATAATGTATGAATAAGAATTACAAAAACGAAATAAGAAAATTATTATATATGTAAATGAAATCATATTAAACTATTAGGTTGGTACAAAAGTAATCACGGTTAATGACCTTTAAATTCATAAATTAGGGTGTAACATATGAAATTTCGGAATTTGTAGATAATAATTAAAATGCAATATTTTTAACAAAACAAAATATATTTAATCAAAATGAGCTCCATCAGCTTAAATGGTCTTTTGCCAACGAGAAATTAGATCGTTTATCCCATTTTTATAAAAATCGACATTTTTAGAGCTTATAAAGTCATCGAATCCTTGAATCACTTCTGTTTGGATTTGGAATTTTTTATTTCTTAAATAATAATCCGAGTGGCGAAAAAGATGATGGTCTGTCGGAGAATGATCTGGTGAATAAGGGGGATGCGGTAAAATTTCATAATTTAATAAATTTCATTTGGAAATTGTGATTTGAGATGTGTGTGGTCGAGCATTGTCTTGCAATACTATTAGCCCATATCTATTGATTAGCATTAGCTGTTTTGTTTTTAATTTTTCATTCATATTGTCGATTTCACGAAAATATGAATCAGCCGTAATTGCTTCGTCTAGTTTTAAAAAAGAATAATGGACTATTCCTTTATTATCCATCACACAGTAACTGTAATTTTTTTTGGTGTAATTATGGCTTGGGTACATGTCCTGGTGCTTCATTTGCGTTTAACCATTGTCCAGATCTATTTCTGTTATCATTCAGAATCCAATTTTTATCACAAGTAATGATTCGATTTAAAAATGGCGTTTTATCATTTCGAATCATCAATGAAGAACACACCTCTAAGCGTCTCAGTTTCTGACCATCCGCCAATTCAAGCAGCACCCACTTATCCAGCTTTTTCACCTTTCCTATTGCAGCGAGGTGACGAGAAACAGTCATAACACTAACACTTAAATCACATGCGAGAGCTCGAACTGATGTATGTGGATTAACTTCCACCATGGCTCTCAAATGTTTTTCGTTCACAATGGTTTTAGACCTTCCTCAAGGCTCATTTTCGAGATTCATATTACCGGAAGAAAATTTTTTGAACTATAATTGAATTGTTCTCTAGCTAGCCGACTCTTCTCTGAAAGCTCCATTGATATTTCTACCTGCTACCGCTGCATTGTATCCTAACTTGAACACACATAAAAAGGATAGACGCAAATCTTTTGCGGACACCATCCTGTTAAAGAGTATAAAAAAAATAAAAACAACAATAATAACTCCGTATTTAAAAACAATTGAAGGGTACAGTACACTAGTCATTTCCAAAAAGCTGAACTTGTAAAATATTTCACAGAATCTTTCTCAATCGCGCTCGACCTCTGACTGACAAATTCGGCATCTTGATATGTTACAACCTAATACATTTTTCAAAGCTAGTTGCTTTAAGTGGTCCAGACCTGTTGTACGACTAACGTCCAACTTTTATGTACGCTCTCGAATTGTTGTTCGTAGTTTTAATTCAAATAACGCCATCAGTTCGTCGTTATGAATTGAAGAAGGACGCCTGTAAACTTCTTATTGTTCAAGGCTCTCGTCCCCTGTACTAAGTCTTTGGAACCACCATTGCACCATATGTTTCTTAACACCACCCACACCAAAAGCACCCTTTATTTTATAAGCAACTTCTGCTACTTTACCACCTGATTTGCACTCAAACAAAAATTTGCTCTTATTTGCTTCTTTTTTATTTTTAATTCAATAACCCAATTTGAAACAAAATTAATAATAAAACCAAAGTCGATGTTACTGAAATACAGACCGAAAAATGCACTTTAAAATGATATTATCATGGACATAATGAAACGACACTTTCATTTATAAAAAATGGGGTTACAATTTAAAAAACAAAAACCGCAATTATTTTCCTACCAACCTAATAGTAATTTACAATAGAGTCTCAGTATTAGTTTGTACATTTATAAAAAAATCTAGGTCTTAAAGTATGCAATAACCACAATATAAAAACAAAGGTACAATTGTACAGATAATTACAGAGAAAAAGTCAACAATTCCATCCAAAGGACACATAAAACTTGTTGGACTTTATATCAAGTAGACTAAATGCGATTACAAAAATAAAGATAATGCAGCTAAGTGTTGAAATATTTTTTATATTAATATCTCTAAATGTTTACATATTTTATGTAGGGGAGACTGGGGCATATCCGTCCACTTTTTTCGTTACCGATTTTCAATAAAAAAATAAATATTTTTTTATGAATTGAGATACATTATTGTAAAGGGCTTCAATAAGTGCAAAAAAATTTAGTCCAGCTAGCTTCCTTTAAGCGTTATCTAGTAAAATGTCAAAATGTGCAAATATTGAAATCTAAAAAATCCCGGAGTCAATCCGTCCACTCATTTTCTTACTGTTTTTTTATTGAACATGATTAATAATCATTTTAGACATTTTATTAATCATTTTCTCACCATAAAAACGTACAAAGCATTTTATTAAAGTATTTTAATTACTTTTATTTTTATTAAGATATACATCAAAACTCTATCTGTATGCTCATAATTTTTGTTGCTCATACAATTTATACAATTTTTTTTATTTTTTTTAGAACTAATTTGCGCTGTTGCTTTTCATGAAATAATAATGGAGCAATCTAGGAAGTAAAAATAAAAAGTCGTGGAATTTGCAACACGGGAGTTGAACATGGCGCTCGGTCATAATCTGGGAAAAATTTCAGAAATCCCAGATGCCTTCATAAAAACCTCCACCCCGAAAGAGTAGAAAAAACGCAAGAAAAAGAAAGGAAGGAAGGAACTATCAAGGAAGATAGATAAGAAGAAAAGAAAGATCAGTCAAAAGTCGTATATCCGTCCGAGCTTTGTCCACATCGTTATTTTTGTCGCGAAATGCTCTCTTCAAAATAGAACAATTGCACGAACCTGTTCCTTCGCCTGTTTTTTCCCACCCGGTTTACACTGGGAAAGAATTTGGACTGACGTAGCCGCTAGATGAGTTGGTTTCCGAGCGGATTATGTTTATAAAAACTCAGGCTCAGTTTGGTGAAGAACTGTGCAACCGTATCAATTTCGGCCTCCTGGTGCAATAGGTCCATTGGATAAAATTTATGTTTGTTCAGGGTCATCTTCAGTGCCTTGTTCTGCACTCGCTGCAGTAGTTGCATGTTACCTGGACAGGTATTCCTCCACACCGGGGCGATATACGTTATAATCGGCCTGATAGTCATTTTGTACAGCATTAGCTTGTTCTGTATATCGAGTCTTCGGCCACTGGCCAGTAAGCTGTACAGGATGCGTATGGACCCGTACGCTTTCCAGCGTGCGATCCTCGTGTTTTCTTTGAAGTTTAATTTTCTGTCTAGATGTACGCCTAGATATTTAACTGGATCCTTTCGAGTAACTCTTACTTCGCTGATGTTGGGACCGGTCAGCTACGCCTTCACCCTCCGACGGGAGAAGATGATGCCTTCAGTTTTCGATTCATTGATTTTTAGCCGCCACTTACGAAAGTGGTCGGCGATGGCATCGAATGAGATTTACAGCCACCGGCCGATAGTATCGAGCGAGAAGCTATTAATGAAGATGGCCGTGTCATCAGCGAAGAAAGTCAACTGAGCCAATTTATACACACAAAATATCCATTTGAAGCGCAAACACACTTGTTATGTGCTTTACATACACACGAAATGTATTATTTCGCTAGACCTTTTTTTCATACCCTTTGTAGCAAATGTGACAGCACATGTCATCACACTCCTCGTCAAAATCTGACCAAACAAGACTCTTTCGGTTTGTCTTTCGCACTCAGTTCGTCGAAAGCTGAAGTTCCAAACTTTGCGCATTTTTCCTTGATCACCCTCTTTTTCGGTGCTGATGCGATGGTTGATTTCACAGCTTTCTTCCTCGGAGTATTTTTTTCATTTTTTTCCCTGGGATTCGACCTGTTTCGCAGCTAAATTTCGTATGGAAAGTGAGTCAGTAAGAACCACGATAGTACATCTTTTTCTTCCTCTTCTCATTGGATTTCTTGGATCAGGCTTTCGAAAATGCTCGAATACTTTCGAGCAGTGCGCTCATCTTAGTCGCATCAACACAACTAGGGGTGGAAAGATCCATGGAATCGAGCTCCTCGTATTCTGCTGCAGAATTTTGGAAGATGACGTCATCAGTCCGTTCGAATTCATTCCTTTTTCTCTTCAACAAATCACTCAGTGTCATCCTGGCTACTCCAAATCTTCTTGCTGCTTCGTGAACATAAATTTTGCCTCTTTTGAAAGAAAGAACGGCCACTTTGAGTTGCTCCTTATCGATAGGAGCCTTCTTACGTTTTGTAATTGCGCACCATACTCTCACAATTGAAAATAGAATAAGATATTTGTAACGGAAAACCGAGCGATTCCACCGAAGTTAAACCATCTCACGGACGGATTTACCCCGGTAGCTTCTGGACGGATTCGCCTCAAACCCATCTTTTTGCTTTGACCGTTAATAAAATATAAAAAAACGTGTGAGTGTGTGTTCATATACACAAGATAGAAGTGAAACTTCAACGCAGTATCTCTGCGCGCAGCCTCTCTTTTCTTTCTCTCTCGCACTCATGCAGTCATATTCGATCCATCTCTCTCGTTCGTGGATATCTTCACGGTAACGTTTTTCGTGACACGTCGTATGATTTTACCGCTCGCTAACGCGCCCATAGAAGTTTCACTTCAAAAAATGAAAAAAAAATGAAAAGACTGTAATCGGATTCATGTTCTACATACATTTCTACATGAGAATCACTTATCTGATGATTATTTAATGGACGATTAATAATAAATAAAACGAATTTTCGAAGAGCGAACGTAAATACGTTGGCGAGAATAAAACTCATAACATGGCACGTAACCAAATAAAATTCCGTTGGTGAAGGAGGTACTATAAGATCCGTTTAAAATATTTATGACGAGTTCATACGACACACACATGAGATAACCACCTTGGACGGAATTGCCCAGAAGACGGATTTGAAAAAAAAGAAAAAAGAAAAAGAAAAAATGATTTTATTGATTTGAATCAAATTACATCAGTGTTGTACACATGATGGATGGGGAGAGAATCCGGTGTCTTAGCCGCAGCTTTTTAATCGGGATTAAGTTGAGAACAGTGTTGGATACGGAGGTTTTTTTCCGACGGATTTGCTCCGGTCTCCCCTAAATATTCCGTTTTCACTGTAAAAGTTTTCAATGGTTTTGTTGATTTTTTAATAATATTTACTGACAGCAGTTTACAGAACGAAATGTTATTTTAAAAAAAACTTTTTCTTTGTACGGAAGTTAAAAGCTTTTCTTGAAAGATATTCCATATACAAGCGAATGTCACTGGCTCTGTATGCCATAATCATTCACGAATATGTGCATATGCAAACAAAAAAATATTTAAATGAAAGTTATTTACATTTTTTATGCACAGCCATTCTGCAATGACTCAGCGCGTGGGTAAATATAGATGCTGTTTAAGCAAAGCAAATTAACTTTGTGGTTATGTTTCGTCCGATGAATACATGTATTCAAATACACACACGCTGTGATTTTATTTTTCAATATCCTGATAGGGACTGTCGTCGCGTGGGATGCGTACCACAGACTCGTTTCGTTCTCTATCTCTTCTTTTTGTAACCATTATTCATTCACGTCTCCGCATATACGAACGGTACCAATTTTAAGATTGATATTTTCATTCCTATTAACTATTTATATATGTGGTCGATATTTCTGATACGTTATGTAACCCTGAAACAATTCACGTGTGTCTCATATGTCGAGGGTTGATTTATCAATCCGGATATAGTGATCATGTGTTTATGCATATTCAGATGAGTCATTTGATTCATGTAGGTTAGAATAGGTGTTGCCGTTGGTGTCATTTGTTTAGCATAAATGCATATATATTTAATTATCAAGGTTATGTTCACATGATGACGATGGATCGGTAAATATTCTTTTATAGAGGGAGGAGAATTATATATTTTTAAATATAATAGTTATGCACAAAGAACCTATAAATTATTTATGTTTGTTTTTTTCAGTAGAATATATTTGCATGTAAATAATTAATTTATGACAAATACTAGTATAATAAGTACAATATAATAATTATATAAATGAAATGAAAATTTAAATCTAAAGTATATATTTGACCGTTTTCATAAATGTTTTAAAAATGCTTTAAATTATTACAGAATATATTTAATCGACATAGAGTTAAACAAGAAATATTAAAAAATCAATATAATTAAAATAAATAACAGATCTACAGCGAAAGTCATGTTTTCTAAACAATAAATTCGTGTATTAACAAATATGGTAGAATACTAAGAGTTATTGAAGATGCTGTTAGATATTAAAATTATAAATATATAAAGAAGATTGAATTTTTAAAATTTAAAATTTTTCTGTTTAAGAATATCGACCAAATGGCTATGTCTGGCTGCGACAGAAAAACAATTCTTTCAATGACATTTATTTTATCACATTTTAATACTTTTTCCTAGATGGATATTCAGTTTTAGAGTTCTAACTGCTGCAAAGTCGCATAAAACTGGTTAGACTTCATACCAAATAGACTAAATGTGATTAAAAAAACAAATATATTCCAGCAAAGTTTGAAACTTTTTTTTTATTAATGTCTCTAAATGTTTGCATATTTTATATACTGTTGCATATTGTGTGTCTCTAAATATTGCATATTTTACATATTTTATATAATGTTGTATACACTGTTTTTACTATGAACATTTTTAATGATTTTGTTGATTTTTGAAGTGAAACTTCTTTGGGCACGATAGGCACGAGTCGAAACGATGTGAAACAAAACTGTGTGACGGAAGTTATGTGCATAGGAGTGGGAACCGTACCAATGGTATGAGTCGAAACGAGTGAAAAAAAATTATGTGACGGAAGTTGTGCATAGGAATGGAGACCGTACTAATGGTACGAGTCGAATCGTAGTGAAACAAAATTGTGTGACTGAAGTTATGTGCATAAGAGTGGGGACCGTACCAACGGTATGAGTCGAAAAGTTGTGAGTGCGATGGTACGCATAGGAGTGGGGTGTGGTGTAGTACGGTGTGTACAAGTGCGTGTACGGTTTAATATATTTAATCTATCGCAAGCCAATGGTTTTTCCCACTCTACATGTTATCTATGCATTCTTTTTCCAGTTTTTGAAACTTTATTTCGTACTCCTAACTCCCCAAAACTCATAACCTGAAAAACCCGCAATCCTTTCAATACCTAAAAAGCCAAAGTCTAAGATCCAGGAATCCACACTCACTACCATAGAACATACAGAGCTCTGCGGCGTTGCGCAATACTGCAACACAATAAAATTCTTTATTTTTTGTCAATTGTTTTATTTTTAAATTATGATGATGCAGAACCTGTCAACTATAGACAGAGTTATATAGAGATAATATCTGTAGTATATTAACACCGTGTGTGTTATGTTAAACTGGAAACAACTTCAAATGTAATATCCAACGAAAAAGTATATCGACGACGGACAATGAACTGTTCGACAATGAATGTATGAGGCCACATTCAAAACACATTGTCGAACACTGTATTTATTCAGTACAGCTATCTAATAAGTACAACACTCGGATTGCACGGCGGCAAATTCAAATTATCCCGGAGCCCATAGCCCAAAATAAATATTTATACTGAATATATTAGAATATTGTTTCCTGGTAAAATAGAGTTTACCAGGAAATAAATATTAAATAAAAATCATTCTATATTTACAACTCGGAAGTTTTATCCTCACCTTCACCCTCAACCGCGTGTGGCCTCTCACACACATTTTTTTATTGAAGTGAAACTTCTTAAATCGTTATGCCTCACGAAACCCAGCTGTAATTGCATTCGTGACGAATGTGCAACGGAAGTTCAACACAACGAGGAAGGGGAAAAGACGCATGCGCGAAATGGCGGGAAGGGAACGCTGGTAGTAGAGCAACGATCAACCGCTAGTACAATGTATTTAATAAGAAAACTAAAAAGTAAAGTAATGTGTAAATTATTATAGAGAAAAATTATTATTATATTTTAAGTACCTAAATAAAGATTTGTTTCTGATTTTTCAGATATACGAGGAGGTTTCAAAAAATTCGTAGAAGTGACATAAAGATGGCGTTGGGGAGACTTAAAAGTATATTTTTTTGAAGTGGCTTCCTCGATTAGCGATTTGTAAAAATTTGAGCGCAAAACGGTTGTTTGTTTAACTTTGACAGTAATCAAAATAAGAAGTGTTTGGTTATTTCTATGGACCAACCACCCTCCGATTCATATATTTCCACAACTAAAAAAATTCCTTGCTGAGAATAGATTTAACACAGATGAGGAGGTAATAGCCGAAGCAGACGCCAATTTTGAAGAGCACAGGAAACTGAACTTTAACATCGACATAATGGGATTTAAGCAACGTTGAATGAAATGTATTGACCTCAAGGGAGATTACGTTGGAAAATAAAAAGAATTTTATTGTCCTAATTATTGTCTTTCTATTCAGTTCTACGAATTTTTTGAAACCCCCTCGTATATATATATATATATATATATATATCATAATTAGTGTATGTAATATATAACAGTTGCATAGCAACCGCTTCTTTGATGAAAAATAAAATAAAAAATAATAACGAAAATAAAATTAATTATATTCAATGTCTCATATATATATATATATATATATATATATATATATATATATATATATATATATATGTATATATATTTATATATATATATATATATATATATGTATATATATATATATATATACATAAATCTTATCAACTTTAAGAAATGCTACTTATTTTATTAAAAAAATATTACATTGAGGAAATCTAATTATATATTGCACAAATACTACACCTATATAACCGAAATTTCATTTCTACAATTATACAAACAATACATGTCAGTCAACCGAAATCGAAAGTAAACTCGTGGTTTGATCCGAAGAGCAATTTACGCTCAGAAACAACATACACAAAATGCATTATTGGCATTTAGTTTGTTAGAAGTTCAATTAAGTTCATCCTGAGAAATTTATGATCATTTAAAATAATTTCTCTCACTTCCCATGAATTTTAAGTTATTAATTATATAAAATTGCACATACACCCACCCACACACACACATATATATATATATATATATATATATATATATATATATATATATATATATATATATATATACACACTAGAGGGCTTCGCCTCCTGCTTGCTTTCCTCACCAACATCCGGTCTAGCTACGATCACCCGCTTGTCAATTATAAGAATATGCATGTAATCGAATAAAACGATAAACATATTTGGGTACCATAGAAACCACGTCTCAAATAAATATGTCATGGATTTATATATATATATATATATATATATATATATATATATATATATATATATATATATATATATATATATATATATATATATATATAGATAGATAGATACATGTTAGTATGTCTATATAAACATTCTTGTAGATAGATTATTTTCTGCATCGTATTATTTTATAAAGTATTTTGTGGATAATTTTGAAATATATATATATATATATATATATATATATATATATACACACATATATTAAGACATGTTGGCATGTCTACACAATTATCGCAGACAGATTGCTACGTGTTATTTGATACATGAGATAAACATATTTGAGTACCATAGAAATCACGTCTCCAATAATTAAGTCGACGTCATGTATATATATATATATGTGTGTGTGTGTCTGTGTGTGTATACAATACATATGTTAATACGTCTATATAAACATTCTTGGAGATAGATTATTTTTTGCATGGTATTATTTTATGAAGTGTTTTGTAGATTATATACACA
>CM068317.1:12794254-12829254 GCA_034766995.1 Acanthacorydalis orientalis | reverse complement strand
CAAGTAATTTTTTTTTTAATTTCTGTTCAGATAGCCACGCTCAACACCAGGATTTATCATCAGGCTGGAAACTAGGAGATCTAAAATAGTAGTTTTTCTACTTAAAAAGGAAATTTCATGACAGATAAAATTATTCTACATGATACAAGATATGCTGGAAAATGTTTTAACATGCTTAGAATTTAAAACTATTATACTTAGAACTATTTCTACCTAAAAACAGACCAAAGGAAAAGAGTAATCTTTTTAGATGAGATAGCTTATTATAAATAAATAATTATAATAATAATATTTTATAACTATGATCACATTAATATGCTGTCTTGATGATCTTTGTCCTCTAGGACAATGATATTAAATAAATTAAATAAAAGGACCAAGACAGCATACTAAATCGATATATATATATATATATATATATATATATATATATATATATCATCATCTTTAGCCACTGTTAATCCACTGCTGGATAAAAGCCTCTTCCATGATTTTCCATTTTGTTCGATTCAGTGCCTCTCTTTTCCACAGTTTTCCAAGAAAGTTTTTAATATCCTTATCCCATCTGTTCATTGGTCTCTTTCTGAGTCTTTTTATATTCCTTGGTTCCCAGTCAATAATTTCTCTTGACCATAGATTGTCTTCTCTTCTTGCGACATGTCCCGCCCATTTCCATTTCAGACTCTTTACTCTTCTTATTATATCTGTGACTGCTGTTTGTTTTCGTATCCATTCTATTCTCTTTCTGTCTCTTCTTGTTATTCCCAACATGCATCTTTCCATACTTCGTTGTGTTGTTGGAGTCTGAACTATTTTGGCGTTAAGCACCCATGTTTCACTGCCGTAGGTAAGAACTGGTAGTATACACTGATCAAATATTTTTTTCTTTAAACAGAGTGGGATTATTGATTATTGAGTTAAATATCGAATATATATATATATATATATATATATATATATATATATATATATATATATATATATATATATTCAATCGATAGCTGAAAGTCTGCTTTCCGTTATCGATTTCAGCACGTGTGTTATCCTCAGGTCAATTTTGAAGCCTCGGTCTTCAAAAGCTGCCTGAAGATGGTACATATTTCGAAACCGGTTGCAGAAATCAAACATTCAGCTAATCGTATTGGAAGAAAATTGCGAAGACAACTCTATAAATAAAAATATGTGTTGGAAAAACGGGTCGAATAAACAAATTATTTGTGAAAGTAGAAATGATGCGTTATTGAATTACTAGTAGAACTGTATTTTCTTGTTAGTTAACACAGTCTTAACTAATCGCAAAAAAAAAACAGTTTTATTTTCAAAATAAGACCATGTTATGAAGATAGGATCAGAGATAAGTTGAAATGGTCTTATCTTTTTATTCATACAGCCGTTGATTTCGATTCTATTTTGTCCCTGTTGCCTATTTCGAATATTCAGTTTGTTATATATTTTCCTGCTTCTTTACATTGAGGATTGAATGTATGAGTAATATATTCATACTAGTATATATATATATATATATACATATATATATATATATATATATATATATATATATATATTAGGTTGTAACATATCAAGTTACGGAATTTCAGTCGATAGGTCGATCGCGATTGGGAAGGTTCTGTGCAATATTTTACAAGTTCAGATATTTGGAATTGACTAATGTACTGTACGATTTAATTGTTTTTAAATACGGAATTATTGTTGTTATTTTTATTTTTTTTATACCCCTTAACAGGATGGTGTCCACAAAAGATTTGCATCTACTTTTTTTATACGAGTTCAAGTTGGGACACAATGCAGCTAGCAGGTAGAAATATCAATGGGGATTTCGTAGAAGGGTCGGCTAGCTAGAGAATAATTCAATTATGGTTCAAGAATGTCGTTCCGGTAATATGAATCTCGACAATGAGTCTCGAAAAAGTCTAAAACCATTGTGAACGAAGAACATTTGAGAGCCATGGTGGAGGCTAATCCACATACAACAGTTAGAGTTCTCGCATGTGATTTAAGTGTTAGTGTTATGGCTGTTTCTCCTCACCTTGCTGCAATAGGAAAGGTAAAAAAGTAGGATAATGTTCTTCCGTCATACAACAAGAATACTCATCAATCGAAATATGACAAGAAATCACAATAAAAACGGATATTTCTATATTAAAATTTGTTTTATGTGTTGAAAATTGCACCAATTTTCCATATTTTTAGCAAAATATCAAGAAAAACGTGAATAACATGTAAAATTGAGGATTCAATACACAAATTTTGTATTATTTCTTTAGAATTTATCCATTTTCTATCGAAATATGACAAGAAATCACAATAAAAACTGATATTTCTATGATAAAATTCGTTTTATGTGTTGAAAATTACACCAGTTTTCGCTATTTTTAGCAAAATATCGAGAGAGACGTGAATAATATGTAAAATTGAGGGTTCAATACACAAATTTTGTATTATTTCTTTAGAATTTGTCCATTTCTATCGAAATATGACAAGAAATCACAATATAAACGGATATTTCTATATTAAAATTCGTTTTATGTGTTGAAAATTACACCAGTTTTCGCTATTTTTAGCAAAATATCGAGAGAGACGTGAATAATATGTAAAATTGAGGGTTCAATACACAAATTTTGTATTATTTCTTTAGAATTTGTCCATTTCTATCGAAATATGACAAGAAATCACAATATAAACGGATATTTCTATATTAAAATTCGTTTTATGTGTTGAAAATTACACCAGTTTTCGCTATTTTTAGCAAAATATCGAGAGAGACGTGAATAATATGTAAAATTGAGGGTTCAATACACAAATTTTGTATTATTTCTTTAGAATTTGTCCATTTCTATCGAAATATGACAAGAAATCACAATAAAAACGGATATTTCTAGGTTAAAATTCGTTTTATGTGTTGAAAATTACACCAGTTTTCGCTATTTTTAGCAAAATATCGAGAGAGACGTGAATAACATGTAAAATTGAGGGTTCAATCATCAAATTTCGTATTATTTCTTTAGAATTTGTCAATTTCTATCCAAATATGACAAGAAATCGCAATAAAAACGGATATTTCTATATTAAAATTCGTTTTATGTGTTGAAAATTGCACCAGTTTTCGCTATTTTTAGCAAAATATCGAGAAAAACGTGAATAACATGTAAAATTGAGGGTTCAATACACAAATTTTGTATTATTTCTTTAGAATTTGTCCATTTTCCATCGAAATATAATAATAAATCACAATAAAAACGGATATTTCTATGTTAAAATTCGTTTTATGTGTTGAAAATTACACCAGTTTTCGCTATTTTAAGCAAAATATCACCGAAGACGTGAATGATATGTAAAATTGACGGCACGCCAAAAAAAATTATGGTTACTGTGTGATGGACAAATAAAGGAATAATCCATTTTTCTTTTTTAAAACCAGGTGAAGCAATTATATCTGATTCATATTGTCACGAAATCAACAATATGAATGAAAAGTTAAAAATAAAACAGCCAATGCTGATCATTAGATATGGGCACATCCTATTGCAAGGAAATGCTCGACCACACACATCTCGAATCACAATTTCCAAATAAAAATCATTAAGTTATGAAATTTTACCGTATCCTCCTTATTCACCAGATCGTTCACCGACAGACTATCATCTTTTTCACTACTTGGAATATCATGTAAGAAATAAAAAATTCCGAAACCAAACAGAAGTGATTGAAGGATTCGAAGACTTTATAAGATCTAAAAATGTTGATTTTCATGAAAATGGGATAAACAATCTAATTTCTCATTGGAAAAATACCATCGAAGCTGACGGAGCTCATTTTGATTAAATATATAATATGTTTTGTTAAAAGTATTGCGTTTTAATTCTCACCTACAAATTTCGTAATTTCATAAGTTATATCCTAATAGTTGTCTACTATTGTTGTTTATCAATAAGTGATTTTTTATTAAAAAATAGTTTCTATTCTTTGATTCAAACTGAAAAGTTCAAAATATCATGTGTCAACTCTATTGATTGCGCCACACATTAAACGGAGAGACGACAATTATTTCCATCTATACATTTTTCATTGTCGTTTCGAAATTATTAAATCATTTTGATCTGCTCGATTTCGATATAAAGTTCAGAGGTGCACGGACCTTAGCAAATACATCGGCGTGTATGGCATAAACGGCTGATTAATCGACACTGCAATCGAAAGCATGGAAAATAGTGAGAAATGTTCGTCATCGCGAGTCAGCTCCAGTAAATGTCAACCACTAACTACTTAGTAATACAGATTTTTTTTTTTAATCATCTAAAATTCCTCGTACCGATTCCGTCAAGGTCTTGTTACACTTCGATAATTGCAAAACACAACATCGACCGACTCCGTATCACCACTCATGGGAATTGAATCGCGTCATATGTATGTATGTTATGTATGTAATGAACTCGCTGAACGTCTGTGTTTATATCCTACTTGACTCATTCATAATTCATCCATCCACGAACGAATGTATGGAGACTATCGCCGAAGACACGACCTTCGCAATCTATTATTATTTATTGTTCTCGAATAAATATACATTTATAGACACAATTTTAAATATACAATACATTTATATATTCATACATATATATATATCATCATACATATATATATATATAAACATATATTTATACATATATATATATCATCATACATATATATATATATATATATATATATAAACATATATTTATACATATATATATATATATATATATACATATATATATATATATATATATATATATATACATATATATATATTATATATATATACATATATACATATATATATATATTATATATATATATATATATATATATACGAGTACACCACATTCTCTAGATGACGAAAAACTGCCATGTTGAGGACAAAGTGACGAAAAATGTGGGTTTTTATTATTAAGAGATTATACTAGTAATTATATTAATAAAGTGAAAGAATGGTAGATTTTTGGCGTTGTAGAGCACAACAGTAATTGCATGTCCACTGGAGGGGGAGGAGGTTAATATGCAGTGGAAAATTTGGAAAAAAATATATTATTCACCTCTTTATTTTTTATCTATACTAATCGGTGTATACGAGCAAAAATAAGGAAAATGTAGAACAAAAATTATATATAAATTCTTAATTCCGACGAGGTATCCATAATCTTGAAAATATTCATATTGGATCAACCATAAGTAATGCGGTGTTTTCATGTAGGTGAAAATGGATGGTCGAATTCTTTGCAATTATAGTAATGACGTATCGGATGCATATCCTGCTCAATGGAACGTAATGTTTTTTCAGTCTTATTGAGGAAGATTAACATCGATCACTCAAATTTACAAGAAAAAATATTAGTTATCATGAAAGTGTCAAAAGAGCATATTGGGCATATTTTGTTTCGGAAGTTTCGTCAGGGCAACAACGCTCCAACTATAGCGAAAAAATTGTGGGAAATTTATGTTTCAGATGTTATTAGTCTTAAACAAGGATAAAAATGAGTTCAAAGATTTCTAACCGGGAACTACAGCTTTGAAGTTGAAGGCAGGCCAGAACATCCTCAAGAGTTTTATGAAGAGATCCTGCGATCATAAATGGAAAAAAATCCTAGTTCGACGGTAAAAGAATTAGCCAAGGAGCTCAAATCGATGTATTCAATTATTCATCGGCACTTGACAATAATTGGTACGGTTTCTAAGCTGGGTCAATGTTTTCCGCATGAGTTATTGGACGTTAATTTGAAACAACTTGTAGACATTTACACTTTTCATCTATACTGATACCAAAATGATTCGTTTATAAATATAATTATTACCAGTAAGGAAAAACGAGTTGTTTATGACAACATTGAACATAAAAGACAAAAAGTTGACCGCAACGAAACACTATCTTCAACTGCGAAAGAGGGCCTCATCCGAAAAAGGTAATGTTGTCTATTTGGTGGGACTTGGAAGGAATTATCTATTAAGAGCTATTATCCAAATCTTTACCAACATTAGCCAACAGAAAAGGTATAATATTCTATCATGATGGTGCCCGACCTCACATGGCATACGAAACTTTCCAAAAACTGAGGCAGTTTGAATGGGAAGTTATGACACATCCACCATACGAGTACACTCTGACCTATTACCACCGAAATATTATCTGTCCCGAAATCTTTAAAATCATATCAATGGAAAACGACTTAATACAGATAGTGATGTCCGAAGTGAACTCGAACCTTATATTAACGTAAAGCACAAAAACTTTATCGTCAGGGTATTGAAAACTTAAGATTAATGGAAAAAAGTTAAGTTTAATTTTTAATTTAATATACTCGATTTTTGAATTTTGTCGCATTACTTAATTGTCTGACCTCGTATATATACATATATATATATATATATATATATATATATATATATATATATATATATATGTATATATGTATATATATGGCGAAAGTCTTTACAAAATTGTATTCATGGATTTTTATTTTTAATTAAAAATATATAAAAATCCAAAGTGTATGTGTATTTTCTATTCTAGAGCTTCAATGACTACAATATTTTGAATAACTTTTTTATTAGTTTTATACTAAAATCGTATACGCTCTTTCATTGTACACCGTAAAACGGAACACTGATCATATATTGATATCAACCAATCAAAACAGAAACCACGTGACTAATGTTAACCAATCGGCAAAAAAATAAAAGTCATGGAAACGGCATCACTGTTTTATTTTTATATATATATTTATATATAAAGATAAAAACATATATATATATATATTTATATATGTTTATATATATATATATATATATATATATATATATTGGATCAGTGTAAGAGTTCGATTTTGATTTAAAATTGAAATTCAGGTGATTATTTTCCACAGAACTGATTAGCTTTATTAATTACTTATGTATTCACTATCGAACGCTTTTATTAATTGATAAACAGAAATGCTTTTATTAATTCATCGTGTTATGAAGAAATTCTCGTTGAATGAAGATGTCATCGCCGCCATCAAGGCGTATTTTGGAGACTTCGAAAAAAGCTATTTTTCTGACGTGATGAAAAAATTAGCAACTCGCTAGACCAAGTGTATAGCCTTCAATGGAGACTATGTGGAGATACAAAATCGTTTTTTTCCAAAATAACGGCGTTTAACTTACTTTTTCACCATACTTATTATACGACCCTCGTATATATATATATATATATATATATATATATATATATATATAATCCTTGTAAGCTTTATGTTAATGGTAATTGAAAATTTGCCAGAAAGATGTAAATCTTATGAATACTAATAGAAATTACGCAGCTGATTGAAAAACTCGAGATATAACAAATGTTGGAAACTTTTTCATATTCCACCTTTTTGTGTTATTGAAGTGAACATTGGAGTATATGGGACGTCATACATAATGATTTAATTATAAACATAACCTCACAAAATAGTAGTGAACACTATAAGTGACAGAAAGTTATATTATTCGACATTACATTTGGTAGCAGTTCAAACAAGGAAAAAACGCCGCTAAAACGTGTGAATAAGAAACGGTTTTAATTTTTCAATTTATATATATATATATATATATGTATATGTATATATATATATATATGTATATGTATATATATATATATGTATATATATATATATATATATATATATATATATATATATATATATGTGGTGTACCAGAAAAGAATGTTTTTTTACGATAATCATTTTCAACGGCCAGTTTTGCTTACCTGCAAATCGATCATCACATATTTTGTATCATATCGTTGTGTAAACATCTCGAAACCATATTATAATATTTCAAAAATAGAATAGTATACCCATTCGCAATGGGAAGATTTATTTCGAATGAAGGATTTATTCGCAATTGTATGTTATTTCAATTTTGAAGAAAGAGACCGCAAATAATGGAACTAAAAACATTTGCAACATATTAGGCTATGTTTTCAATATTCGAAAATGTCAGAGATGGTGGAAAAAGTTTCGATCTGGAAATTTTGATATGAAGAATAGTCCTGGAAATGGAAGACTAAAAAAAGTAGATGAAGACATCTTAACTTCTGAAATTGAAGCAAATTTAATGTCAATTTAGGATACTCTTGGTTTAGTGTGCAGGAACACATTAAAAAAATTGGAAAGGAGTGGAGACATGGAAAATTAATACCGCATCAATTGAGTGAAGACAATATTGGCGACCACATTTTTCAAAAATCACAAAGGATAAAATTAAAAGCTTAGAATAGATAAAAATTCGACATCCATCGTACTCTCCAAATCTTGCGCCATCAGATTACCATCTTTCAGGTCAATGTAACATTTTTTAGATGTTAAAAGTTTCAGAAGCGATAAACAGATTAAAAATGGACTAGCTGAGTATTTTAATTCAAACGCTTCTGATTTTTATGAAAGAGGAATTCAAATGTTGACTGAGAGACGGAGAAAGGTTCTATTTAACACTAGATTTACGGGTATCGACTGTATACCTATTTTTATTGAAATCCGTCTTTTTGACGGGTAAATTAAAATGCAATTTTTTGTAAATCTTTTTATCTTCAATCAATAGATTCTTATTAACAGTTTTATTCAGTACATTTTTTACATATAAACTCCATTTTTAATGTACATTTTCCGCATACATACTTGTTACACTCAATATAAATATTATTAGACCTATTTTTCTTACATAATCCGATTTGGCAAAACTTTCGTACATTAAGATTTTGTATAACTGACAATGAATTGGAACTAGTATTTTGTTTGTCGCGTAGATCACTGCCTAGTTCTTTAGCCAGTTGGAAAATAAAATTTTTTCTAGATATGTCTACTCCAGTAGTCTCTTTATACAATATCCAGGCATTGATGACTGCCAAATCTAAAATGTTATGAAACACTTGAAGGGACCATTTACTGAACCCATCCTGCTTTCACGCAATATTTTCTAGCCATTTGGACTACAACATCCACCCCAAACTTGGTTTTGTTGTAAAATATGATTCTTTCAGGGACACGTTTAGCATTACCTTCTATTTCGACATTTTCATGTTTAGAACTGAGCAATAATACGTTTTTGTTTGGCTTGGATTTGCAAACTGTGAGAATGTACTCATCTGATTTATAAAATTTTGTGGAAAATCGGATCATATTATCCCTCTTAGCCTTTGCAATTTTTGCAATTCTCTTCTGTTTGCACGTATAGTCCCCAGAAGAGTTGTTTTTTTTGCAAGCAACTTTTTTCAAGGGAAATGCTTGTGACAAAGTTGTCAGTATTAATGTTTTTACAACGGCCGAAATATGGTTCAGCAAGCTTGAGCACGACGAATTCGCTCAAAGGTATTATTTGATGGTCGTATTTCGCCTTTTCCTAAATATGGGAAGCCATTTATAAGATATTTGCTTGTAACGTCCGATACCGACCAAAACTAATGCCAAATTTATCGGGGTTATTTGCATCAGAATCCGATCCAGATGGGTGTTAATCTATACTGATTAATTTTTTTTATCAATTCAACATCTTTTCGAGACTTGTCTATAATACCTAGCCAAGTAGGAAGAACATATATATAAAAAAACATTTCTTCATGGATAGATTTTCAAACTACCTTGAAAAATTCAAATCTTTGTCTAGCAAATAAACTCCACTTCTTTTTCTGCAAAATTCACTTTTGAAATAATCACTCGCTTTGCTCCAATTGTATTATAAATAACAAGTTCAGCCTCACTAAATTTCCAAATATCACATCGTTTCTCTGCAAAATGCACAGTTGAGATGATAATCCGTGATATGATAAGGTTTGCTCTTCTTCTAAACAAATAGTTCAAAGCTGTTCGTTTACGTACTCGCTGCTAAACAGCCGTTATTTGTTTTGTTTTCCTTACTCATTCTCATTTTTATTCTTGTTATTCCGCAACAATTGAAACGATTGATTGTAAATTAAGCAACCCGTCTATTTGACGGATTTCCGTCAAAATAGGTATACAGCATATAGAAATAATAAAATATAGGTCTTTCGGATAAAATGAGTGGAGATATTTGTTCACTATAGTATATCATTAAAAACCAATATATAATAACTACAAAATAATATTTACATGTTCGGATTTTTTAAACACGAAATCAGAAACCCGTCAAATTGACGGGTTCCGTAACTCTAGTGTTAACGAAGGGAATTATATTTGAAATTAATTGTTGATAAATTAAATTGATAATGATATTTACTTTTTTCATTTAAAAAGTGACATTCTTTTCCGGCACACTTAATATATATATATATATATATATATATATATACATACGAGGTCAGGCAATTAAGTAATGCGACAAAATTCAAAAATCGAGTATATTTAAAAATTAAGGTACATCGCTGCGATCCCCTTCAAAGTAGTCCCCTCCCGCATCTATACACTTATTCCAGCGAGTTTTCCAGTTTTCGTAACAATTCTGGAACACTTCTTGTGGGACCTCTCCGAGTACCCTCGTCACAGATTCTTGGATATCTTGAACGGAGTCAAAATGTCGACCTTTGACGAATTTTTTCATATGGGGGAATAGGAAAAAGTCGCAGGGTGACATGTCCGGTGAATAGGGCGGTTGTGGTAACGTTGCGATGCCTTTAGACGCCAAAAACTGAGAGACACTGAACGCACTGTGACAGGGAGCATTGTCGTGATGCAGAACCCAAGTCTTCGCGATCTCTGGACGCACTCTGAGCACCCTTTTTCGTAATTTTTCGAGCTCATTGCGGTAGAATACTTGATTTACGGTTTGTCCAGGTGGTACGAACTCTTTGTGAACCACCCCTTTGCTGTCGAAGAAGCAAATCAACATGGTTTTCACTTTGGACTTGCTCATTCTCGCCTTCTTTGGCCTTGGTGCTCCAGGGGACAGCCACTGTTGGCTTTGTCGTTTAGTTTCGGGGTCATATTGAAAGAACCAACTTTCATCACCAGTAATAACTCGATCGAGAAGAGTAGGATCACTTTCAACCTGCTCGAGACAATCTTGAGCGATGTTCATTCGGTGGGCTTTTTCCATTTTCGTGACATGCACTACTCGCGCGTTGTTACAAAACACTAAACAGCTGGCGAAGAAATGATCGTACGAGGGTGGTCAAGGTCTCAATCGAGAGAGTAGGGATCTGCTATTACGGTGGAGGAGTTACAGGTTCGCAGTGTTACCACAGGCCGAGAAAAAAAATCGGTCGCATTACTTAATTGTCTGACCTCGTACAACATATAGAAATAATAAAATATAGGTCTTTCGGATAAAATGAGTGGAGATATATATTCACTATAGTATATCATTAAAAACCAATATATAATAACTACAAAATAATATTTACATGTTCGGATTTTTTAAACACGTAATCAGAAACCCGTCAAATTGACGGGTTCCGTAAATCTAGTGTTAACGAAGGGAATAATATTTGAAATTAATTTTTAATAAATTAAATTGATAAGGATATTTACTTTTTTCATTTAAAAAGTGACATTCTTTTCCGGCACACTTAATATATATATATATATATGTTCATATTTTTTCTTTTTTTTTCTATTCATTTATAAGCATTCACATGCAACACACTTAAATATAGCTTACACTGCGACGAACGGGTTTTCCTTACTTGTATATAACTATTAATCTATTGTCTCGAGGTATTTACATTGACCGGATGTAGACTCTCAACTATATAAAAAACTGGACTTGAAAATAAAATATGCACGTATTTTCAATGAAGGTTTAATTATATTTATTACAATACAGTAAGATGAAGAAGTATACATCTGTGTCTATGTAAACGGATAGGTGTACATACGAGCGTATTTCACATCTAATTATGAACACATCATACATTAAATTGTATTTGTAGACAATTAGAGTGTTATACAATCTTTGTACATTTTTTTGTTGATGCGTAATTATTGTAAAATAACGAAAATACCCGTTGAAATTATGTGGATTTACGTTTCTGTTTTTTTTCTTTGAGTTGTTAATTAGAAATAATATTTTAATTGCTTGTGAAGCAATTGTAAATAATTAATTTATTAAGATTTTTATAAGTTTCCTTTTTGTGACAGTGGTAGGTATACTTTGAAATTCTGAACTTTTTTAATGAGTTGATAGATTTTTAAATTTAAAATATGGTAATAAAAATAAAATATATTACGTTGGTAGGAAAATAATTGCGGTTGTTGTTTTCTGAATTCCAAACTTAATTTTTTTCAGCGTAAGTGTCAATTTATCGTGTTCATGTTAATACCTTTTCAAGTGCATTTCTTGACCTGTATTTTGATGACACCGAGTTTGGTTTTATTATTATTTTTGTTTCAACTTGAGATATTGAATTAAAGATTAAAAAGAGCAATTTTTTCTATGAGTTCAAAACTGGTGGTAAAGCAACAGAAACTGTTCTTAACACTCCTGTCAATACCGAAAATTTCCCAATTCGTTCTATACCCAGGGTACCACGGTACACACGATACCGTCTATTTAACTGCCAATTCTTTTTTCTTACAATTCGGTAGCTATATCTCAATAAAGAAAATGGTCATCCCCTCTACTTATTCTGTGATTTCCCAGGAATTTTTGCGAACAAATTCCGTAGTATAACTTCACCTTTGAATAAAATTTCGGCAAATGCGGTCATGTAGAAAGATCTGGTATGGAAAGATTTCATGATTCAAGAATTTTAAACTTTTTTTTTCAATGAAAGTGACATTTTATCGTGTTTATGTTAATATCTCTTTAAAGTGCATTTTTCGATCTGTATTTTGATGACATGACTTTGGTTTTATTATTAATTTTGTTTCGACTTGAGATATTGAATTAAAGATGAAAAGAGATTTTTTTTGCACGAGTTCAAAACGGCTGGTAAAGCAATAGAAACTGTTCTCAACCCTCCTTTCAATACCCAAAATTTCCCAATTTGTTCAATACCCGGAGTACCAAGGTACCCACGATAGAGTCCATTTACCTTCAGACCCTTTTTTAAAATTTGATAACTATATCTCAACAAAGGAAGTGGTAATCACCTCTACTTATTCTGTGATTTCCCAGGAATTTTTCCGAACGAATTCTGTAGTATAACTTCATCTTTGAATAAGATTTCGGCAAATGCAGACTTGTAGAAAGATCTGGTATGGAAAGATTTCATGATTGAAGAATTTTATGCATTTATGGGCATTTTGATTACCTCCGGAGTAAATAATTCTAATGTCTATCATACAACCGAGATGTGGCGGGCAATGTCTTATCTTGTATATCGAGCTACCATGGGAATTGATAGATTTTTGGAATATTCTACGATTTATCAGATTTGATGAAGCTAATACTCAAAGAATTCGTATTGGAGAAGACAAAACTGCTCCTATACGAGATATTTCGACGATGTTGAATTCAAACTCAGCCACAATGCACAGAATGCCCGACTATTGATGAGTATCTGTACATATTTCGAGGTAGAACAAAATTCACTCACAAGGGGAGGATACGACCTCGGAAATTAACTTTGGGACCAAACTTCGTATTGCGGTACGGTACTCCAAATATATTAATATAGTAACGTACTAGCTCGCACTATCCAGCCATTTTGGAGAAAAAAGTCTCCAAAGTTTCTGCATCTTATAAGATAATTCTTTCTTTAACATTCAGCTAGCTTGTAACTAGGTGTTAGCGAGCCGGGTTGAAGTGTCTGACGTGTCATGTTCGAAGGTTGATAGATTCATATAGATTTTTTTCTTGCCCTGAATAATTATTTTATGCTTTTAATGCATTTTATTAAAAAAAATATTTAGATACAGATGAAATAAAATTTGCTTGCAATTTTCTTTTGAAAAACGCAATTTTTTAATTTCTTACAATTTCATTTCAGAAAATGATTTTTTCACGATTTGTTTTAATTTTTAGCATTATTTTGAAAACTAGAACAGTTAAATATACAAATACGTTTGCAAAATAATACAAAAAATTAAAAAAATTAGAGAAAAAATCATTTTCTGAAATAAAATTGTAAAAATTTAAAAAAGAGCATTTTTCTAAAGAGAATTGCAAGAAAATTTTATTTTATCTTTATTTAAATATTTTTTTAATAAAATGCATTAAAAGCATTAAATATTTTTTTCGGCGAAGAAAAAAAACTGGATGAATCGAGCGACCCTCGAACCTGAACACGTCAGACACTTCAAGCCGGCTCGCTAATGCCTAGCTACAAGTTAGTTCGCAACGGGTAAAAAAAATTTTCTCATAAGCCTGATGCGAAAACTTTGAAGCCTTTTTTCTCGAAAATGGCTCGATAGTGCAAGCTAGTACGTTACTATATTAATACCTTTGGGGTATCCTACCACTACACGAAATTTGGTCCCAAAGTCAATTTTCGTGGTCGTATCCTCCCCTTGTCAGTATATCCCGTTGAAATCAAAAAAATATGGAATTAAAATCTAGTGAATTTGCGATACAGAAAATTCAAATCTATTACAAGGACAAATTTATACCAGAAAAACTGCGGACGGTCGAGAAATGAATCAAGGCGAACATGTCATGCAAGACTGCTTCATTATACAAAGGATCAGGTAGAAGTATTTCTATGGATAATTTTTTTACAACTCAACCCTCAACGAAATTTCTTTCATCATGGAACCTTATAGTCGTTAAAACTTTGAAAAGAAACAAAAAATATATTCAGACGGAAATGGCTGCTTGTAAATCTCGAGAAATGTACTAAACAATGTTTGGTTTCCATGAAAATGTTACAATTTGTTCTTATTTTCGGAATTTTCATAACATATAAGATATAATATAATCATAAAAATAATTTCTCTATCTTTCTATAATCATCTTCCATCTTTTGTGTAAGATTCAAATTCTTCCGTGAAAAAAGTACATTAGCCTAGAAGCAATGAGATCATCGATTCATTTTCACATTTCAACCGCATCTTCAAATCATTGTCCAGCAAGTGTTTTGCATCAACTGGAATAAATGATAATCCAAAGACACTAGTAAGAAACTAGTAGAATAATTCGTGTGCAGGAGAACTTTCCAGCCCAAGTTAAAGACGGTTCGCTGAATAGTAAGAAAAACACGTGGTCTAGCGTTCTTGTAATTCAAAATAATATTCCGGCTTTCTTGTCCAGTAAATGTTTTTTTCTCTACGATTTCGCCGGCCAAATGATTCAATTGACGATCACAGTGCTCGGCTTTAATCGTTTCATCCGATTGGAGGAGCACGTAAAATATTAGATTGGCAGTAAAATAATTGCGGTTTTTGTTTTATGAATTCTAATTTCATTTTTTTCAATGAAAGTGTCATTTCATCGTGTTTATGTTAATATCATTTTATAGTGCATTTTCAGTCTGTATTTTAATACCATCGACTTTGGTTTTATTATTAATTTTACTTCGAATTGAACTATTGAATTAAAGATGGAAAATAATTAAATAAGAGAAAAATTTTATGAGTTCAAAACGGGTGGCAAAGCAGCAGAAACTGCTTATAAATTAAACGATGCTTTTGGTGTGGATATTGTTAAGGAACGTATGATGCATTGGTGGAGTTAATCAGGTTGGCTTTGAAATAAATTATTAATTATTCAATTCCCAAATAAAATAGCCATTAATTGATGTTAATACTTATTATTAGGGTGATATGTTATAGCTGTAAAAAGTAGAGAAGCAATCAAGTACTTTGAAGCTTAAATTTGAAAAAAATAAAAAAGTGGAGTTAATCGATTTGTGCTGTGAACGACTCAATCGATCTATTAGGTTGGTAGGAAAATAATTGCGTTTTTTTTCTGAATTCTGACATTATTTTTTTCAAATAAAGTGTCATTTCTTCAGTCATGTTAATATCATTTTCAAGTGCATTTCTCGGTCTGTATTTTGATAACATCGACTTTGGTTTTATTATTAATTTTACTTCGAATTGAACTATTGAATTAAAGATGGAAAAGAATTAAATAAGAGAAAAATTTTATGAGTTCAAAACGGGTGGCAAATCAGCAGAAACTGCTTATAAATTAAACGATGCTTTTGGTGTGGATATTGTTAAGGAACGTATGGTGCAATGGTGGATCTAAAAATTTCGTGCTGAGAACGAATGATTTGGAGATGAGAAATGTCGAGAGCGTCCTTATTTAGTTCAAAAGGACTAACTGAAGGCCTCCACAACAATTCAAGAGTTTACACAAAAGTTAGGTGTTACTCATCCAATACTTCTGGGCCACTTGAAACTACTTAAATTAAAAAACGTATATAAATTTAAAGATCATAAGCCGTAATAATTTTTCTACCAAACTAATAATATACTTTTCGTGTCCGACCAGAAGTACAAAAACAACTTTGTGGCACGGATGTTCGGTTTTGTCTTTAATGTTGATGACTAACTTTTGTCTATCCATGAATATATGCGTTTAGAATTGTCATACTTAATCCATTTTCCATTACCGGTAATAATGGTCGACAAAAAATCTTTATATCAACATTCATACATTGCTTAGCAAAAGCGAAATGCTTGTGCTGAACCTGCCGGAAATTGTACTTTTGGAGAGTTCATTTGATACCTACTTTTCGATTTTGTTGTTATGTATCCATCCTCACTGCTGTACTTATTTACAAATGTGTCACGGCTGACTATGAATTTCATCATCGAGAACAGTCTATAAAACACGTGTGCATTTATATCTTTAAGCTGATTGTTATAGTTTCAAATAAATTGTACAATAATTAAAATATATATTTATCAACAGTCAATTTAAACGTATACACTGCGACCACATGCTACTACAGGATGAGAATTATATATAGCGTCCGACGACAATCGGCGATAGTAGCAATCATCCAGACAGCGATTAAAAATCACATACCGCTAAGAAGAATCGGTAAAAATAATGTATGTCTCACCACTGAACTAAGGGACAAGATCAAGTTGAGAAATACTGCCAGGAAAATATGGCAGCGCACCAGAGATGATCGATGCAGGCTAATCCGTAACAGCCTGACTGAAGAAATAAGAAAAGAGCTCATAGACAACAGAAACACAGCATGGCAAGATAGGCTAAAGGTGTTGGACGTGAAAGATAACAGTCTATGGCAAACCATCAGGTGCATGAAGACAGGAAGACGAGAGCCCATTCCACCGCTCAAAATCACCGCGAATACATATGTGTATGACCACGCCCCGAAGGCGGAGCAAATCGCTACACATTTCGAGACCGCCCACCGTGCCAGCGAACACCTCGGGAATATCAAGAATGATGAAGAGGTGAAAAATACAGTAAAGTACTGGAGAATCATTGCCGGTACTAAACGTGATAAAGAAGTAATTGATTTTGCCACGCCGAAGGAGATCGAGACAATCATCAGAAGGATGAAGCCAAGAAAAGCCCCCGGAGTGGACGATATACAAAACAAAGCGCTCCACCATTTACCGCAGAAGGCGATCGTGGCGATCACAAATACAGTTAACGCAGAAATGCGGCTGCGACATTTCCCCAACAATTGGAAACATGCCAAGATTCTGGCGATTAGAAAACCGGGCAAGAAGGGAAATGAGACGGCAAGTTACAGGCCGATAAGTCTGCTGCCTACATTAAGCAAGGTGCTAGAAAAGGTTATCCTAATCAGGATAAACAAACACGAATCAATATCTAAGAAGATACGCCATGAACAATTCGGCTTTAGAAAAAGGCATGCCACTACACAGCAGCTGGCGAGAATAGCAGAACATATCGCGACAGGAATGTCAAAAGGCCTTGCCACTGGTATGGTTCTGCTAGACATCGAGAAGGCCTTTGATACAGTCTGGCACGACGGTCTAATCAAGAAGTTACTGGACCACCGAGTCCCGTACTACCTAGTCAATGTAATAGACGGATATCTGCGTGGACGAACCTTTCACGTGGAGATAGAAGACAAGAAGTCAGAAATGAAGAATGTGACGCGGGGGTGCCTCAGGGATCTTTACTGGGCCCGTCACTATTTAACTATTACATCAACGACGTACCGAACCTAAAAGGAACCGAACTTGCGCTGTATGCAGATGACACAGCGATATTCACATCAGGAAGAGATGTCGACTCTATCAGGGATAGATTACAGACGACATTAAACAGACAGCAGGAGCATTTCAAGAAGTGGAAGCTGAAGCTGAATATAGATAAGACGCAAGCGATTATTTTTTCAAAGAAGAGGAGAAGCTTGCCGAACAGATTGAAGATGGAAAACACCGAGGTGGAATGGAAAGAAACAGTAAAATACCTAGGCGTTCATTTAGACAAGAAGTTACTGTATAGTGAACATGTGACAAGAGTCAAGAAGAAAGCATACACAGCACTGAACTGCCTATACTCAATGTTAGTAAAAGACAGCAAGCTGAGCGAACATAACAAGATTTTGTTGTATAAAATGGCCATTAGGCCAGTGATTACGTACGCAGCACCCATATGGAGGAGAGCCTGCAAAACACATCTAAAGACGCTACAGCTATTTCAAAATAAGGTATTACGTATGGCGCTACGAAAGCCACGTAATTATTCATTAAAAAGACTGCACAGAGAGGCGGAAATTGATACGATAATAAAATATATTGAAAAATTAAGTTGGGAATTTTATCAGCCCAAAATGCACAACAATAAAATTATCGCCAAAACGAAGACAGCAAAGATTATTTATGTGTGTAACCGGCTAGGAAGAGGCCAGAGGAAAAAAGTGCATATACTACCGTATCACTTCATAAAACAAACAGATCAAGAGATCTAGATTCGTCGTCGTCACTCGGAACGTCGCTTCGCCGTGGGTCCGGGGTGGGAAAGTTCAATTGTTTTACTTTACCGTCTTAAAAGATTAACCGCGTATACACACGTCTTTTTTTGGAGCAACTAGGTTTTTTGAAAATTTTCCTAGTCTATAAATCGAAGTCATTAAAGGAATAGAAGTCAATATTTAAATAGATGTCAGATGTAGGTATTCAGGGCGTAAAACCCCCATGAACTACCGATACAGAACAGCCGTTAAACTATATATTGAACTTAATATCAGAACACTGCTTGGTAAACTAACCTAAAAAAAAAAAAAAATCGGCGATAGTATGCTATTCTATTCCTGTTGATTGTTAAGCTTGGCCACAACAGTATATAAACGGTAGTGGAGATTTCATAAGTTTATTCCTTCCGGTTTTTTGAAAATTTTTTCCGGACTTCAACACTTCAAACCATCCGCTATACCCACTTCCTGAATCACAATTCTCCTCTCAAAACCGGTTTAAAAGCTTCGGCTAAGACCCCGGACCAAACCCCAATTTCCATCCAACGCACA
This sequence comes from Acanthacorydalis orientalis, assembly GCA_034766995.1. NCBI lineage: Eukaryota > Metazoa > Arthropoda > Insecta > Megaloptera > Corydalidae > Acanthacorydalis > Acanthacorydalis orientalis. The sequence goes on along the minus strand of CM068317.1, from coordinate 12,809,894 downwards.
GTAATTTCGGCGTTGAAACATGTAAAATTCACCACAATAAAATATTTTTTGATTTTGATCTCATAAGTCAGTCAAGTAACAGAACCCGTGTGGTTATATTCATCATAGTAACAACAATTAAACAATAATAGTAAACAAATATTTGTTGTGTTTTATTTCAAACCTGCAGCATTTATGTAATAAAAATATCCAAGAGATAACAAAAAATTATGATTTTTTTCCATCTCATGTAATCGTCTCAAATTTGTTTCTCGATTATAACCTAATTGTTATATCCCAATTGGAAGGAAAGATAAATATATTTAAATGTTAAAGTAGATTTTTTTACTTCTCTTTTGCACAATACTGTTCCTAATAAATGAGTAAAAAAAAAAAAAACAATTATTAATCAAAATCGAAAATCCTCCGTTCGTATCTCGATTTTCAAACAGCCTCATGAAGTAGGAAATCCGGTAAGAAAACTAAACACACAAATATTCTAATACAACCGGAGTATGTAAATGTGTATGAAACGAAGCGACGACTAGAATTAATGTCATTGCCGTCCATCAGATGTCAATCGGAGTGATGGCACACCGCACCCCAGAGACCAACCGTACCGCTGCATGTCTTCATCATATAGTTGTTGTATCATCGCTCGCTGAGGTCAAACAATTATCCGAGACACTTTTTTCTCTTACCTACGCAATGAAAATGTCACGACCTTCAGGTATTTATTGGTGACACATTCACAACATCGCCGAAATAATAATAAATGCTAGCGCATGTAAGCATATTATAATAATTATAATCAAATTTGAACATTGATTTTTAATAAATAATATAACAGATGGAATTTGAAAGTGATTGTTGTGAAATACGATTGTTTTCGTATTCAATATTATATATATATATATATATATATATATATATATATATATATATATATGTATGTATGTATGTATACATATACAGCTGTTCCAGAAACAATAGGAGTACTAAACCGATAAGAATATATAATTTTTTCCTAGATCTGACATTAAAGTACAGTATTATAGCAAAAAGAGTAGAAAAGCTATATCATTGGGTTTAAAATTAATTCTGCGCCACTTAAATTGAATCAATCCGAACTCTGTTTTAAATTAAAGTATTTTCTCGTCATTTTAAGATTTTTAAGTGTCAAGCAGTTAAAAACACTATATATCTTGGCTAAACAGTTGACATAACCTCACAAAAGAGTAGTGAATACGATGGTTTTCGAAAAGTAGCATATTAGGCAATCCAACTGAAAAAAATACTACCGAAGCAGCAGTAATGATTTTTTGAGCTTTAGAGGAAGATGTTGTGATGCATAAAATATGCAAAAAATGCTAAAATAGTAGAAGAGGTCTGAAAATTCATTACGAATTCATCGACTCAAAACAACCATCTTTTTTTCTTCAAATGATTCGTCAGTTGCCTGACAGATGGAACAAAATTAAATAAAATAATGGGGGATACTTTAAGGATTGAAATGTATTCCATATTTCTGTAAACAATCACTGAAAATTGGATCGAATAATTTGTATATCTAATACATGATATTATTGGTTAAGAAAATAATCAGAGACACACAAAAGTGAAAATAATAAATGAAAAGGAAAGAATTTTGAAAAATCGAAAAAATAGAAAATAAATATGTACATTAGGTGTTGGAATTAATTCGTAGCGTTTTACAAGAGATGGCGTAAGTAATACATTCTTCCATTGATCCCTTTAACCAAATATTCCCCGTAAAACAGCTGTCCTTAGGCGTCAGTTTCAGTAGTATATGTCATTTGGCTGAAGCGTAAATAACAACACTTTGTACTTTATCGAATATGTCGAATTTCGTGTCGGATAAATTGTTTTTGCGGAGAGTTTTTCTTCATTACTTTAACATGAAAAATAGTGCCGCCGAAAGTCATCGTACTTTAGTAGAAGTTTATGGTGACCATGCTCTAGCTGAGAAAACGTGTCGAAAGTGGTTTGCACGTTTTAAAAGTGGTGATTTCGACTTGGAAGACAAGGAACGACCTGGACAACCGAAAAAGTTCGACGATGAAGAATTGGAGGCATTGCTTAATGAAGGCCCATGCCAAACACTTCAAGAATTGTCTGAATCGTTGGGAGTTTACTTGTCAACGGTAGGAAAACGCCTTAAGGGGACCCGGTGGTCTAGAATTTTCGAAAAATCGATTTTTTTTTCGAAAGTATAGTATCTTAAAAATATACTGTTAAAATTTGATGACGAAATTCGGAGTATTTCAGGATCTACAGCCCATTAGAAGGTCAGGTAGGTTTCTTGAGAATATACTTGCTTGAAACTTTAAACGCGTTTATCTCGAAACTACTTTTTTTCGTCTTGCGGGGGCCAGAAAAAAAAACTACTTGACCGATTTGTCTGAAATTTTAATATGTTATTCTGAATAGTTCTAGCTCTCGCTCGGAAGTAAAACTAATAGTTTCCGTAAAATATTTATATTTTTTTTATTAACAAAACATTCAAAAATACTGGTCGTTTTCAAATTTGTACTTTTGACTACGCGCCATTTTGTCAAATTTTTTTTTATTCTACTTCCTGCGATAGCTATACTTATACTAATTAAAAATTCGTCAATTGTTTTATTTCAGATCAGAGGGAGAGATAAATCATCATTCACCACGCAATTCCATTTTTTTAGAGAGGAAGACTTCAGCATCATTTTTCTAATTTAAAAAAAATTTTTTTTTTGTCTTTATTTTCATTTTTGTGTAGTTTATTAGTAATAAAATAAGTGTAAAAAAATTTGAAAGCATTATTCATTACCCTCATATAGACAAAATTTTTTTAAAATAGCTTAAATTTTAGGCCGCTAGACCACCGGGTCCCCTTAAAGCCATGGGAATGATCCAAAAGCAAGGAAATTGGGTCCCATACGAATTGTAACCGAGGGAAGTTGAAAGGCGTTTTTTTACATGTGATTTGCTGCTTCCCAGGACAAAAGGAAGAGATTTTTGCATCGAATTGTCACGGGCGTTGAAAAGTGGATCAATGACGACAATCCCGAGCGCAAAAGGTCGTAGGTTAAGCCAGGCCAACCGTCAACACCAGCGGCGAAGCCAAATATCCATGGATCCAAGCTCATGCTCTGTATTTGGTGGGATCATAAGGGTGTGGTCCACTATGAGCTGCTCAAACCGAATGAAACCATCACTGGGGATCGCTACCGACTACAATTGATGCGCTCGAGCCGTACATTGAAGTAAAAACGGCCAGAATACTTTAAAAGACACGACAAAGTGATTTTGCAGCACGACAATGCTCGTCCGCACGTCGCAAAACTGGTCAAAACATACTTGGAAACGCTCAAATGGGAAGTCCTACCCCATCCGCCGTATTCTCCAGATATTGATCCTTCTGATTACCACTAGTTTTGATCGATGAGTCATGGCCTGTCTGGGTAGAAGCTCACTTCTTATGAAGATTGCAAAAATTGTGTCGATTCGTGGATTGCATCGAAAGACGAGGCGTTATTCCGACGTGGTATTCGTCTCCAGCCCGAAAGATGGGAAAAAGTAGTGGCTAACGATGGATAATACTTTGAATGATATGTTTTTTCAATTTCATTTAAAATAAACAATCTTTTTTTCATGAAGAAAACGCTACGAATTAATTCCAACACTCAATATATATAAATATATATATATATATATATATATATATATATATATATATATATATTTATACTTTCAAAAATCAATTATTCCTTCATCCCACAAATTACAAAACACTTTTCAGGTTTAAATTATTCAATAGATTATTATTGAATATTTTGATTATTGCTTATATGTACTTCAATGGCAAACATTTGCAAATACCAAGATATAGAAGAATTTGTTGATTTTTCTATACCTTGGTGCAATAATTATTATTGAATATTTTTGAGCAGAAAAAAAATTATTATATCATATTAGATTTATTGTATGAAAAATAATTTATTTATAAAACCGAATTTAATTGCAGTATGAACTTTATTTTGATATATATATATATATATATATATATATATATATATATATATATACATACAATTTAATAAGGGTGTAGTCTACGCCAATTAAATTATACAGTGAAAACTTTTAATCAAAGAAAAATCTGTGCAAATAGAATCGTTATATAATTTCATTGCATGTACAGTGGATAATTATAAAAAAAATATTAGTATATATGTACCAGTGGCGGCTAAAAAAGGGGTCGGAGTGGGCAGTTGCTCTGGTACCTGTGAGTGAGAAGGGCCTTGTTGAAGATCTCAATAATAACAAACTTAAAATATCATATAAAATATGTCAAGATATTTTCGGTGAATTTTTACAATTATGTCATACATTTTATGAATTTCAGTTTTGATGTTTGGACATTGAGTAAATACTCATAAATTCTAAGCTCAGTGGTGGGTCAGTAGTGGGTGTTGACTTTTCGATCGCTAGACGTCCCGAGCTTAAGAAAAAAATTAATCATTATATGAAGAAACTGAGCTTAAATTTCAACGTCTTGAAACGAATTAAAGGTTCTGATTTGTTAAAGTGATTAGAAAATTTTACTAAACAATTCCATGATGACTTTTCTAATGTAGAAAAAGACGCAACAAATATTACATCTTTAACTTTTGATGAACAGGATGAAATACGTAGGCCATTGAACAATAATATAGAAATACGTTCATGTTCTTCACGAGAAAGTTTCATTTTTAATTCTTTTAATGTTATTTCTGACGGTGTGATTGCAGAGATTGCTCGAAGAAATAAAGTACATGAGGATTATATGGAAAATTTCAAAATATTCTTTGATTTTAGTTTCCCCAATTCAGAAAAAAAAGAGAGTGGGAAAATTAAAAGAGACCTACAAGATTGATAAGGATATTATACATTTTGATGATTTATTGGAACAATTCCTTCTCATTATTTGTGAAGTTAAAAACAAATTCAGTACTAACAGAAAAATATACCGGGTAGCAAATGAAATGTCCTCAACATTTTCAAATGTTGAAATTATTCTAAAAATTTTTAACTATTAATATTTCAAATCCTTCAAGAGAAAGATCTTTCTATGTTAAAAATAGTGAAAGACTATCTTCGAAATATAAAGTCAGAGGAAAAGCTAAATAGTATGGCGCTTTTGTACATTGAACATAAAATATTAAATACTATCGATACATTGAAAACAACTGATGAGTTTTCTCGACGAAAATAGAAAAAAAATTTATTTAATTTCTTCACTCCAAATGAAATATATGGTTTCAGTTACAGTTTTACAGAGTTGACAGTTTTTGTTTCTTTATTTTTCTGAAAAATAATTCAGAATACTTTATTTTGATGTAATTCATTGATTTATAGAATAAAGATATAGATATAAAAAATATGTTATAAAATATATTTTGACACAAAACAGTTTTTTTTTTGGTTGTCGGATAAATTTTGAGGACCCGCAAATTTTACCGCCAGCTGGATTAGTCTTCCACTGATGTATATATATATATATATGTATATATATATATAGATATGTATATATATATAGACATACATATATATATATATACACACACATATATATGTATATATATGTATACATATATATATATATATATACATATATATATATACTATATATATATATACTCGTATATATGTGTGTATGTATATGTATGTAATTGTATTATAATATTTTCGATATTACAAAAAGAATTAAAATAATGATAATATTATTAGTATTTTAATTTCCATGAGACCTTATAAAACTAAAGTACAAATATAAAAAATATTGGTATTTAATTTACTATAATAGTGGTTTGACCAATAAAAAATGATACTGAAATTGTGAAAAAAGTTTGAAAAATGTTCGACTCCAATTATAAAATGAATTCATTAAAAACATATCGACAAGGTTGGCAATTACATGCATTTGTAATAAAAATGCAACGGAAAATACAGTGCACGGTCTACAAAAAATATCTTAACAGATTAACCATGATATTGAAACCACAGTTCACACAATAATTAAAGAAATTTACCTCAAGGGAAAATATCTTTGTGAATATTCGTTCATACATTCATTTAGCTGCAGGTTCTTTGTAAGTGATTTTATTTGTTTACGAGTTGTTATTTAAACTCAAATCTTATTAAATTTAGTTGAATTAATTTTAAGCGATACTTAAATTCAATTCAAGTTTTTAATTCCGAAACTTAAATATAAAAAACTAAAAAAATTTATAGAATCAAATTTCTTGTAATTAATGAATGAGGAAAAATCTAATTTATGATGCGAGTTTACAGTAAAGCAATAAAAAAAATATTTTTTTATTATATATACATATATATATATATATATATATATATATATATACATTTATATATATATATATATATAAATTAGCTGAAAAATTAATTCTGTGTATTTAAATTAAATCTATGATAAGTTTATTTTATTTTAAAACATTTTCTTATCGATTTAGGATTTCGCACAGTTAACTTTTACTTTAACAGTTAACTTTTCATCATTGGGAAATCTTTGACCACTGAGCCATTTATTCAAGTTTGGGAACAGAAAATAATCCGGAGGGGCTAAATCTGGCGAATAGGGTGCATGAGGTAGCAATTAAAACTTTAATTCATTAATTTTGGCCATTGCAATAACGGATTTGTGAGCTGGTGCATTGTCTTGATGAAACAACACTTTCTTCTTAGCCAAATGCGGCCGTTTTTGCTTGATTTCTTCGCTCAGACGTTGAAATAAGTTCGCATAATACTCGCAGTTGATAGTTTTTCCTTTTTCAAGATAGTCAATGAAAATTATCCCACGCGCATCCCAAAAAACCGACGCCATGACCTTGCCTGCAGATGAAACGGTCTTCGCCTTCTGTGGAGCCGGTTCTCCCTTTTCTGTCCATTGTTTTGATTGTTCTTTTGTCTCGGGTGTGAAGTGATGGACCCATGTTTCATCCATGGTTATGAAACGGCGCAAAAATTCTGCTTTGTTGCTGTGAAACTTCGCTAAACACTCAATTGAAACATCTTCACGACACTGTTTTTGCTCGAGTGTGAGCAAACGCGGCAGCCATCTTGCACACAGCTTTCTCATGTCTAAATTTTCAGATAATATGCGATGTACCGCACTTTTTGAAATGCCTACTATGTCTGCTAGCTCGCGCACTTTCAGTCGACGATCATCCAGTACCGTTTTGTGCATTTTCTTCAGCATTTCTGGAGTCGTCACCTCATTTGGTCGACCACTGCGATGCTCGTCTTGGCAGCTCGTACGGCCTCGTTTAAACTCTGCTACCCAATATTTCACTGTTGTAAACGAAGGAGCATACTCACCCAGAGTAGAATCCAGTTCAGCTTTTATATTGGTTGGGCTGAGGCCTTTCAAATAAATGTATTGTATCACGTAACAATGACCAATTTTATCCATTTTCACAAATTCACTGAAAACGTTCACTATTGATGGCTGCCAAACAAATACTAAACAACGTGGCATCCTCAAACTTGAAAAATATGCTTTATAGATTGTATACTTTCTAATAGTGATATTTTTCAAACAACTACCGCCATCTCTAGGTCAGGCCGGGTACTTCTGGGACCAGCTTCGTACATTTAAAAACACTATATATCTTGACCAAGCAATTGGCATAATGGAAAAGAGATGCATTAAATCGTTTAAACTGGACATTTTTCGAAGAGACCTACATCTAACAGTGGATCGAAAGAAACTACTGCTGCTGATGATGTTGATTTAAAACTCATGTCAGAATTATTTTACTTTAACAATAAGTAATAGTCTTTTAATAATAAGAAAAGAAATATTTTTATATTAAGATTTCATGTAAGAAGCATTTCTGCTTTTAGTATAAATTATAAGAACTATGATATGGCAAAGAATGACTGAATTAATATTTTGGATTTCGTGGGCGGGGCAATAACTATAATTATTAGTGCCCGAGATATTAGAAAGAATAAGTATATATATATATATATATATATATATATATATACATATGTATAAAGTATATTACATATACATTATGCATATGCATATATATATATATATATATATATATATATATGTTTGGTAATAAAAAGAAAAGATACAACAAAAATACGATGGATATGAAATCAAAATGAAGTTACAGACACAATAAAAAAAAAGTTTGAATTGTAAATTGGCGAAATATATTACAAGAAGAGAAGACAATCGATGGACAAGATGATAATGTTGATTTAAAAATCATGTCAAGATTACTTAGATTTACTTTAGCAGTAAGTAATAGTCTCTTAATAGTAAGAGAGAAATTATATTTATATTAAGATTTCATGTAAGAAGTACTTCTTGTTTTAGTATAAATTATAAGTACCATGATATGGCAAAGAATGACTGAATGAATATTTTGGATTGCGTGGGCGGGGCAATAACTATAATTATTAGTGCCCGAGATATCAGAAAGAATAAGTATATAAAATAAATAAAATCCCATATATATTCTTTTTTATAATAAAAATATTCAAATCGTAAACACCTGTATATAAAGATACACACATAAATATATATATATATATATATATATATATATATATATATATATATATATATATATAAATGTGTATGAATATAAAAAAGGAATGTCAGTTATGAATGTTTTAAGCTGTAAATTTATTCTAGTTATAATTTATATATTAAGCAGATGATATGAATATATAAATGTGTAAATGTTAAAATATAAATTAAAATTGTGTTTAAGGTTTATTATGTCGTATAATTAAATCAGTAGTTCAAGTATAAAATCAAGCACACAGATACATACTTAAATTATATATATATATATATATATATATATCTATATATATATATATATATATATGTACCTATATATAGATAGATAGATAGATATAGATAGATTAAAAAAATATTTGAATATCGTCGAACGACTGTCAGATAAAAAAATGATTTAACGTTGGATGTATTTAAATATTACATTTCGACTATCGTTTATTGATTCTGGCACATGAATCGACATTTGACATTTGTTCTTAAGTGTTTTTGAATTAAGATTTAGATTTGAAAATGTTAATCAAATTTAATCGTTTTTGGATGAGTTTATTCAATTATAAACTGAGAAGGAAAACACATTCAAACACAAATAGCAAAATCGTTTTGAATTCTTTCACATATTATTTATTATTCAATTATTATATCCTGTTGTAAAGTACGTTTCTGACAAATAAGCTCGTATTTTAATTGGAAAAAAATATTTTATTTACTATATATAGAGTGATTCAACTTAGGTGTCCACATAAAAGTGCTGAGAAAAAAGCAAAAATTAAAAAAGAAAACATGTTATCCCCCATTTAATATTTTAGTTTAATTATATTTTTGTATTGAATTGGACTAAAAAATTAAATAAAAAATAATATGACTTTTCTTAATCCCTACCCCCTTTTTAATACTTCCATGTGGATGCCTAAATTGAATCATCCTATGTAAATATTGAATGATTTTCCGATTAGATAATATTTGGTTCTATAATGGAATAATGTTCATTTATTGTATAGTATTGAAAAAAATTAAAATGTAAATTATCAAAATTATTAATAAAATCATTTTAAAAATTATTAATAACATAATTTTAAATTATTAATAATATCATTTTACTTATTATATACAGGCATATTTATTATTCAGTTATTATATCCTGTTGCAAAATATGTTTCTGACAAATAAGCTCGTATTTTAATTGGAAAAACTTATTTTATTTACTATATGTAGAGTGATTCAACTTAGGCGTCCACATAAAAGTGCTGAGAAAAAAGCAAAAATTGAAAAGAAAACATGTTATCCCCCATTTAATATTTTAGTTTAATTATATTTTTGTATTGAATTGGACTAAAAAATTAAATAAAAAATCATATGACTTTTCTTAATCTCTAACCCCTTTTTAATACTCCCATGTGGATGCCTAAATTGAATCATCCTATGTAAATATTGAATGATTTTCCGATTAGATAATATTTGGTTCTATAATGGAATAATGTTCATTTATTGTATAGTATTGAATATAGTATTGAAAAAAATGAAAATGTAAATTATCAAAATTATTAATAAAATCATTTCAAAAATTATTAATAATATAATTTTAAATTATTAATAATATCATTTTACTTATTATATACAGGCATATTTATTATTCAGTTATTATATCCTGTTGCAAAATACGTTTTTGACAAATAAGCTGTTATTTTAATTGGAAAAACTTATTTTATTTACTATATATAGTGTGATTCAACTTAGGCGTCCACACGAAAGTGTTGAGAAAAAACCAAAAATCAAAAAAAAAACATGTTATCTCCCATTTAGTATTTTGGTTTGATTATATTTTAGTATTGAATTGGACTAAAATATTGAATAAAAAATAATATGACTTTTCTTAATCTCTAACCCCTTTTTAATACTTCCATGTGGATGCCTAAATTGAATCATCATATGTAAATATTGAATGATTTTCCGATTAGATAATATTTGGATCTATAATGGAATAATGTTCATTTATTGTATAGTATTGAATATAATATTGAAAAAAAATAAAATGTAAATTATCAAAATTATTAATAAAATCATTTTAAAAATTATTAATAACATAATTTTAAATTATTAATAATATCATTTTACTTATTATATACAGGTATATTTATTATTCAGTTATTATATCCTGTTGCAAAATATGTTTCTGACAAATAAGCTTGTATTTTAATTGGAAAAAAAATATTTTATTTACTATATATAGAGTAATTCTATTTAGGCGTCCACACGAAAGTGTTGAGAAAAAACCAAAAATTAAAAAAAAACATGTTATCTCCCATTTAGTATTTTAGTTTGATTATATTTTAGTATTAAATTGGACTAAAATATTAAATAAAAAATAATATGACTTTTCTTAATCCCAACCCCCTTTTTAATGCTTCCATGTGGATGCCTAAATGGAATCACCTATGTAAATATTGAATGATTTTCCGATTATATAATATTTGGTTCTATAATGGAATAATGTTCATTTATTGTATAGTATTGAATATAGTATTGAAAAAAATTAAAATGTAAATTATCAAAATTATTAATAAAGTCATTTTAAAAATTATTAAAACATAATTTTAAATTATTAATAATATCATTTTACTTATTATATACAGGTATATTTATTATTCAGTTATTATATCCTGTTGCAAAATATGTTTCTGACAAATAAGCTCTTATTTTAATTGGAAAAAACTTATTTTATTTACTATATATAGAGTAATTCTATTTAGGCGTCCACACGAAAGTGTTGAGAAAAAAGCAAAAATGAAAAAAAACATGTTATCCCCCATTTAGTATTTTAGTTTAATTATATTTTTGTATTGCATTAGACTAAAATACTAAATAAAAAATAATATTACTTTTTTCATCCCTACCCCCTTTTTAATACTTCCATGTGGATGCCTAAATGGAATCATCCTATGTAAATATTGAATGATTTTCCGATTATATAATATTTGGTTCTATAATGGAAAATATTTGTTTATTGTATAGTATTGAATATCGAACAAATTAAAATATAAATTATCAAAATTATTAATAATATCATTTTAAAAATTATTAATAACATAATTTTAAATTATTAATAATATCATTTTACTTATTATGTACAGGTATATTTATTATTCAGTTATTATATCCTGTTGCAAAATATGTTTCTGACAAATAAGCTCGTATTTTAATTGGAAAAACTTATTTTATTTACTATATATAGAGTGATTCAACTTAGGCGTCCATACGAAAGTGTTGAGAAAAAACCAAAAATCAAAAAAAAACATGTTATCTCCCATTTAGTATTTTAGTTTGATTATATTTTAGTATTGAATTGGACTAAAATATTGAATAAAAAATAATATGACTTTTCTTAATCTCTAACCCCTTTTTAATACTTCCATGTGGATGCCTAAATTGAATCACCTATGTAAATATTGAATGATTTTCCGATTAGATAATATTTAATTCTATAATGGAATAATGTTTGTTTATTGTATAGTATTGAATATCGAACAAATTAAAATGTAAATTATCAAAATTATTAATAAAATCATTTTAAAAATTATTAATAACATAATTTTAAATTATTAAGGGGACCCGGTGGTCTAGAATTTTCGAAAAATCGATTTTTTTTTCGAAAGTATAGTATCTTAAAAATATACTGTTAAAATTTGATGACGAAATTCAGAGTATTTCAGGATCTACAGCCCATTAGAAGGTCAGGTCAGTTTCTTGAGAATATACTTGCTTGAAACTTTAAACGCGTTTGTCTCGAAACTACTTTTTTTCGTCTTACGGGGGCCAGAAAAAAAAAACTACTTGACCGATTTGTCTGAAATTTTAATATGTTAAATTTTTTAAAAACTATTAGTTTTAATTGTTAAAACTAATAGTTTCCGTAAAATATTTATATTTTTTTTATTAACAAAACATTCAAAAATACTGGTCGTTTTCAAACTTGTACTTTTGACTACGCGCCATTTTGTCAAATTTTTTTTTTTTTATTCTACTTCCTGCGATAGCTATACTTATACTAATTAAAAATTCGTCAATTATTTTATTTCAGATCAGAGGGAGAGATAAATCATCATTCACCACGCAATTCCATTTTTTTAGAGAGGGAGACTTCAGCATCATTTTTCTAACTTAAAAAAAATTTTTTTTTTGTCTTTATTTTCATTTTTGTGTAGTTTATTAGTAATAAAATAAGTGTAAAAAAATTTGAAAGCATTATTCATTACCCTCATATAGAAAAAAATTTTTTAAAATAGCTTAAATTTTAGGCCGCTAGACCACCGGGTCCCCTTAATAATATCATTTTACTTATTATATACAGGTATATTTATTATTCAGTTATTATATCCTGTTGCAAAATATGTTTCTGACAAATAAGCTCGTATTTTAATTGGAAAAACTTATTTTATTTACTATATATAGAGTGATTCAACTTAGGCGTCCACACGAAAGTGTTGAGAAAAAACCAAAAATGAAAAAAAAACATGTTATCCCCCATTTAGTATTTTAGTTTGATTATATTTTTGTATTGAATTAGACTAAAATATTAAATAAAAAACAATATGACTTTTCTTAATCCCTACCCCCTTTTTAATACTTCCATTTGGATGCCTAAATTGAATCACCTATGTAAATATCGAATGATTTTCCGATTAGATAATATTTTGATCTATAATGGAATAATGTTTGTTTATTGTATAGTATTGAATATCGAACAAATTAAAATGTAAATTGTCAAAATTATTAATAATATCATTTTAAAAATTATTAATAACATAATTTTAAATTATTAATAATATCATTTTACTTATTATATACAGGTATATTTATTATTCAGTTATTATATCCTGTTGCAAAATATGTTTCTGACAAATAAGCTCTTAATTTAATTGGAAAAACTTATTTTATTTACTATATATAGAGTGATTCAACTTAGGCGTCCACACGAAAGTGTTGAGAAAAAATCAAAAATTAAAAAAAAATATGTTATCTCCCATTTAGTATTTTAGTTTAATTATATTTTTGTATTGAATTAGACTAAAATATTAAATAAAAAACCATATGACTTTTCTTAATCCCTACCCCCTTTTTAATACTTCCATGTGGATGCCTAAATTGAATCACCTATGTAAATATTGAATGATTTTCCGATTAGATAATATTTGGATCTATAATGGAATAATGTTCATTTATTGTATAGTATTGAATATAGTATTGAAAAAAATTAAAATGTAAATTATCAAAATTATTAATAATATTATTTTAAAAATTACTAATAATATAATTTTAAATTATTAATAATATCATTTTACTTATTATATAGAGGTATATAATAAGTGTGTGTCAGATAAACTCTTAGTCATATATCTTGAGTGGGGATTCATTTTTAATTTGAAATGTTTTTCTGCATTTAGAACCATCAGGAGTCCAAATAATGACTAAAAAGAAAATATTTTGCACTTTGCGATAACATAAAAACAATAATATCAACCAAAAATTGGAATTGGCCGAAAATTACTCATCGACTCATAAACAACGTTCAGTGGTTCAATGAAAGGAAATTAAATATCGTTTTTTTTATGTAAAATCAGAGATGAAACGTAAATGGAACGCTGCATACAAAAAAGAAGAGTCTTTTATAAAAAAAGTATGATTGGCTTCGGGGTACGTTAAGGGTACCTTGAATAAGACTAATAAACACAATTATATTGTTTTAAAAAGAAAATATGTTGTAATTATCCTGAAAATCCCGTCGACAGAAAGATGAGCATGTTCTGAACGAATTAAATAACAAAAATAATTTTGACCAATTAGATCAGGCAAATAGTCGACTGTGTAACGAATACATTTAACAGGTTAAATATTCATCTAACTTGGCGCTCTAAAGATGATGGTATCGCCGCCAAAATACGCATAAACAACAATAAAAAATGATCAATAATAATTTATACTTTTGACCAGAAAAATATTTTAAAAAATTATATTTAAAAAAATGAAAGCTACATTTATTCATAAAATTTATTGTTTACACCAATCGTTAATACATATTTTGACGGTTGTCGTCAATCCAGGGTACTCTTACGCCAGGCCCCAAATAAGGACTGGACTAAGAGAATTTATACAAGTGACAGATTCTTCTCCCGGCTCCTGGTGCGAATTGTCACAGGACACGGGAGACTAGGCTACCACGAACATATACAAGGCCGAAGACGGACGGGAAGTGTAGATGGTGTGGAGGGGGGGGGGGGCAACGAGACCTCCATTCACCTCCTAGCGGAATGTCCGGCATGGGTCAATTTAAAGCGACGTTAGTTTGGGGAGTTTTTCCTCACCGCGGCCGAACTAGGGTCTATAAACTCGGGCAGGCTGATAGGTTTCTGGAAGGAAGCGAGGCTTCCCGAGAAGCTTTGATCAAGTCGAGGGAAGGCATAATGGATCTAGAGTCTAAGTGCCGGGAGGTAAGATAGCTTCCTCCCCCCTCAAACATAACCTAACCTAATACATATTTTAGGAGATATTCACAGAATGAGATATTCAAAACCAATCATTTCATGAATACACAAATCAAATACAAAAATTTAAATCATATGATATTATGATGGAGAAATTTTAATATACATGTACATATACATATACATATACATATACATATATATATATATATATATATATATATATATATATATATATATATATATATATATATATCATCAGCAGACTATCAGTCTATTATTGGGTATAGGCCTCTTCTATGAGTTTCCATTTTATACGTTTAAATGGGGCTCTCTTTTCTACAGATTTCCAATAAAAAAAATAATTTCTTTGTTCCATCTCTTAATTGGACTCTATCTTGATCTTTTTATAATCCTTGCATATAAGCATATATATATATATATATATATATATATATATATATATATAATCGTCGTAAATACCCATTATATGTAATTCGCAGTGTGTACATTTGAAAATACAGATCTGTACTATGAAAATGCATTTGTTTTTGAGAGTTGCGAATTTTGTATTTTGTGC
>CM068317.1:12764254-12789254 GCA_034766995.1 Acanthacorydalis orientalis | reverse complement strand
AAATAATCTATGTATGTATTTATATATATATATATATATATATATATATATATATATATATGTGTGTGTGTGTGTGGATCGTTTCAAAATGCTAATATGTGTGTAAATTCGAATTAAAATTTATATAATTTATCATTTTTTTCTAAGAATGAATCTTAAATTTTCATCCACCCTATCCTTCGAACTTGGACTCATGCGGCTTCTTCCTCTTCCCAAACATAAAAATTTGGTTTAGCGAAAAGAAATTCTTATCAAATGATGAAGTTATCGTCGCCGTTAATGCATATTGTGCAGACTCGCCGGAACAAGTGCATAGCTCTGAATGGGGACTATGTTGAGAAATAAAATCGATTTTTCCAAAAAAAAAAACTGTGTGAAACTTGTTTCTGTTACCATACTTATTAAGTGGACCCGGTGGTCTAGAATTTTCGAAAAATCGATTTTTTTTCGAAAGTATAGTATCTTAAAAATATACTGTTAAAATTTGATGACGAAATTCAGAATATTTCAGGATCTACAGCCCATTAGAAGGTCAGGTAGGTAGAAGAATAAGTGGAGTGGATAACTTTAAACGCGTTTATCTCGAAACTACTTTTTTTCGTCTTGCGGGGGCTAGAAAAAAAAACTACTAGACCGATTTGTTTGAAATTTTAATATGTTATTCTGAATAGTTTTAGCTCTCGCTGGGAGTAAAACTAATAGTTTCTGTAAAATATTTATATTTTTTTTATTAACAAAACATTCAAAAATACTGGTCGTTTTCAAACTTGCACTTTTTACTACGCGCCATTTTGTCAATTTTTTTTTTATTCTACTTCCTGCGATAGCTATACTTATACTAATTAAAAATTCGTCAATTGTTTTATTTCAGATCAGAGGGAGAGATAAATCATCATTCACCACGCAATTCCATTTTTTTAGAGAGGGAGACTTCAGCATCATTTTTCTAATTAAAAAAAAATTTTTTTTTGTCTTTATTTTCATTTTTGTGTAGTTTATTAGCAATAAAAAAAGTGTAAAAAAATTTGAAAGCATTATTCATTACCCTCATATAGAAAAATTTTTTTTAAAATAGCTTAAATTTTAGGCCGCTAGACCACCGGGTCCCCTTAAATGATCCTTGTAGTTTAATAATTTATTTTTTTGAAGGACGAGAACTCTTTGTATGGGAAAAATGAATGTGCTTTGGGAAATATCACCAACCAACTTAAGTTGCTGATTAACAATATTAGAGCTGAAATTGCATGGTGGGACTGAATATATCTCTCCTTATGATATATAAGTGAAATTTAATTTTGTTTTTATTATTTTGTGTAATTTCTATTCGAAATAATTAAAACAAAGCTATTTTGTCACATTTTATAAAAACAATATTTATGTGCAACATAGCATTTTCTTTGTTGTAAAATCCTGTGCCCCAAAAAGTTAATAGAATAATTCTATCAAATTTATTCCGGAATTCCAAAGATATATAACATTTCAAATGAGAGGTAGATCAAAAACTGTGTCTTTGAACAGGGGTGTCAAAATTGTGGCCCGTGGGCCACATGCGGTCCCCGAGGTAATTTTTTGTGGCCCACGATGCTCTGAAATAAAATGAAAACAGAAAAATATGTTACGACAACAAAAAACGGAAGATTGATGACGAGGTATGAACATTTCAAGAAAGGTGGGAGCTGAACTATTTTTGTGTGGAAGTGAACAATAAAATTACGTGCTTAATTTACAAAGAATCAATTAGTGTCACTAAAGAATACAACATTAAGCGGCATTATAGCACTAATCACGAAGAACAATTTTCGTGCTTCAGAGGAAAAATAAGAGAAGAAAAATTAAAAACAATGAAGAATTCACTTAATAGCCAGCAAAGAGTGTTTACAAAATTCATGAAAAGTAATGAATCAGTAAGAAGAGCTAGTTACGAAATAAGCTATCTATTAACAAAACATTCAAAATCACTCACCGATGGTTCTTTAATCAAGGAATGTATGATAAAAGCTGCCGAATTCGTCTGTCCAGAAAAGGTACAGTCATTTCGAGATATATCATTGTCAAGAAATACGGTGGTAGACAGAATTACTGAAATGGTGGATAACGTTAGTTCACAACTACAGGAAATATCTACCTAATTCCAATTCTTTTCAACTGCGATCGATGAAAGCACGGATGTGAGAGATGTTGCACAAGTTGCTGTTTTTTTTCGTGATTGCGATAATAATATGAGGATCACTGAAGAATTGTTGGAAATTATCCCTCTTTATGGAACTGCGACTGGTGAAGATATTTTTTGATGCTGTATGAAGCATTTTAGGAAAATATAATCTTCCTCTTGACAGACTTGTTTCTGTAACAACTGACGGCGCTAAATCGATGACGGGTGAAACTAAAGGATTTGTGTCAAGACTGACAGGAAAATTACAAGACGAATATCCAGATAAACCGAAAATCAGGACTTTCCATTACCTTATTCACCAACAAGTTATCTGTTTAAAAATATTAAAAATGGACGAAGAACTCAAAACAGTAACAAAGGCAGTCAACTTTATTCGATCGAGAGCACTTAACCATCGCCAATTTACTTCGTTTCTTAATGATTTAGAATCCGAATTCGAAGATCTTTCTTATTACACAGAAGTTCGTTGGTTGCCCTGCCACAAAGTCCTGAAGAGCTTCTATCTACTTTGGGAGGAAATAATTGTATTTCTTGAAATGAAAGATGAAAAAAACGAAAATATATCGATTATAAAAGATCCTTTGTGGATAAAAGATCTGGCATTTTTAACAGATATTACAGGTCATCTGAATAATCTTAATATTACATTGCAAGGCAAAGATCAATTAATAACGAATATGTACGATGCAATAGCAAGTTTTGTACAAAAACTGACTTTGTTTAAAAATCATCTACAAAAAAACGTTTTGACGTATTTTCCTACGTGTGAGCAGTTAAAAGCACAAAATCAAAGTTGCTCATTTTCACAGTTTCGTGGTAAAATTGAAGAAATCAAAAACGAATTCGATAAACGTTATAATGATTTCAAAGAGTTACAAAAATTTTTCACTCTTTTTATTAGGCCTTTTTCCTTTAAAGTAGAAAATGCTCCCACTTCGATACAACTGGAATTAATTGATTTCCAGAATGATTCGGTTTTAAAACACAAATATCGGAGATGTAGGACTTCCCAAAATATATTCTTATTTAAGTAAAAAATACCTGGAAATTAAAAAGTTTGCTGCACAAATTTTATGCTATTTTGGGAGTACGTACTTGTGTGAGCAACTGTTTTCGTCCATGAAATTAAATAAAATGGCGTACAGATCAAGATTAACTGACAAACATCTATCTGCCATAATGAAGATTGTCTGTTCTCAGTCTTTGAACCCAACTAGTAGGAGGAAAGCTCTGGCAAGTTTTCGGAAAAAAAATAATTTTAGTTTTATACATTAAATCAAATAAATGTTTAAACAAAAGCAATTATATAGCAATATGATAAATTATTACCCTAAATTCACTTAATTACATAATGTGTTTTAATTATCCTATCCATATTCCTGAATCCTTACTTCAAAATATAATTTTAAGAAAATTTGTAAATGTGATGTGACTCGTGTGAATCTTAGCAGTTGCATTAAATGGCCCGTGTTTTAATTGAGATCGACACACCTGTCTTAGAAGAAATAAGTTTTAATTTTTCAAAAAAATCCTAGATGTAAGAAATTAAAATAAACGGTTTTTTCCATATTTTTCAAAAAAACGACAATATCTACACTCTATTGTAATCTATTGATCTATAAAAACTTTAACAGTCGCAGATAATGTATATTACATGTCTACTTTATAAATCCTTGCGGATCTATCATCCTCATTATATTTATACATAGGTGCTTGTAAATTATTACAATCAATTAAGAAAAAATAAGTAAATAACAAGAACAATTATTGTCAACTTTCAGTCATTATCCTAACAATCTGAAGGTTCTGTCGTCTACACTATCGAACGCGTGGCCTTCACACTATTTTAATTGATCAATTAAACTGACCTACGTCCGTATCGATCGTTTATGAATGGAACTTTTATAGGCCTGTGTTCGGTATTAACTGAAACGAAAAGCACATAAATTATTTATTGTATATTATGAAATGTCAACCTAATTAACAAACTAAAGAAGTATCATTGATCGACGAATAAATATTAAAAAAAATTGTATAGTATTTCGATGCGAAGGTCGTGTATACGAATTGATTAAAATATAATCAATTCAGTGAGGCTACAATTTCTTAATTAATACTAATGATGGGAACTTAATAAACATACATGCAAGATCTGTAATAAATCAAATTGGACGGAGATACTATGCGGGTTTGCGTATAAGAAAACGCACATATACATAAAAAACATATAGTATATGTAAAACAATATTCAAATATATATATATATATATATATAAAGGTCGTTTGAAATTTTCCAAAATTTATGAGTTTTTTTTTTAACTAATAATTTTATATATCTTACACGATTTCGTTTTCTGCCATTTAACATTGCAACTGAAAAAACGAAGAGGTTCGAAAACGAATCCACATCTGATCTTTCAAAAGTGTCTTCGAAATGAAATAATCTAGTTCTTTTTCTAACCTTGGTACGAGTGATATTTTTTGACAGAGAATGATATTTGCATTACTTAAAAGATGCATTAGAGATGTTTATCTACAAAATGTTTTGAATGCTTGTATTGAATGTTTTTAATTGATGTCTCAAAGATAAATATAATGTTCGTCTCATCATCATTTACTGAATTTCAATCGTAATTACAGTTAAGACATCGAAAAGTTCAAGGCAAACGAAATTTCGGTACGAGATCGTATGACTGGTAAATGATAGAATGGATAAAAAAATTGTCGTCACATACAGCAAAAATTATCGAATGATGGTCCGGAAAAAATTTTGTTTAAGATTTATTTATTGATTAGGATACTCGATAGATGTTTAATTTGTAATGATTTTGTTTCATAAAAAAGTAATATTTGTATTTAAACATTTTCATACAATACAATTACCGTATATCACGGCGTATAAGGAGACATACATATAAGACGAGGTCGAAATTTTAGGATCAAATTTATATAATTACCATATATGGGTCGTATAACACGATCCTACATTGAACGCCTCTTTCACATGTTACGATATTGAGTTGGCCAATAAGTATTGTTGGATTGTTTCGTTGAAGAGATCGTTTCTGTTGTTTTTAAAACAAAAGATAATTCATAACGTATTAGGGGGATTTTCTTCCCTGCACGCTGTGTTCAACAATCTCCGGGCTCGCAATGCTCGTCCTTATTCTCAATTGTATATTCATTGACACAATAAACATTTATTTTAAATTCATTTATGTCTATATAATCATTCTCGCAGATGTATTGCAACGTTGCTGTTTTATATATATATATATATACACATACATATATGTCAGTATATCTGTATAATCATTATCAGAGACAAATTGCAACGTGTTATTTTATATATGAGATAAATATATTTAGATACCATGGAAACCTCGATGTCATTAATACACAAGTCCACGTCATCGAATTGTTTGTGGATAATTTTGATTTTATATTATGAGGCTTGGCCCCTTACTCGCTGCTGTCTCCCACTTGTCAATTATAAGAGCTGTATATGTAACCGAATGAAACAATAAATATATTTTTTTAAACTCATTATGTCTATATAATTATTATCAGTTATGTAGCAACGTGTCTACATATATATATATATATATATATATATATATATATAAAATATATATATTTCTATATTTATATATATATATATATATATTTATATATATATATATATATATTTCTATATATATATATATATTTATATATGTGTCTATATATATATATATATATATATATGTATATGTCTATATATATTTATATATATATATATATATATATATGTCTATATATATATATATATATATATATATATATATATATATATATATATATATATGTCTGAATCATACGAAGACAAAAGTACTGTTCAATGCGTTTGTTTGTCCGAAGAAAATTGAAATAAAGGGAACGGAAATAGAAGAAGTCACGAAATATGTTTATCTAGGCCAGCTTATCAACAGAGATGGATCATTCACGGAAGAAGTAAATAGGAGAATAAAAATGGGATGGAGCTCTTTCGGACGAAACGCCTCAATATTTAAATCAACAATCCCACTCTGTTTAAAGAAAAAAGTATTCGATCAGTGTATACTACCGGTCCTCACCTACGGCAGCGAAACATGAGTGCTTAACGCCAAAATAGTTAGTTAAGACTCCAAACAACACAACGAAGTATGGAACGATGCATGTTGGGAATAACAAGAAGAGATAGAAAGAGAATAGAATAGATACGAAAACAAACAGGAGTCACAGACATAATAAGAAGAGTAAAGATTCTGAAATGGAAATGGGCAGGACATATCGCAAGAAGAGAAGACAACCGATGGACAAGAGAAATTGTTGATTGGGAACCAAGCAATATGAAAAGGCCGAGAAAGAGACCAATGAACAGATGGGATAAGGATATTAAAAACTTTCTTGGAAAACTGTGGAAAAGAGAGGCACTGAATCGAACAAAATGGAAAATAATGGAAGAGGCGTTTATCCAGCAGTGGATTAACAGGAGCTGAAGATGATGATGATGATATATGTATATATATATATATATATATATATATATATATATATACATACACTAATTAAGATGCCTAGTAGTAGTGGTACTGTTTTGCGATATGAGAAGCTCTTTTAATATCAGATAAATTTGAATTGCTGAGAACCATAGAGTTGAAAGAATCGTGAAATTCGAGCCTTTATCGAAAGAGCCATTGAATACAATTAATTCTATTTTCATTATTATTTTTTATTTTATTTTTCATCATGGAAGCGGTTACTATGCAACTGTTATACATATACATACACTAATTATGATATATATATATATATATATATATCCAAAAACCAGAAATAATTCTTTATTTAAATAATTTAAAACATAATTATAATTTTTCTCTATAATAATATACACATTACTTTTAATTTACTTATTCAATACATTGTGCAAGCGGCTGCTCGTTTCGCTACTATAAGCATTCCCCTCCCACTCTTTCACGCATGCGCCGTTTCCCTTTCCTCGTTGTGTAGGACTTCCGTTGCACATTCGTCACGAACGAAATTACACCTCGTGAGGTGTAACGATTTAAAAAGAAGTTTCACTTCAATAATTATATAATAATCAATATACGTTTCGTTGATTGACAATTGGTGTAATTCATAGAATCACATAAAACTTGTACGATACGAAAAATTATTATTAATAAATATAATTAATTCGATTTATTTTTTTATGATTACTTTTTAGCATTCAATTTAAATATGAAAAAAATAAAAATAACATGTTTGATAGTTCTATAAGAAACTAAGTGTCTTTAAAAGTAAACAATAGCTGAGAGTTTCCATTTAAAATAATAAATTATGTTTAATGACCAGTTTTTAGTCGATTTTGTACAAATATTTGTACGCGTCATAACCAAAAAATAAAACAAATTGTATGAGTACGACTTATTCAAAGTTCCTCTACATTTACAACAACACCCGTTAGAAAACTATATACTACATAAAAAAGATGTGTATATATATATATATATATATATATATATATATATATATATATATATATATATATATATATGTATATATATACAATAAGTACATGAAAACAAAGTGTCTACTTTATATGACTACACAAAAGATAATTTTAATTAGTTATTCGATAAAAAAAATAATTAAACGAACAGTATCGGAACGGTATTTAACGGTACTTGAATTTCGTTTACCTGTTTTTGCATGTGTCGTAATACCTACCTAACTAAATAATACGGACACCTATTTGTAAACAGGTGTGTTCAACGGAATATCGTTGAAAAAATGTAATTGATGATCGGCACACCTGGAACGATTATTAAATCGAAATGAAGAAGAATGAACGGAAAAAAAAACGACGACAACATTCACAACACTTATCAGAAACATACAGACGAATTTATCGACGAAGATGTTCGACGATAAGCATTGTTAAAACTGGTAGAACTTGTCAAGAAGTGTGTATAATGAAATATTAACTTTTTTATGTACGGTCTGTGTTTTTTCTTTTCCTTTTGAAAACTAAAAATGTTTATGTTAAACTTGACATATTAATATTAAATCGGAAAAAATGTAGCTGATTGTCTGTGTGTACAAAAAGATGTTTACATCATTCGTGTGCTGTAATTGCAATTAATGAGGTGTGAATATTAATATATGAGTCTACATTTATCTATCTATATATATATATATATATATATATATATATATATATATATATATATAGATAGATAAAAGTGAATGTATATATATTTTTTCATGTATGCTAATTAGATATTAATATTTTTTTGTATTATATATAGTTATTTTATCGACACAAAGTTAATCGTAATAAACATGTATATGAAGTAGATAAATTATTCGAAAAAGAGAAATGAAGTATAATAATTAATTAATTGTACTATCTGGCGTATTCTCCTTCAACGTCGATCAATTTATCCACTTCAAAGGATGTTTATATCAATTTGAATTTTTATTAACACAGATGAATTTATTGATGTGTCGAGATATTTATATTTGTGCTTTGGAATAAAAACAAAGTAAGAAAGTTCAAAAGACATTTATGTCAAGGTTCACTTGTATATGGAAGTCTTCGAATCGAGCAATAAAATATAAGTTTAGATCCAGTTTGAATTTTATTTTGTAGTTGGATCTTTTCCGTTTTTAAGGGGACCCGGTGGTCTAGAATTTTCGAAAAATCGATTTTTTTTTCGAAAGTATAGTATCTTAAAAATATACTGTTAAAATTTGATGACGAAATTCAGAGTATTTCAGGATCTGCAGGTCATTAGAAGGTCAGGTCAGTTTCTTGAGAATATACTGGCTTGAAACTTTAAACGCGTTTATCTCGAAACTACTTTTTTTCGTCTTGCGGGGGCCAGAAAAAAAAAACTACTTGACCGATTTGTCTGAAATTTTAATATGTTATTCTGAATAGTTCTAACTCTCGCTGGAAGTAAAATTAATAGTTTCTGTAAAATATTTATATTTTTTTTATTAACAAAACATTCAAAAATACTGGTCGTTTTCAAACTTGTACTTTTGACTACGCGCCATTTTGTCAATTTTTTTTTTTTTATTCGCCTTCCTGCGATAGCTATACTTATACTAATTAAAAATTCGTCAATTGTTTTATTTCAGATCAGAGGGAGAGATAAATCATCATTCACCACGCAATTCCATTTTTTTAGAGAGGGAGACTTCAGCATCATTTTTCTAATTTAAAAAAAAATTTTTTTTGTCTTTATTTTCATTTTTGTGTAATTTATTAGTAATAAAATAAGTGTAAAAAAATTTGAAAGCGTTATTCATTACCCTCATATAGAAATTTTTTTTTTAAAATAGCTTAAATTTTAGGCCGCTAGACCACCGGGTCCCCTTAATCAAATGTGTATTCGTTGTGGAAAAAAGTAGCGTTTTTCTAAAATATCGTTATTCACTTTCATGAATGGATTCTTTTCTCGCCCCACGAGCCATAAAAAATGTTGTAGTCGAAAATATTTAGTCAATTATTATCGCCCATTTTTGATTGTTGTTTATAGGCATTTTAATGGTATCGCTATCATCCTCAGAATGTCAAGCATTATGAGATTTTTCAGTAGTAATTAATTTTTCGAGCAGAAAATATTTGTGCTTCTTAGGATGAAACAAAAATTAATGTGTGAAAATGAATGTATCCAGTGTCAGAACTTATTTGCAATTATATTCAGTTCTATAAGAATAAAATGCCTATGAAACTCGCATATACTGTCAATACATTTCTCTGGTTAGGGAATGTAAATGCCATAAGGTAGCGCTACCAATAAAATATAAGTTTAGATCCAGATTGAATTTTATTTTGTAGTTGGATCTTTTCCGTTTTTAATCAAATGTTGTATTCGTTGTGGAAAAAAATAGCGTTTTTCTAAAATATTGTTATTCAATTTCATGAATGGATTCTTTTCTCGCCCCACAAGCCATAAAAAGATTTGTAGTCGAGAATATTTAATGAATTATTATCGCCCATTTTTGATTGTTGTTTATATGCATTTTAATGGTAACGCTCTCATCCTCAAAGTGTCAAGAAGAATCATGAGATTTTTCAGTAGTAATTAATTTTTCGAGCAGAAAATATTAGTGGTTCGTAGGATAAAACAAGAATTAATTTGTGAAAATGAATGTATCCAGTGTCAGAACTGATTTGCAACTTTATTCAGTTCTATTAGAATTGCATGACTATAATATTCCCTTATACTGTCAATACATTTCTCTGGCTAGGAAATTTAAATGCTACAAGGTAACGCTACTAATAGGTCGGACCTCGGACATCTCTCTCACTCCTCGATTCGCTCTTGTCGCACTCATTCTCACGTGCGCTTTATTTTTTCTTCAAAGTGGACAATCAGCACAGGAGACACCGAGCACTTCTAAGAATTTCTAAATTCGCACTCAGAAGTACCGACCCACAACTAGCGCCACCACATTAATAGTTCACAGACAAGTTGCCACAAATGAAAAAAATGTATATGAATTTGAAGGTCATAAACCGCAATATTTTTCTACCAACCTAATATTATCAAATAAATATTATTTTAAAATTATGCATACTCTTCAGCTATTATGAATATAAATCATCAGATAAAATATTTACTAAATAAAAATAAACTTTTAATTATTATTCTTCATAACAGTGGCAATCATACAATATTTTTTTGGCATGAATATAAAATATTCATTTTATTATTGTAGTTAGTATCAAATATTTTTTTAACACTAAAACTACCACACCAGTCAAAATGATTGGTTTTACAATTTTATTTTCAAATTCCTACTTCATGTTACATTTTTTTTTCGAACGATGTTGACTTTTGCAGCGATAACTAAGGAAATAGTAAAATGAATTTTATTTTTATTTTTTTTTAATCAAAATCAAAATAATTTTGTATCATGGCTACTTATACTAATACCAGTCGAAATGACTGCTACCTGTGAAAGTGTAAAAGTGTCCTACAATCTGTTTACCGAACACGAATTAACCAGTTTGTACAACTTCTCACACGTTCTTAGAGTTTTTACTGCGTATCATTCTGTATGATGGTGAAAATTATGAGGAAAATTCCGGATCGATCATGATGGTAATGCAAAACTAATGCATTTTTTCGAAAATATATTTAGTCATTCATTTAGATTTGAAGAGACGTACAATGTGTATTGAAGTTTTTGTTGAATGTTGCACGCATATTATGTAATATAATAAATAAAAAAATGATTATATAAATTATAATAAATTACATATTATTTCAATTAGTGTGTGGTGAGAAAAATGAATACAAATATAAATTTTATGTAATCACTAGTTTTATTTTATTTTTATAAGTCCTTAAAGTGGCAAAACGATTGAAAATCTCTGAATTATGGGAAAAACTGAACGATATACCATTGGGATGCTCTGATATCGAGGATGATGAACTCTATGAGAGTGAAGGTGAACCAGAAGAAATTGAAATTGAACTATGCGGTATTCACGATGGACTTTTTGATAGTGGTAATGAGCTTTTAGACGAAGAAAATGCTCATGAGTGCTCAGAAAGTGATAGTGAATTTGAAAATATATTGGATTTACGTAAAAGAAGATATGGTCGAGTGCTTTCAAGTTCTGAAGATGAAAATGAAAGTATACTAGAAGATCATCAAAACGAAACTGCTGCAAACGAAACCAGTTGGGAAAAATACAAGAAGAGTCTAGGCCTGGAAGATTACCACTTCGTAACATTTTCAAAAGAACTCGGTCCAACAAGAGATGCCAAAGAAAATATTATGAAAGATGTTTTTTTTATTTTCTTGGCCGTTTTAAGTGATCTAGAACTGATTGATGACTAATGCCTAATTTTTGTACAGGCTCTTGAATTATTGTGCATGGTTCTGTTTCAACAAACTCCTTCATTTGGTTGTCATGAACTGAATAAATACGTCAGTGACATTTTTCACCTTCAAGATTCTCATCCCTAGCATGAATTTTTCTGAACCACCATTGCACCCTACGTTCCTTAACATTACCCACACCAAAAGTATCGTTTAGTTTACGGACAATTTCTACTTCTTTACCATTCGTTTTGAACTCAGATAAAAAATTGCTCTTATTTACTTCTTTTCTATCTTTGATTCCATAGCTCAATTTGAAGCAAATTTAGTAATAAAACCAAAGTCAATGTTACCAAAATACAGACCGACAAATGCACTTTAAAATGATATTAACATGAACACGATGAAATGACACTTACATTGAAAAAATTAAGGTTAGAATTCATAAAGAACCCGCAATTATTTTCCTACCAACCTAATAGATCAATAATGGATTTCGAGAAACACTAGTAGACAAAATCCTTCAGGTCAATGTAAGCTTCGTTATTCATAATGTATTCCTTCCAAAAGGCCGAATTGTCTTTATTGTACTTCAACAATGAATTCCTGTACTTAACTACAGTTACATTTTCAGAATTATATTGTGACAGAATAAAATGCGCTATATTAGTATTAGGAAAAAAAACTCACTAAATAACAAGAAAAACTACTACATATAAGAGTATAATAAGTAAAATGACAAATATTAGGTTGGTAGGAAAATAATTTCAATTTATAACCATCCAATTAATATACATGCTTGCGACCTTTTTCATCTTCAATGCTTTCATCCCAAGCAGGAAATTTTCGGAACCATTATTGCACCGTTTGTTGCTTCACAGTATTCACACCAAAAGCATCGTTTAGTTTGCAAGCAGTTTCTGCTTCTTCACCACCCGTTTCGAATTCATACAAAAAAATGCTCTTATTTACTTCTTTCCTTTCTTTAATTCACTAGCTCAATTTGAAACAAAATTAATAATAAAACCAAAGTCGATGTTACAAAAATATAGACCGAGAAATGCACTTGAAAATGATATTAACATGACATGAAGAAATGACACTTTATTTGAAAAAAATAATGTCAAAATTCAGAAAAAAAACGCAATTATTTTCCTACCAACCAAACAGATCGATTGAGCCGTTCGCAGCACAAATCGATTAACTCCACTTTTTTATTTTTTTCAAATTTAAGGGGACCCGGTGGTCTAGAATTTTCGAAAAATCGATTTTTTTTTCGAAAGTATAGTATCTTAAAAATATACTGTTAAAATTTGATGACGAAATTCAGAGTATTTCAGGATCTACAGCCCATTAGAAGGTCAGGTAGGTAGAAGAATAAGTGGAGCCGGCAAAACTTTAAACGCGTTTATCTCGAAACTACTTTTTTTCGTCTTGCGGGGGCCAGAAAAAAAAACTACTTGACCGATTTGTCTGAAATTTTAATATGTTATTCTAAATAGTTCTAGCTCTCGCTCGGAAGTAAACTAATAGTTTCCGTAAAATATTTATATTTTTTTTATTAACAAAACATTCAAAAATACTAGTCGTTTTCAAACTTGTACTTTTGACTACGCGCCATTTTGTCAATTTTTTTTTTTATTCTACTTCCTGCGATAGCTATACTTATACTAATTAAAAATTCGTCAATTGTTTTATTTCAGATCAGAGGGAGAGATAAATCATCATTCACCACGCAATTCCATTTTTTTAGAGAGGGAGACTTCAGCATCATTTTTCTAATTTAAAAAAAAATTTTTTTTTGTCTTTATTTTCATTTTTATGTAGTTTATTAGTAATAAAATAAGTGTAAAAAAATTTGAAAGCATTATTCATTACCCTCATATAGAAAAAAATTTTTTAAAATAGCTTAAATTTTAGGCCGCTAGACCACCGGGTCCCCTTAAGCTTCAAAGTACTTGATTGCGTCTCTACTTTTTATAGCAACAACACATCTCCCTAATAATAAGTATTAACATCAATTAATGGCTATTTTACTTGGCCATTGAATAATTAATAATTTATTTCAGAAGCCAACCTGATTAATTCCGTAGTCTAAATGTAATTGTAAATCGCTGCAATTATTCAAATGCAGCAGCAAGTGCTCAATGATAACGGTAAATTGGTTAGGAGTGTTTATTCAGAAATAAAGTAAAATATATTAGTAAGTTGCAGTCTGATTGCCACAGACTCAAGTCTTGTTGATAACCTACGCAGTCAAGTCATGTTGATAATCCAATTCATGATTATCATGACTTAATTTTAATATTCCTAAATGCTATCGAATTCTATTCTATTCCTCTCCTTCTTCTCAACCAATACTTACTGATATAGTGATATGACAATTTGATAAAAAAAACAAACCCATAAATTGTGTAGTATTGTTCCATCAGAAAAAAGTACAGTCTGACTCGGCCTGCCTGCCGCAGGAGAAAGTACTTGTGAATACATAAACAATTATTTCAAATTGAACGTTTGTTCGTTTTAGAAAAAAAGAAATTATACCGTTATACTGAGATGTATCAGACTAATAATAAAAATTTGGATGTGGAAAAAGATGAATCTGATGGTTCTTCAATACGATTTACTAATAGGAATCTCGGCTCAAGGAAACGTTTATCACCTGATGATTGGTACAATATAATCAAAAATTGTAAAAAGAAAGCGCCATTTAATGTCATCCAAATGACTCATCAGGATTTTTTCTCAATAAATCCTTTAGAAAATTTAATCGTTAACAGAAAAGCAACCGTTACAGGGTGTCCAATAAATTGGCTTAAAATGCACTGGATAAAATTATAAAGGTCCAAATCACACCTCATACAATTCAAATATGACTTTAATGAAGATTCAGAATTTAATACCATTAATATAAGAAAATCCGCAGCAGGTATACCACTAGGTCTGAAAAATGTAGACCAGCCTTTGTTATATCCTATAGGAAGGAACTGTTACAAGAGAAAAGAGGAAAGACATGATGGACCTGTTAAAATTCATTCCTCCGATTAAACATGATTATAAAAATTAAGAACAAATCGAAATGATGGGATCTCACATACAGCTCACGAAGAAGACATCATTTATATTGGATCAATCAATAACAAATAATATATTGTAACAAAATAATTATATTCATTTTTACGAAAACTTTAAGAAAAAATCTATGATAAATAACTTTTTCTGTAATAAAAAAAATAATAATTTGAACACTGAGTTTAACGTTATTACTTTTTTTCACTTGCCAAATCGATTAATTCCCCTATTCACACAAAAATTGTGAAACTAGTGGCGATTGCTCTAAGACTATTTTAACTTCTTTGTTTTAAATATCGTTACATAAGAGTTACATCTGCATTTATGCATTCTACAATGTTCAGTTAGATTTATTGGGTGTTAGAATTAATTCGTAGCGTTTTCTTCATGAAAAAGATCGTTTATTTTAAATGAAATTAAAAAAACATATCATTCAAAGTATTGTCCACCGTTAACCACTACTTTTTCCCATCTTTCGGGCAGGAGACGAATACTACGTCGGAAGAACGCCTCGTCTTTAGATGCAATCCACGAATCGACCCATTTTTTGCAATCTTCATAAGAAGTGAGCTTATGCCCAGACAGGCCATAACTCATCGATCGAAACAAGTGGTAAGCAGAGAGAGCAATATCTGGAGAATACGGCGGGTGGGGTAGGACTTCCCATTTGAGCGTTTCCAAGTATGTTTTGACCGGTTTTGCGACGTGCGGACGAGCATTGTCGTGCTGCAAAATCACTTTGTCGTATCTTTCAAAGTATTCCGGCAGCTTTTCCTTCAATGCACGGCTCAAACGCATCAATTGTAGTCGATAACGATCCCCAGTGATGGTTTCATTCGATTTGAGCAGCTCGTAGTAGATCACACCCTTATAATCCCACCAAACACAGAGCATGAGCTTGGATCCATGGATATTTGGCTTCGCCGCTTGTGTTGATGGTTGGCCGGGCTTAACCCACGACTTTCTGCGCTTGGGATTGTCGCAATTGATCCAATTTTTATCGCCTATGACAATTCGATGCAAAATCTCTTCCTTTTCTCCCGTTGAAGAAGCAGTTCACAGGTAGAAAAACACCTTTCAATGTCCTTCGGTTTCAATTCGAATGGGACCCAATTTTCTTTGCTTTTGAATCATTCCCATGGCTTTAAGGCGTTTTTCTGCCGTTGGCAAGTCAACTCCCAACGATTCAGACAATTCTTGAAGTGTTTAACATGGGTCTTCATTAAGCAATGCCTCCAATTCTTCATCGTCGAACTTTTTCGGCTGCCCAGGTCGTTCCTTGTCCTCCGAGTCGAAATCACCACTTTTAAAACGTGAAAACCACTTCCGACACGTTTTCTCAGCTAGAGCATGGTCACCATAAACTTCCACTAAAATACGATGACTTTCGGCAGCACTTTTTTTCATGTTAATGTAATGAAGTAAAACTTCCAGCAAAAACAATTTATCCAGCACGAAATTCGACACATTCAATAAAGTACAAAGTGTTGTTATTTACGCTTCAACCAAATGACATATACCACTGAAACTGACGCCTAAGTACAGCTGTTTTACGGGGAATATTTAGTTAAAGGGAACAAGGGAAGAATGTACTACCTACGCCATCTCTTGTAAAACGCTACGAATTAATTCCAACACCTTATATATTATAAACGGAAATTAATAAACAGTGTACATTATTTCATCATATTCTTTCACTTTTTGTTTTGTGGAGTTAATTGATTTGTCCTGTGAGCGGCTCAATTGTGGATTTCGAGAAACACTAGTTGACGAAATCCCTCAGGTCAAAGTAAGCTTCGTTATTCATTATATTTTTTTCCCAAAAGACCTAGTTGTCTATATTGTACTTCAACAATGAATTCCTGTATTTAGCTACAGTTACAGTTTCAGAATTATATTGTGACAAAATAAGATGCGCTATATTAGTAATAGGAAAAATGCCTCGCTGAAAAACAAGAAAAACTACTACATATAAGAATATAATAAGTAAGGTAACAAATATTACGTTAGTAGAAAAATAATTGCGGTTTATTTCTTTACCAAAATACACATCGAAAAATGCACTTTAAAATGATGTCAACATGAACACAAAGAAATGACAAATTGAAAAAAATAATATTAGATTTCAGAAAACAAAAACCGCAATTATCTTCCTACCAACTTAATATCAATATTTTATTTAGTTATGTGTACGCATCTATTAAGTATGCAATATGAGAATAGAAAATTTTTCAGATATTTACTTTTCTCTATTTTACTAACATATCTTTGATCATCTAGCGGTACTTTTCATTTATAATAAATATCTAAATTTCCTCATCAGATAAATGCAAACAAATTAATAAAAAGTAAGTTGGTAAATCGTGTACAATCACCACTCGTAGATATACATTACACGACTTTGTATTTGATGTCTTATGTAACGTTTTTCTTAGAAATTCGGTCGATCAGCTGTGCGGGCAACCGAACTGCTTTGTTCGCTACACACAACGCGTAGGTTACATTCTTTTACGTATGAAATTACCACACTCTCACTAATGAGTCAGTTCTTAATAAAAGTCAATGCAACGTATACGTATAAAATATTTTTAGGCTCAATGCGTTATGATGTCAGCGATAACGTTAACCGCACAGATCACCGGAAAACGTGTGTATAAAATGTGTTGATAAAACGGAATTATCGATTCATTAATTCCAGATTGGTCACCTTGACTTATTCGTAGTATTTTCGAATAATCATACACGAATATTTTAATTCCTTCATTACTACTGACACTAATTTCTTATCAAATAAATTCAATTTACAAATAAAAAAAAATTATTATGAAGATAATATTAGGGTTGATGCAAAAATAATTCCGGATTTTATGTATCGAGTATAAGGGACGCATATATATGTTAAAATGATATTTATTTATCAAAATAAAGACCTGCACACATTTCTCCCAACGGGAAACAGGATTCTTTATTCATACAAGATAGAATTATGGGGTTCTAGAATTCGCGAATTCATCGAAAGCTCTTTGAGCTGATGCTTCTTCTTTAAAAACCTTCTCTCGTAGGAAATTACTCAAATGTTTAAAGAAATGATAATCTGTCGGAGATAGGTCCGAAGGATAAGGTGGGTGAGGTAAGGTTTCATAACCAAGTTAATTTCATTTTTTTAAAGTCATTTCTGAGACGTGTGGTCGAGCGTTGTCTTGAAGAAGAATTGATTCCCTTCGATTCACCAATACTGGCATCTTGTGGATTTTTTCAATTTCCTGACAATATTTTTCTGTTCTTATTGTTTCACCAGGATTTAAGAAGTTGTAGTGAATGATGCCATTTGCCGACCACCAAACAGTAACGATTATCTTTTTTTCATGAAGCTTCGGTTTAGGAAACTGTTTTCGTGCTTCTCCTCGATCTAGACAATGCGATTAACGTTTTCGATTGTTGTAGAGAATCCACTTTTCATCACATGTGACAATGCGATCAAGAAAGGGATCATTTTTGTTACACAAGAAAAAGCGCAGTACAGTTCTTTCATAGTTTGACTGCGAACTTTTCAAATCGTCCTCGAATAATTTTCACATACAGACAGATAGCAGAATATCATCTTTTTCTGTCGAAATTATAAACTAATGAACTATTAAATGAGTTACACGATATTGAATTAAATTACTTGTAAAGAAAACCCGTAAATATTTTTTAGAACCAGTACCGATCCATCAAACAGGTAAAATATGTTTTGAAATTTATTTCTTTACAATAATGGTTTAAAATTTTACATTATGTTATAGTTCTTTTCAATTACAAAAATAGCCTTGAAATAGTTACGAAAATGCAAATATCATCTTAAATTCATAATTATTTAATATAAAACACAATCACACATATATGTAAATATAAATACATATATATATATATATATATATATATATATTGTATATATATATATATATATATACACACATATATATATATATGTATATATATATTGTATATATATATACACATATTATATATACATATATACATATATATATATATATATATATATATATATATATATATATATATATGAGGTGCATTGACAGTCGCTGATCACATGTAGACGAATCTAGGTGCGTATATTGTGGCCAGTGACAGATGTCTCTTATGTCATTTGAAGTGTGAACATTTCTCACTAAAATTCAGTCATCAGATGCGATCCTTTGTTTACACAAGTGCTTTTCTATTACCGAATCAAAATGGAACGCGATAAGTTATTTATCCGATGTGTACTTCTACACTACTGTGATTCGAAAAAAGTGCAGCTGAAGCTCATCGATTGCTTACGAAAACTTATGATGATTTGCTTCATCGAAAACAGCACACAGACATTGGTTTCGACGATTCAAAAGTGGTAATTGTGACGTTCACGACAAACAACGGCCAGGTCAATCGAAAAAGTTCGAAGATGAACAAGTGCAAGCTCTGTTGGAAGAAAACCCTGCTCAAACATACAAAGAATTGATTCAACAGATCGAAGTCGTTAAATCAACAATTTCACGACCTTTACAAGCCATGAAAAAGATCCAGAAAGAAGGGAGATTACTGCCACATGAATTGACCGAAAATGCCATTGCGTAATCGTTTAAACAACTCGATTTCCTTGCTTTCAAGGCATAAAAAGAAGAGTTTCTTGTGACGTATCGTGTCTGGTGATGAAAAATACATCTATTTGAACAAACCGAAACGCAAGAAATCATAGGTTGTTCCTGCCCAACCATCAATATCAACACCTAAGTGAAATATCCACGGTAACGAAGAAACGCTCTCTATTTGGTGAGATATGGAGGATGTCGTGTATTATGAACTATTGAAACCGAAGAAGACAATCATTGCCGAACGTTATCGACAGCACTTGGAGTGTTTGAATGATAATTTGATGCAAAAACGACCATCAATTGCATCAAATCACCGAAAAATGATTCTTCTCCATGATAACGCTCGGTCCCATGTCTCTCTAGCGGTGAAACAAACTCTGATGAAGCTCGAATGGGAGGTTCTCCCTCACTCAACGTATTTTCCGGACCTTACTCCATGCGATTACCATCTGTTCCGATCAATGCAACACGCTTTGTAATACACACATTTCCATAACTACAGAGAAGTCGAAAATTGTGTTGCTGAATGGATTGGCTCAAAAGACAGGCCATTATTTCGTCGCGGAATTCAACTTCTGCCAGAAAAGTGGGTAAAAGTCATTGCTTCCGATGGAAAATTTAATGAATGTTTTCACACATTTTGTTACTGAAATAAATGCTCAAAAACCCAAAAAAAAAAACGGCATTCAATGCAACCTCCTAATATATATGAGCCGTTTTTTTGAAAATTATACAAGTCCATTTTTGGAAAAAAGTAATTAATGGTAGTTTTAGTCAGACATAGATATCCTCTTTTTATATTTATAAACACACAGTCAGTAGTATGCAATATCGTCATAAATTAATCAAAAGAAGTTGAACTCTAAAATGTCGCAGGAATGTTTTTGTTGAAAGTGGAATAAGTCGATTAGTAATAATGATAATTGAAAAAACTTTCTAATCTCATTAATTATTAATTATAACCATTTCAGTGTACACTGCCCTTACAGTGCCCTTAAAGTCCTTACAGTAGATAATAGCACTGATGTGATTAAGAATTGTTCAATCAGCCGACAATAACATAAACATTATTGACCATAAATTTCTGTTGTCGGGTCATTCATTTCTTCCAAACGACAGAAATTTTCGAGTTGTGGAAACAGCACTAAGGAATAAGGACCATTTATATACTTCTCAAGACTATTATAATGTAATAAAGAATTGCCGGAAAAAATAGCTTCCTTTTATATAAAATGAAGCGAGAAGATTTTGTCTCAACGAAATCACTAGAAGAAATAATATCAAACAGGGAAAAAATACGGACGGAGAAATTATACATTGGCTGAATATATGCTGAATGAGGTTTAAACGGGATGAACCGCACAAAATTTTCTATAAAATCTCTATGGAAGAAAATGCGCAATTTAACGATTTTGATTTATTTGTAAAATTAGAAAGGCCTAAAAACTGTATCAAAATTACTATTTTACCACTGTACACAACTTCAAGACCTAAGCAAGAGAGAAGTATAGAGATATGACGAGTTTACTGCCTTACATACCTCCTATTCACCATAAATACTTCACTATGCTAAGTGTAAGGGAGAAATAAGATTGAAATATGAATAAGTTGTGTTATTATTAGTTATCTTAACAGAGTAATTTACTTTTCATACTTGTTTATTTATGAATTCATTATATAATATAACTGAAATTATTTCTTAATAAACTCGATTATTCGTTTACTTACATATCTACATTTTAATTGTTATTTTTTACATTAAAAATACATTTCAGAAAAACCAACTTCAATTAAAATATAAATTTAAAATTTGCTATTATTTATACTTTTCATAATTTGTTATTATTGATAGTGGTATAAGTCCATTTGTAATTAGAAATTCGTTCATTTTCTTTAACATGTTTATTAATTATTAATGCATAATAAAATTTAACAAGTTTATAATTTTAAAAACATCACCCGAATTGATTAACGTTTGCCAATATTTTTAAGTTGATTCAAACGCAACCCATTAAATATCTCAATGTTTGAATAAATGTAATTATACCACTTTCAAAAACAACCGCTCATATATATATATATATATATATATATATATATATATATATATATATATATATATATATATATATATATAAATAATATGCATACATTTATACTTTCTTCGAAATTCAAACACGACTATTCTTCTTATAATAAATTCAATTATCGATAATTCTATACAAATTTAAATATGATAAGTGAGAATTTTTAAAGTTTCGTATTTCATTGTAAAATATGAATAATATTTCTGAATTTAAATGAAATACAACTAAAATGTTCAAAGTTTAACATAAAAATTCACATTAAATATCTTCATAATGAGACCATACAATTGATGCATATATTTTTATTAAATGTTAATGCATAATAAAACCAACAAGTTTATAGTTCTAAAAACATCACCCGAATTGATTAACGTTTGCCAATATTTTTAAGTTGATTCAAACGCAAACCCATAAATATCTCATTGTATGAATAAATGGACTTGTACCACTTTCAAAAACAACCGATCATATATATATATATATATATATATATATATATATATATATATATAAATAATATCCATACATTTATACTTTCTTCGAAATTCTATCACGACTATGCTTCTTATAATAAATTCAATTATCGATAACTCTATAGAAATTTAAATACGATCAGTGAGAAATTTTAAAGTTTAATATTTCATTGTAAAATATGAATAATATTTCTGAATTTAAATGAAAGACAACTAAAATGTTCAAAGTTTAACATAAAAATTCACATCAAATATCTTCATAATGAAACCATACAATTGTTGCATATATTTTTATTACTTATTAATGCATAATAAAATTTAACAAGTTTATAGTTCTAAAAACATAACCCGATTTGATTAACGTTTACCAATATTTTTAAGTTGATTCAAACGCAAACCTTTAAATATCTCATTGCATGAATAAATGGACTTACGAGTATACCACTTTCAAAAACAACCGCTCATATATATATATATATATATATATATATATATATATATATATATATGCGTATATATATATATATATATATATATATAATATCCATACGTTTATACTTTCTTCGAAATTCTATCACGACTATGCTTCTTATAATAAATTCAATTATCGATAATTCTATACAAATTTAAATATGATCAGTGAGAATTTTTAAAGTTTCATATTTCATTGTAAAATATGAATAATATTTTTGAATTTAAATGGAAGACAACTAAAATGTTTAAAGTTAAACATAAAAATTCACATTAAACATCTTCATAATGGAACCATATAATTTTTGCATATATTTTTATTATTTATTAATGCATAATAAAATTTAACAAGTTGATAGTTCTAAAAACATCACCCGAATTGATTAACGTTTACCAATATTTTTAAGTTGATTCAAACGCAAACCCATAAATATCTCAATGTTTGAATAAATGGACTTGTACCACTTTCAAAAACAACCGCTCATATATATATATATATATATATATATATATATGTATATATTGACAATAATAATAAAAAAATGTATTATTTATTTATGAAGATGTCATTTTCCAAAGAACTAATTCTAATTTGATGATAATGATGTTATGAAAAAAACTCGTCCGAACACGACATCCTGGTTTATAAAAAATAAATGCTTTTAAGAATTCTCAAATTCTAAAAATAGATAAAAAATCGAGAACCAAGTACGATTCAATATTAATACGAATAATCATAATAAAAAAAATCATTAATTATTTACTTAATTCTCCTTTAAAACGTGCATCCGTGTTGATGAAGCAAAAATGTACGTCATCGTCCATGTACATATAAGAATAATGTAACGACCTCTTGGAGAGCTGAGTCACGTTTACGAGATCGCTCACGAGATTATGTATATATATATATATATCTTGTACTATTATTAACGAGAACCGGGTTAGTTGTGTACGCCTCTTCGGACATTAATAGAGAATTATTAATCAAAAGGACTATTACTTGAATGAAAAACGATTGTTTACAGATTAGATGATAATTTTGTTATATTCGATAGCTTAGGTCAAGTTTACAGGATCTACAAGCGTGTTGCTGTTTGGGTTTTTTCAACGGATAATGTTTACAAAATATCGCATGATTAATAAAACTTATTTCTGGCGTATGGGTTTTCTTGTAATTCAAACTACTAACAATGTAGATTTAAATTTAGATTACATAACAATTTATATATATATATATATATATATATATAATATAAAATGTACAATACAGATATCAGAAAATATAATAGAATATTACAATACAGAAAAAATCTAGAAATTGATTCACTGAAATTGGAAGGAAATAAAAGAGATTTACTTTCAACAGTGTGCTAGCAAGCATGAGAAGTAAAATATAATTAAAAGCGAAATTAATAATAAAACCAAAGTCAGTGTAACCAGAATACAGACTGAAAAATGCACTTTAAAATGATATTAACGTGAACACGATGAAATGACACTTCCATTAAATAAAATTAAGGTTGGAATTCAGAAAAAAACGCAATTATTTTCCTACCAAACTAATAATTCATTTTTGAAATAAAACTTTATATAAAATTTTTCATTTCTTCCCACAACGATCTACAAGTTCTTTCTTCATATAGATAGGGCCATCAATTACTTTATTCAAAATCACTTTCAAATCAAAGATTATAATAGTAAAGGGAGTACTTTTCGAAAAAAAAGTTATAAGATCATTTGTATTTATTTTTGTCTACGTAGTCACGCTATACTTCTTTTATTTATATTAGATCCACTTGTGTTTATACAAATGTATATATATATATATATATATATATATATATATATATATATATATATTACGACAATTGAGGTTAGAATTCCGAAAACAAAAATCGCAATTATTTTCCTACCAAACTAATAATTAATTTCTGAAATATATCTTTATATAAAATATTTCATTCTTACCACACCAATCTACAAGTTCTTCCTAGATAGGGGCATCAATTACTTTATTCAAAATCACTTTAGAATTATAAATATTAACACATCTATATACCTTTTTAAAAATAAATGCGGCACTACTATAAATTTTGAAACTATACTTTTTTTACTTATATTAGATCCACTTGTGTTTATATATGTATATATATATATATATATAAATTGTTTTAATATATATATATATATATTAAAACAATTAAGGTTAGAATTCCA
>CM068317.1:12734254-12759254 GCA_034766995.1 Acanthacorydalis orientalis | reverse complement strand
AAAATAAGTGTAAAAAAATTTGAAAGCATTATTCATTACCCTCATATAAAAAAAATTTTTTTAAAATAGCTTAAATTTTAGGCCGCTAGACCACCACGTCCAGGAAGACCGATCGAAGTTGATAATGATAAAATAAAGACATTGATCGAATCGAATCAGTGTTCAATAATACGAAAGGTTTCTGAGAATCTGACATATCAAAATTGAGCTTTTAAAACCATTTAAAACAACTTGGATGCGTTAGTAAGGTTTATATTTGGGCACCATATGAGCTCAAAAAAATTCATCTCACTAAGCGCATTGGTATCTGCAATTCTTTCTCGAAAAATGAAGAAAAAGATCCATTTTTGAAACGTATAATAACAGGCGATGAAAAATGGATCGTCTACAGTAACGTCGAACGAAAAATATTGTGCAGCAAGAGAGATGAACCTGCTCAAAGCACTTCAAAATCAGATATTTACTAAAGGAAGATTACGCTGTAAGTCTGGTGGGATTTCAAAGGTATTGTATATTTTGAGCTGCTCCCAAGGAGCCAAACCATTAATTCGGACATGTACTGTCGTCAAATGGATAAATGGATAAATGCCATCTAACAGAAGCATTCAGAAATGGTGAATCGGAAATGTGTTGTGTTTCACAATGATAACGCAAGATCACATACAAGTTTGGTCACTCGTCAAAAATTGTTGTATCTTGGATGGAATATGTTACCATATCCACAATATTCACCAGACCTCATACCATCAGACTACCATTTGTTTCATTCTTTGCAAAACGCGTTAAATGGTGAAACATTCACAGCTGATGAGGACATCAAATCGTTCTTAGAACTGTTTTTTACCGAAGAAGATAAGCACTTCTTTGAGTGCGGAATCATTAAGTTGCTTGAAATATGGTAAAAGGTAATCGAACAAAATGGACAATATTGTTTATTAAAAAAAAATTTTCCTATAAAAAATTCGCCTTTCATTTACATAGAAAAAATGCAATTATTTATTAAAAAAAATTAAATTATTTTTTTTCAATCCGTTACGAATAACGTCAACTCTTTTAATTAGTTTCAAATATAACAAAATATTATTTAATAGTGTATATAACGGACAATTAGTTAGTGCTTAAAGTATAAATCTACCATACCTAATTAATGTAACATAGCATAGATGGAAAGATAGAAATAACAAATTGTTGTATGCAGTCGACATCATTGTATTACTGTCAGCATCAATTATTGTTTTGCAAAGAGGATTTGAGATGTCAGAAGGGATACTGTTGTATTAAGAAACTAAAAAAAAAAACTAAAATTGAGTGTGTTCAGAAAACAGAATATAAATAATAAATAAATACAAATATTTACTGGTTGTAAAACAGCAGAGGAAATGGCATTTATACCACATAATGGTGATTAGTAGCTATCAAAGAGCTATGCACAGTATTAGAAAATATATATATATATATATATATATATATATATATGTATATACATACATATATATATATATATATATATATATATATATATATAATTAGAGTGGTAAGAAAATAATTACGGTTTTTGTTTCATGCATTCTAAACTTACTTTTTCAGTGTCATTTCATTTCATCGTGTTCATGTTAATATAATTTTAATGTGCATTTTTCGATCTGTAATTTGGTAACATCGACTTAAGTTTTATCATTAATTTTGGTTCAAACTGAGTTAGTGAATTAAAGATAGAAAAGAAGCAAGTAAGAGCAATTTTTTGTATGAGTTCTAAACGGGTAATAGAGCAGCAGAAACTGCTTGTGAACTTAACGATGGTTTTTGTGTGGATACTGTTATAACTTGTCCAGCGCAACTGTGGTACCAAAAAATTCGTACTGTGGACGAAAACCTTGAAGATGAGGAAGGTCAAGGGCGTATTGCTTCAGTTCATAACGACCAACTGAAGGCATTAGTTGAATCAAAACCTCGCACAACAATTCGGGAACTTGCACAAATGTTAAGTGTTAGTCATCCAACAGTTCGGGACCACTTAAAATTACTTAAATTAAGAAATGTATACGAATTTGAATGTCATAAGCCGGAATTATTTTTTTACCAACCTTTTTCATGGATATATTATATATATATATATATATATATATATATATATATATAAACAGAAACATATTCTTTTAATTTATGTTATATATTTATAATAAACTTATGGGGTAAAAACAACCCAGATAATTTTTCAGAGCTACATTTAATAAAAAAAACTTAGAATTATGACACTAAACAATACATTCATGTCGTATATACAATAAATGAAATAAAAATAAGTTTTAACTAGCTAATCACCTTTTAAAATCGACTAATAAAGAAATTTTTATATTAGGTTGGTAGAAAAAAAATTTCGCTTTATAACATTCAAATTTATGTACATTTTTTCATTTGTGTTCCAGAACTGTTGGATGACTAGCGCCATTAAACTTAGACATTAATCATCCAACACTTATGGACCATATAAAATCACTTAAATTAAAAAATGTATACGAATTTGAATGTCACAGCCCATAATTATTTTTCTACCAACCTTTTTCATGCATATTATATATATATATATATATAAACAGAAACATTCTTTTAATTTATGTTGTATATTTATAATAAACTTGTGGAGTAAGAAGAACCCGGATAATTTTTCAGAGCTACATTTAATAAAAAATACTTAGAATTATGACACGAAACAATACCTTCATGTTGTATATAAATGAAATAAAAATAAATTTTAACTAGCTAAGTGCCTTTTAAAATTGACTAATAAAGAAATTTTTATATTAGGTTGACAGAAAAATAATTGCGGTTTATAACATTGAAATTCATATACATTTTTTCATTTGTGGTTCAGAACTGTTAAATGACTAGCGCCATTAAACTTAGGTATTGGTTATCCAACAGTTCTGGACCACAAAAAATCACTAAAATTAAAAAATGTATACAAATTTCAATGTCATAAACCCCAATTAATTTTCCACCAGCCTAATACATGTATATATCATATATATATATATATATATATATATATATATATATATATATATATATAAACATATTCTTTTAATTTATGTTATATATTTATATTAAACTTATGGGGTAAGAAGAACCAGGATAATCTTCCATAGCTACATTTTATAAAAAAACTTAGAATTATGACACTAAACAATACATTCATGTTGTATATAAATGAAACAAAAATAAGTTTTAACTAGCTAATCGCTTTTTAAAATTGACTAATAAAGAAATTTTTATATTAGGTTGACAGAAAAATAATTACGGTTTATAACATTCAAATTCATATATGTTTTTTCATTTGTGGTCCAGAACTGTTGGATGACAAGCGGCATTAAATTTAGACATTAGTCATCCAATAGTTCTAGACCAAATAAAATCACTTAATTTAAAAAATGGATACGAATTTGAATGTCATAGCCCACAATTAATTTTTTACAATCCTTTTTCATGTATGTATGTATGTATGTATATATATATATATATATATATATATATATATATATATAAACAGAAACATATTCTTTTAATTTATATTATATATTTATAATAAACTTATGGAGTAAGAAGAACCAGC
This sequence comes from Acanthacorydalis orientalis, assembly GCA_034766995.1. NCBI lineage: Eukaryota > Metazoa > Arthropoda > Insecta > Megaloptera > Corydalidae > Acanthacorydalis > Acanthacorydalis orientalis. The sequence continues at coordinate 12,755,644 of CM068317.1, read as the reverse complement.
ATAATCTTCCATAGCTACATTTAATAAAAAAAACTTAGAATTATGCCATTAAACAATACATTCTTGTTGTATATAAATGAAACAAAAATAAGTTTTAACTGGCTAATCGTCTTTTAAAATTGACTGATAAAGAAATTTTTATATTAGGTTGGCAGAAAAATAATTGCGGTTTATAACATTCAAATTCATATACATTTTTCCATTGGTGATCCAGAACTGTTGGATGACTAGCGCCATTAAATTTAGGCATTAGTCATCCAACAGTTCTGGACCACATAAAATCACTTAAATTAAAAAATGTATACGAATTAGAATGTCAAAACCGTAATTATTTTTCTATCAACATAATACATACACACACACACACACATATATATATATAAACAGAAACATATATTTTTAATTTATGTTATATATTTATAATAAACTTATGGAGTAAGAAGAACCCGGATAATTTTTAAGAGCTACATTTAATAAAAAAAACTTAGATTTATGGTCCAGAACTGTTGGACAAGCGCCATTAAACTTAGGAATTAGTCATTCAACAGTTCTGGACCACATAAAATAACTTAAATTAAAAAATGTATACGAATTTGAATGTCATAAACCGCAATTATTTTTCTACCAACCTTTTTCATGCATATTATATATATATATATATATATATATATTTATATCAAAATATGATACTTTATGCACATTTTTACTTTAAGGAAGACAGGATACCAAGTTATCCATTTTGGAGCACAAGAAATTTCATTACAGATGTATATATAAATTTCAATTATCTCAAATTCCAGAGTCTAATTTTCATTGTACTCAATGATTATTTCCATATAACATATGAATATAAAATATTTTATAAGTGTAAAGGTACAGAAGGTGTTGGAGATATATATTTGTCAGAATAATACAACCACAAAAATTTTGTATTCGTTTTTCCTCCCTCATGACAATCGATTTAATAATCTATTACAAAAAATATTACTTTTGAAACTGTATTAATTAACAATAAAAAAAATTAAACAATAATCTTGAATGAAATTGAAAGTGAAGCAAATCGTTCAGGGTGTGGTCAGAAAATATTATATCGTTTTGGTCGTTCTTTTGGATTAATTAAGTGTTTGTTCTCCACTACTAGTTTCGATGCGAGTGCCGTCCTCAAATAGATGTTGAAGACTCTTTAATATTCACCTATAGATGGCACTTGTGTCAAAACTAATAGGGAAGAATAGACACTTAACTTGTCTACAAGAATGTAAACCAGCGGTCAGTATTGGCTCCTTATAGGCTGATAAAAATTAATAGAGGGTCTATGAACCCCAAAAGGTAGATTTGAGGTCGATAAATAAATTGAATGCATATCGTACATGCGCACATATTCTATATGCTGCCCCCTGGCGTGTAACAAATATGTAAGAACATGAAGGTTTATGGATTGTGCTAAGTAATTTCGAACAGAATATATCAAATATTACTGCAATTCATCAGGCTCAACCATCACATTAAGAACAAACTTTAGTGAATTAATAGATATACTTATATTCAATTATAAATTGTATTATAATTCATATATATTTTTATATTTACTGTTTTTTTTTAAAAAAAAATATCATTTATTAAATTTTATTGTAAATATTATTCAACTGTATTTCTGTTTTCAATATACTCCTGTGTATTACTAACAAGGCTAATAATATTCACCATCATCATCATTTATTAAGGGGACCCGGTGGTCTAGAATTTTCGAAAAATCGATTTTTTTTTTCGAAAGTATAGTATCTTAAAAATATACTGTTAAAATTTGATGACGAAATTCAGAGTATTTCAGGATCTACAGCCCATTAGAAGGTCAGGTCAGTTTCTTGAGAATATACTTGCTTGAAACTTTAAACGCGTTTATCTCGAAACTACTTTTTTTCGTCTTGCGAGGGCCAGAAAAAAAAAACTACTTTACCGATTTGTCTGAAATTTTAATATGTTATTCTGAATAGTTCTAGCTCTCGCTGGAATGAAAACTAATAGTTTCCGTAAAATATTTATATTTTTTTTATTAACAAAACATTCAAAAATACTGGTCGTTTTCAAACTTGTACTTTTGACTACGCGCCATTTTGTCAATTTTTTTTTTTATTCTAATTCCTGCGATAGCTATACTTATACTAATTAAAAATTCGTCAATTGTTTTATTTCAGATCAGAGGGAGAGATAAATCATCATTCACCACGCAATTCCATTTTTTTAGAGAGGGAGACTTCAGCATCATTTTTCTAATTAAAAAAAAATTTTTTTTTTGTCTTTATTTTCATTTTTGTGTAGTTTATTAGTAATAAAATAAGTGTAAAAAAATTTGAAAGCATTATTCATTACCCTCATATAAAAAAAATTTTTTAAAATAGCTTAAATTTTAGGCCGCTAGACCACCGGGTCCCCTTAAATACAGTCAGTGAAAAATGTTTTTAACAATTCTTAAATATCATTTTTATTATCAATTTCAAAACTACAAATATTTATTCAAAAATTTACAGGAAAAATGTTAACCCTAATATGATCTTCGGGTGAATTTTCACTCAATTTTATTTTTAACATACTATAACTACCTAAAAATACAAGTTATAACTTTATGCTTTTTGTGATTTATTTAAAACTATAATCACAGCTTTAAAGGTCAATATTAAATATATAAAATTATTTATATTTCAATACATGGAAAACTTATGCTAGCGGTCTTCGGATGGAATTTCACCTCACAATATTTTATGTTTATATATAAATAGAGTGTTTATAAAATGCATGTACATTAATGAGTCATAGGACACACGGAAGAAAATAATGAAGAAATGTTTGCAGAGAGTAGTGATATGTCCGAGAATGAAGCAAATATCGTGCCCATTCCAAAAGTACCCTTTTTATCAAAGGATAAGAAAGTTACATGGACAAATGTATTGAGTAAACAAAAAGGAAAGACACGAAATGAAAATATAATAAAGGATAAAGTTGGAATTACACGTTACATTACCTCTCGAATCGAAACTATCAAAGATACCTTTGAATTATGCTTTACCCAATCTATACAAAAGATCGTTATTGACAATAAAAATATAAAGGGTCAGTGAAAATTGGAAAGACATGGATCATATTACAATTCAAGCATATATTGGAATACTTATCGTATCCAGTGTCTATAAATCACATACAAATATTTGTTAAAAAATTTACATGAAATATTTTAATATCGAGAGGGAGGCGCAATTGTAGTTTCAATTTTCAGAGGGGGTCGATAAAAATGATAATTTTTTGTAACGGGTCAATATATGAAAGAGGTTAGGAACTCCTTATGTAGACCAACAGGACAACATATCAATAGGATCGTAGGTATAAAACATACAATTATAATTATTAATTGAAATGTCGACCAAAATTTTAAAAAATGGGTGCAAAATGAATATCACAGTTACAGAACCAAAAAAAATGTTTTCTAATATTTCTTTGTAATACAGTCAACACTCCTATAACACGGTACTCTCATAATGCGATTTCCATATAAATCGGAGCAATAATTGTGACGGGCCTTCTATAACGCGATACTCTTTAGACACGGTTGCTATATAATACACCTTAATTTGCTTTAAGTTAATTAGCTTAATTAGTAACTTATTTAGCCAAAAAAATGTTTTTTAATATTTCTTTGTAATACAGTAAACACTCCTATAGCACGGTACAATCATAATGCGATTTCCACATAAAGCGGAGCAATAATTGTGATAGCCCTTCCATAACGCGGTACTCTTATGACACGGTTGCTATATAAAACAACTCAATTAACTTTAATCAAATTAACTTAATGTGCTTAATTAACTTAATTAGCAACTTATTTAACCAAAAAATTGTTTTCTTAATATTTTTTTGTAATACAGTAAACACTGATATAGCACGGTACTCTCATAATGAGATTTCCATATAAAGCGGATAAATAATTATGACAGCCCTTCTATAACACGGTACTCTTATGACACGGTTTCTATTTAATACAACTTAATTAGCTTAAGCAGTCTCCCTATACCATAAGTTTTTCTATTACATTTTGACGGTTGAAATTAATGGGGAATATCCCTGTTCTTTTCATGCGCGTACATCACCATTTTTCTATATCATTTGTTAGGGAATTCCCCTGTACGCGCAGAAACGATGCAGCACTGCTGTTTTTTTTATCAAAACTAATCACACGGTGCATTGAGAATGCAGTTTTCATATAATGCAGAACGAGTCAACCTGATTTATATGAACTTAGTACCGAATTTCAGTTAACGCGGTTTCCATATAACGTGGTACGAATTAATCGCGTTATAGGAGGGCTGACTGTAACATGAAACTCGTTACCAATTGACCTATATTTATAAATCTTTAGATGCAGAAAAACGTTTGAGAAAACAGCATTCATAAAATATGTGCACAGCGCCGCGACTCAGCTACAAGGCGCACATACACACACACAGCTGATTTATTAATAAGCCTTCAACAGGTGAACAATATCTCATTTCAAATCTTCTAATTGCTATTACGAAACGTGCAATTATAAATTTTTTATCACCATAGGTCAAAACGTGAATAATTGTCCACATATTTTATACAATTCGTACGGATTATGAAGATTTATGAATACACCGAAAACGTTTCATCTCGACGCGATAAGATGGATAACGTTTGTAAAAAAAAAAAAAATCCGATACACACACTTGTGCACAAACGGCGATTACGAAACGGTCCGGTTACGCAACGGCACACACGCCCTGTTCGTGTTTCGTCTGAAAATACACACATGCATGCAGAAACACAACGAAGACAATGATTTTTCGTATTCCAGTTTTGTTATGTAACAACAGTTCAGTTTCCTGAAACAGCATCCTAAATATTACACAGATCTGTGCTTCCTGCATTCACTGTTTCATAGTGAGAGAACACGTCGTCGCTGTCGTCGTCGTCTTCGGCGACGACGACGGACAAAAAACATTTCAAAATCGAAAGAGAAACTTAATCGGCAGTAAAAATAAAAAATTATTATACATAATTTCACATATTTAATGAGTGCTGGTCCGTAAACGAGGTTAGAGTTCACCGTTTTGCTGTTCATGTCGCATAAACGGTGACGACGAACGTCAGGTTCAAATCCTGACATGCTGACGCGCGAATATTTGTTACAACTGCTGCTGCAACATAACGCGACACTGTACTCAATTTTAGAGAATTATGTGACGATGTGCTATGATGGAATTCGTAGATATACATACGGGTGTATACGTGCGTTTTAGAAATCGTTTTCCGTCTGCACAGAAATCGTAAAGGGAACAACGACAACGTTCAACTGTGACACAAAACGTTTGTACGCGATTATATTGAAACGAAAAAATGAAAAATGTTTCAATTTAAACACGATCTGAATTGATACACGATATTCGAATAATAATCATGAACGAAATAAAGTGAAATGATAGGAATAAGACGATAAACAAAGATAATAAGAGATTGTTTTAGAAGTAGAAAAACTAAATACTTAATAAATATAAAAGAAATCGAAAATTTAACACCAGAACCACCGACAGTTAAGACGAAGCTATTTCTACGAAAACCACTCAAAATGACCGGTCTTTAAGAAATTCGTAATAATAGAATATTTTTATATTTATTGACTTATTAGTTTCTTACAAAAAGAATTCCATGTTCCGAAAGTGCCGAACTTCAAGAAAAACGACCTAGAATACGGCGTTAAGTGATTTTAAGCATGATAATGTCCGTTTACATTCTGATAACGTTACACAAGCGGTAATTCGAGAACTTGGTTCGGAGGTTATTCTATATCCGCCCTATTCTTCTGATCTTCCTCTATCCGATTTTTAAGTGTTTCGCTCTCTATCCAACAAACTTCGAGGAAACTCCTTTAATAACGACGCGGCTCTTAAAAATTGGCTCGACGACTTCTTCACCTCCAAACCACCGCATATCTTCAGGCGTGGAGTTGACAAATTGTCAGAATATTGGGAGGCAATCGTAAACAATGTAGGAGAATATATTGTTAATTAGTTTATGTATTTTGTTTATTTAAAAAAAATTAAATTTAATAAAAACGCTATGAACTTATACATCAATCAAATATATATATATATATATATATATATATATATATATATATATATATATATGTATATATATATGCACACACCTCATACATATATATATACATATATATATATATATATATATATATATATATATATATACATATATATACATATATATACATATATATACATATATATACATATATATACATATATATATATATATATATATATACATACATATATATATATATATATATATATATATATATATATATATATACATATATATATATGTATAAATAAACACACATATATATATATATATATATATACAAACTTATATGTATATATATATGTAAACATATATATATATATATATATATATATATATATATATATATATATATATATATATATATATGCATATATAATATGTAGTGTCAATTTAGTTTTACAGGCATTTTCTCTACATAAATCAAACACATCGTTTGTTTAATTATATCTTCTGTCATTATCATAAGTTGTATTAAAAGAATAAAATTATCATTTTATGTTTGTATATCCATCAAGAATATCTTAATGTGTATAATGATCTTACTCCTTGTGTATCACACGAGTCTATCTTCTATGACTACTTTCAGCTCTTGTATGATCTTTAGTTACCTACTATGTACGATATACCTGAAGATGACACAAGAGACAAATAAAAGTAAATATATATATATATATATATATATATATATATATATATATATATATATATATATATATACACATATATATAAATTGTAAAGACTCAGATCACCAAAAATATATTTTAAACAATGTCACTACCTTTTTGAAGTGGTTAGAAAATATAATAAAAATTCTTTAAAATAACTAATATAATATCTGCAGACATTAATAGCGTTCCTAAAATATTCGATTAATAAAAAAAGAACAAACAATAATGGACATTCGTAAATTGTTAAATAAGTAATTAGAGGCTATATATATATATATATATATATATATATATATATATATATATATGTATATATATATATAATTATATATATATATATACACACACAAAATATATATTACGTTGGTAGGAAAACAATTACGGTTTTTGTTATCTGAATTCTTACCTTAATTTTTTTCAATGGAAGTGTCATTTCATCGTTTTCATGCTAATATTATATCATTTTAAAGTGCATTTATGTATATATATATATATATATATATATATATATATATATATATATGTGTGTGTGTATATGTATATATAAATTATAAAGTCTCATATCATCAACAATGTTTTTAAATAATGTCACTACCTTTTTGAAGTGGCTAGAAAATATAATAAAAATTCTTTAAAATAACTAATATAATACCTGAAGACATTAATAGTGTTCTTAAAATATACGATTAATGAAAGAGAACAAACAATAATGGGCATTCGTAAATTGTTAAAAAAAAGTAATTAGAGGCAATATATATATATATATATATATATATATATATATATTATCGGTAAGAAAATAATTACGGTTTTTGTTTTCTGAATTCTTACCTTAATTTTTTTCAATGGAAGTGTCATTTCATCATGTTATTGCTAATATTATATCATTTTAAAGTGCATTTATATATATATATATATATATATATATATATATATATATATATATATATATATATATAGATAGATAGATAGATAGATAGATAGATATAGATATATATGAATTATAAAGACTCACATCGCCAAAAATATATCTTAAATAATGTCACTATGATTTTGAAGTGGTAAGAAAATATAATACAAATTCTTTAAAATAACTAATATAATACCTGAAGACATTAATAGTGTTCTTAAAATATACGATTAATGAAAGAGAACAAACAATAATGTACATTCGTAAATTGTTAAAAAAAAGTAATTAGAGGCAATATATATATATATATATATATATATATTCGGTAAGAAAATAATTACGGTTTTTGTTTTCTGAATTCTTACCTTAATTTTTTTCAATGGAAGTGTCATTTCATCATGTTATTGCTAATATTATATCATTTTAAAGTGCATTTATGTATGTATATATATAGAGAGAGATATATAAGAATTATAAAGACTCACATCACCAAAAATATATCTTAAATAATGTCACTTTTTTTTTGAAATGGTAAGAAAATATAATAAAATTCTTTAAAATAACTAATATAATACTTGAAGACATTAATAGCGTTCCTAAAATATTCGATTAGTAAAAAAAAGAACAAACATAAATTTAAAAAAAAAATAATTTGAGACGACATATACATTACGTTGGTAGGAAAATAATTACGGTTCTTCTGAATTCTAACCTTATTTTTTTCAGTGAAAGTGTCATGTCATGGTGTTTATGTTAATATCATTTTAAAGTGCATTTATATATATATATATATATATATATATATATATATATATATATATGTATATATATAAGTAATTAATCTATTCGAATCAGAGTTCCTATGTCTGCTCTCTGAGCATCATTGCATCCTCATGAAAATACACATAAGTGGAACAAAATTAACAATGAACGATTATTTAGTATTTCAAGACGAAAAATTTTTAATGAACTATTTATTTGTGAAAAATATGAAACTCAGTCCCCATTATTTCAATTTATATACATGAAGCGCGATATAATTTGGCACGACTTCATGTTCACACTCCTAATAATAAAAGTACAATTTAGTATCTCATCATACAGTTTAGTATTTTACTTTTCCAAATTTAGTGTGATTATATATAACTTAACCAATCTTCATGATTTTGAAACACACTAGAAAGTGTCAATTATCAAAATTTTAAATACAAACTTTATATGCTAGGTAAAACCCCTTCAACAGTTACAATATAAACTACTAGAAAAATTTTAGTTAATAATGAATAGTCTTTGAAACATATCTAAGAATAGAGATTTTGAAATATTTTTTAGCAGTTACATGTTTAAATAATTGCTACTGTAGTTTTTAAAGATATATGCAACATTGGTGTAGATAAATCTGCTCAACATAACAAACATATGCAATGAAAAAATAGATTTAGGCCTGTTTTGATATAGTCGTTTTACTAATTAATTGTGTAAATTATATTACCAATCTTTTAACAAAAAAAAGTATACATCTTTCTATGTTATAAAAATGAAACAGTGATGCCGGTCCTGTGACTTTTATTCGTTCTCTGATTAGTTGATATCAGTCACATGATCTGTGTTCTGATTGGTTGATATCAATCACATGGTCTGTGTTATGACTGGTTACTAAGAATCGCGTGATCGAATGATCTTCACCCGAATTAATTGAAAAACTTTTCCAATAAAAAATTATTATTTACATTTTATGCCTATTATTTGTCCATTTCTGTTCTTTAATAGGTGGTATCGAGTTTTATCAAGCGAGGGGAGACCCCCCATCCGGAAAAAGGATAATGTGTATATATATTCAGTATACAAAATAATTTGGTGTCTTTATATTGAATCACTCATAACTCTATTTTATATTAAAATATTTTCTTGCCGTTTTAAGTCAAGCAGTTGACATAACCTCACTAATCAGTAGTAAATACGTTGGTATCTGAAATGCAGCTTATTAGACATTGCACACTTTTCATATTCCACTTGAAAAAAATGCTCCTAAAGCTACGATAATGATATGTTCAGCTTTGAGGAAGGTGTTGTGTTGCATAAAATATGCAAAAAATGTTAAAACAGTAGAAGAGGTCCGAAAATGCATTATGACTTCATCGACTCAAAGCTACCATCTTTTTTTAGACAAGAAATTTGTCAGTTATCCAACAGATAGAGCAAAGTTATTCAAATAATGGAGGATTTTGAAGATTGATATATATATATATATATATATATATATATATATATATATATATATGTATATATATATATATGTATATATATATGTGTGTGTGTGTATGTATATATATATATATATATATATATATCTTATATATCTCGATATATAAAACGCCCCTAAATATAAGACGCAGTTGAATTTAAAAGGATTTTTTTCACTTTTTTGTATACTGGTGATATAAAACTCATGATAATAATAAAATAATTTTATTAGGTGGATTTCTAAATGGGAAACTGCAAAAGTATTATTTATTTGTTACAAAGGCAAATTTATCGATCGACCCTCTATCGATTTTGATGATGTACCCGAAGACACAGAAGAGGAAAAATACAACGAAGTTTTTTAGCAAGTTGAGGAATGATGAAAATTAATAATTGTTTTTTTTTGTATGTGAATTTATGTATACTAATAAGAATGTACTTATGTACATAATAATGAATGTAAATAAAATGTACTTGTTTATGTAAATTTATGTAATAATGTAAATAAAATGATTAATCTCTATTTACTTGGATCTTAAGAGAGACACTTCCCCGGATCCTATTTTTGAACTGATAATTTTTGTCACTACTGTTTAAGACGTACGAGAAATTTTCAATCAATTTTTTGGTGTTCAAAGTACGTCATGTACGACGAGATATACGGTATATATATATATATATATATATATATATATATATATATATATATTAGGTAACCAAGAAAATTATGTCGTTCTTATAACGTACAATAATTCCAAGAATTGTTAACACTTGTTATCACATAAAATTCCAAGAATTGTTCATCAGTTATATTAGTATGTGTTTTACTGTTAATTGTTGAATGAATTTCGAACTGTTCACTTTAATCTACAAAATAATTCTAACCCTTAGAAATGTCTGTGAAAAATAGTGTAGCACGTGCGTGATTGCTTTTTGAATTTTGACTTGGGATTAGCGCTACAGAAACTGCAAAAAAATTGTGCTGCGTTTGGAGAAAATACAATTACATCAAGAACGACCCAGAGATGGTTTAAAAAAATTCTGCAGGGGATGAATCCATTAAAGACGAGACCAGATCAGGCAGACCATCAAAATTAAATATCGACGATTTGGAGACTGATTGAAACAAATTCCAGCTTAACTTGTCAACAGCTTGTAGAATTGTTCAAAGTAAGTGTCGAAACAATACGGAAGCATTTACATAAAATAGGAATGAGTTGGAAATTAAGTAAATGGGTACCACACGAATTAACTGTCAATAACAAATTACAGCGTCTTACAATCTGTACATCTCTTATTTCACAACTAAAATCAGAGAACTTTTTGGTTCAAATTGTGACCATTGGAAAAATCGATTATTTATTTCAACTACAAACGTACTCACCACTGGCTTTCGTTAGGAAATCCTGTCCCACAAAGTCCTAAAGAAAAATTAACACCACGAAAACTTCTCTGTATTTGATCGACTTCAAAAGTAATTATTCACCATGAATATCTACGAGTGGGTCAAACCCTAATGGCAAACATTTATAGTGAACAACTCCAACGAGTACACGAAGCATTATAACAAAAACAGCAAGCACTTGTGAATCGTAAAAAAGTTTTATTTTTGCAAGATAACGCACGACCACACATTTTAATAGAGACTAGAACAAAAGTTATGAATTTAGGGTGGGTGATCCTCTTCCGTTCCCCGTATTCTCCAAACATATCTCTATCAGATTATCACCTATTTTTATCTTTGGACAATCATATGCGTGGTAAACAGTTTAATAACGAAGAAGAGTTAAAAATGGAAGTGTCTGGATTTTTTGAAAATAAAAATAATCAGTTTTGTAAAAATGGAATTTATAAATTATCTTCTCTCTGGAAAATAGTTGTTCAATGCGAAGGTGAATATTTTGATGAATAAAGCTATTTTATGAAAAAAAAACAAGTGGGGTTTTTTAGATTCAAAAACGACATAACTTTCTTGGTTACATGATACATATATATATATATATATATATATATATATATGTATGTATGTATGTATGTATATATTTATGTATATATATGTATGTATGTATATAATGTATATGTATTTATGTATGTATATAATCATGAGTGGCTATATGTATGTAATTGATGTGTTTATGGGAAAATGTGTGAGTAGTATGTATGTTCTTTTTGCCTCAGTAGGAACCTATATGTTATCTATAATAATTTAATTTATAATAAAGTAATCAAAAGGTACTTTTTTATTTCTGTACTCCTAATACTTTAAAATATCGAAAATGTTCACATCCATTCATGATAAAATTTATTATGAATTTTGATTTTATAGATTACTTTTTTCATACTTGTTTATTTATAAATTCATTATCATATAACTGAAATTATTTCTTAATGAACTCGATAATTAGTTTACTTACATGTTTTCATTTTAATTATTATTTTTACATTAAAAATTCATTTCACTAAAGCCAACTTCAATTAAAATATAAATTTAAAATTTGCTATTATTTATATTTTTCATAATTTGTTATTATTGAAACTGGTATAAGTCCATTTGTAGCTAAAAATTCATTTATTTTCTATAACATTTTTATTTCCTATTAGTGCATAATAAAATTTAACAAGTTTATATTTATAAAAACATTACCCGAATTGATTAAAGTTTGCCAACATTTTTAAGTTGATTCAAACGCAAACCCTTAAATATCTCAATGTTTGAATAAATGTACTTATACCACTTTCAAAAACAACCACTCATATATATATATATATATATATATATATATATATATATGTATATATAATATGCATACATTTATACTTTCTTCGAAATTCTATCACGTCTATTCTTCTTATAATAAATTCAATTATTGATAATTCTATAGAAATTTAAATATGATCAGTGAGAATTTTTAAAGTTTCATATTTCATTGTAAAATATGAATAATATTTTTGAATTTAAATGAAAGACAACTAAAATGTTCAAAGTTTTACATAAAAATTCACATTAAATATCTTCATAATGGAACCATATAATTGTTGCATATAAACATGTAAATAAATTAACACACATAACAGTGAATTTCTAATTCATCTTCATATGTAAAAACACATAAATTTATATGTATATACATATATATATATATATATATATATATATATATATATATATATATATATATATGTATATATATATATATATATATATATATATGTATATGTATGTATGTGTACATTTCTTTACACAAACATATGAGAATATATTGGAATGGTATGTGAATCATGTTTTCATTACTAATTTATTATGGAAGAAAGGTGGCTTTTTTCATAAGAGACTAAATAAAATGTTTACCTGATATAAACACATCAATTAATATGTAACTTTACAATATTGGTTACGTAAAACGCAATATTTTGAAATGTTTGTATACTTCCTAGAAATTATAATTAATTGACATATTTTCATTGTGATACTTATTAATAAACACACAGAAATGAATTTAATACTAATTTATTGTTTTATTATAATTCATTCGCTTACCATGTGCTGTACAGGTCGCTCTGAAAGTCTTCGCTGATAGAAGAATGTGACTGGTTCGATATGAAGATGAACGTACAGTTTACACGTCGTTTTCGTTACACTAGAAAAAGGAAATATTATTTGTTAATAATTAATGTGAAGTATATCGCATTTTCAGATACTTTAAGAAAAAGAATACATTGAAATCGATATGTGGTAACGATACGAGGTCAGACAATTAAGTAATGCGACAAAATTCAAAAATCGAGTATATTTAAAAATTAAGGTACATCGCTGCGATCCCCTTCAAAGTAGCCCCTCCCGCATCTATACACTTATTCCAACGAGTTTTCCAGTTTTCGTAACAATTCTGGAACACTTCTTGTGGGACCTCTCCGAGTACCCTCGTCACAGATTCTTGGATATCTTCAACGGAGTCAAAATGTCGACCTTTAACGAATTTTTTCATATGGAGGAATAGGAAAAAGTCGCAGGGTGACATGTCCGGTGAATAGGGCGGTTGTGGTAACGTTGCGATGCCTTTAGACGCCAAAAACTGAGAGACACTGAACGCACTGTGACAGGGAGCATTGTCGTGATGCAGAACCCAAGTCTTCGCGATCTCTGGACGCACTCTGAGCACCCTTTTTCGTAATTTTTCGAGCACATTGCGGTAGAATACTTGATTTACGGTTTGTCCAGGTGGTACGAACTCTTTGTGAACCACCCCTTTGCTGTCGAAGAAGCAAATCAACATGGTTTTCACTTTGGACTTGCTCATTCTCGCCTTCTTTGGCCTTGGTGCTCCAGGGGACAGCCACTGTTGGCTTTGTCGTTTAGTTTCGGGGTCATATTGAAAGAACCAACTTTCATCACCAGTAATAACTCGATCGAGAAGAGTAGGATCACTTTCAACCTGCTCGAGACAATCTTGAGCGATGTGATTTCGTGACATGCACTACTCGCGCGTTGTTACAAAACACTAAACAGCTGGCGAAGAAATGATCGTACGAGGGTGGTCAAGGTCTCAATCGAGAGAGTAGGGATCTGCTATTACGGTGGCGGAGTTACAGGTTCGCAGTGTTACCACAGGCCGAGAAAAAAAATCGGTCGCATTACTTAATTGTCTGACCTCGTAGACACAGTGAATTTACAAACTATGTATGATATGTTGGATTCTGTAATACCGTTATTTTGATATTCAAAAAAATACATTTTGTATCCATTATTCAAAAATCACTACATGACGTATACCAGTGGTGTCAAACTCATATACGAACATGTGCCACCGAATTCAGTTTAAGAGAGTCCGTAGATTATAGACCAAAGAAAGTCACACAAAAAAAATTTAGCGAGTGAAAAAAGATCTCTTGTTCATATTCAAAAATAAATCATTTAAATTTTACATTTATTTTTTTTTTAACACGAACTTCCACACCAGTCAAAATGACTGGTTTTTGAAATTTTATTTTAAAATTCCTACTTCATGTTTTATTATACAGATATTTTTTGATTATTTCTACATTCCATACTCTTATAATACGGTACTCTGAAAACGCGGTTTCTATATAGCACGGTGCAAAATTTCCTCTCCTATAACAGGATATCCTTATAAGACGGTTTCCTTATATAAACGACTAAACACTAGAACTACCATACCTGTCCAAATGACTGGTTTTACAATTTTATTATAAAATTCCTACTCATGTTACATTTTTTTTCGCAACGATGTAATGACTTTTGCAGCAATAATTAAGGAAATAGTAAAATGAATTTTATTTTTATTTTTTTTTATTCAAAATCAAAATAATTTTGTATCATGGCTACTTATACCAATACCAGTCGAAATTACTGCTGCCTGTGAAAGTGTAAAAGTGTCCTGCAATCTGTTTACCGAACACGAATTAACCAGTTTACTCGTTTTGTACAACTTCTCACACGTTCTTAGAATTTTTACTGCGTTTCATTCAGTATGATGGTGAAAATTAGCAGGAAAATTCCGGATCGATCATGATGGCAATGGAAAACTAATGCATTCATTCGAAAATATATATAGTCGATCATTTAGATCTGGAAACGTGGAATGTGTATTGAAGTTTTTGTTGAATTTTGCACTGATATTATATAATAATAAATAATAAAAAAATAATTATATAAATTATAATAAACGCCATATTATTTCAATAAGTGTGTGGTGAGAAAAATGAACACAAATATAAATTTTATGTAATCACTAGTTTTATTTTATTTTAATAAGTCCTGAAAATGGCAAAACGATTGAAAATCTCTGAATTATTGGAAAAACTGAACCGTGTACCAATTGAATGCTCTGATATCGAGGATGATGAACTCTATGATAGTGAAGGTGAACCAGAGAAATTGAAAATGAACTATACGGTATTCACGATGAACATTTCGATAGTGAGAATAGT
Source organism: Acanthacorydalis orientalis (assembly GCA_034766995.1). Lineage (NCBI taxonomy): Eukaryota > Metazoa > Arthropoda > Insecta > Megaloptera > Corydalidae > Acanthacorydalis > Acanthacorydalis orientalis. The sequence goes on along the minus strand of CM068317.1, from coordinate 12,739,698 downwards.
GGTAATGAGCTTTTAGACGAATAAAATGCTTAAGAGTCCTCAGAAAGTGATAGTGAATTTGAAAACAATTTGAATTTATGTAAAAGAAGATGTTCTCGAGTGCTTTCAAGTTCTGAAGATGAAAATGAAAGTATACTAGAAGGTCATCAAAATGAAACTGCTGCAGACGGAACCATTTGGGAAAAAATACAAGAAAGGCCTAGGCCTGGAAGATTACCACTTCATAATATTTTCAAAGAGATACCCAGCCCAACAGCATATACCAAAAACAATATTATGAAAGGTGAATTTATGTTTCAACCAGCAGATGAACTTGCCACTGAAAATGCCGTTGAAAATGTGAAATCAGGGATGGAATCGCGAGAAGCTAATGTACAAACAACTTCAGAGAGCTCACTCTGTTCACGTAAACGGTATCAGATAGAGTACTGTAATTATAATAAGACTACCACCATTTGTAATATCTGTAGAAAATATGTATGCGGAAAATGCACTCAAAAGTAGAACTGTGTTTGTAAGAAATGCGACACATTATAACTTTTTACACCTAATAATTTACTTTATACTATAAGAATAACTTAACTTTGAAATGAAAATTTATTTTCATTTTTTTTACCAAAGAATATACTCTTTATTATACTTATTATTCTTATTGATGTGTAAGTGATAAAATGTGCCAATCATCATTAGGGAGCATCGTCTCAAATGGGTTAATATGTAATACCAAAAATGTACTACATAACATGGAATTCCTTTTGTAAGAAATTAATAATTCAATAAATATAAAAATATTCTATTATTACGAATTTTTTTAAGACCAGTCATTTTGAGTGGTTTTCGTAGAAATAACTTCGTCTTAACTGTCGGTAGTTCTAGTGTTAATAATCTTGGATAGGTCTCATATAGCACGAATGTTTCAATCACATTATTTTGATCGACATACAGAGAATTCCCCTCGTATACACATAATCATACTGTCTGTGTGTCGCTGTTCTTACTGAAAACTAATTCAGTTAGACTTAATAATAAAGATATAACAAGTGATGAGGACTTTCAGCCTATTAAAAGAAAAAACTGGTTTTAGAAGACAGAATTGCTGAAAATTGATAAAATGTTTGTTTTCTAACAAGTCGTTATCATTGCCGGGATTTTTATTTTTTAGTTTTACAATAATGTTGAATTTTCTTTTTTATTTTTGGTTTAATGTATGAACTTAAAATCATTAAAACTACTTGGAATAAATTTCTCTGGTTTATATAATCTCTGAGTTTTTCTCAACACGATTTAGATATAGCACGGCACTCCGAGAACACGGTTTTGATATAACACGGAACACATTTCCATGATTTTTATTATTTCTAAGTTTCGCTTAACACGATTTCGATACAACATAGAAAAAATTACCCGTGTTATAGGAGGGCAGACTATATATATATATATATATATATATACGAGTATATATATATATGCAGGACACTTTTACACTTTCACAGGTAGCAGTCATTTTGACTGCTATTGGTATAAGTAGCCATGATACAAAATTATTTGTATTTCGAATAAAAAAAAAATAAAAATAAAATTCATTATACTTTTTCTTTAATTATCGCTGCAAAAGTCATGACATCGTTGCGAAAAAAAATGTAACATGAAGTAGGAATTTGAAAATAAAATTATAAAACCAGTCATTTGGACAGGTATGGTAGTTCTAGTGTTTAGTCGTCCTATATATGGAAACTGTCTTATAAGAATATCCTGTTATAGGAGAGCTATCGCAAATTCTGCACCGTGTTATATCTAAACCGCGTTTTCAGAGTACCGTATTATAAGAGTATTGAATCTACAAGTAATCAAAAAATATCTATATAATAAAAACCCACATTTCCCGTCACTTTGTCCATAGGACAATGTCAATGGTGATGAGAAATGTTTGCTTTGTCAGCTCATAGGTTTCAAATTTAATTCATTAAGTTTCGTTCTTAGTATTTTTATGTTTAAATGTATTATGTTGTAGAAACCAATAAACAGTTTTTCTTTCTATTTTCTCGTCAATTTTGACGGGTTATATAATAGTGTGTAAATACCAGTCTACATATACTTTAGGACAGCACTCGTGCCAAATTAATAATGAAGAGCATATACTTAGTTGATCAAAAAGAACTAAGATCATTAGAACAATATATATATATATATATATATATATATATATATATATATATACATACGAGGGTGGTTCCAGAAGTACCCGGCCTGACCTAGAGATGGCAGTAGTTGTTTGAAAAATATCACTGTATTAAAAAGTACACAATCTATAAATCATATGTTTCAAGTTTGAGGACGCCACGTTGTTTAGTATTTGTTTGGCAGCCATCAATAGTGAACGTTTTCAGTGAATTTGTGAAAATGGAGAAAATTGGTCATCGTTACGTGATACAATATTTTTATTTGAAAGGCCTCAACCCAACCAATATAAAAGCTGAACTGGATTCTACTCTGGGTGAGTCTGCTCCTTCGTTTACAACAGTGAAATATTGGGTAGCAGAGTTTAAACGAGGCCGTACGAGCTGCCAAGACGATCATCGCAGTGGTCGACCCAATGAGGTGACGACTCCAGAAATGGTGAAGAAAATCCACAAAGCGGTATTGGATGATCGTCGACTGGAAGTGCGCGAGCTAGCAGACATAGTAGGCATTTCAAAAAGTGCGGTACATCGCATATTATCTGGAAATTTGGACATGAGAAAGCTGTGTGCAAGATGGGTGCCGCGTTTGCTCACACTCGAGCGAACAGTGTCGTGAAGATGTTTCAATTGAGTGTTTAGCGAAGTTCCACAGCAACAAAGCAGAATTTTTGCGCCGTTTCATAACCATGGATGAAACATTGGTCCATCACTTCACACCCGAGACAAAAGAACAATCAAAACAATGGACTGAAAAGGGAGAACCGGCTCCAAAGAAGGCGAAGACCGTTTCATCTGCAGGCAAGGTCATGGCGTCGGTTTTTTGGGATGCGCGTGGGATAATTTTTATAGACTATCTTGAAAAATGAAAAACTATCAACGGCGAGTATTATGCGAACTTATTGCAACGTTTGGCTGACTATTTTAGTTGACTTTATATTTTTCTACATGCTGACCAAATATTAAATAATATAACATTAACATTACATTAATCGCTTGTAAGTTATTTATCAGTTGTCTTTTCTTGAAAATATTAAGTATTATAGATTGCTTATTATTGAATTAGACTTTTATTAACACATTTCATAGTACAGAAATGGAAACAATGGAAATTTTTATTTCACAAAAACAGATATTTTTAGTATTTTTTTCTTAATTTACACACTGTTAATATAGAAATTTATAAAAAAAAAAAAATATTTTACAAATACTTTTACTAAATTATTCAACGACTGCTGTACAAGCTAACGATGTTGAAATAAAAATTTATTATTACTTTATATAATAAGATATTCGTGATTTCGGAATGATTATTTGTTTAGATAAAATTATAATATAATAGTTAAGATATCCAAACGTTCTTTATTGTTCGAATAGAGAAAATCGTTTTCTGTATTCATAGTTATTATGTATAATCAAATTTTGTTCATTTCTTATGAAAAAACAACAACTCAAATTAATATTGTACGAATGACAGCTGAGATGAGAAACAATAAAAGACTTAATAGTTACTGTAAAGTAATTGCAAACAATTATATAAAACCGGATTCTAAGCTGAAGGTATGAGTCAAAATTGTCAATAAAAGAAACAGTTTGATTAGTCACGGTTCTTGTTAATACGGTGCGTTATTAAATAAAGTAGATATTCGGTTTTTTTTTATAGAATAACTTGCTGTGTGTAAAAATTTATGAGCTTATACATACATATGTGTGTGTATATATATATATATATATATATAAATATATATATATATATGTAATTAGAGAGAGAAAGAAAGAGAGAGAGAAGAGAACTTAAGAAAATATGCAGTTCTGACACCATGGCTAAATTCACTTTCACAAATAAATTCTTTTTTTCACCCTACAAACCACAAAAAATGTTCAATAAATAAATATTGATTTGTTGCTTTTGCACATTTTGATGGCGATAACATCATTGAAGTTTTTTTTTATATATTTACACTCTGAAGATGGTACCATCGCCATTGTAATGGACATAAGTAGCAATAAAAAATGATTTATTGAACATTTTTGACCATGATTTTTTTTGCGCTCTATGAGATAAAAAAGTAATTTATTTTTGAGAGTCAAAAATAATTTATTGTGAAAAAATCTTCATTTAAAAATATAAATAATATTTAGAATATAATCACTGAATTATCATTTTATACAAACGCGATTTGTTTCAATACAATAAAACTGCATTCTTATAAATATCCAAAACTGGTTGGAAATTAAAGAGTAATAGCGTTATAAAATAAATGTGTAAATACTGCTTTATTATACATTTTTTTTAGCTACTTAAATCTCTCTATAAATAAAAATTGGTCCTCCAGACGACTATTATTCGGGTTCTGATCGGTTGACGTCGGTCACGTGGTCTATGTTCTGATTGGTTGATAACAATCACATGATCAGTGTTCTGTTTTCCGGTGTACAACGAAAGAGAGTATACGGTTATACTCTCTCTCATATATATATATATATATATATATATATATATATATATAAAATCAGTGTAAAAGTGACAAAATATTTATTCAAAATATTCAGGTTTTATTACTATTTGTTGTTATAGGCACAGTTTTTATAGGATATGAGTACAAATATCATTTTGAGAAGCAACAGTTATTACAAATCTTCTTTCTGCAATCCCATATTTAGGTACTATATTATCTCAATGAGTATGAGGAGGATTTGCTGTTGATAATGCCACTTTAACACGTTTTTTTTACTTTTCATTTTATTTTACATTTTATTGTATCAGCTTTAACAATAATTCATTTATTATTCTTACATCAAACGGGATCAAACAACCCCTTAGGGATTAATAGAAACTTTGACAAAACCCATTTTCATCCTTATTTTTCTTTCAGAGACCTTACTGAATTTCTAATCCTAATAATAGTTCTAACTCTATTAAACCCTTATATTTTAGGAGACCCTGATAATTTTACACCGGCAAATCTTTTAGTTACCCCAGTCCACATTCAACCGGAATGATATTTTTTATTTGCTTACGCAATTTTACGCTCAATCCCTAATAAATTAGGCCTTAGTAATATCAATTGCAATTTTATTTTCTACACCTTTTAATAATTCTAATTTGCAAGGAACACAATATTATCCCATTAACTAAATTTTATTTTGAATTATAGTAAATATTTTAATTCTTCTTACATGAATTAGAATGAATTTCACATACATTTTTTAGAGTTGGAATTATTTTTTAAATTAAAGTTAACAGTTCGAGATTCATTCAACAAT
>CM068317.1:12726754-12729254 GCA_034766995.1 Acanthacorydalis orientalis | reverse complement strand
ATGCTGTGGACGAGAGACTTGAAGATGAAGGTCGCGGGCGTCCTTCTTCAGTTCATAACGACCAACTGAAGGCGTTAATTGAATCAAAACCAGACACAAATCGATAGTTTGCACAAAAGTTAGGCGTTATTCATCCATACGTTCTGGAGCACTTAAAACAGATAGGAAAATCGAAAAAGAGAAAAATGTATATAACTTTGAAGGTCATAAACCGCAATTATTTTTTTACCAACATCATTTATCTGTTCTTCTACAAGCCGTTTTATTCTTTTAGCATTGCTATTAACTTTATCTTCTATGATTAGAAATATATTCGTAATACACAGACATTTAGAACTAATAACACACACACATTAGATTTATACAAAGCGATATTACTATCAATTGAAATCAATAATGTTGACAAAAAATTCAACTAGGATTAAATACACTAACGACCAACAAGCACAGATAAAATATATTAGTGACTAACTAATACCCAATTTCTAGTAAAGTGAAATAAACAATTCATAAATACATGACTATAAAGGGACATGAATAATTTGCACATAAGATCAGAAACGTTTGTTTATTGGCAAATATGTTTAATATTAAGTATATAAATACTCAGTGCTTAACATTTGCAATTAAATAAGTCAGAATACAATTTTAATACTGTGACTAAATTCACTTTCACAAATGAATTTTTTTGATCTCATGAACAATAAAAAAAATTTTGTGATCAAAAATGTTCAATAAATTGTTATCACATTTGATTGGTGCTTATGTGCATTTCGATATCAATATAATAAATTTCAGAGTGCAAATGTATAGAAACATTTTTATCTCATTTCTGTATTTTTCTGTAGTGTAATTGTATCTATTAAGTTAAAAAAAATAAATACAGTTTATGACCTTCAAATTCATATATACATTTCTCCTTTTTAATTTTTCTAAAATGATAAATTAAATAAATTTCTGTTTTAAATAATACCCTTAGTTTTTTTTAAAAATTTATAAAAAGTTCTATATGGTAATTGAAAAACAGAGCTAAGTTATGCCACTTTGCATATTAATTTATTTTAATCAAAAACTCTATAGTACGAGGGTGGTCGCAGAAGTACCCGACCCAACAAAGAAGACACAAAAATTTTGAAAAAAAATATATTTATTTTCAACATAATTTCCTTTCAGCTCTATACACTTTTCCCAGCTATCTTCAATAAGTTCGATACCCTTTTTATAATAAGAAATGTCTTGCTCCTCTAAATACCCATTAACTGCCGACATCACTTCTTCATCGTTGGGAAATCTTTGACGACTGAGCCATTGCAATAACGGATTTGTGAGCGGGTGCATTGTCTTGATGAAACAACAGTTTCTTCCTAGCCAAATGCGGCCGTTTTTGCTTGATTTATTCGCTCAAACGTTGCAATAAGTTCGCATAATACTCGCCGTTGAACGGTCTTCGCCTTCTTTGGAGCCGGTTCTCCCTTTTTAGTCCATTGTTTTGATTGTTCTTTTGTCTCGGGTGTGAAGTGATGGACCCATGTTTCATCCATGGTTATGAAACGGCGCAAAAATTCTGCTTTGTTGCTGTGAAACTTCGCTGAACACTCAATTGAAACATCTTCACGACACTGTTTTTGCTCGAATGTGAGCAAACGCGGCACCCATCTTGCACACAGCTTTCTCATGTCCAAATTTTCAGATAATATGCGATGTACCGCACTTTTTGGAATGCCTACTATGTCTGCTAGGTCGCGCACTTTCAGTCGACGATCATCCAGTACCGCTTTGTGGATTTTCTTCACCATTTCTAGAGTCGTCACCTCATTTGGTCGACCACTGCGATGCTCGTCTTGGCAGCTCGTACGGCCTCGTTTAGACTCTGCTACCCAATATTTCACTGTTGTAAACGAAGGAGCAGACTCACCCAGAGTAGAATCCAGTTTAGCTTTTATATTGGTTGGGCTGGGGCCTTTCAAATAAAAGTATTGTATCACGTAACGATGACCAATTTTCTCCATTTTCACAAATTCACTGAAAACGTTCACTATTGATGACTGCCAAACAAATACTAAACAACGTGGCGTCCTCACACTTGAAACATATGTTTTATAGATTGTGTACTTTCTAATACAATGATATTTTTCAAACAACTACCGCCATCTCTAGGTCAGGCCGGGTACTTCTGGAACCACCCTCGTATTAGGTTGAGAAAAATAAATGCGGTTTATGACCATCAAATTCATATATATATTTCCATTTGTGGTTCATAACTGTTGAATGATTAACGCTTAACTTTTGTGCAAGCTTTCGAATTGTTGTAAGTGGTTCTGATTCAACTAACGCCCTATAGTTGACGTTATGAACCGGAGAAGGACTCCCGCGACCTTCTTCATCTTCAAGACTCTCGTTTCCAGTACAAAATTTTTGTAATCACCATTATACCGTACGTTCCTGAACAGTACCCACGCAAAAAGCGTCGTTTAATTTACGAGCAGCTTCTGCTGCTTTA
>CM068317.1:12716754-12719254 GCA_034766995.1 Acanthacorydalis orientalis | reverse complement strand
TATATATGTATATGTATATGTGTGTATATATATATATATATATATATATATATATATATATATATATATATATATATATATATATATATATATATATATATATATATATATATATATCATCATCTTCAGCCTGTTAATCCACTGCTGGATGAAGGTCTCTTTCATGATTTTCCATTTTGTTCGATTCAGTGCCTCTCTTTTCCACAGTTTTCCAAGAAAGTTTTTAATATCCTTATCCCATCTGTTCATTGGTCTCTTTCTAGGTCTTTTCATATTCCTTGGTTCCCAGTCAATAATTTCTCTTGTCCATCGGCTGTCCTCTCTTCTTGATATATATATATATATATATATATATATATATATATATATATATATATATATATATATATACATACACATATGTATATATATGTATATATATATATATATATATGTATATATATATATATATGTATATATGTATATATATTTTTTCTTACCGACTAACTAAAAATCAGGAACACAATGCTTTACCCAGGAAAAGATTTAAAAATATAAAATGTATCTGAATTCATAAATCGAAACAATTTATAGATGCAACGTGTTTAAATGCATAGGAAATTAACATATTAGATTGTAAAAAAATAATTGCGGTTCATGTCCTTCAAATTCGTACATTTTTTCCATTTGTGGTCCAAAAATGTTGGATGACTAACGCCTAACTATTGTGCAAGCTCTGACAATGTTGTCCGTGGTACTGATCAACTAACGCCTTCAGTTGATTGTTATGAACCGAAGAAGGACGTCCACAATCTTCTTCATTTTCAAGATTCTCGTCCCAAACAAGAAATTTTTGGAACCGCCATTGCACTGTACGTTCTTTAACAGTAGCCACACCAAAAGCATCGTTAATTTACGAGCAGTTTCTATTGATTTATCACCCGTTTTGAACTCAAAAAAATACTCTTATTTACTTCTTTTTCATATTTAATTCAATATCTCAGTTTGAACCAAAATTAATAATAAAACTAAAGTCGATATTACCAAAGTACAGATCGAAAAATGCACTTTCAAATGATATCAACATGAACACAATGAAATTGTACTTTCACTGCAAAATTTAAGGCTAGAATTCAAAAAACAAAACCGAAATTATTATCCTACTAACCTAATAATTCATGGAAGATGACATAAATGTTTTATAGTCGTATTAAAACAGTCCAGATTGGGTTTATTACCAAAGTACAGACCGGAAATCCACTTTAAAATGATACTAACATAAGCACGATGAAACGACACTCACTTTGAAAAAATTAAGGCTAGAAGTCAGAAAACAAAAATCGCAACTATTTTCGTACCAATCTAATAGAAATGCACACTACTTTCAGTTAAATCTTTGCAGATTGTTTTAGCTGAATTTTTCAATTATTCTATTATTTCTAACTTCCTTTTTATTGGTATAGTGTATATATATATATATATATATATATATATATATATATATATATATATATATATATAATAATAATAATAATAATAATAATAATAATAAGGATGTGCAGTTACTTCGATAATAAGAACCACATACTATACTTTTCATACATTTTTGAATGTTCAAAAAAGCCAGTGAACATGTTACTTTTAAATTGTATTTATAAATGTCTATTTTCCTGTCTATTGTCTAAGAAACCGTGATAAAAGTTACATTTTTAAAGATGTTTTTCTCCAAAATTGACATGTAACACGTCCCGAATTTGGTTTCATTGCATTCAGCAAGTCTTAATTAATAAAATTATTCAGTTTCATATATTTTTTCCATAGCTGTAGAGCCACCTTAAACAGTAGTATAGACACAAAATACATATGGATATTTGAAAGGATAATGTGAGTTACCAATTTATATATATATATATATATATATATATATATATATACATACATACATAAAATATTCTAATATTGGTATATACTAAGCGACTATAGATTATTAATGTAAAAGTTTAGGAAAAATTGCAATGAAACCATATATTGTCTCGGAAGCCACACAGAGTAGTATTAGGAGCAACATGCGACGTGCGAATCACAGTTTTCCTACCGTTAGTATATGGGGACGACTTATCTAATTTATTTATCCAAATTTTTATTTTCATCCATGTTTTTTTCCTTCCATAAATACTTATAAGATCGTCCTTATCATCCAATCATACCTCAATATGTGTCTCATTAAATTATCTATTTTTTCTGACTGTTCCATAAACTTGGAAAAGCACTCTGTTAATTTCCTAAACTTTTTCCTTCTTCCCTCTCCTCCAAAATTACTTTAAGCATATCAAATAGTAGTTAGATATCTTAATAATATCAAATCTCAAAAACTTCCAGTTATGTTTTTTCAACGGATAAAATTATTCAAATTTCATTTCCATACAAATGCTCCACATTTTAAATTACTTTATCAGACATTTTATTGCTTTTAAACTAATCTTGTTGGATATATATATATATACTTATTATTCCTGAATTA